>OY728156.1:1047867943-1049117943 GCA_963277665.1 Viscum album | reverse complement strand
CATTTATATATCCCTTTTCATGTTATCACTATATAAATAATTATTTAGATATGAAAAAACATTATAATTAATAGATTAATTGATAATGGTATACTATTATATTCATCTAATAGTTAATTTACCACAAATGGTACTAATTAGACATGTACTTTGTGTCTAAAGAATATAATTCTTTCATAATCATGATTGAGATTTGGATAGTTTTTCACCTTCTTTGATAGTTTATTATCTTTCTTATTCACCTCATTATAAATCCCACGGATGGATGGTTTAAAATTCATCAACAAAATATTTGATCTATCACCTTTTTTCATGATTGTATGGACCATATCCTTCAAATACATAAATATGATATATCTTTCAATCCTCATTGTGTTATTATGACTGAAAGAATCATCTACCATGATCACTTTCTCATGGTACTTGTGTATCGTGTATGAAAATTAATACATCAATTACAACCTTATCACATGGATAATATTAAAAAATATACATTTGAATATAAAAAAACAATATTCTATGATTGTTATATATATTCATTCATTCACTATAATTAAAATTCAATAATATTTTTCATGGGTAAATTAGCATTGTTAGATATAAATCCTGAGTTGTGTAATTTTTCTAAATATTTTTAATATGAAATAAGGCATAAGCTATTATCAAGTTATTCTATATGAGGATAAATCCGAGTAACTTCATCAATAAATATATTTAGATAAAAAACCAAAATCTACTACATGGCTGCATGATAATAGGTTCGTTGGCCAACCTTATATCATCACATTGGAATTTTTGTCACATTAATCAATCTATTTGAAAACGGCTCTAATTTGAGTCAACAATATTACTGGATAACATAATGATGATTAATTATTCCTAATACATCAATAATATTAAAATAATATATGAAAATTATGTATATATTTTAAGTGGTTTGTTTGGTCTATTGGCTATCAACTTTTAAATTTGATGGACGTATCGTTATACTGTAACAATAGAATATATAGACGAACATTGAGGATAAATTTTTTCATAATTTAATTTTTCTAAATTTGGAATACTATTTATCATTAATTAAGGTATTCCATACTATTCTAAATTGAAATTCATTATCTACCAATATCATGTAAAATATATATATAATCTATAGATATTACCACAAAATAATCGAGACAATCTATATAAAATTAATATTTTCTATACATGATGATGGATGGGGAATTTTTATGACCAAGTTGAGTTAATGTAAATTCATAAAGAATATATATAATTCAGAAGGATTTTTTCATTATATAATCGATAATAAACATGTGTTGATATCCAAAACAATCACTATCATAGAAAAATATAGCTCCTCATATAGTTCATCCATCAAGTATTTAATACGATGTAGTGGATTCAAAATATTTGTTATTATATTTTTATTTTCATGATAATGATTGCAAGTATTAATTCAAATATCATTATTCTAAAAAAAGAATAGGTTCCCCTAATAGTGATAATCTATGGGAAAATAATACATTTTCTAGATTCTATTTTTTCTTTTCTTCTATTATAATAACTAATCAGTAAAATTTAATATATTTTCATTTAAATAGGTAAAACACATTATGAGTTATACTAGAGATATATATTTTGGATTCATGGGAAAATTTTCTACTTCTTCATGAAATACAATACCATATTTATAAATAATTGTCTTATCATTATTTTTGTGTATCTTCCTAGAAATTTGATATAAATGTCTATCATTAATAGGTATTACAACACATAAAATGTATTTAATACTCATAATAATATCATATACATCCTCACACACATATTAAATCATTGGATGCATTATAATATCAAACACGACATCCCTTCTTGTGAAATTATTATTATATATATATAGATATATTCATTCCTTTCTCAAAATTGCATCAAGTTAAACAATATGTATACATAAAAATTTAAAAATAAAATTATCAAAATAATACTTTAGAGATGATTTATATTTTCAATAATTAAATATCATTCCATTATTTTTTAACATCCAACTCAATAACATGTCATTTTGGAGGTTTTTTGGTACAAGTTAAAAACTCATGAGAAAAAAAAAGACTTTTGGTTAATTTTTTGTTCTAATTCTATAATAAATATATTATCTTATGATTATTTAAATTTATTTTAATGAAATAATATATTTTTATAATGTGTATGAGATGGTAATATCATTACTATACTATAGATAGTATCACATTAGTGTTGGGAGAAAATTAGATATTAGGATGATATCATTTTAGGATAAATTGGGAATTTTAAATGAAATAAAAACATGATATGTTATGTTTGATTATAATTTAATTCTTATATATAAATTATTATTCCATTATAGTAAATATTGTATAATTGGGATAAGATAACTATGGTGAAAACCCAAGTGACATTTCTAATGGATAACTCTTGGTATATGATAACATCATAAAAATTCAATAAAGTTGAGATTGTATGGTTATCATATTTATTATTGACCAAAATGGATAATATAACTGTAGATAGGCTATGGGATAGATGTGTATTTGGGTAATAACCTGAAAAAGTACATATTTTGTATTAACTAACATATCACATATTCTATGGAAAATATCCATAACTACATACCCAGTTTGACATTTTCATGTATTATTCTTTGTTAAATTATATTATCATTATTTTACATTAAAAAGATTTTTTTGTAACTAATTTTTATGAAAATGTAAGACATAAAATAATTCTATAAAAAATATAATTAGATTTAACTAAACATGTCAATTTATGAAGTGAAATATTAATTAGTGACGAAATATAAGTTTTGTGTTTTTAATTTGTATGCTAATTCACAGTAGTTTTATTGAAATCATTTTTTAGGTTTTGATTTTTGGTTGAATAAAGGTCAAAAAATTAATCAATGAAATGCATGTTTATAGAAGGAAATATATATTATAAATAAATATTGGAGTAAAAAAAAGTTTTTAGAAACTTGGTATAATCTTCTTATAATGGAGAAATTAAGTTTCATGTTTTTACCTGAGGTTTTGAATTTTACATCATAATATAAAATAATTTCTTATACACAATGTAATTTTCAATAGTTAGTTGTATGTAATGATGATATTACGCTATATTATATATGTTATGAGAATAATGTGAAGCTACTAAGGATACTGATTTAATAATAATTTCAACTTTAATTTACTATAGATATGTATTAAATAATATCAATAACCGTGAATTTTGTTTTTTTCTAAAGGTTATAGTTTTGGGATAACTATTAAATAACATATGATTAATGTATGAACAACAATAATGAATAAAATTTTCTTGTATAAGCAGTAATGAAGTGTTGACATTTTATGAGATAATAATGTATGATAGTATTAGTATCCTGAGAATTTATAATTTATCTAATGAAAATTACATACATGTTGTGTTTTGGAAACATTATATCATTTTTTGGATTGTAATATACATTAAATTTTGTGGGAAAAATTAAGAGTCAATTAAAGAGTAAAATTTTTAGGGATATATAATCACACCATAAATTTTAAATTTGAGATTTAAATAAATTTTTGAGAGGTATGTTTTGTGTAATATATGATAAGGTTATATTCATACTAGGATATATTATTGTCTGAATGGATTATTTTGTCTGAGGGAACATAAGTAACATGGCATGGCCTAAGAGAGTAATATATATATCATATTAGATTCTTTTATCTTGATTTAATAATATTCTAAAAATTACCACAATTACATTATTTAATGAGTAACAATTAAAATTTTGGGAATCAGTTTTATTTCAATGGGACAATTTGACGACATGTGAATTTAACATATGTTTTACTATAATTAACATATATTTGTTCGATTTCTTACACTGAACCCGTAATTAAACTAAAAAGAAAAAAAAGATATATATATATATATATAGTTAATGTGTTAAATATATATTCTTAACATAGTATTTCAGTTAATAGGTATGAATAGGAGTAACAAAATTATGAAATATATTGATATAAAATTATATATAATGATTACTCTATACAAATTTAACTAATTAATTTTTCTATTTAAGAATCTAACTTTTTATGCATTAATTTTTTTTTAAAAAGATATTGGTACAATTTTTACATTATTGTAGTAAAATATAATTTTGATTAATTAATTCTAGAAATAAAAGTTTTTTTGAAATTATGTACCAGTACAAGTAGTATTTTTTTTAAAAAGTCTCATATTAATTTTTATTTCACTATGATTTATAATATTATTTTCGAGTCAAATTTATATATTGAATTGACTTAAATTAAGAAAATATACACCATGATTTTTTTAAATAAAAATATATTATAGTATGATAACACTACTTAATTTTTATATAATTCATTATTATTTTGTGAAGAGTAGAATATTAAATTTTCAAAATTACCATTGATTTTATGGAATTAAGAGTATATAAGTATGAATTAATATTTTTGAACAAAATCATCTTGAAAAATAATTTATTCTCTAATTTATATTATAAATAATAAAATATAAAATTTTGTATTCAAACAAATAATAAATATTTTGAATTCGAGTACTATGTTTTTTAAAAAAATAATTTCAATGAATTATATATTAGTTTATTAATAAATTCATATTAAATTTCAAAACTAAATAAAATAAAATGGATTAATAGTTTCATTTCTATAGGTAAAAATGTTTTAGTACTAGAAAAATTATTTTTTTTCTTTAAGGATAATTTATCTTAGTTAAAATCATGTAACCATGGTAAAATATAAAATGGAAAAATGAAAAATATAATTTTAATGAGTTTTAAAAGATGATTAAAACATGAATGGGAATTAATGGTTGTGTCCTATAGAGTATGAATATATTCCACTTTATATTAACACTCAATATTGTAGACACATATCATAACTGTGAGTTTCCATATATAATTATTTTTGGGTATTTACAAAATTAACATCACTTTTAACTTATTAAAGGGGAAATCCTATTGTCAAAGATACCCTAAAATACATATATAGGACCAAAGACTATTTAACCATATCCACAACACTCCATTACATACTAAAAATGTTTTTTTCTTTTTAAATACCATACCTTAATGGGTTAACATCATTTTAAATGAGATAGAGTGATGTATAATTTTTTTACCGCTCTTTTATCATTTATAATTCATAATTAATCATCCCATGAATAAAATTTAATTACATCATAATAAAATGAACACATAATTATTCATTATTACACTAAAAATTTGATAAAATTATTCTTAAGAATTAACTACATTTCTCTTTTCTATTATGAAAAAAAACACTCTTTAATATGATAGAGCCAATTTTCTGCCCTTTTTCGAATCTTGACTTTTGTCCCCCATTTATGAATGCATTGATTTTCCCTAAAGTCACATATCTCATCAACGGTCATTTGAATCTACATATTTCATCATCGTAGTTTATGGAATCCACCACACTTTTGAATCTCACCCTGGTTGCTCGTTTTAGGAAGAGGAGGTCCTTGGTTGACTTCTTCGACATGTGTGTTTTTCGCTCATGGGATCATCAAGAGAGGGCGACTGTGGGGTTGTTTGATAACCATCACATTTTGATTCATATTACATGTGAGGAGGATCCCATCTGATCCTAGTCGAGCGCCCCCTGGAGTTGTGATGGTTTTTGATTCTTCCTGTTTGGGTGGTCGTTTTATTTCTACATGAACTGCGATCCTCCTTTCGTGGCGGTTAGGTTATGTTTTCAGAAGCTCCATTGGCCATTTTAAAATCATTCAGTTATAATGATTATTGGAAACATAGTTGGTATATTTTTATGCTCTGATAGTCGTACAGAGGTTGTTTGTCATCCTGTTTTTCAACGGGTTTGTGTGGAAGTGGATCCTTCTATATCATCATTTGATTTCATCTAGATTTCAATAAGAGGGGATTTCTGACGTAAACAACATGTGGTGTATAAAAACTGGACCAAATTCTTCTCTACATACAAGAACATGGATCATTATATGGAGGCCTATAGTCAGGGGTAAGTAATAGTGAGGGGTAGGGGAAAGGGAAGAGACGTCTGTTCTGTGGGAAACAGACCGGGCCAGTTGATGGAAGTATGTTGAGGGGTTTTCATTCTAGGGGAAGCCTAGAGGATGATGACAATGGTAAGACTGAAAAGGTATGTGATAAGTATGGTTTAGACCAATCATTCAAGGGTGTTGTGGGGAGATATTTTGGGTCCGAGTGTTCATTAATGGAGGAGGAGGAACAATCTTGAGGTGGTCTAGAGGTTTGTAGTTCACTATCTAGCGGGGACGTCTGGTGATAGTCGGATGAGGAAGGGTTCCCCCAAATCAATCGGTTTTTGTCAAAGGTGTTCTGTTAGCTAAGGAAGGATGTGTATGGATAGTCAAAGGGTGGTCATTTGGTAATGCAGGAGGATCCTAGAATGGGTAGTAGGAATATGGATCAGAAGCTGGATAAAGAGAATGAGGCTATGAAAGCTTTGGCGGATGAGGAGCCAAGGTCGCGCATTGATGAGATGGGTAAAGAGGGTAACAGGATGGAATTGGTTGAACCATTTCCAAATAGTGTTAAGGAATGTGGTCTGACACTAGTTAGGAACATAGTTTTTTTGTGCAACAGGTTTGGAAGCCTCTTAGAGGCTGATATGGGTTCAAATTCTAATGGTCCATGATAGGGCGCAGGGTCTGGCATGGAGGAGTCCTAGGGGATCGATCAAGGGAACAAGGATGAAGATGATACAAAACCAAAGAGAAATAGGGGATACAAGTGGAGGAAGCGGAGGAAGAACTATTCCTCGCTACCTCCACCTTTGGAGGCTCACTCGACAAAGAAGAAAAATGATAACAAGATGTTTACGGGGTCCCAGAGCCATTATTAGTTAAGGGGCCAGGATGACCCCTTGGTTATTCTTCTAACATATAATGATGAAGGGACCTAATAGGTATTTTTGCTCAATTAATCTATGGAATAAGAAACTAAGATTATGGGAAGGTCGTTGGAGGAGTCTCTCAATGTGGAGGAATATGCTTGGATTGACAAACATGACCTAATCCTTGTAGGAGGTTTCAATAAAGGAAATATCATTACTATAGAGTACATTCATGTCTAGGAACAGCTAATGTCTGGGTTGGAGAGGCTGTTGTTGGAGGTACCTTACTTATAGGTTTCATCCTTATCATCGAAATTATTCAGGGATATGGAATCAGGTGATATCATGTTTACGTCTAATGACTATGTTTAAGTTAGTTGTAGGGTGGTTGGTTAAAAAAACTTTTCTGGGAATTCTTTATAAGTTTTGGATCTTCTTATTGTTTGTTTTTGTTGTGATGTTTGTTTTCCAGCATACTACTTGGATCTACTCTGGAAGGGGATCAGAGAATGAAGCCTTCACGATTACTGGCCTTTTTTATCTGGATGCAGGAGAGGGTTTGGCTTCACCATTAGATCAGTGCCCCTGCACTTCGGCATAGGACTGCATGCCAAAGGGTCTCGTTTTTGTGTAGTCTTGGGGTCATGACAGATTTGCTGGGGTGGGGAAGAATAGGTGGATTGAACTTTTTTTTTTCTTTTTTGGTGTTTTGATGTTTTATTTTTTTATTATGGTTTCTCAATTTTCCATTAAAATGTTTTTTTGAAATTATAAAAGAAATTTTTAGTTAATATAATACCATCTCTAGGACACAATGTGTTTCATTTTCCATCCCATATTTAAATGATTTAGACAATTAATAGTTGAACGATATTTCTCTTATTCCCCATTCTATGAAAAGAAAATTATTATTCATTTGTGTTTTTGAACTACGGCCTCCATTTAAATTTTTTTACATTTTATAATTACCAACAATAATGTCTAGTTTCATGAGTTGATACAAAGGGGAAATAAGATTTATTATTAATATGGATCTCATAATATACATTTTATTTCCTTTTAATGATATAATTGATAAACATTCATTATAAATGTTTTCGACATAATAAATCATACTATAATTGGAAAAACACTATTTAGACTATTTAGTTGGTTCATAGCATTATATTATTATTATTCATCATAATTTTGATATATTAACCTAGTAATTATTATATGATATCATTATGAAACTATTATAGTGATATTTCAACAAAACAATTTCATAATCCTAATATATTTAGGTTTTGTTCGAATTAGCCACTACAATAATAATTTTAAAAAATTTATATAAATAGTTACAACGAAAATAATTGTGTGGTATAATCTTAAAAAAAATATTAACAATTCTTGGTTATTGAAAGTAGAGTTTAATAAGTCAATAATTGATAAATCACCATTCATTTATTATTAAAATCAATGAAATGTGTTTATTGTCCATTTCATCATCCGGAATAAAAATAATACATGAATAAAAGGAAATTAAAACATTATAATCCAATATAATTATTTAATTACACAACATATAATGGCCATGAAACTAACAATAATCTTATAAATCTTGTAAAAGGGGCCAAATTATAAGAATATTATGTGGCATAATTATAAAGAACTAAATAATATACAATATAATAATAATAAAAATAAGTAATATTTATAAATAGTCATATATATGAAAATTTTAATGAGAATGTTGATTATGATATTAAATTATTTTCCAGTAGGATAGAGAAAATTTCAAATATGTAGGAATAGAGGTAAGGGTTTTTTGGTCTCTATTGTAAAACGATACCAAATATTACATGATATTCACTATGTTTCATTTTTATGGAATTATTTTTATATATTTTTTCATTAATGTTATATAATTTACTTACATATACTATTCGGTATATAAAAATTAGATTAATGTAATTTCTATTCATATTTAACTGTAAAAATATGTTAACAGATTCATTAGATATTTTGGTAACTGAATTTTATATGTTGAGTTTTCATTATTATCTTAATCATATTTCACATATATTGGTCACGTTCATCCTATTTATAGTATTATGTGGTATTCATTAATTGATTAAATTTTTATTATTTAATTATTTTTAGAAATATTTATTTCTTTGTAGTGAATGTTTCCTTCGAATGATATTTTAAATTGAAATATCTATTTATTGAGTAATAATGTTTTCCAAGATTATTTATATTCTAAGAATGTGTTATCCTATTAAACTATTTTATTATAATTTATTTTATAATTCACTTATATGAAGAAATTTTTTAATACATTTACTAGTTGAATACTTTTTTAGAAAAGTTTATTTTCAACTAAATTAATTTAATTTATTTTAAATGGGTCCTTTCATGATGAAATGTTTCATCATTGGAACCATATTTACTCTAGAAAAAATTATTACATTTTTATGTATTCAATCTAGGATATTTACACTGAAAATAAAAAATTTTAATATCATTTAGTTCACTTTTTCAAAATTAAAATATTTATGTGACATGTAATAATTAATTTTATGTTAATTTGACAAATATTATTCAATATATATATCAGGTACTAAAGTAAATATACATTTTCATATTAAAATGTAATTTCATTCATATTAATTATTTATCATGATTTTTTTTCTATGAAATATATATATTTATAATTTGGTTGATTGAAGATGTTGAATAGAATGATTCAATCCATTATCCCAAATTTTTTAATGGATTTGATGTATTATTTTAAAGAGATGATTTTAAACTCTTTCCGCATCATTCAACGTTTACATTATTTCATTAGGGATAATTTATTTTACAACCACCCACCATTATTTAATTAATTTATTATGTAATTTTATTTTCTATAAATGTTATAATCTATAAATTCATTTTTCATCTTTAACCATCCATCATGAATAAACATAAAATCTATACAAATAAATTTTCATTTTTAACACTATAAGTTTTCTTCTATTTATTGATATGTGTTCACTAATATTCCATACATCCATTATCTGAAAATGATATATAATCATAAAAATTTAATATAAATACTTTATTATTTAATATTTTTCATTTTTTATATATACAAAGAATGTTACTAAAAATATTCGGATACCCTTTTATTTTACAATTGTTTACCTTTTTATGGTTATAAAATATTTATTTATGACATTCCATTTGAAAATATTATGATATTTTTTTATTTCTATTAGTTATTTATAATTAGTTAACTAAATCCATATTAATTTAATGATGATATTTCTGATTTTATGAATGGATTTTTAATAGAACATGTATGCATGGTCGAAATATGGGGGTATTATATCACTATTCAATTAAATTTTTAGTAGTTTTTATATTATATTAAATTTATATGTGATTATATTATAGTTTATGATATGTATGTTCAAATAATTCAAGGTATATGATTATAATATTTCTTTATTTAAAAATTTTCTTCCATATTTGTGAGCTATCACAAATTATAACTTATTATAATTTACATTGTATTCTCTTACGAATCATGTTTAATGAATCATTTAAATATATTATTATCCTAATGATTATTTCATGCTATATGGTCATTGATTTATTTTCAATGTGTTCATTTTTAATATAGATTTTTTGAATCTGAATATCTTATTACCACTAAGGATATTCTATAGATATGAATTATGTTCTCCAATGCTATGAATCATTGATGTCCCCATTTGACTATTTCAAATTTCCAATGTTATCTATATAATGAATGTATTAATTGAACAGTTGGATTTCATATATAGAAAATATATAATAGGAATTTAAGAAATATTATGGATTATATAGATTCAAATTTATAAAAGAAAATGATGTCCACTTAATATAGAGAAAATGCATTTTGTTAGCTATTAGTTTTCCAAATTCCATAAAGACCTGAAAGTAAAAGGTATTGGTATTTAATTTTAATGAAATATTTTTATTATGTTATATTTGTGATACAATCATGTTGTTAATATTTTATATTTGTTGTGTTATTGAAATGTTTTTCTCTAATTTATGTTGGGGTTAGAAAATTTTTATTTTCATTTACATCTTAATGATTACTTTTTTATGATTGGATTTAGTTATTAATATTTCATATTCATTTGGCTAAGTGATTACCAATGTTTCCTCTTGATATATGGAATCATTCACCTATCCCCAATGATAAAGTAAATTAATGATATTATGATGTGTAGATCCTATGTTTAATAGTGTAATTAACTTAATCATGACAATTAGATGAAATTTTAATGGATAACTGATTTTATGGTATTTCATGATGTTCCATTTTTGTTTCATTCTATTTAATTTCTTATGTTTTTCAATGATTTTACAAAATAATTATGTTGTGTCTATTATTGATCTTTGTATGGTTGAATTTTTTTTATGTATGATAGTCAATGTAAATCCAGAGTCATGGTGATGTGATATATGGTAATGGAATGAAAATTTATAAATTTTCTTATATGATTTTAATTTTATATAAATTGTATGTTGAGCACATGATCATATAGATTCATATTTTTTATCTAATATGCTACAGGTTGAATGTTTCTTAAAACCAATTCATAATAAACTAGTTAATTAATGAGGTAGATTAAAAGGATTTATTATAAAAGGCGAATGATTTTTTTAGATCACAGAAACTTTTACTTTTTTGGAAGGATTATATTCCTTTGTTATCTATCATTTTTAAATTTTCTTACTTGTGGAAAAAACATATGAAATTTCATTGGGAAATATATAATTTTTAGGATGAATATTTTATAGTTTAATAATTATCTGGTGTCACTAGTCATTATTATAAATGGGATGGAGGGGAGGGGTTATTCGACTAATAATGTTTTTCATGGTTGAGAAATGTTGTAATGAGATAGGGTTGGGTGATGTTCGATGTCAATGATAGTGAGGTTGTTTAATGATATGTAAAATTTAGTATAACCCATGGGTGGAAAATATGAGTTTGGATAAGAGATTTATCATATATATATATATATATAATATTTATTGATGATTTATATATTACTTGGTGGTTATATGAATACTATTGTTGGGTTCCCACTTCATAAAACTTTCAGGCAATATACATTACATGCTTATATACTATATGGTATCTTAGGTAGAGTCATAAATTTATCAAATAATCTATCATTGATAAATGAATAATTATTCTATCTCAATGGATGTGGTGTTTTTTCATTGATTTATCATAATATTATTTATGGCCTAGTAGGGGATTCTTTATAGTGTTTAGGAATGATGCTCTAGGAAATATGTGGTTTGATATGGAAACTTTTATGTTGATAATGATTTTAAAAACCATAGAATAAATGAGAATGAATTAAAATATATGGTGAACTTTGATTAACTAGATTTTAAATAATAAACATGTTAAATATTAATTTTAATCTTAATTAACTAAAGGTTATTTAATTAATTACAAATAAAATTGTATGCTTTTGTGATTTTGTCATATATTTTCCATAGTAATTTTAGCAACTATAATTGTGTGATAATAGTGGAAGGTAATTTTATGGATATTTAGTTACACTTAATATGTTTTTTTGTGATATTTTTAAATTATCTAATTTCATAAATTACCCCACCCATGTAGGTAAGGCAACCAACACCCAAATGTTATTCATAGTTTCCTAATCAAACATCCATGTTGGTGTGGAAATAAATTGAGGACTACTCCCTATTCCTGAATAACAATTCTGATTTTAAAATGAGGAGGTATATCCTTAGTTATAATGTAATATATTATAGATTCTTTTCCTATAATAATTCTGGTAGCTTTTGGTTTTACTATATATTTATGTTTGGGTTATAATATATTAACATATACTAATTTATTGTATCTAGTCATTATATATGAAATATCACATATGTTATTGTTCACAGTATGTGATTGATTCGATAATAATGCATTTACACATGATTTAGTGTCTTATATACATAAACGTGGTTTCATATACGATGATGTTGGTGATTTCATTTATATTTTGACTAATCTTAATATGTGATGTTGGGGAATCCATTAGAATTGGATACTAGGTTCCCCGGAGCAGATCATATAAAGGATGATAATATTATGGATGTGATGTGAATGGGATGTGTGTCGTTAGGGTGTGAGAGCGATAAACTAGTGAAAATATAGATGTTGGGTACTTTCATTAAATAAATATTTGTACGATATGGAATAGTAATTTTCAATTAGTTATTTATTTATTGATCCAAAATGGTGATGGGAAAAAAATTAAATTTCTATGGGATTAGTATATATCCTTACTATATATAAAATTATTTAGTAATCTTATTTCACATTTATCATTAGTGGCGTCAGGGAGGATCATACTTATTATATGTTTTTCTCTCATCTTATGTATATATATTATTTTTTAGGCTGTAAGACATTGATAGTAATCATGAATTAGTACACTAGATTTGGTGTTGTTTAATAATTATTGAGACATCTTGTATGTTTCACATAATTAATAAATGATACCTTCATTTTTGTAATCTTATTAGTACATGTAGGAAAATACATATATTATTATTTAACCTATTTTATCGATGGAATTGATTTTCGGTTTATCATTCTAATATCATACTTTATAAATTTATATAAACACAATTTATAGAATTCTTTGATTTTTATACCCTTAGTGATAGTCTCTAACCCATAGAATATTGAAGGATCCAATATGGACCACATTGTGTCCATTTTTTTGTTTTCGTCCTAGGTAAATTACCATAGTTTGGAAGTATTTTTGAGGATTTTTCTCTAATAATAGTTTTATTTAAGATAAATTAACTGTTATTTGGTAGGTATTGTGTCCTTACATTGGAAGGGGTGAGGAATTTTGTCATTATATTAGTGTTAAAATGTCAAATTTACTCTGTATAACATAGTTATCGTGATATATATATATATATATATATCATTACTAATGAGAAATTGTTTGGGAAGTTATCAGGTGAACATTATATCATCTTGTGAGAACCAATATAACATTTAAGGATATAAATATATAAATGTGTATCAAAAAACCTAGGTTCCACTGTAATTAGTTCCCCAATCCAACTTTCCATATGACCTCAAACACACCTCCCCTTATGAAAATTGTTCCAGACTAAATGTAAGGGTATAACCAAACATTTGGAAAGAAAATATCACCATTAAAATATTAATCCAACTAAAAGAAAACAATAATAGGCCTAAAAATCATGAAATACTACATTAGAAAATAGGGGATGTAATAAAAGACCAATATAGTAAAATATTTTATTCGATGAATGCCTACTATGTAGAAGGTAAACTAAAAATAAATACCCACAAAGAACATTCCATGTCATTTCCAAACACCATTCTTTTTCCCCTCATATGTCCCCAACCCATATCATTCATCTACCATAAGGAAAATTACCTTATAATATGAATAAATCATTAATTATTCTCAATTACCCAATGGTTACTTGAGCAGAGTGTTTGTAATGGCCGGGACCTCTCCAGTCCATTCCTTTGTGAAAATGTGGTGCTAGAGGTGTTCCGAGAAGTCAAGGTGACTTGGGGGTGCGTTTCAGTGGACTTCTGAGGAATTTTAAAGGGTAATAGCTTTCGCACAGTTGGAGCACGGTTTGCCTAAAACGTGCGGCCAAACCGTGCAAGGCTAGTCTGGAGGGTAGTGGCTAACGCACGGTTAGTGCACGGTTGGCCTTACCGTGTAGACTAACCATGTGAGGAGTGGTTGTCGAGGCAGAAGCTAACGCACGGTTAGTGCACAGTTTGTTAAACCGTGCAAACTAACCGTGCGGGAACATAATTTTAGATCCAAAAATTCAGGATCTTGACTGTTTTTCCTTTAATCACCTCTTTTAATCCCCTAATCATCCATAACTTGGTATTACCCTTCCTTGGAGGCAGAATAACCCCTCCCAAGTGTTTTGGAGGCAATCTGAAGGCTTCTCTTCGCAAATCGAAGCAGGTTTCTTGAGGTATGTTCTCGTTCTTGTTTGGTTTCTTAGATCTGCTTAGATATACTCCTCATCTCCTCTCATCTTCTTAGATCTATGTCCGTTATGGGTAGATATAGGTATTGGGATGTCATTTGTGATGATCTTTGGTATTGGTTGTGATAGGATAGGAGATCTTAGGAGGATTTTTGGAGAATCGACCATGTTCTTGGGCATTCATCGATCTTTGTGGTTTTCTTAAAAAACCATTGAGGTAGGGGATTTGTGGCTTATCTAATTTTTTATGTTCAATCGTAGAGTTAGCATGATTTGGCCTTTGGATCACAATGGAATTGACCTAATTAAATACATTAACTGGATTAAAACAATTGGTTTGATCACATGTTGTTGCTTTGTACCATGATAACGGTTTGCCTCTTGATTTGCTAGATTAGTGTGATATCTATGCCTTGCTTGTTATCATGTTGTTCTTGATGAATTGATAAAGAACATAAAGCTGGTATTAATTGATAATTAATTGGATAAAAATAAAGAGACGAGAAAAATAATCTGGTTCTTGTGGTAATTTGATGTTGATTAAGTTGGAATAGTAAGCATGTTTAATCCTTGTGATAGATTACTATTTAGGTTCATTATGTTGGAACCAACAAATTGAATATTTTAATTAAAGATGGATTTATGAGCTTGATTGATTGAATTCCCTAAAGGGTTCTGAGTTACCCTCTTGTTGTGAATTAGGGCTAAAAGCCTATTTGATGTAATGTTTGTTTTCCTGCTGCTTGTGTTGTGATGTGACCCTAGAGGGGTGTTTTGATATCTTGTGTTGTGATGTGACCCTGGAGGGGTTTTTTGATACATGGAGGCAGGGAGGCCTTGTGGTTTTGGCAGTGGATGACGCCTAGAGTTGTGAGATGCATCGGTTTATGCATGTGGGTGTTAGGTAGGAAACTAGGAATGTTGGTATGGAATGGATGTTTTGGCTGGACATTTGGTGGTTTGATTGGTTGTTATCTTCTTTACCTTTCTCCACTGCTCATGGAATATGGTTTTTTTTTACCCTTATTATGAATGGGGCGAAGACGCATGGGGTATTCCACATGCTTTCCGTGTTTAGCCTCTCGAGGGAGAATGGCCCTACGCTATTGCTATAGGCGGCAATGACTTGACGAGTTGTATATCGACCCACCGTGCTAAGGCCCCATGTGTTTAGTAGCATAGGATGATTTTCTAGAATTCCTAGTAATATGGGAAAAGTAATTATAAAATGAAAGTTTGATTAAATGGTTATAATCCACGGGGATGGAGATGCTGGAATTTAATGGTGATGTTGTAACTTATAAAGGAACAGTTGATTTTGAATGTGATGCCAATAAAGTTAATGTTGGTTTTTCATCAGTAATTAATGTGCAAAGACTTAATTAACATACATTGGAAATGAGGGAAAAGGGATTGAAGTAACCTAATGAAGATCTTTAATTGGTTGTGTCCTTATATGATACCTAGTCTTAGAAATAGCTGCCCGGAGTCTGAGAGATGTTAGTTGTAGTTGAGGGTAAGACAAGGTTACACCCATAGTGTAATTGTGAGTTATATATATTCTGTACTTTTTGTGTTTTTTTAATATGCTACTCCACCCTGTCAGTAAGGGAAACTGACAACCCAGGGATTTTGTGCCCTGGGGGTGTTTGCCCCAACATTATGATGGGAGGGTGAATGGCTGACTACCCACATTGACCCCGCTCGCTTCTCTCGGTAGATACTAGTGTCGTTGGCATAGCGGTTAGTTTTCCCCATATGTGTGTGTAGAGGGATATAATGGATTGTGGTTATTTCCACACATATATTCCGGATGTAGTATCCTATGGACTACTATAGGTGTAACGTGTATAGGCTGTGATGGCTTGAGGATCCTTACATGGTGTATGGTCTGTAAGGGATTGAGGTACAATACTTGATGTATGATATACGTTATGCGGGAAGTGGTGGCTCCCGGAACCTACCTAGTTACTTTTGGTTGTGAGTATGGTGTGGAACTTAGCCCAGGTGTCTGCGGGAAACCCTTTGTGGTGCACGAGGTGCAGATTGTGGAGCTTGGCCAAAGTTTATATGGGCGAGACTTTGGAGACAGATGGAAAGGACATAAGTCATTGGGGAAAAGTGGAAAACCAATGGGGCAGTACAATAGAGAACCCATGATATCTTTTTCTATATGATATATTATTGTATGTGATACTTGGAGAGAGTAGCCATGGTGAGGTTGGAAACACAATAAACTTGGTTAAGTGATGAGTTAGTTTCACTTGTTGTTCATTGTGCTTTAGCATGATTTCTTTACTTTTGCATGAGAGGCTTCAGAGAGGATCATACTTAGTATACTGATATACTCACCCTACGTATATATAAACTGTATTTCAGTTCACTTGGAGTAGTTTGGAGATCAGGCTGGTTACTACTAGCTTGTGGTTGCAGGAGTTGTTTGGGATTGTGATCGCTGCCATTTTACTTTCTTTTGGGTACTTTTTGTATTCCCCTTTCAGTTGTAGTAATTTTTCATGTAATTTTATATATGTAATTGGGTTTTCTTTTATATTTTAGTTTTGAGTTGGAGTTGGTTGGTGTCTTTTCTATCTCTCTCTCTTCCGCATGTTTTCTCGTAGAGGGTAATGCCTCCCATCTGTGTGCTTATTTTACCCTCGGTTCTAGTTGCCAACTTGGGGCCTACTTGTAACACCCCAAGATTTCATAGTGTGTTATTTCTTCAAAATAATTCAATAACTTGCACTACACGCAACACTGAGTTAAAGCGCACCATGACTTACCAAACTAGCCGTTATGAATAGTAATACCTAATTTTTGAAATTTTATAAATTCGATCTCTCAAAATGGACTTTATATTTGGATTCGTAATATCAAAATTATCCTAGGGTGAAATTTCGGTACTTTTTGGATAACTTTAATATTTTGATGAATAGTGAAAATTACTAAATTTTAATTAAAAACAACTTTTTTAATCAAAATAATTAATAGTGATAAATTAGGAATTTGAGTGGTTTTAAAGTATATTTATAATATATTTTTACCATTTAATATAATGTTGGTCAATGTACATAATTTGACAATTAAACCAGACATTAACAAATGTCAATCTTTTGATAGTTATTATCTCTTAAAAACACGCTATTTGTTGTGACAGCGGGAATTAATTTGAAAAATTAATTAATGCATCTTATATGTTTGGAATTTTATAAAATAGACATCATTTTTGAATTTGGAATATCAATTATAGATTAGGGTGAAATTTTGGCATTGTTCTGAAAAACTTCAATTTTTGATGAATAGTGAAACTACTAAGTGGTAGTTAAAAAACTGAATTTTTTTCATAAAACTTAATTTTACCGCTTCTGTGAATGGAATTTCAAAAATCCTAGAATCACGGTTAATATCAAGAAGTAAAATTTGGTTCAATGAGATGAAAATAATTTTTTGGTGAATAGTAACTTTTTACTTTTATTTACCACGGTTAAAAGTAAATAGGGTAATTAAGGGTAAAGATGATATTAATATTACCCTAACACATTTCCTAATTCTATTGGACAAGTGTATCTCGACAGAAAAAACCTTAGGAATAAAATATTATCATTTAGGTCCACTTGGATTATATTAGGACATTTATTATTATTTAATTCAAAGAAGTGTAAAAAGAGTTAAAATCAATGTTTACTTAATAAAACATTTTTAATATAGAGTTATACATAAGATAAATTCGATTTTAAATATTCATTAGAAAGATAAAAATATTTCCTATATAAGGATATTTTATTTATAATTTTTAGACGTTAAATAATTTAATTTATTAATGACACAATGATGATGCAGTAATTACCATAATAGTGAACAATTAAAATAATTGATATTATAAAAATCCAAATAAATATAATATGAGACTTTTAATTAATTAGACTAATTTTCCAGGATAATATGTCAAATTGGGATTGATTTATTTAACTTTTTTAGAAGTAATAATTCTGTAATAAGTTTCACAAAAATCAACTATTGAATAGTGTCAAAATTGACATAAAAGATTATTTAAAACATATATTATATTATTAATTGATATTAAATTCCAAAAAATCTAAGGTTCGTCAAAGAGACTTATATCATGATATTTGTATCATTAATGGTCCACTTGGGGGTCTCTTGGATTTATATGGTAAGTTTATTAACCATATAAAATAAAAATACAAAGAGACATTGTAAAAGTTAAACTAATTAACTTAGAGTTAATACTTAAAGATAACGTTAATATAGTAACCCAAACCTGTATAAATTATATTGGTTGAATGGATTTCGACCTATAATCACCTTAAACTTTGAATAATCAACTTTGGAGCCATTAGAAACCGAATATTAATTTATTATAAATTAATATTTCTAGATTTTCCAAAGGTGCCCCTCACCCCTCTTATAAAAGGGCACTCCTCCTTCTCATTTCTTCACACCTTCAAAGCATTTTTTTCTGCCAAAATCTTCCCAAATACTCTCCCAACTTCCCTCACTACAACCTAGAGTCCCTAGTTTGATCAGAAATCCATCCTAAGAAGCCCTTTTGATCAAATCAAAAGGAAGAACCCGAAGAAGAGGTAATGTTTTCACCACCTTTTTTCAAATTCATTTCTTCTCCCACTTCTTCATTCTTTGTTATTACCATTAAAAAATAATAACTCCAGTATCTTATATATACTTTAATGTTATTATAAATATGGTACAACCATATTCAGTATTATATCCATCCTTTGAATAACATGTCACCATACGTGCGTACGTACGACTTACCATCTCCACGTCATGGTGTAATTGTTTTTCAATATATTATTATATGGATGGGTATAATAATGATGTGTAATTCATGTAAATAATAAATATAACATGATAATTATTCTTTATATATGATATACCATCCAATTATATGTTATTTTAATAACAAAAGAATGATATTGTCGCTCGTGCGTACGTACGGACTACCGTCTCCACGAACGCAATGAGATTCATTATCCATCGTATCCATTAAAGTGTAAATCTAATTTAATGATTTATAATAGTATCTAAGTACTAGATATCATTCTGGATATGAATAAGTTAAAACCTATCCATGACAAACATGGCTTGCGTAACAAAACATATAAAAGAAAACGAGTAAGTTAACACCCGAAACAACGATAATACTAAGATAATATTAACAAATCAATGTAAAAAGAACATATATGATATCATATTAATGTATATGATTCTTGTATAATTAAATAACAATTATTTCACCATTATAAAGGAGGTTAACCTACCCCCAACTAAGTAAAAGTACAAGGTAAGGGTTTATTTCACAATCTCTTAATTATCCGAGGTTGTTTATACGCAATTATCTATTGGGATATCTTTATCATCCACATCAATGTTCCATAAAAAATTATTTAAAAACATTTTTACTATTTACTAGAAAATGGGTTAAAGTCATTTATACCCTTATGTGTTTTGAAAGGAATCTTTCCGTCATTTTCCAAACAAGGCACTTTTAACCTTTTCGACAAATTTAAGGTAAGAATGTCTTTTTTTAACTTATACGGCGGGTACGGCTATTTACCGCCGTTATAAAATCGTCAAAGCTTCCCTTAGAAGATTATAAGAATATTTTCAAATTAAATGTTTCATTTTATAATTATGTGACTTTTAAATGATTTCAAAATGTATATTTTAAGAATTTGTGAAAGGTACTCTTTATCAAGATCATAATTTTAAATGTTTTAAAGATTTATCTTTATAAATCTTTTTAATTAATGTCAATCTTTTCAAAATTATTTTAAGGCTTTATTTATTTGGACTTGAATGTTTTGAAATGATATTTCTTTTCAAACGTTTCAAAGTGGTATGGGACACTTTTATTCAAAAATATCTTTTAAATTACTTCCTTTATAAATGTGTGACTTTTCAATGATTTCGAGAAAAGAGATATTTCTCTCAAATAGTTTTGATTTGCATCTATGTCAACATACTTTGATGTATTTTAGGCTTATATGAAGTCGATTTATTATGATACAAAACATTTGTATTGTATTGAAGGTTTTGTGATATATTTTACTGTGGATGTGTTATTTTTATACCATTCATGGTTTATGGAGAAACTGTTGACATTTTGTATGCTAGTTTTAATAAGAATGTTTATGTTATGTTTAAACCTTTTCATATGGGAATGAATTGGACATAGTAAGTGATGGGTGGATCCCACTATAGCTCTTCGATGCATCGGTAGCTCTCATGAGACAAACTAGTGTCTTGGCACAAGGCCTTGGCAAAATATTTTTTGTAGTCTTGGAATGAGGCCTTGGCTATGTGGTTATGATAGTCTGGAATTATGCATTCCATCATTATGAATGTGGTTATTGATACTGCATGTGATAATTTGATTAGTAGAATATCCATGTGAATAATTAAATGGCATTATTTCATTTTATTTTGTCCATACTATGTTGATGTTCAAGTTTAAAAGGATTTGTTTTAGTTACACATTTCCTTAAATGTTTATGCTTATTTATGAATGTTTCCGATGTATTGCTTACCCTTACGGAGCGTTTGAGCTCACCCCATTCTATGTTTTATTTTTCCCATGATTCCAAGAAGTATATTGTGATTGATAATAAGGGTTAAGACAAGGGAATAATGGAATTCATAAAGGATTATTTATGTTGTTTTGTATGTTATGCAGTGTAATGTAAGATTCATGTATGTAATCTGTTTTCCAAGACTGCTAAACTAATCGGTCTTTTGAGACTTGATTCCTTGTAATCATGACAATGTATTAAAATAATGCACCGACTCTGGGTAACTAGGGTCGGGGTGTTATAGTTGGTATTAGAGGAAGTTTAGTAATAACCTTGGAAACTAGATTTAGATAGACTCTGATTAGAGCACATATCCATAATATAGACTTTGAGTATTAGTATAGAAGAACATCCTATAATTTTGCTATTGTAGAGATTTTGTGAGTTTTCCGAGCAATACATCCCTGTCTGGATACGAGCAGGTTGAGGTGACTCTGGCACGGATGTACCTAGGGGTAAAACCCGAAAACACCACTTTGAGCTAGACTCGAACGGGAACTGGTGCACGACAACGGGTCTTGATGCACTCTTGGTTACGACACTCCCGGGGGATATGCTTATGATAAATCTCATTTTCGTTACAAACCATTATGAAGGGCTCATGAGTATATACTTACTCAAAGAAAACATTTTTATGATTATGGATTATATCCATAAACTGTTCAATTTGCGTTAGGTATTTTACAAGTTTGGAATTATTCATTGCAATTCATAAACTGACCTAGTTTATGCTATTGTTTAGAAATGGCACCCAGTAGAAGGAATGAGAACTCCAGCAAAGCACGTGACCCAAAGAGAAAGAAGGATCATATCTTTCATAGTCTTAAGCCAGAATTTATAAGAGAAATATTCACCCATGTATTATCATCATATGAAGAAATAATATCATGTGTTGATAAGATAAGTAAAGTGTTTACTGAGTCCTATGGCTTTGAAGGTAAGCAAGAGAAGAAAAGGAGGGAAGAGAGAAAGATGGATAAAGGGAAGAGGGAAAAGAAGAATTTTCCCATATGTGATAACTGTGGGAAGAAACACCCTGGAACTTGCCTGAAAGGAATGGGAGTTTGTTATAAGTGTGGAGGAAAAGGGCACAAAGTACATGACTGCAAGGGTAAGAAAATGGTTTCAAATGTACAATGCTTCATTTGCAAGGAGTTTGGACACTACGCGAACCTATTTACCAGTCGTCAGACTATGCCGAAAGTGATGCTATTCGATAATAATCAAGTTATGATACTACCACAGATGAAGAGGAATGATTAGAGTTCTTATGTTGATTATGTCATTTGAGTGTTGTATCAACAATGTACTTCTTATAATAATTATAGAGCATATAGGGATTGTACTGTAGTACTATTTCATTAAGGACTTGAGATTGTGTGGAACAAAGAAAAGTGACTCAATAGCAGGTTAAATTTTTGGAAAATATATGGTTGAGAGAATGATAAACCATAATATAGTTCTGATACCGAGGTAGTGATTTTGGAATAATACATGATTCAATTGGATAAATTATATTGGATATTCTTGACTACTGTGAAACTGATTAATGATTTGTATATTCCATTATTTATGGGGTTTAAAACATTTTTGAATTGAAGGAGTATATCTAGTATTCTTTAAGGAATGAGGGATCATGAATGTAGTCAATAACGTTTTATGGTAATTCAGGATGTTGCAGTGTTTTAAAAGAATACATGATGAAGGTGTTCATATGTCATTACGCTGAAAAAGGATCTTTATTGTGTTTACCTTCCTTATAAATTTTGGACTGAAGTATTTTGGATAGTTCTTGTTTGGATTATTTTGGATTTCCATAAAAGGACTACCCAGCGGTCGGGCGGCAACCTGTCGCGTCCGGTAAGACCACGAGACTTGAACCCACAACCGAAGGGCGATAAGGGTGTATCACCTAACGCTGACCCACGTGATGTCTTGGATGAAATAATGTCATTTTTTAATGGTTCTACTAGATGAATTATAAATTCATTTTTTAAAACCCTATACGAATAGGATAAATAGAATATTGTTTTTAAGTTCTATTATCTTTTAGAGTGAAAGATGAGTCTATGGTAGAAATTAGTTAAAGGATGGAAATCTACTTGTCAAGAATATATTTTTCTTTTTCTCTTATTCTATGAAGAAATTAATACTTATACTTTATTTAAGGAATCCTAAACCCAAAAATGTGTTATCCTAATACCCTATGTTTTTTTGAACTGGTGGTATTTCAAATCATCATAGATTTATGAATTTAAGGACCTCAATTTTACACTTGTTTGTGATTGATGACCCCAATCACTACCTATAAATATTTACGTTTTTCCTCCAATTATATGTCTCTAATTTCCATCAATGTTCTCCTAATTGAGATCATAATTTGGTGGTGACCCTTTCATTTCTCATTTCCTCGTATTAAGGCTAAATTTTAGTAACCCAATTTCCGATGTGGGTTTTCCCACAAAGATATTTTTTATTTTCAACCTTTTATTTTCGAAGAACAATTTCAAATTGTGAGGACACAATTTATTGAAGTAGGGTAGAATGTAACACCCCAAGATTTCATAGTGTGTTATTTCTTCAAAATAATTAAATAACTTGCACTACATGCAACACCAAGTTAAAGCGCACCATGACTTACCAAACTAGCCATTATGAATAGTAATACCTACTTTTTTAAATTTTATAAATTCTATCTCTCAAAATGGACTTCATTTTTGGATTCTTAATATCAAAATTACCCTAGGGTGAAATTTCGGTACTTTTCGGATAACTTTATTATTTCGATGAATAGTGAAAATTACTAAATTTTAATTAAAAACAACTTTTTAATCAAAATAATTAATAGTGATAAATTATGAATTTGAGTGGTTTTAAAGTATATTTATAATATATTTTTACCATTTAATATAATTGTGTTCATTGGACATAATTTTACAATTAAACCGGACATAAACAAGTGTCAAACTTTTGATAGTTATTATCTCTTAAAAACACGCTATTTGTTGTGATAGCGGGAATTAATTAGAAAAATTAATTAATGCAACTTATATGTTTAGAATTTTGTAAAATTGACATCATTTTTGAATTCGGAATATCAATTATAGCTTAGGGTGAAATTTTGGCATTGTTCTGAAAAACTTCAATTTTTAATGAATAGTGAAACTACTAAGTGGTAGTTAAAAAACTGAATTTTTATCATAAAACATAATTTTACCGCTTCTGTGAATGGAATTTCAAAAATCCGAGAGACACAGTTAATATCAAGAAGTAAAATGTGGTTCAATGAGATGAAAATAATTTTTGCTGAATAGTAACTTTTTACTTTTATTTACCGCGGTTAAAAGTAAATAGGGTAATTAAGGGTAAAAATGATATTAATATTACCCTAACAGATGTCCTAATTCTATTGTACAAGTGTATCTCGACCAGAAACAACCTTAAGAATAAAATATTATCATTTAGGTCCACTTGGATTAGATTAGGACATTTATTATTATTTCATTCAAAGAAGAGTTAAAAGAGTTAAAATCAAAGTTTATTTACTAAAACATTTTTAATATAGGGTAATACATAAGATAAATTCGATTGTAAATATTCATTATAAATATAAAAAGATTTCCTACATAAGGATATTTTATTTATAATTTTTAGACATTAAATAATTTAATTTATTTATGACACAATGATGATGTTGTAATTACCATAATAGTGAAAAATTAAAATAATTGATATTATAAATAACCAAATAAAATTAATTTGAGACTTTTAATGAATTAAACTAATTTTCTAGTATAATATGACATATTAGTATTGATTTAATTAACTTTTTTTGAAGTAATCATTCTGTTATAAGTTTCAAAAATATCAACTATTGAATAGTGTCAAAATTGACATAAAAGAGTTTTTAAAAAAAATATTATATTATTAATTTATATTAAATTCCTAATAATCTAGGGTTTGGCCAAGAGACTTATATCATGATATTTGTATCATTAATGGACCACTTGGTGGTCACTTGGATTTATATGGTATGTTTATTAACCATATAATATAAAAATACAAAGAGACATTGCAAAAGTGAAACTAATTAACTTAGAGTTAATACATAAAGATAAGGTTAATATAATAACCCAAACCTGTCTAAATTCTATTGGTTTAATTGGTTTCGGACTAACCCCACCTTAAACATTTAATAATCAACTTTGGATCCATTAGAAACCGAATATAAATTTATTATAAATTAATATTTCTATATTTTCCATAGGTGCCCCTAACCCCTCTTATAAAATGACACTCCTCTTTCTCATTTTTTCACACCTTCAAAGCATTTTGGTTCGTCCAAAATATGCCAAACTACTCTCCCAACTTCCCTCACTACAACCTAGAGGCCTTAGTTTGATCAGAAAGCCAACCTAAGAAGCCATTTTGATCAAATCAAAAGGAAGAACCTGAAGAAGAGGTAATGTTTTCACAACACTTTTTCCAATTCATTTCTTCTCCCACTTCTTCTTTCTTTGTTATTACCATTATAAAATAATAACACCAGTATCTTATATATACTGTGATGTTATTATAAATATGGTACAACCATTTTCAGTATTCTATCGACCCTTTGAATAACATGTCACCATACGTGCGTACGTACGGCTTACCGTCTCCACGTCGTGGTGTAATAGTTATTCAATATATTATTATTTCGATGGGTATAATAATGATGTGTAATTCATGTAAATAATAAATATAACATGATAATGATTCTGTATATATGATATACCATCCAATTATATATTATTTTAATAACAAAAGAATGATATTGTCTCTCATGCGTACGTACGGACTACCGTCTCCACGAACGCGATGAGATTCATTCTCCATCGTATCCATTCAAGTCTAAATCTCATTTAATGATTTATAATAGTATCTAAGTACTTGATATCATTCTCGATATGAATAAGATACAACCTATCCATGACAAACATTTCTTTCATAACAAAACATATAAAATAAAATGAGTAAGTTAACACCCGAAACAACGATAATACTAAGATAATATTAACAAATCAATGTTAAAAGATCATATATGATATCATATTAATGAATATTATTCTTGTATAATTTAATAACAATTATTTCACCATTATATAGGAGGTTAACCTACCCCCAACCAAGGAAAAGTACAAGGTAAAGGTTTATTTCACAATCTCTTCATTATCCGAGGTTGTTTATACGCAATTATCTACTGGGATCTCTTTATCATCCATATCCATGTTCCTTAAAAAAGTATTTAAAAACATTTTTACTATTTACTAGACAATGGGTTAAAGTCATTTATACCCTTATGTGTTTTTAAAGGAATCTTTCCGTCATTTTCCAAACAAGGCACTTTTAACCTTTTCGACAAATTTAAGGTAAGAATGTCTTTTTTTAACTTATATGGTGGGTACGGCTATTTACCGTCGTTATAAAATCGTCAAAGCTTACCTTAGAAGCTTATAAGAATATTTTCAAAGTAAATGTTTTATTTTATAATTATGTGACTTTTAAATGATTTAAAAATGAGTATTTTATGAATTTGTGAAAGGTACTCTTTATCAAGATCATAATTTTAAATGTTTTAAAGATTTATCTTTCTAAAAAATTTTAATTAATGTCCATGTTTTCAAAAAGATTTTAAGGATTTATTTATATGGAAATGAATTTTTTGAAATGATATTTCTTTTCAAAAGTTTCAAAGTGGTATGAGACACTTTTATTCAAAAATCTCTTTTAAATTACTTCCTTTATAAATGTGTGACTTTTCAATGATTTCGAGAAAAGAGATATTTCTCTCAAATAGTTTTGATTTGCATCTATGTCAACATCATTTGATGGGTTTTAAGCTTATATGAAGTTGATTTATTATGAAACAAATCTTTTGTATTGTATTGAAGGTTTTGTGATATTTTTTACTGTGGATGTGTTATTTTTATACCATTCATGGTTTATGGAGAAAGTATTTTCATTTTGTATGCTAGTTTTAATACGAATGTTTATGTTATGTTTAAACCTTTTCATATGGGAATGAATTGGACTTAGTAAGTGACGGGTGGAGCCCGCTATAGCTCCTCGATGCATCGGTAGGTCTCATGAGACAAACTAGTGTCTTCGCACAAGGCCTTGGAAAAATATTTTTTGTAGTCTTGGCACGAGGCCTTGGTTATGTGTTTATGATAGTATGACATTATGCATTCCATAATTATGAAAGTGTTTATTGATATTGCATGTGATTATTACATTAGTAGAATATCCATGTGAATAAGTTAATGGCATTATTTCATTTTATTTTTTCCATACTATGTTGAAGTTCAAGTTTTAAAGGCTTTGTTTTAGTTATACATTTCCTTAAATGTTTATCATTATTTATGAATGTTTCTGTTGTATTTCTTACCCTTACGAAGTGTTTGAGCTCACCCCTTTCTATGTTTTATTTTCCCCAGGATTCCAAGAAGTTTATTGTGATTGATAATAAGGGTATATACAAGGGAATAATGGCATTCATAAAGGATTATTTATGTTGTTTTGTATGTTATGATGTTTAATGTAAAATTCATGTATGTAATCTATTTTCCAATACTGCTAAACTAATCGGTCTTTCGAGACTTGACTCCTTGTAATCATGACAATGTATTAAAATAATACACCGACTCTGGGTAACTAGGGTCGGGGCGTTACACTACTGGGTCGTGACAGAGTGGTATCAAAGGTCTGCTTGAGGGATAGGATGGAGATTAGAGTTAGGCATAGGTGAGGTTGCATGGGTTGGTAGGGAAACAGTTTCATTCATATTTAGCAAGTGGGGTAAACACTTGAATCCGGCAGAGACATAGGAGTTTAGGGCCTCCAATGATCTGTTCCACGGACCGTTAAGCTTACCATGACTACTAAACAAGGTGATACTAGTTGCAGGGTATAGACCTAAGAAAGGATCATGCATCATTCAGCTTTGTTCCTGTGTCTGAATGGGTAGACCTTGGGATAGGTTAACCTAAAATGATTGAAAGAAAAAAATTAAATAATTAATTTTGAGTCTTCCATAATTCAGGATTAGGAGCTCTAACGGGTTGTTCTTTTGCAGGTCTGGCTCCAGGTCGACGTCATCATTAGGTTTGCGTAGAAGAAGTCCAGCAGGCTGTTCCAGCAGGTCGTCGTAGGGTAGAGGTTGACAAAGAAGACACTTGGAGGAAGACACTCCGAGAGTTTCAGTGCCAGAGTTCGCAGAAGTCTGAGGGCTCCATTTCAGATGTTGTCACGGAAGACTGGTTGGAGGAGGTCGAGATCGGTTTCAGTTTGATTCGTGCTCGGAAGGAGCACTGGGTGTCCATGGTTGTGATGATGCTGCGTAGAGCAGCAAGGCAATGGTGGCTCTTGTTCCTTAGGGATTGTGAGGAGTCTGCGATATCCTGGGAGGAGTTTTGGGACAAGATCATAGTTGAGTTCCTTTCTACGACGGTAAAGGCGTTTAGCAGTCAGGAGCTTCTTACCCTTCGAAAGGGGAGATCCAGTGTTCGGGAGTTTGGAATCCATTTCAGGAACCTTCTATGATATTGACGCACGCCTGTCGTGGGGCGTGGCAAAACAATTATTTCCTAAGTTAAAATGTAGTAATGTGGTTGACCTAGGATGTCTCCCGAAGAGGAGTGCACACAAAATGGGTTGTCACTTTAAAACGGGGGTAAAAATGTTGTGAACGGAAATTTGAAATTCAAATGATTGAAAAACAATGAAATTTAAAAGGGTGATTAGGTCGGGGTCGGTTTCCTAATTATAATGCTATCCTTGTTCAATTTAATTCAAACCTCTTCTTCTTAGTTGATTAAAGCGAGTTTCCACAATCGTTTCCTCTCACTTCCTTGGTGAAATTGTTATTGTGAGAGAAAACCTTACCAAGATCTCGGTTTGGTCAACTCTCCTTCCATGTGTAAAATAGTTGTATTGAATATCCTTAATTGAAATGGGCAATTCCCGATCGGGTTTTGTTTATCCCAAACAATCAAGAACATTCACTACACATTTTACACGTACTGACGATCGTCGAGTACTTCACCACTAATTCCTAGTTTATTCCATCGTATATAAACCAGAAATTAGTGGAGGGAGATATTGATTATTTTACCAAGGCAAAAATAAATAACGGAATTAATATTCAAGAACGATCGCACTTGATTATAAAATCCGCTATAAGAAATTGAAAACAACTTTGAAGAATAATGAAATTTATTCAATTGCGTTCAAGAACTCAAGCATTACAATGTAGAAAACCAACCCTTCCCCAATCACTCCAAAAGTTTACCCCACCATGGTAAGGGTAATCGAGTTGAATGGGGAAAAAGAAGGCATTACAAAACAATGAAAAAGAAAATAAATAAAAGAGAAATCTGAAAAGTTCTCCTTCTTGGTGTCCCAGAAGGAATGGGATGGAGAATTGGATGCTTTGAGAGGGTGGAGCTCTCCTCCTTTTATAGCCAGAATTCTTCCCCCGAAAGTCGACGCGTTGTATCCCCATTAAATGAAATCTTCACGCGTTGAGCCCTTCATGAATGTTGTTCATAATTCCCTTGGCCGTGTCCCCTCAAAATTCCAGCGGATTTGGACATGTATTCCGAGAGTTATGGCCGTTTTACTATGAGCATTTATTCTGTCCAGTCAGACTCTCCAAAACGAAATCCTCCGGATTAAGGTGCTTTAATGGCCCCATAAACGGCCAATTCACTCGGTCCTTCCTTCATAAAAGATTCTCCCAAACTCCTTGCTCGTCCACCCACCTAATTTCACAAGCTTTGGGCCCACAGTGGTTGAGTTATGGATCCCACATCAAAACTAGGCAGAACTGAAAACAGTTTTCTTGAGCCAACTTGTGAGCTTCTTTTGAGCTTCCATATGGCCGATTCAGATTTTGGTCCAAATATATTAAATGAAGCCCTGGATGTTTGTAATCTGAAAAAGAAAGAAGTTCGCAATTTGGATCAGTGTAGATAATGTTATGGCTAATCTACCGAAATAATTTAAAACTGTTAAAAAATCCAAAATGGCCAATTTTTACAATTTAGCTCAAAATAACACCATTATCATAAAAATGAAACAATTCATCTTAGAAGAACAATTTTGTGGGTTTAAAACAATGATATTCAATATAAATTAATTGAAAATATTTGCTCTATCAATTCCCCCACACTTAGCACTTGGACTCCTGGACAAGTAAAAATCAAATCAAATCAAAATCAAAACACATATCAATGAGATCAATCAAATCAATTTCAAGAAACAAAAAGATATCATGCCTCATCAAAAACTGTTATTTCAAGTTCTCCATTTAAGATTTTAATATATTTACACTTCATTTCTTATCCCATGCACACAAAACACCTACCTCACATGAATTTTCTCTCATCTCACAAATGTAAAGGTTGAACAAGGTTTTTCTCATCCAAACTCACACAAGAGTCACCATAGGTTTGATAAATTCCTAATTATCCACCCGATGTGAGTCAAGAACATGTGTTTCTCATGAGGACTTTTCAGGGTTGTTCTGTGGCTTCCGGTTGGTAGGATTTAGATGTTAAAAGTTCTGAGGCCGAAAAAGGAAGGCTTGGCTCTTATTGAAGCAGAATTGCAAGATTCTAGTTTTCACTCAAATATGGTCTCCTTCACTTTCCCTTTGTTGAAAATAGGCTCCATCATCATTCAATCAGCTCAGCAGAAAGCATTTCAATCTTTTCAAACATGATTTTTTTAAAGCTCCAGATAGGCACAGCTTTCTTTTTACATTGGAAGCTCCAGAAAGGCACAGCTTCTCTTGTCATCAAAGCTCCAGAAAAGGCACAGCTTTGAACAGAATAATTTTTCAGCATCACACACATCTCTTCCACAATTTATTTTCCACCCAAAGTATAACCAAATGAGGTAGTACACCACAAGACATCTTCCCCCACACTTAATTTCAACAAGATCATGCAATTTTACTTCAAGAGCAGGTATGATAGGGAAAATTGGCTTGTAATGTGGCTAACCTAACAGGAAATTCATGGATACTAGGGGGTACAATGAAGGATAAATGTAAAGGTGGGCCATAATGAAAAGGATTATTTTGAAAAGGGGGCTTTAAACAAAATAAATGCCTCAATCATTTAAAACACATGTACCCCAACCCTCAAGTTTTGAAAGGAATAAATCAAATTCTGGTTAAAGCAAGCATGGTCTGGTTCTCTCAAGAAATGAGGTGAATGAAAAGAATATGACAAAAATGGTTCAGAAGCCTCACAGGAAAGTTATTTAAATGATATAGACAGTGAAATATGGCATGGGTTTCAAAAATCAGTGTACTTTTCATGAATTTCCAAAAGATTTGAACTTGAAACAAAGTTATTTCAGCATTCATTTAAGATCTGTTTCATGAAATATACTAGTTCACTCATTGACATGGGTTTCAAAAATGGTATTGATTATCATTTCAGCTCAAAAGTTACACCAAAAATTGAAAAACACACAAATTTGAAAACACGCATTTTTTTTTGAAAACATACATCAAATGAAAATCCTATACTACAAAGGTTCCCTCCCCCACACTTAAATGATGCAGTGTCCTCGATGCATTCAATTGGACTTAACATGTAAGGTAATTTTCAAATTAATCACAACATCAAGAAAGTGTGAAAGAGAGGTACAACCTGATTTATTCACAATGCAACATTGAGTTAACCTCCTAAGTGTTGCACTTTGAAAACCAACAAATAAAAGAACAAAAGTAAACATAAGATATTTATTAAAAGAAATGAAAATAGAAATAGGATGAGAATAGAAGGATAAATCTTGGTTTAATCCCCCAAGTGGGCCCTGGGTTTTGACTGCCTCCAGAGGGGCAGTTGTAATTGATTATCCCCAATCTGATGGTGGATGAGGTTTCTTTGATTTGAACCACCACATGTGGCTCCTCCTAGCTTTCATTTCATTGTTATTGTTGAGGATGACTCCATAGATAGAGTACACCGGATCCACCCCCTTATCAATGTGGTACACCATGCATGGTGGGGGTAGGATAAAGTACAGAGCCTCCTCCTTCTTGGGTTCCGCATGAACAACATCATCTTTACTCACCAGTGGTTGATGATGGTATGATACATCAGGGGAAAAATCAAAGGGAATGTCAGAGTTTAATTCTATTTGAAAAAAATTAAAGCATGAAGAATCAATATCAAATTCTTCCCTTTCAATGTAAGTATATTGTGTCTCATTTTCCACCAGAAAATCCACATTGATCTTCTCTTGTACTCCCTCCATTAAATGTTCAACAGGTTTGGGGAGCACCAGATGTTCCTCTTCAGATGCATATTCTCCCTCCAAGGAAATACAAGTGTTGGATGAATCTGAAAAATTAAAACAAGGGGAGGTAATACTCAATTTAGTTTCAACAAAATCAAAAGATAACGAGTTTATGAAAAGATTAACTCCCTGATCTTGTTTGGCTTCAATTGGTTCTTCAATGGGAGGTGGCTCTTGAAGTTGAATTTCCGTAGATAGAGGTAGGTAGTCAGACTCCTCTATCTTCTCTTCAAATTCCACTGATTGGTTGGTTTCTTCCTTCAATGTTGCTGAATCATCTACATTATGAGGAATAGTTGGCTCAAGAAGTTCCTCGCACTCATTCCAGAAGTTATCCAGATCGTTTTGATCTCCCATATGTATTTCAATTGCTAAATCTTCTTCGTCAATCTTATCCAACATTGATTGAGATGGGCTCAATGGATCTTCTTTTAATTTCATCAAGGCCTCCATGGGTTCTTCAACTTGAAGGATTTGTGAGGATAATTCTTCCATCAATTGTTCTGGTTCTGGTTCTGGCTCCAGTTGTGGATCCTGGGATGCATGTACTTGTTCCGCTATCCACTGTATTGAGGTCTCTAGGTTTTGAACTTTTTGACTAATTCTTTCAAATTGGGATTCAATATCCTTGTGAACTTCTTCTTCTTGGTGTTGTACATTGATCATTTCTGGATAAAAATCTGGAAAATACTCCTGAAGTTCAATTAATTCTCTTGCCAAACCCTCCAACACTGGGTATTCGAGGTTCTCATTAAGGTTTTCAATGAGATCCTTGAATTATTCCTCTATGATGATTTTGATTCGAGCTCCTCGAATTTGTCTAGCCAAGAAAGAAACTTTATACTCTATAGACCAAGGTGATTCAATAATTGGTTCTCGCACTGGTGGGTAATTATTCCATGAATTAAAAAAATAATCATTTGAAAACAACATGGTAAAAGATTTTTTTTTTAATTGAAAAAATCAAATATTAACAATTAGTTTGTGGCACTACCTCCCCGGCAACGGCGCCAAGTTTGACGCACGCCTGTCATGGGGCGTGGCAAAACAATTATTTCCTAAGTTAAAATGTAGTAATGTGGTTGACCTAGGATGTCTCCCGAAGAGGAGTGCACACAAAATGGGTTGTCACTTTAAAACGGGGGTAAAAATGTTGTGAACGGAAATTTGAAATTCAAATGATTGAAAAACAATGAAATTTAAAAGGGTGATTAGGTCGGGGTCGGTTTCCTAATTATAATGCTATCCTTGTTCAATTTAATTCAAACCTCTTCTTCTTAGTTGATTAAAGTGAGTTTCCACAATCGTTTCCTCTCACTTCCTTGGTGAAATTGTTATTGTGAGAGAAAACCTTACCAAGATCTCGGTTTGGTCAACTCTCCTTCCATGTGTAAAATAGTTGTATTGAATATCCTTAATTGAAATGGGCAATTCCCGATCGGGTTTTGTTTATCCCAAACAATCAAGAACATTCACTACACATTTTACACGTACTGACGATCGTCGAGTACTTCACCACTAATTCCTAGTTTATTCCATCGTATATAAACCAGAAATTAGTGGAGGGAGATATTGATTATTTTACCAAGGCAAAAATAAATAACGGAATTAATATTCAAGAACGATCGCACTTGATTATAAAATCCGCTATAATAAATTGAAAACAACTTTGAAGAATAATGAAATTTATTCAATTGCGTTCAAGAACTCAAGCATTACAATGTAGAAAACCAACCCTTCCCCAATCACTCCAAAAGTTTACCCCACCATGGTAAGGGTAATCGAGTTGAATGGGGAAAAAAAAGGCATTACAAAACAATGAAAAAGAAAATAAATAAAAGAGAAATCTGAAAAGTTCTCCTTCTTGGTGTCCCAGAAGGAATGGGATGGAGAATTGGATGCTTTGAGAGGGTGGAGCTCTCCTCCTTTTATAGCCAGAATTCTTCCCCCGAAAGTCGACGCGTTGTATCCCCATTAAATGAAATCTTCACGCGTTGAGCCCTTCATGAATGTTGTTCATAATTCCCTTGGCCGTGTCCCCTCAAAATTCCAGCGGATTTGGACATGTATTCCGAGAGTTATGGCCGTTTTACTATGAGCATTTATTCTGTCCAGTCAGACTCTCCAAAACGAAATCCTCCGGATTAAGGTGCTTTAATGGCCCCATAAACGGCCAATTCACTCGGTGCTTCCTTCATAAAAGATGCTCCCAAACTCCTTGCGCGTCCACCCACCTAATTTCACAAGCTTTGGGCCCACAGTGGTTGAGTTATGGATCCCACATCAAAACTAGGAAGAACTGAAAACAGTTTTCTTGAGCCAACTTGTGAGCTTCTTTTTAGCTTCCATATGGCCGATTCAGATTTTGGTCCAAATATATTAAATGAAGCCCTGGATGTTTAGAATCTGAAAAAGAAAGAATTTCGCAATTTGGATCAGTGTAGATAATGTTATGGCTAATCTACCGAAATAATTTAAAACTGTTAAAAAATCCAAAATGGCCAATTTTTACAATTTAGCTCAAAATAACACCATTATCATAAAAATGAAACAATTCATCTTAGAAGAACAATTTTGTGGGTTTAAAACAATGATATTCAATATAAATTAATTGAAAATATTTGCTCTATCAGATATGCTTCGGACCTGTTACCAAATGAGGAGGCCAGGGCGAGGCATTTTGAAGAGGATTTGCGTCTAGAGATCTAGCGCCAGGTCACCCCATTTATGTTGAATACATATCTTGAGGTGCTGGTGAGGGTAGAGGTTGTTGAGAGGACTTTGGCTAGGACTAGATCATCATAAGAGGAGACTCAACACGATTCCTCACGAATCAGATATGTGATCTGAGGTTCCAGGTTATCAGGACAAAAGAGTTTCCGTTCAGCCGTGGGTAGGTCCCATCCCTTCCCATTTTGTTTCTCTGGAGTCAGCAACTCTTAGGACTTTTCCAAGTGATCAGGCACTTGTTTTTCTTGTGGTGGTCATGGCCATCAGCATTGGGAGTGCCCGACCTTTCTGAGCAGTCATTGTGTACCGGGCGTTCCGCTCCAAGTTCCTCCTTTGAGACAGTTCCAGATGAGGCAATAAATGTAGTTTTCACCATATTTAGATCTTCAGAGTGTAGATGGGGTAGGTAGAGGACATCCCAATGATGCCCCCCCATCCTCAGAGAGCAGAGCATGGTTGTGGTAGTGGTCGTCATCAGGGTCAGAGAGGTCGTGGAGGAGGTCGTGGTCGGCGTCATGCTCTAGCTTTGCCAGCACCAGACAAGCTAGATGTCGTTTTAGGTACCCTTTGATTGTTCTCTACCTTGGTTTATGCCATGTTTGATTCAGGAGAGACACACTCCTTCATATCACCTACCCTTCTCCATGCCTTGGGACTTGAGGTAGAAAGGCTTCCAGTGCCCTTGGTGTTGACTACTCCAGTTGGAGGTCGAGCTAACTTGTTTGAAGTATGTAGAGATTTTGAGCTAGTGTTGGGGCAACACCGCTATTGAGGAGATTTCCTATGTTTACGAATACAACCATATGATGTCATCCTCGACATGGATTGGTTGTATTTGGTGCAAGATATCATGGATTTCTTCAAGAAGAAGGTCGTTTTCCATGGTGCTAATAGAGAGAAAGTGGTGTTTTTTGGTGAGAGAGATCCTCGGATGGGTCAGAGACGCGTTCCATCCTTATCGTCCATGGTGGTTGACATGATTTTGAGTTCATGAGAGGTTTGGCAGTTGTCGTTTTCTACGGTCATAGAGGAGTACCATGATGTCTTTCCAGAAGAGGTTGTAGCATTACCCCCTTGACGAGAGATCGAGTTTGGGATCAAGTTACATCCAGGAGCGTCTTTTATCTCTATGTCTCCATATAGGATGGCCCCTTCTGAGTTATGAGAGCTACATATATAGATTGATGGTCTGTTGCAGTGTGCTTTCGTTCGACCAAGTGTGTCACCATGGGGTGCACCAGTTTGGTTCGTGAAGAAGGCCAACGACAGTTTGCGGTTGTGTGTCGATTATCGTCACTTAAAAAAAGTGACAATAAAGAATCACTATCCTATTCTGCGAATTGATGATTTATTCGATCAAATGAAGTGTGCAAGATGGTTCTAAAAGATCTACTTGTGGTCAGGATATCATCAGATGGGTGTAAAGGATGAGGATATCACGAACACTGCTTTACGTTATCGTCATGAGCATTATGAGTTCGTTGTAATGCCATTTGGCGTGTTGAATTCTCCAGCTATATTCATGGGATTGATGAATTTTTTGTTCCATGAGTTCCTAGACAAGTTCATGGTAGTTTTCATCAATGAAATCCTTGTGTAGTCCACATCTGATGAGGAGCATGCAGAGCATCTACGAGCCATTTTGGGAGATCTTTGCCAACATCAGCTAATCAGGATGTTTTCAAAGTGTGAGTTTTGGGCTCGAGAAGTCCATTCCTTGGGTCATGTTGTGTGTCAATAAGGAGTTGATGTAGATCCATCGAAGATAGAAGTATTTTTGTCTTGGGCAACCACCAAGAAAGCTTCAGAGGTGCGAAGTTTCCTTGCTATCATAGGCTACTACAGGAGGTTCGTAGCCAATTTCTCACGGGTTGCAACTCCTCTCATAGCTTTGACCCGGAAGGACCAGCCATTCATATGGACTGATCAGACTCAGTCGGCTTTCAAGTATCTAAAGTAGAAGCTAGTAAGTGCTCTAGTCCTTTGTCTTCCAGTTGATGGAGTCCAATTTGATGTCTTCTACGATGCATCACATATGGGGTTAGGTTGTGTTCTCATGCAGTAGAGGTCATTTGTTTCTTATGGGTCTCGATAGTTGAGTCCCCGTGAATGCAACTATTCAACTCATGATCTTGATTTGGAAGCCGTGGTGTTTTCTCTAAAGTTTTGGAGACATTACCTCATTGGTGTGCACTCTGTGGTCTTCACCGACCATAAGAGTTTGAGTTATGTTTTCTCCCAGCGTGACTTGAACTTGCGGTAGTGTCGAGGATGGATTTATTGAAGTAATATGACTTTGAAATATCGTATTCACCTAGAAAGGGGAATGTTGTAGCTGATGCGCTGAGCCGAAAGTCACGTAGTGATGCTGTGGGTGATTCTGGTGATTCCTGGAGGGTAATGGAGGAACTGTCAGCTTTGCATCTTGACATGGGATAAGTTGGAGGTAGATGTTTTCTTTTTCAGATTACAGTACAATCATCCATGGTGCAAAAGGAGGAAGAGTCCCAGTTGGGGGATCTTGAGGTGGAGGTCTGGAGAGACCATGTTGTTTGTGGTGAGGCCCCTGATGGTTGGTCGGAGGATGAACAACACTGAGTGCTATATCATGGAAGTCTTTTTGTTCCATTGGAAATGCGTGAGATGGTTCTCCAAGAGTTTGATAGTTCTCCCTTAGCAGTACATCCTGGCGTGACAAAGATGTACTGCTCTTTGAGGAGTCAGTTTTGGTGGCCTGGTCTGAAGCGTGCGGTTGCAGAGTTTTTGTCTAGATGTTTAGTCTTCTAGAGGGTGAAGGTCGAACACCATGTTACTGGTGGTCTTCTCCAACCATTAGTTATTCTTCAGTATAAGTGGAAGTACATATCAATGGACTTCGTTACTGGTTTACCTCGAGATCCGGGAGGACACGATGCTATTTGGGTGGTAGTGGATCGTTTAACAAAACCGGCCCACTTCATAGCGATCAAGGAGTCGAGCTCAGTGGAAGTTTTTTCAAGGCAGTATCTAGAGTAGGTGGTGAGACTTCATGGAGACCCTAGGATGATCATTTCTGATCGAGATCCTAGATTTACCTCTAGGGTGTGGAAAGGTTTACAACAAGATTTCGGTTCTCAGCTATGTAATAGAACTGCTTTTCATCCTCAAACGGATGGTCAGACAGAGTGAACCATCCAGACTCTTGAAGACATGTTACGCTCTTGTGTCCTTGATTTTTGAGGCTCATGGATGAGGCACTTACCCTTGATGGAGTTCACTTATAATAACAGTTTTCACTCCACCATCGGTATGGCACTATTTGAATCTTTGTATGGCTGACCTTGTCGTTCTCTGTTGTGTTGGACTGGGGTTGGAGAGTCAGCAATTCTTGGACAGTAACTAGTGAAAAATACAACAGAGATGGTTCAGGTGATTCGTGAAAGGTTGAAGGCAGTGCAAGATCATCAAAAATGATATGTCGATCAAAGGCAGAGACCCTTAGAGTTTGATGATGGGGATCATGTGTTTCTGAAGGTGACTCTATTTCATGGTTAGCGAAGGTTTGGTCGTGGGAGTAAGCTTTCACCCCGGTTTGTTGGGCCTTTTGTGGTGTTAGCTCGTGTTGGAGATGTGGCGTATCGAGTGGCACTTCCTCCACATATGAGTCGGATAAATTTTGTTTTCCATGTATCACAACTACGTCATTATCTTCATGACGACTCCCACATCATCGAATGGGGAGAGATCGATGTTGATGACGATTCCACCTTTGATAAGAGACCTATGGAGATCCATGACTGCAAGGAGAAGGTTTTGTGTGGAAGTTACACCCCCTTAGTTCGTGTCTTGTGGCGAGACGGTGGCATGGAGGAGAGTACTTGGGAACGTGAGTCACAGATACTTTCTTAGTACCCTTAGTTGTTTGATGTTTAACACATTCCATGTATCGTTGTAACTTTTGTAGTTATGAGACATTCATGTTTATGAGATGTCTCTCTTTGTTTCTCTTGGTGGCTTGCTCTCTTTTGAGGGGTATCTCGAGGGATGTTTTGGTCATACCCTGTTTCATTTTCTCTTTTGATGGGTTTGGAATTCTCGAGGACGATAATGTTTTGAGAGGTATCTGATGTAATGACATGGACCTCTCTGGTTCATTCCTTTGTGAAAATGTGGTACTAGAGTTGTTCCGGGAAGTCAAGGTGACTTGGGGGGTGCATTTGGGTGGACTTCTAGGGAACTTTAATTGGTAATAGCTTTCACACAGTTGGCGCACGGTTTGCCTAAACCGTGCGGCCAAACTGTGCAAGGATGGTCTTTAGGGCTGTGGCTAAGGCACGGTTAGCACATGCTTTTCCTAACCGTGTAGACTAACCGTGTGAGGAGTGGTTGTTGAAGAAAAAGCTAACACACGATAAGCGCATGGTTTATTAAACCGTGCGGACTAACCGTGCAGGCAGTTAAAGTTAGATCCTAAAATTTAGGATCTTGACCGTTTTTCCATTAATCACCTCCTTTAAGCCCCTAATCGGCCATAAATTGGGATTACCCTTCCTTGGATGTGTAAAAACCTCTCCCATGTGTTTTGGAGGCAATCTGGAGGCTTCTCTTCGCGAATCGAAGCCAGTTTCATGAGGTATGTTCTCATTCTTCATTGGTTTCTTAGATCTGCTTATATCTACTCCTACTCTCCTCTCGTCTTCTTAGATCTATGACCGTTATTGGTAGATCTAGGTATTTGGATGTCAGTTTTGATGAGCTTTGGTCTTGGTTGTCATAGGAGAGGAAATTTGTGGAGGATTCGTGGAGAATCGACCCGGTTCTTGGGCGTTTATCGATCGTTGTGGTTTTCCTCGAACACAATTGAGGTATGGGATTTGTGGCTTCCCTAATTGTTTATGTGCAATCGTATAGTTAGCATGATTTAGCCTTTGGATAACAATTGAATTTACCAAATTAAATACTTGAACCGGATTAAAACAATTGGTTTGATCGCATTTGGTTTCTTTGGACCGTCATAATGGTTTGCCTCTTGATTTTCTAGATAAGTGTGATATCTATGATTTGATTGTTAGCATGTTGTTCTTGATGAATTGATAAAGAACGTAAATCTGGAATTAATTGATAATTAATTGGCTAAAAATAAAGAGGCATGAAAAAGAATTTGGTTCTTGTGGTAATTTTATGTTGATTAAGTTGGCATAGTAAGCATGTTTAGTCCTTGTGATAGCTTACTGTTTTGGGTCATTATGTTGGAACCAACGAATTGAATATGTTAATTCAATATGGATTTATGTGCTTGCTTTATTGAATTCCCTGAAGGGTTCTGATTTACCCTCTTGTTGTGAATTAGGTCTAAAATCCTATTTGATGTAATGTTTGTTTTCCTGCTGCTTGTGTTGTGATGTGACCCTGGAGGGGTGTTGTGATGTGACCCTGGAGGGGTGTTGTGATATGTGGAGGTAGGGAGGCCTTGTGGTTGTGGTAGTGGATGACGCCTAGAGTGGAGAGATGCATTGGTTTATGCATGTGGGTGTCGGGGAGGACACCAGGTTTGATGGAATGGATGGATGTATTGGTTGGACGTTTAGTGTTTTGATTGGTTGTTATCTGCTTTACTATTCCCCACTGCTCAAGGCAGCTGGTTTTGCTTACCCTTCTTCCGAAAGGGGCGAAGATGTGCGGGGTATGCCACGCTCTTTCCGTGTTTAGCCTCTCGAGGGAGAATGGGCCTATGCTCTTGCTATAGGCAGCAAAGACTCGACGGGTAGAATATCTACTCACCGTGTTGATCCCCCTTGTGTTTAGTAGAATAGGATTCTTTTCAAGAATGCCTGAGAATATGGGAAAGTAATTCTAAAATGAATGGTTGATTAAATGGTGATAATCCATGGGGATGGATATGCTAGAATTTAATTGTGATGTTGTAACTTTTAAACGAACGTTTGATTTTGAATGTGATGCCAAGAAATTTAATGTGGGTTGTTCATGGTTAATTAATGTTCAATGACTTAATTAAAATATAGTGGAATTGAAGAAAAATGGATTTAAGTAACCTAATGAAGTTATTTAATTAGTTGTGTGCTTATAGGATACCTAGTCTTAGAAACAGCTGCTCAGAGTCCGAGAGTCGTTAGCTGTAGTTGAGGCTAAGACTATGGTATCCCCATAGTGTGGTTGTGAGTTATATATATTCTGTACTTTTTGTGTTTTTTTATACGCTACTCCACCCTGTCAGTAAGGGAAACTGACACCCCGGGGAATCTGAGCCTTGAGGGCTTTTTTCCCCAACATTTCGATTGGAGGGTGAATGGCTAACTACCCCCTTTGACCTCACTCTCTTCTCTTAGTAGATACTAGTACAGTTGGCAGAACGGTTAGTTTTCCCCATATATGTGTGTAGAGGGCTGTAATGGCTTGTGGTAATTTCCACACATATATTACGGATGTATTATCCTATGGACTACTATAGGTGTAATGTGTATAGGTTATGATGGATTGAGGATCCTTACACAGTGTATGGGCTGTAATGGCTTGCGGTACAATACCCGACGTATGATACACGTTATGCGGGTTGTGGTGGCTCCCGAAACCTACCTGGTTACTTTTGGTTGTGATGATGGTGTGGAGCTTAGCCCGGGTGTCTGCAGGAAACCTTTTGTGGTGCACGAGGTGCAGATTTTGGAGATTGGCCCAAGTTTATACAGGCGAGCCTTTGGGGGGAGATGCACAAGACGTAGGTCATTGGGGAAAAGCGGCAAACCAGTGGGGAAGTAGAAGTGGGGAACCCTTGATATCTTTTTCTATATGATATATTATTGTATGCATTACTTGGTGAGTGTAACCATGGTGAGGTTGGGAACATAGTAAACCTGCTTAAGTGACGAGTTAGTTTCACTTGTTGTTTACTGTGCTTTCGCATGCCTTATTTACTTTTGCACGAGAGGATTCAGGGAGGATCCTACTGAGTTTACTGTTATACTCACCGTACGTATATATAAACTGTTTTTTAGGTCACTTGGAGCAAGTTGGAGATCAGGCTGGTTACTACTAGCTTGTGGTTGCAGGAGCTATTTGGTCTTGTGATCGCTGTTGTTTTACTTTCTTTTGGGTACTTGTTGTTTTCCCCTTTCTGTTGTTGTGGTTTTTCATGGCATTTCATATATTTACTTGGGTTTTATTATATATATTAGTTTTGAGTTGGAGTTGGTTGGTGTCTGTTCTATCTCTCTCTCTTCCGCAAATGTCCTCTTAGATGGTAATGCCTCCCATCTGTGTGTTTATTATACCCTCAGTGCTAGTCCCCATCCTGGGGCCTACAAGAGGCGGGACTCGGGGGTCATTATCTCTCTTCTCACTTTGTCGTCCCAGGAGGGGTACACATTGTGGGGATGGGGTCGTGACAGTGTGAGTAAAACTCAGTTGGAAACAATCAATGTTGTCTACAAAAAATATATAGTAAAATAATAGTGTAATCATATTTAGAAGGAAAAATAATTATTACTTAAATAATTATTTAGTTTAGTATTAATAATTATTCATCAAACTCTTATCCCTCAGGTTCCCTGCAGACAACTAACTACTAAACCATCCACCTCATATTTTCCAGTTCTAAAATTTAAAAAATGGTTTTGAAAACTTTTATTAACAAGGGAATTGAATTATAAATTAATTTTAACTATGTATCCTAGAGCCTAGGTCTAGTTTTACACCATATTTCAATACATAATGATCTCAAATAATTAGTCTAGAATCCAAAACCACATAATACATCAGTTTATCCAATATCAATATTCAATTACTTACCAAGATGTATGATCCTCAGTCCATAATCCTTACCATACCGTATATCACTCATTACAAGGTTCATCATCTGTGACATTTTAAACCAATATGGCCCACAAGGGTGAACCTATTCATTTTTCACATTACCAAGGTTCATCATAGTCAACTCTTTACTCAATTCACTAACTATTCCATTCAATAATTTAATAAAAATTAATATATCAGTTTTCTCTTTCATAAAATTTAACTACATGTAAATTCCTCTCTAACTGCATATCTCATTTACACATTAACATGCCACAACTCTTCTAACTTCTATAAGACTATCATGAAAAACATTTTTTCATTTTTTTTTCATTCTACACAATATTAAACAAAAATAAATCACATAAACAAATAACTTCATCATATAATTACTCAATTTCCATTTATAGGAGAGTGAAACACCCCGTGGGTGGCCCTTTAGGCTTAGTCAAATCAACCTAAATTAATCAAATGATAATTGTGATGGATTAAAAACTCAATTAACACACCCATTTTATAATTTTGTACCATGTTATTCATCTATAATTACCAAAATCTAAATATAAAAACTACATACACATGAATAATAATAACAACTATGGTATATAACATGTACAACACCTACATCTTGATCATAGATAAATGGGCAGTCAAACATTGATGTTATTTGATAATAAATTTTTTTTAAAAGCTCTAAGATTAAATCTTCCATAAAATAAGTGTTTTTTATGATTAATATGGATCATAAATATTATAAATGTAATCTTCCAAAAAATAGAATAATGAGTATTTTTAGACTCACCCAGAGCTTCAATTTGCACCCAACAGTGCTTCCAAAAACACTTAATTGATGGAGAATGATCCATATAACAATTGGGTGCAACTAGATGATAACTCAATATTAATTATAGAGAATAATGAAAATTAATGTAATAGATCATAAATCATATGTGGAGACAATGTAAAATTCCCACTTTTAATAAGGGGAATGGTTTGGATGCATGGTTGGCTAAACTATGCCCCAGCCGTACAACCCCGTATATCCAAGGGGGGAGGGAATATGTCACACAGTCTCTTGGGAATCATTATCTTTTTTAAAACCCATTCAATGGATATGTAATTCAATATATCCAAATTTTCATGGTCTATTGGTTCCCTTTAATTATTTTCCAACCATTCACCCTCACCATATAGGTGGCACGATTGTTTCACACTATTTTCACAAGCCAAGGGCCAACTATGTGACCAAAACAATATAGAATTATTCCATAAACATTATTGTCCTGAACCCCCTAGAAATACCTATTATTCCCTAATATTTTTAAAAACATTACCCATTTTAATGGGACTTAACAGAACAATTAAAAAATAACACACCCCCTTCAAAGGTGGTGATCTTAAATCCTCTACTCTATAAAACAGATCTTCCTTGATGTTCACTCCATATCATTTCAAAGAATAAAATATAAAAAGATCAAAACACTGGGCCCATATATCTTCCACCCCCAAACATTATTCCCCATCAAATTAACCATTTTCTATAGTAATATGAAAAATGGTGGTAGTCCTACCCCTCAAAATTTTCTCACTACGATCTACAATATAACTTAGATGCTCCTCAATGGTAACATTAGTATCAATATCAAAAACATCATCATCAGTCACATGAAATAAATTAGTGTGATAATACTAAGTCTATGAAACATTATATCTATAATCCCTACTATATAACATTATGGGAGAGCATATCAATATTCCATTAGTTCAATTATATCCACAATCTCAAATTACCACACATACAAGGGTTCCATATCTCCCTGTTTCTAAAACTAATGGTGACCTAGTCATGGAGACTGCTCATAAAACACATAGGCACCCATAAAAAACTCAAAAAATCAATTTCATCAATCATCTTATGATTTATATATTTTATGATCCATTCTCATACACTTCTGATGTAACTGAACATTTTTTATATCGCTTATACGAGAATTAGTCCCAACAACCTTGATTACCCTTCTTCCACCAGCATAACAGAGATATATATGGCATTCCATATAGAGCCACATGTTTTCTCATATTAATAGTCACATGATAATGATTTTTATAGTATAAATTAATGATAGTTATATGTTTCTCTTAAGATTCACCAATGTATAGTACACAAGCCTTCAACATGCCATCTAACACTTAGATAGTACGTTCGGATTTCCGATCAGTCTTCAAGTGAAAAGAGGTTCTCCAAAATACCAATATACTAATCACCTTCTGAAAAACCATCTATAATTGTGAATTAAAATAATTATCATGATCAGGATCTATAGTTTGTGTTATACAATGAAACATACTACCACTGAACATATATGTCCTCAAGCTATTTCTGATCTGTCTTCATGTGAAAAGAGGTTCTCCAAAATACCAATGTACTAATCACCTTCTCCAAAACCTTCTATAAGTGTCAATAAATCAATTTAATCAATAATATTATGATTTATATATTTTATAATCAATTCCCATAAACTTATAATGTAATTGAACATTTTTTATATCGCTTATATGAGAATTGGTCCAAATAACCTTTATTACCCTTCTTCCACCAGCATAACAGAGATCTATATGGAATACCATAGAGAACCACATGTTGTCTCATATTAATAGTCACATGATAAATATTTTTATAGTATAACCTAATGATTGTTATATGTTTCTCTTAAGATTCACCAATTTATAGTACACAAACCTTTAACATTCCATCCAACACTTGGATAGTACGTTTGGATTTCTGATCAGTCTTCAAGTGAAAATATGTTCTCCAAGTTACCAATGTACTAATCACCTTCTACAAAACCTTCTATATGTGTGAATTAAAATAATTATCATTATCTGGATATATAGTTTTTGTTATACAATGAAAAAAACTACCACTGAACATATATGTCCCCATGCTATTTCATGGGGAAAACTATCAAATTTAAATGAAATAAGGTATCTTAATAAATAGATTCACAATAAAACATATTTTTTTGTTCTTACATTATATTATAGACAGACCTACAAAAACATCAGGGGCATAATCATCCCATATACAATCTATAATGTAAATTGATGTGACATACCACTGAGCATCTCATTCTCATCCTTGGCCTGCTAAAAGGTGTAGCATCATGTAATAAGAAATATTATTTCCTTATTTATTATCACATAAAAAAAATTATATAATAATATCATGATTTGTTTGGATAATCCAGGTTTCACTACCCTCTTAAATGAATGACATTTATTCATCAACTATCCCTGCATATTTGGAAAAGCAACAAGACCATGAATAAGAATAATCTAATCATGGTCAATAGTTTAATCAGAATGTGGTTCCCATACATTAAATCCCTCTCTCAATGTTATAAATTATGAGTCCACATATTTCCTACTCTTATAAAAGATTTGAGGATATGACTTATCAAACATTTACATGATTTTAATGAGTTTATTCTCCTACAAAACACATAAAGGCAACTTCTCAAAGAAAACCATGATCCTCCACTAAATAATATTATTCTGAAATACATGACTACAAGCATTAATTATCATATAATATAAAAACAATTCTAATTTTCCCGACATATAAGCTAACTGAATGTCTAGAGACTAAATGTACTCAACCCATATCCACTACTAATGATTCAAATCACACTAGAAAAGATGTATTTATTGATATATTGGATGGTATAAAAACAAAAATCTCACCAAAATGCCATTTTTTCAACATTTTAAGGATTATACTAAGGATACTAATTAGATATCACATGTATTATAGTTCCATTTATGTTTACTCAACTATTGTTATTCATTTTCAATGAATCGATCAGAATGAATTAATAACGACCCATTTCCAATCCCATATAAGTTTCCTAAAAAATTTAAACTCCTTACATAGATCACGTAAGACAAATCTCAATGTAGTGTCCAATAATTTTTTATTATCATAGAAATCATTCACATATGCTTCATACCACTCAATCATTATAATATTTTGGTCAAGACCAAGAGTGGTGTTACCAAGCATGATAAATATTTTTTGAACATATTTTAGTAACATTAAAAATCTTGGAATCATTAAATATCAAAATCATAGATGGGATAATCCTATGAAAATCATATTGATAATTATCTAGTTCCACTATGAATCCTTTATTGAAGATGATTTGACCCATGAAATATAATTTACTGATCTAGAAGTGAATCTTTTATATATTTGTATATAGCTGTTGATTTCTTATTGTACACAAGATGATGTCAAGATGTGTGGAATGATATTCATGTGTATGGTAGTATAACATTACTTCATATATATAAAACCATAAACTATAAAATTTATATTTTATTTTTTATCTATATGAAATCCATAAAAAGTACATGTGTGTTCATAAATATTAAATTAATCATGAGTAAATCACAGAAAAATACAAGATTCTTTTTGAAAATTTTGGTATATCAGAGGATCTTTCCCTTACCTTTTGATATCATGACCTCATATAAAATTTGGAGAATATTGAAAAACTTTTAAAATACTCAAAAATATCATATATACCCTTATGTGGTTATAAATTCTTAAGATTCATTGGATTCAAAATATGATTATAAAAACAAAAAATCAATTTTGTATCCACCCTTATAGAAAAAACCATGCGTACCCCCTAGTAACAAACTCAGATGAGTAAATTCCTTATTTTTTAATTTATAAAAATTAATTAAAAGATTGTTATTTTATATATGATAAATCCCATATTGAGGAATAAAACTTAATTATCTCTATGAATCATCATAATCATGGACTAAATCTCTATCTAGTGGTAGCCCTAATAATTCCATTGGAAACATGTTTTGATATCGATCCACTATAGGTGGAAATACATTATGCTTCACTAACACATCATCCAACAAAAGACTCAAAAACAAGTATTTCATTTCCCCCAATTGAGGAAAAAATGCTCATGTATGTCCTGTAAAAAAGTAGTACATTCCCAATGACGGACACATGTGTCACAATAAAGAGACATGACACCCACTATTCAAAAATATTATCAATGTGTTCCTGTAATGTTACCCAGTAGTCTATCTTCATTATCAATTCTAATCCATTGATATCAATCATGTAGAAGTTCCAAAGGCAATGGTACCCACATACATATAATAAACACTATATACATTGTCTGATGCTTTATTCCCTTAATCAAAATGGTGTCTTTATAAACGTAACCCCATACAAAGATACATATTATTGGTCTTAAAAAATTCACAAATAAGGAATAAGTAAGTTTATGTCAGGAACATGTATCATATAAAGCATTAAAAATAGGGGAATATATTGGAATTGTACCTAGAATAGTTGATGGTAGATCCTCAAAAATGCTAGGTATGGTAATTACTTCATTATGAGGTAATTATCAACTTCCATGGGCTAAAATATATGTTACAAGTATGGTATTGTATTGATGAGATAGAAAATATATACATGGAGTACCACAACTTACACCATGTCCATTACACCCAGAAGAAATATAACTTCTAGTTTTTTATTTTGTAGTAGATTCCTTAATAGAACTCTCCATCTGTCATGATCCATCATCACTTACCACCTTCCATGGGTTTATGTAAAACCTATGTACATGTCCATTAATGTCATATGCTTAATAAATTATTAAATGTTAGATAAACTACCCATACATGTATCCCATATTGATGAAATAATATCATAAAATGTATTCACTACCTTAAAAGAATAATCCACATCCCTAACTACTCCTTTTACCACCACCTAGGTGAAAATAGTCCAAACAATTATTTCTACTAATATAAGTCATATCATTGGATCACCCAACTAAAATGGAATATCCACCAGTAGAATCATTCTTAATGATAACATGAAAAATTATAGACTAACCAAAAACCTCCAAAAAACACATTAAATTTAATATATTTACATGACACATATTCTAGAAACTATTTCCATCTTAATAATGTCTCAGAATTTCTCCCTCATCACATAACAATGATGAACGAAACCATTACTAGTAAATTAATCAGAAAAAAATCCACCTGGGGTATAGTCGTCGAGGTCATCGTCATGAATTTTTTAGTTTCCATCTCTCTCTGTGTGTCCTGATTGAAATGATAAAAAAAATTAAATCCATTTTAATCATACCATATTCTATCTCATTATAAGGATGAATTTCATACCAATGATTTATTGTTCCTCACAACATATATGAAACCAATTTTACCATAATCTCTATAAGAGTATCTAAGTGGTCTATAATAATTTTGATGGACTATACCAAAAAAAATTCTTCCTCAAGTCCAACCACTCCATAAAATGTAATTGGGTGATTTAAATGAAACTCCCTCATCACATCAAACATACTTGGGAGAGGATAACCTAGGTATGTCCCCATAGGTTTTATAAATCAGGAAATGTTCAAAGAGAATGTTAAATATTTTTAATTTTTATACTTATTCCTAATACTCAATTATAATTTTTCTTTTGTTGGGATTTAGTTATGGTTTTTTTGGGTTAATTTCAAAGATCAGGGATGTTCCACGGCTAGTGCATGATTGACACATGGCAAGTGCATGGTTTGGAAAACGGTGTTCCCTCTTACAAAAAAATGGACACTTTTGGATATAGATCTCCACACAGCATGCACATAGTTTATAAAAACATGTGACTCATGAAGAGAAACCATGAAACCCATTTTTAATGGGATCATAGCCTACACATGTTTTGTAAAACCCACGTGTTTTTTCCAAGAAGATGAGCGAATAGAATTGTTTTAAGATCCAAATTTTTGTTAAATATTACTGAACCCTCGTTTTAGACCTGGGTAGACTAGTAAAAAACATAATCATTTTCTCCCATAATCATACCTCCAAAGGATGATTATTTTCCCCGCATACCCCTCCTGGATGTAATCTGAAGCAGGTGGAACACCCTCTGTTGTCATATCGTTTACTTTGACCCACTCCAACATGATATACTATGGTCTCTTTTTCTTCTTTTGAGGTTTACAGGGATCCCCTATTTAATTTGTATGTCTAATACCCATGGTTTTAGGTCAATAATCCTAGTTTTTATCCTTCTTTACCAGATTCCTTGAACATCATTCTACATTAAAAAAATTTGGCGATATTTTGGTGATTCGATATTGATTATTCTAGAATAAGGTCAATTCATTACGATGCTCAACTTATATTAACCCTAATTTCATTTTTCAAATTTCAATTGATTGAATTAAAATTCCATTTTGTGGATTTGGATCATATGGATTTCAATTGGTAATTGAAAAAATCCAGTTATGGTGATTTGGGGTATTTGATAAAAATGGTATTTTGGCATTTAATTGCAAATTATTGAGATTTACATTTTTAATTTAAATTGCAGTTTTGGGGAAAATTGAATCCCTTTAATTACAATTTTTTTATATGGATAATTGTTAAAAACCAAAACATCATTGAATTGGGGGTTTGTGATGAAATTTATGTAATTATTTTAAAATTATGATTTTGGATTTTATTTTTAAATGATATATGAAATCTCATGAGTTGGATTCAAATCCTTATTTGTTAAAATTTCTTGAAATTGTATTTAATTGAAACCTAGTTATTTCATTGTGAAAATGAATGTTTGTAATTCATAACCCATTATGTTTTTTAATGTCTAATTTTACATATTGAAAAATATAATGGCATTTAATTTTATTTTAAGAAATCTTAAAATAAATTTATAATCTTTTTTTACTTGAGCACATGAAATACTTAGGTACTTAGTGAGTTATTTTGGGATATTAATTGTGATTTTAAATGTTCTAAAATAATATATCAACATAGCCCATTCTTTAGGATATGTTTATGTGTCACCTTTTCCTTATGCCCTATGGGGGTATGTACATAATTTGTCATTTAACATTGTTGGATCCCAATAGCCTATAATTATCATACCTATATAGAGTACGACTATGTTTCCTCGTTGTTTTTATTTTAAATGTATGTATACTCAATTTTTGTGAACTATTTTACAAGACTTAATAATTTATAAAAATAGTTTTATATAAAAGTGCTTAATTAATCCATTTTGTAAAAAGTTATATTTGTGTAATGAGACATTTTTATTAAAGGTAAATTCCATCTTTTGAATTGTATTTCAATCATTTTGAAATGTGAAGCATGAATTTTAAAAGTATTTCAATATTTTTTATTATAATGCATAGTTTTTTAATTATGATTTGTTAAATGAAAAACCCATTTAGTTGAAAATTTAATGTAAATTATTGGTTAATTTGATAATGGAAACTTTTTATGGAATCTTTGGTGAAATACTACTAGGATTTGACTCACACTAGACAAGTGCCTTTAGGTTTTTGTATATTATCTTTATCCAGGTTCGAACAAAGTGAAATAATATCTTGGAGGTGGGCCCAACTATTGAACCATGGACTTGTTGAGTTGTTAACATAGTGACATGGTTTGTTTTTAGTGGTTTGGTATTTGGGTTGTAGTATGTTTGTATTTAATACTTATTTAACTTTTGGTACATTAATCCCAATAGATTTTCTTTTGATATGCACAATGTCTTGTTTCCGTTTTTACTTCCTAATTTTTTGGGGAATATTACTTCCAACATTCATTTTTTATGATCACTAGTGGTATTCGTTGAACAATGGATATCAAGATGAACTTTAGGATATATCAGGAGAAGCCAGGTTATTAGGTTACTAACATACCCGAGCTGATTCGTGACAAAGTGGCATGAGAGTTCCAGGTTGAGATTTTGTCTTGAAGTTAGTATGTATTCTGATATATTATCAATACATAAGAGATATTTATAATTGAGTGTCTAGATATATCTCACCATAATTAACCTTAGGTATCAATGTCTGGTAAGGGAAGGACGATATATTGATTTGTGCTACTCATTTCCTTATTTTGATTTGGATGGAGTGAAATTTAAATCATTTTTTTCTATCTATTGGGATTAATTTTTTTCTGTCTACGATTGAGTGTTAACATGTTGAATTCCTTATTGTATAATGATGTTTTGTAGCATCATACCTTAGAGAAGACATGTTAATTGGATCCAGGAGGAAGCTACTACTGAACCACAACGATTGATCCTATTGTTGATCTGAATCTGATTGAGGTGATCTGGTGCACTGTCCAGGATCTTGGACGGGCACTAAATTCAGTTACCAATTAAGATCTACATGTAAAACCCCATATGAATGTTCTAAAAGCTAATTATCATAATTTAATTCACAATAAACCAAAATAGATTAATGGATGAAATGATCATTAGGAGGGTGAGAAATGTTTGAATAGTATGGAATGCTTGTTTGGTTTCTAGAACACACTTGATGTGATCAATGTGAGGTGAGCCACCTTCTTGATGGAAAGACTAGAAAAATATTGTGGGATACTATTGCGATAGTGAAGAAGCTTGAGGGTTTAGATTGGAAGGAATTCATGGTTATTTTTAATTACCAATTCTAACTAGAGTAAATTTTTTGGAAAATCATATAGTGTTTTCTAGACTAGGGAAGGTTAATTGCATTATAACAGATTATGTAAATCATTTTTTGGAGTTTTTGAATTTCATACATGATATTTTGTCAAATTAAAAGATGAAGCATTGATGGTTTGTGTTTTCACATAATCAACAAATTTCTTCTTATGTTTTCTTTTTGAAGCTTCCTTCATATGTTGATGTGCTGGATAAAGTGAATATTTTTTAAATTAATCTACATGGAATGTATGGGTTATCATAAGATTCATTCACTCATATGGAATTCATGATTTCTATTAACAAAAAGTTTATGTGTGAGGATTATCATTGTAGTTATGAAAAGTAATGTCAATCAAGACATAATCTTATACGTATATAATGTAATTTAATTTGCTACTGGTGTGGAAAGGTAGAACATTAAAAGTGGTTCAAAACTTTGGTACCTAACAACAGTGTTTCTTATTAAATTTCAGGGTACTAATAGTTATTATTACAGATTTATTCCACTTTGTCTATGAGAATAGGTTTATCATCTCATCCTAAAATTTCAGGGCAATGAGATGCTTCATGTAAAATAGGGGTCCAACCATAAGCATCCCGAATGAAGCTTATTTATGCAGTGGAAGAGTCTCTATAGGAAATGGATATAGTTCCATCAACCATGATATGTACCATTACCATAGCCACATCACTAGTACAAATTGGGATCTTAATAGCACTAAAATCCTCATTTAACAGCTATAAAAATCTCTATTAATCACGGAAAAGATAAAAGTGGGGCTTTATCTGCACTTGCATGTCATAGATAAAGGACCATCTTTACCAGTTCTTTTTTTAGCACAGATAAATGTCCCCCTTATTCAGTTCGATTTTTATCACCGATAATTTAATAATATATCTGCGCTAAAAATAGCACAGATAAATACCACCTTTATCAGAACTATTTTGAGCACTGATATATTATACATTTATCAACGCTGAGATAGTGCTGATAAAAACCAAATTACCTTTTCAATCCCAGCACCTGCACACCTGAGACAGCACCAGCACACACTGCACAAAAAACACCTACACACAAAGAAAAGAAGAACAAAAATTATATATACATTTACTTGAAATCAAAAATACAAAACAACACACTGCTATATACATTTCAAACAATTTTTAATTTGGTGAAAATTAAAATTATCCCACAAACAGTTAAAAACATTGATGTTTCATCCTTTGAACATACATGATCCGATGTAAAAAAAATTATCCATGGTATTAGTGGCCAAACAAGGCATCCGAACTCAGAAAAAGATTTCGCATATATAGGAAAACAAATATTAAGTTAGTAATACAATAATAAAATAAATTAAACATTAATATGAATGAATATATAATAAAATGTAAATTGTTACCTGTTATAAACTTTTGATGTCCATATTTCCATGGAATGAATTAATATTTTAGAAGAGGCTCAACATGATTCATTGACTTATAAATATTGTCTTGTTATGATTACATGGATGAGAACCCCCCCCCCCACCTCCCACCACTCCACTTGTACCCCCTACCACCTTCTGGACAACCCCACATCCATCCACTTATATCCCACTCCCTTTCCCTGGACAGCCCCCTTCCCACCTCATGGATAGACCCCCTCCTCTCATGGACAAACCCCTCCCTCCCCTTGCAGCCCCCTAATCGTACCACGATTCACTGTTTTATTCCACCCTTACACCGCTGTTTTAAACTAGTTTTGTAATGAATATTCCAAATATAATAATAAATTTAAATTTTTGTTTGAATCAATTAAATAATGTTAATCAATTTTAAAATTAAAAATGTTACTTGTTTTTTATTTTTTCAATGTAGGTGGAGATGATTTGGAGGGCCCTTGATGAGGTGGAAGAAAAATGGGCCAAAATTGCATGGATCCATGAAGACCTGTCCACTAATATGCTTGTATAGAAAATTCTATGCATCCAAATGGGATCATATTTTTTGTAATGGTACAAAATATAATGGGATAAAACTCTAATGAAAGAATCCAAGACCAATTCTGTGGTCAAGGGGCCCAACTGAACTGATCTATCCAAGGAATGAAATCTGTACAATGTCAAATGCAGTGTTCTGTAATCTATCCATATCTCTGGATCCACTTGTCCAATTGATTCCAAAAAAACAGTGGATTTAGTCAGGACTTGGGGCTACACCTTTATATTTTTGTAAAAAGGGACATTCGGGTGTCTATTGGTTGAAACACATGGTACAATTTGATTAATGAAATCAGTGTGCCTCAAACAACCTTCCAATTTTCCAATAGAATGGAACCTTGGGATCCCCATTTGGGAGTTGGGACAGGAAGCAAGGTGCTACCATTTTGGAGTCCCAAAATATTCTTCTCAACATCCCTATAAGTTTTGGAGTCTATGGGAAGTTCTACCCCAACATCTTTCTCTTACTCCTCTCCCATGGGTTTCTAAACACCTTGTGATCACCCGGGGAGGAACGCCATGTAATTCCCAAGCTTCATGTTTGTAATATTTGAATGATCATTTGAATTCCATGTTTTTGTGTTGTTTTTCATCATCCTATATTCTTATTTTATTGTGTTCTGTACTAGTATGTCATGCTCAACTCATATTATCATGTTTGGGGATACTCATTCATGTGATGTTTCACACACCGTTCACCACTTTCTTTTCCCCCTTTCAATTGCGGTGTTTGTGTGGTTCATATTGGTCAATTGAACTCACATAATCACTATCAAGGCCATGAACATTTATGTCATGGTATCACAAAGAATTAACATACAAACCTGGACAGTGCATTGAGTTCTTCATGTGTTACCTCAGTGAGTTTCGGTTATGAAGTCAAACACAATTCACCCAATCATCGGCGGTGTCCAGTGAATCATTGTGTGTTTTAGATTGAACCCTAGGAGGTATCCTTGTATAAACTCAGTAAAATTATGATTATAGGTGTTACAAAATAGTTATTAAAAGATCATAACCAGATATCATGAAGCGATGAAGGATAAACATCATGAGAGTACCCCAGGTTGTTCACGCTTAATTAATTCTGTGAATCTCTACATTGTTTTATCGCATTCATTTTCTATTTTCATCTTTAATCATCAAACTCCAAAGTTTTAAAAAACCTCATTAACCTTCTACTTTCATAATCAAAACTCTCTTTTTAAATTAATTATCTAAGGCTTCGTCGAGAGATGACCCAGGGTTCCTGCTATACTGCAGAAATTCTAGTCAAAATTAAACAAATAATTTGACGTGCTCGACAATGCGATCACCCCCTCCCTTTCACTGGACAGACCCCTTCCCACCTCAAGGACAACCCCCTCTCCTCCTGGAAAGCCCCCTCCCCTCCTGGACACCCCCTCCTTCATGTACACCCCCCCCCGCCTCTACTCATGGATAGTTCCCCCTATCCCACAACTCCACTTGTAGCCCCCTCTCTCAACCTATACAACCCCCCTCCCTCCCCTTACAGTCCCCTTCCTTTCCCTAGACATCCCCCTACCCACCTCCTGGACAGCCCCACCCCCCTCGCACCACTCCACCTACATCCCCCCCACCCTCCTCCTATACAATCCCCTGCATTCCCTTGCATCCCCCTCCCTTTCCATAGACAGACCCCTTACCACCCCTTGGACAGCCCCCTCCCCTCCTGGACACCTCCCCCTCCTGGAACCCCCCCCCCCATCTCCACTATCATGAACCCCCTCCTTCTTGGGTAACCCCTCCTTCCCCTCCTCAAGACAACCCCTTGGATAGAACAAAAACATATTGTTCTGCAAATAAATAGTGAGCATGAACCAGTAAAAACCAAATGGTGTCTTTGTACAATAAAATAAAACTAACTTCAAATATATCTATGCCAATATTATCAATAATAATAATAGATTTTAGTGTGTATGACCAAATGAACATATTGTCATAAAAACATTCCTGTTAATAAAAGAGGAGAAATTTTCAGAAGTAGGACATTGTATCCAAAATGGAAGCTATCACGTTGCACCAGAAGCGGTGGGATCACTAGCAGTGAAGTTGGGAACATGAGTTGACGGAGCAAGCTGAATACTGAAAACATACAACTAACATGTTGCACAACATGGAGAAAGTTCCAAAACAAGAGGGTGAGTGACTTACATTGGCAATGAGAATGACTGAGACACAAGAAAAGGAAGATGATTGGTTTATGCTGGCAATAGAGGAGACTAACACATTCTGATGGAGGCGAAAATAGGGATAAAGATGGGAGTGATGCGATCGGGATTCTACTCGCATCATTGGTGGAAAATGCGACTAAAACTGAGAAGGAGGAGTTTTCTACACATTGTTTCCCATGGGACCATGTGCGACAGTCAGAAAGTATGGTGAAACTTGGAAAACATGTGTCAGGAATAGAATAAACTATGGCAGACAACGCTCAGTCAATAGTGATCATTAAGGATATAATACAAAGGTGATAACAACATGGATAACGTGATCACAATCACATGCAATGGGAACCAAGTTTCCAAAGGAACTGAAAAAAATTTGTTCGATGGAAGGTAACTGAGGAGATGGGACACATGAGTGAAAAAATGCGAGAACGTAGCCATAAAACATGTTTTCACTTCCATTCAGATAGTGGATGATTAGGAATAAGTGTTTTCAAATCCAGTGGTGCCATCTGACATTCTTTTTTGGGGGAAAAAACCCCATTTATAGAACCACACCATCACTCTTGAGACAGTGAACTACAATAGCTTCTTATTTTAAGCACCTGGGTGAATCTTTTGGAAAAAACCTAGCACATAATGCATGGATTCTACAGCCTACATTTGAGTGAATTTTAGTCTTATCTTTTGGGATTTTAGTCATGTCTTTGATAGAATAAATGAAGATATTAATGTCTATTTAAAGGAAACATGTTGATCTTTTTAAGGTTCAAAACAGTCTTTTATCATTCTTTCTAATCTACCTAGATGCTCGGGTTAACATCAATGCCCCCTCCCTATCCTAGGATAGCACCCCCCCTCCCACCATTCCACCTACATCCCCCCTCCCTCCTTCTAGAACCCACCCCCTCCTCTTGAAGCCCCTTTCCTTGGACAACCCCTTATTACCCCCAGGAAAAATCCCTCCCCTCCGTGATATCCACCCTCCCTGCCTGGACAACCCCCCCCCCCCCCCTCCACTCCTGGACACCCCCTCATTCCTGGAGAACCCCCTCCCTCCCCTCCCTGAGACAACCCCCTCCCTACCCCTGGAAATCCCCTCCCCCCACCCACCACTAAACCTGTAGCCGCCCTCCCTTCTTCTAGGTGACCCCCTCCCTCCCCTTACATCCCCGTTCCCAGGACATCCCCCTTCCCTCCCCCTAGACAACCCCCTCCCCTCATAGACAACCCCCTCCCCTCTTGGACAACCTCCCCCCCCCCCTCCACCCTCCAATCCTGGACACCCCTTTTTCCAGGAGAACCCCTCCCCCTCCCCTCCCCGAGACATCCCCCTGGATATCCCCCTCCCTACCCCTGGATAGCCCCCACCCTCCCCTCCCACCACTCCACCTGCTGCCCCCTCCCTCCCCCTAGACAACCCCCTCCCTCCCCTTGCAGACCCCTCCCTTTCCCTGGACAACTCCTTTCCCACACCATGGACATCCCCCTCCCCTCATGGACACCCCCCACTCTTGGACACCCCCACCCACCCTCCCACCTGGACACCCCACACACACCCTCCCACTTGGACAACCCTCCTTCCTGGACACCCCCTCTCTCCTAGTTTATTACTGTATACCAATTAATAACCATCTTTATCCAAATATATTTTCATCATCTATTTTATAATGGAATAAATATTATTCATACACCACCATTCACTACTATGAATTATAAAATCATATACATTTTGAAGAGATATAGTTCAATAAATCAAGAAAAAACACCAAACACAAAATATAATGGAGGAATAGGGACGAAATTTCACATAAATCTACTGTGAGACAGGTAAATGATGTATATGTTGCATCTTAATTACATTAAATAAAATATATTGGGCCTCAAATTGAACTGGAATATAATTCTTGGGCCTTTACAAGGGCATGAAATTGGTTTTTTTTGTTTTAACTTTTGACGCCTCACTACAGACCCACATCAAGCTACCCTTGACGTGATCTACCCATTGTATATTATCAGTATTGAATGGAATTGAATGGATATTTTTCTGGAAGCCCCCTCACTTATAGAAACACCCCCTCCCTCCCCTTCTATACACCCCACTCATGGACACCCCCTAGACACCCCCCCTCCCTTTTGGACACCCCCACTCTTAGACACCCCCGGACACCCCCCCCCCCTCCTGGACACCCCCACCTACTATCACACCTAGACATCCACTCCCTCCTAGACAAACCCCCTCCTCGACACCCCCCCACTCTTGGACACCCCTTCTTCCTGGACACCCCCACCAACATATAAGGGATACTAATTAGAAAATTGATAATCCAAGATATTGGTTCCCATCATGCTTTTAAGATGATCATGAGTGGACTAAATGACTATGAATTAGTCAACTTCTACACTATTGATCATTTTAGTCCAATAATTTATGCATTACTAGAAAGAAAAATCATTTCTAAAACCATTCTTCATAACCTATGGATATAAAACATAATAAAGGGTTATAATATATGCTCAATAAGTGTAAGAAAAGGAGATATCAATGATCATATATGGATAACATAAGTAGTAGGAATTCACCTTCATCATATTTGTGTACAATATTCCATCAGGTTTGTTGGCCATTCATTTCAAAACACATCTATATCATCTTGTGATTATGAGTTTTGGAAATAGTCATGATATTAGTGAAAAAATATAAATACACCAAGTATTAATAAATATTTAAAATGAACTCATAATTATTTTTGAAAATACCTCATCAGGGATGCTAGTTTGTGGATGAAATATGATCTCTTTCATAAATTTATAAACATAATAATCACAGTCCTTTCTATTTGTTTTTTTCTGACACTAAAGAAACATCGACAAAAATAAGTAATTTGTTTTGATATGTGTTTGGATAGGGAAATGTTATTATAAATACCAAGTTACTTTTCCAATTGTAGATCTTGTAGGTGTTCTTATCCTTAGGACCTAGATTCATTCCATGAAGTAGAAGAGATTGATGCACTGACATATCATAACAGAATCATCATTAAAAGATAATATAAATTATACAACTAGATGTTTAGTTTTAAAATGTTAGATCTAGTGTATTACAAATTAACAAACGTCATCATGTGTGGTTGGTGTATTGGATATCCATGCATTGAATCTATAAAATAAATCTCTTGAGTATCCAAAATGACTAAAATTAGAATCCAATGATGCCCAAAACAAAAAAAAATAAGTAAAGAATGAAAACAAAATATAGTTTTATGATTAAATTGTAGAGTTTTACCCCTTCATTGTTGGTATTAAAAATATATTGTGATCTGTAATTTTTTTTTTCATACGATTCGAGCAGGGATGACATTATTGCAGCCTCTTTATCATAATATATTTCTTGTTTCGAAGAGGTGATGTGAGGACTAACGAGTCTATATTTGTTTCATGGGTAAATCCCTTAAATAATTTTTCATATATACCCCTGTGAAAAATATGAAATGTATTTAGTCATATATATCAGTTTATATCATCTTTTTTAAAATCAAATCATAAAAACATACCCCATTATACATTTACAAGTGAGGTGCCTAACCATTCATACTTGAGTATTTCATTTACATTTTCATCACTAATTAAATCTTATACTTCCTCTCTGTAAAAAAAATTTCAACATCAACTATGTGTGAATTTTCGTCTATCAACTTTTTATCCACATGAGCCTGTAATGATATTAATTGTGGATATAGAACAAGCGATGTGAAGGTTATCTCAGTAGACCGTTTCAATCTGCTGGTTGATCCTTGAGATAGGTTTGAGCTTATATTTCTTTTCACCCCCTTCTCTTTGTTGATATTTAATAATTTCATCGGTTCAGACCATTTTTCATTAAATGTTAAATGTCCAGCTTGAAAATTATATTGGAAATGGATACATCATTGTCAAAATGTTTTTTTACAAGAATGTTCGTCCTGCGATGAATGTTCCAACAACTTGTTCAACCGTATGAATGTTGTCATTGTCATTTGGAACAGTTGGCTTGGCACTCGTCTCATTTGCTATGTTATTTGAATTTATGAAATGAAATATTGGAAGTTGTCTATTGTGTAGCATATTGTTATGTGTATTGAACATTGTATCACTTGCTACAAGGTGATAGGTGGGAGTTGATAAAATATAAATCACAATAATTTTCACAACATATAATATTAGTACCAGAAAAATATCTAGGTCTATGTGATTCACATTTCATAGAAACTATTATTAAAACATTGCTTACCTCAGCTAAGTCAGGTTTTTTAGGGGGAATGGCTCACCTCAAAGCTGGTGGGGGTGGGGGGGATCACCACACACAGGTTGTGGTTGAGTTGTTTCTTCTCTTTACTTCTCCCCATCAAACATGCTATCATCACTCACTGGTATTGTAATTCTTCTTGAAAAATATCTATTTTCTGCATCTTTTCCATTTTTAATTTTGATCCTCCTCTTGTTTTTGTTGTTGGAAATATGTTTGGGGTTTCACCCCAAAACCCGCACCTCTGAAATGGCCATACTGTTTTGGATGCTTCAAGGCCACTAAAAGTATGTATGCATCTGCTGCGAGTTTTGATGATTCCTATGACTATGTTAGATGGAAAATATAGAAAAATAAGTAGTCATTATTATGTAATAGCGATTTAAATCAAATCAAATTTATATTATGTCATAATTACACATGTTTGGAACACTTTCTGTGTGTTTTCATATATCATTATCCACTCTTTATTTACACGAGACTCCTTCCATGACCCATGGTGTGGGGTGGATACTGCTTTTGATTTCAATTCACCAATCTATATATAAATAGAGAAACATGGGCATGGTTTTTTTTTATGTCACATAAAAGTAGTACGGTAGATTTAAAAGATGTACCAATTTTTTACTCAAGTGATTCATACCCCATCCTTTCTTTATGTTAACGGTACGCAGGTTCTGTTGCATGTTGTTTATTTTTAGCACTAAGTTACTATTTCATAAATAAATAATTTTCAATCAAATTAATGAATACAACCAATGTCAAACAATGTATTACCCCACATAATATACCAAGAAATATGCTCCCCACGATAGTTTCTAAATGAATCCCACTCTCTTTGGGATATCAAGTGTTCATAAAGAAGAGGTGGGTTCAGCATGATCATCCCTTCACTGTCTTTAAGATGATATTTCATTAAAATTGTGCAGAAACCTCTATGAATCCTTCCGAAAACTCTTAATACAAATTCCTTGTGAGAGGAATCTAATATAAATGAACTCTACAATCAATGATGATGAGTAATTCAATATTTTATTATTTTATTTTATTTTAATAAATTAAAAAAATGATATCACAATGTTACCATAATATCTTCCCGCCTTAGTGTCTCAAGCCCGGTGACAACATGGTTCCATGACTGTATATCAATCGACATGTGTTGCCGAGTGACGATTCCAATATAGCTACTAAATAAGGCTCTGTTGGGGTTAACTTGTTGGCCTCTCTTATTCCATCCCACCTCAAATTTGATGCCTTTTGATTTTTCCTTAAGGATTTTGGCTAACACAGTCAAACTATGATGCTCTTGTTTTTTTCTTGTGCTTTTAAAGTTTCATTTCCTACAATTTCCTCAGTAGTATCATCATTATGTTCCTTTGGAGTGCTTGCATCAGCACTGTGACGAGAAGAAATAGGTTGAGAAACCTATTGTACCTCAGCACTGGGACCAGCAACAATAGGTTGAGAAACATGATGTTGCTCTCCACTGGAACCACCAACAGTTGGTTGAGATACGTTTTGTGCCTTGGGATTGGGTACATCATCAGGTGCAGAAGTCATTATCTACAGAAGTGGATCAACATTTAATTTAGATTACATAAATTCAGTAGTGAATAGATTATAACATAATGTAACACAATGTATATTATAATAAACAAATGACCTAATTATTATAATCTCTTTTTTTAAAGGCTGAAGACATTTGACCCCTATAACGTCTATGTAAATCCCTTCATTGTGGTCTCCTCTGGCATACAAAACGTCTTCTACATTGGGACTATAACAAAATTATTGTGAAGTCCCAATAAAAGGGTCTTCCTCTATGGAACATTCATCTGAACCTTTAGTTTATTTGTCGATAACATAAAAATTGACCAATTTCGGTTTGTGGGGTCTCGAACATTTAATACTTTTACAACCTGTGATTCCATTATAGATGGTTATTTATTCACTCCTCCTTTACTAAAATAAACTTTCATGAATCCTAATTCATCTATTTGAATAGAACTCCGGTTATCAAACCCCTTGCATTGAAAAATTGGCACATTGAATTTCGTATAATCCAACTCCCCTATTTGTTTGAGGATGCCAAAGTATGACATATTTGCATAAATTGGATTTCTTTCCTTAGCACCAAAAACATGAATTGCTTTTTCCACAAGTGTGAGCCCACTATTCTATATGGTACTATCTTCATCATGTTCATTAGTATATAATTTATAACCCTTAACATCTTAAGAATTGTTAGATGATACATACACAGATGCTCCTCCAGTTAGCCATAAAATTCATTCTAAAATTGAGTCTGGATTTTCATCTAACTTCATAAAAATATGGTCATGAAACCATCTAATAAACTGTCTATTATGTGCATATGATATGAATTTTTCATCCCTAGAAGGATTCGAATGCCTACGAATTTTTTTGTGGGTTTGAACATATGGGTCATCATAGAAACTATTATTCAAAACGTAAAGGTGAGCCTGCTCCCGATCTATAATATTGAATGTGACAACATATCTTCCAGAAATTCCTTCACTGTCAAGCTGCCCAGTGTGTCGAGATTTTAGTAGGCTAACGTTTTCCACACCTGACAGGTATTCGGTACAGAATTCAACAGCTTCCTCAACAATATATTGCTCTGCAGTACAACCCTCTGTCCGAATTTGATTTTTGATATGCTCTTTCAAAATCATCATATAACATTCAATGGGGTACATCCATCTATTAAGTACAGGACCAAATCGTTGAATCTCTTTCACTAAATAAACCATCAAATGAAACATCATATAAAAAAAATGTCGTCCGTAAGAAAATTTCAAATTCACATAATATGACCGTAATTTCTCTTTCCATAGTTGGAAATTTCACCGTGTCTATAACTTTTCTTCATATATATTTGATGAAGAAACATATCTTCATTAATGTATGGTGGATATTCTTGGGAAAAATGCAATGTAAAGCTGTATGAATTAGATATTGCATCAAAACATGGCAGGCATGTGATTTCAGAACCTTTAATTCTAAATCGCTCATTGACACGATGTTCTTGATATTTGATTAATACACATATAGAAACATTATGTCATTTATCGAGTTGAAAAATAGATATCTCTCCTTCCTGGAAATATTGTATGCATTATGAGGAAGTAATGTTCATTTTTTACCCTTCACTAGTGCCAAATCTTCTCAAATTCCCATCTCAACCATGTCCAATCTTGCCTTAATTCCATACTTCATTTTTTCGGGTTCATTTAACAACGTGTAGATGACACTATAACATACATTTTTTTCAACATACATAACATCTAGAAAATTTATGACATGCAAAAAATTCTAGTATGGTAATTAAAAAAACTGATCTCTTTTTACAACTAATATTTGTATGGTTTTTGTAAAATAGATTACCAAAAGTAGTTTCCACATCTTTTACTTTCTCAAAAAATTGATCACAAATTAGTGGAGATGGTGATCTTTGTTCTTCTAAAATTTTGTTGAATGATGTCATCCATGATTGGTACTTATGTTGTTTGTGTAGAAATATGTGATGTCTTAGAAACATGGTTTTTGATGAATGTTTCAACCTAATTTATTGTGAGCCTTATTCGCAAATGGGACACCCTTGAGTACCTTTAATGCTATATCCTGACAAATTTCCATAAGCGAGAAAGTCATTTAACATCCCATACAATATGGATTTCAACATGAAATCTACATTTTTGTAAGCATCATAAAACTTAATACCTAAATCCCACAATATTTTCAAATCCTCGATCAATGGAAACAAGTAAACATCAATATCATTACCCGGTGGTTTTGTTCTTGATATAAACATGGATAACATGATGTATTTTTGTTTCATTCATAACCATGGTGGTAAGTTATAATTTACCCACCGAATCTTCCATGTAATGTGATTATTGATTTGAAAACCAAAGGGATTCACCCCATCAGTAGAAAACTCCAGATGAAGGTTTCTCAGCTTGTTTCCTAATTCAGGATACTCATGATCAATTATCATCTACTGAGGAGAGTCTGATGGGTGACATAGTTTCCCATCGTTAATTCTTGTACCTACATGTCATGTCAATTGTCCTACAGTCTCCTCACTTCCATATAGATGCCTAAACATTGGAATGATTGGAATGTACCGTACAACTTTCTTAAGACTAGAATCATCTTTATATTATCGAGAAGAACAACAATTTGGGTATTCTTTATGTGATTTGTGGTCCTTGAGAAATAATATACAGTCATTCTGGAAGGTGTGTATTCTTTAGAGAGCATACCCATCGATCTTAGCATTCGTTTTTCATCCTATGTTCGTCTTGGGAGCTCATTATCTACTAGGATCATGTCATTCAAGAGAGAAAGTAGTTTCGTAAAACTGGAATCACTCCACCCATTGCATGGTATCAAATTATACAGCTTTAGTATGGCTGAAAATGCTGTATATTTAGTTCAACCAGCATATAATGGTGTTTTTACACAAATCAATAACTTATAAATCAATTATGGGAAATCACTTAGTTCATCTTCAACAGTCCTTTTGATTTCCTCAATAAGATCTACATCATCATTCACATCTGTAATCACATCCTCCATACGATCGCCTACATCGTTCATGATTGTAATCATATCAGATGATCCATAAAATGTCGTGTTATCTGAACCACTACCTATATTAATTTTTTCTATTTGTTTATTCTAACATGTGTAACTTTGATCTATTCAATGACAGATCAAGTGTTCTTACAAATCCTATAGACTAATTTTCCTTGAATAACAATAGTGCAAATATGGACAAAGGATTTGAGAAGGGTCACATGCATGATCCTATGAAAACATGATAAACTCCTTCATGCCATCTTCATACTCTTTTGTCTACCGATTGTCATTCATCCATTCTTTATTCAAATTCATCGTCTTTATGGGTTCAGTCTCAAACATTCCTAATATTATGTTTTAATTAATCATGTAGCAGTGTTTGGGTTTATAAAAAAATCATGGTTCTATAGGGAATTAACGATGCCTTACAGGTCTATCAAATTGGTGTTGTTCCCTGGGATGAGGTAGCCTTTTAGTTTTTTAGGATTTCAATTATTGAATTTTATTTCGTTATTTTAATTACACATTTTATTCTATGTATTTTTCATTGTTAGTTTTTAGGTTTTCAAATATTTACAATCACAAATACAACATGCAATCAAAATACCAAGGCATCATTGATTCAGCAAACAAGTCGGAACCACATACCTAGGTAGAATATCAAACCCCGATCATTGTAGGATAGTTTTTTGTGGGTTTGAATAACCCCAAAGGATTCACTACTCCATAAAATCTAAATCAAGTGCAAGAATCATTGTTTGTTCGACGAATGTCCAAACTATATTGGAAACATAAATCGTAGAATCTAACCAATACTCTACTATCCAAGGATCCTCCTTACCTTATAACCCCATGAGGAATATATAATTGGAGTTCACAAAGCATATAACACACAAACCCAATGTGGACATAGAACATCTAGATTATATGGGGTCCTATTCATCTCAGTTGGAACTATCATCTTATCTACAAGGAAGATCCATACAAAGCACAATCATCAAATTATTCTCCCTCTACTCGTAGAGAAATTATTTTTCATAATTAGTATTTGATTCAATGATGTATAACTCAACCATGAGTTGCTCATGCACTCATATGGGAACACCTGATCCTATATTTAAATTATAGCTAGTTGTATATGGGAAATAACCTCTACTAAATAGAAGGTACCCACATTTTACATAGATAATAACTATGTGATCTGAAAATGGAATGATATAAAACATCACTTTTTAAAACTATAAGATGCATGTGATTAATTTTACCTCATAAATAATGATATAGAGTTTCATGTTGACCAATTGGTTATAAGAGTCAAAATGTAAGGATACACTAGTGATTTCACAAAAACTGATCTCCCTGGTCTGATAGAATTACTCAAGACCCCCTTATATTTACTTCCCTATTCCTAAAATAAAACTCACAAGAAAAATAAATCTAAACATTGTCTCTAATACTTGAACTACTCTAATACCATTCCTACATGACCCGATCATCCAAGACCCCACCTGGGTTAGCAGTGCGCATAGAGTGCCTCCATAATCCTGCCTCCAATAGTGTAGGCACTAGAGGCTTCCTCTAGTAAGGTATAAAACACATGGTATGGATTATACTATAATAACCTACAACATCATTGCTCACTCATATACAATAAAATCTAATAACACTAGAAAATTGATATATAACAATTGAACGATATACATTTTGAACATGGGACATCAATTCCATGTACAACACCACCTAGGAAAAACCCAGAAAGGGAAATACATATATAGATGGATATGATAACTAGGTACATCTAACTTTAGGTATTGTATTTCACCTTTTAATTATAGGGTCTCCTAGAATATAATTCATCTAAAAATGCCTCTACCATGAACCATCATTGGATACAACATAACTGTTACTCTAAACTCACTAACTCTATGTCCAAAAATTTCATCTCCACACTATAAAATATAAAAAACACGTCACATGTGGTTGTAAATTCCATATAGGGGTGATTCTAAACATAATCAGTTAGACGCCCTTAAAAAATCAATTTAAGCATATAACAATAGGTCAACCAGTACCTAAGACCAAGGGGTAATATAAGGTATAATAAAGAAACTAGACATAATCCAATGTAAAAAACCCATGTAAAAGGAAGAAAATAGTCATCATAGTGCAATCCCATGACGGATCGTATCATACAATAAATAAGTGTTTCCTTGGGTAGTGTATGTACCACATAACCCATAGTCGACAATCCAGCTGCAATTCATAACTGAAATGAAATAAAAAACGCTCAAAAGGATGACGATATTCCAAAGAAATCTACATGTTAATATTTTATTAGTTTTGAGACTCTTGATCTTAAATTCTTCTATAAAATCCATATTATATCTCTAGAACTGTAGTTATAGATTACACACCAATTATTTATATGTGCGTCTACCAAGGGAATACCTAACACTTTCAGAGGACTCGCGCTGACATATGGGGGAGTATTGAATCCACTGATAGAAGACCCTCCATCGATACATGAGAGAGTAATAACTCAAATGATATAGAGAAACCTACCCCAAAATATGTGAATGTACTTGGACTCTATCGATATATGGGGGACTATGCCCTATATTTTTTATATCTCCAAGGAGAACCTAAAACCTATACATGGAGGACTCTTCACTTAAACATGGGGGAGTAACATACTCCATATTTTCTCCAAAAATATCACTTGTATTTTGACAACTCTCAAGTAGAGTGAAGATAATAAAAATATACAAACCACATCGTGTGCAATTTTTACTGATTGAGGGAATAATTCAACTGTGATCTAAATGAGAAGACATTTATAAAGGGCTACTCATACATGAAATACTATCATCTAAGTGAAAAATAAATAATAATAATGAAAATAACATAGCACACAATTTGTTCAATGGGTACAGAATGTGTGGGGTTCTCAGTTAAAGTTTGTTGTATATTACCATTTCTAAACTCCTGTGAAATCCATATACATGGCCTTTCCAATAGGATGAACATGATGTATGGATAAGATTTACCTCATTTAATCTGACATACATCAAATTAATTCCAAGTTATTCATACATAGACTGCATGATGCCTCTAAAAATACATGACATATAGAACAACTTCAGCTAAAGACGGGTTCTTTAGATACACACTGAGTCACCACACCGGTTATGCATCACATTTTTGTGGAATAAAAGGTGTGTAGTCCTTACATGACCACTAAGGGTGTATAGTATATAGACATCAAGATTCTATGGTATCTATGCATGGTGTGAGTGATGTAAAACGCATATCATGTGGTACTAACATTATTTCATGGAATTTACATGGTTTCATGCTGAAGTATATGTCTTAGAGAAACATTGTGTGTGTCCTAGTCTCACATGACACGTAACATTTAAAATGAAACTTATTCCAAGTTTGAGTCAGAAGATGGGTCATGTAGTGTAAATTATGAAGACAAATGTTGTTTGGCATTAAAATCTATATGAAATCCAAGTATAGTGAAGCCAGATCAATTTATCAATATTTCATACTAGCGGCAGCAGAGGCAGTGGTGGAGGAGGAAGCTGCGGTGGGGGTAGCTGCAGAGGAGGCAGCCACGGAGGTGGATGCAACATCAGAGGCAGTGGCGGTGAAGGCATCAGCAGTAGAGGAGGATAACGGTCGTAGAGGAGGAGTATAACTCAGTGGCGACAGAGGAGGAGGATGAGGAGGACGAGGATGAGGGGACGGGTTCCGCTTTCACGAAAGCTTCAATGTGTGCGAGAGGGGAGGGGCCTATTAGGGTTCTTAAATAAAAACCGTTGGAACCATTATTAGCACTTTTAATGAGTGCTGATAATGGATACTGTGGTTTTTATTTTATAATTTTTTTATTTTCTTATATATTTATTAAAAATGACATATAAGATAAATATATATTTATTTCTTAATAATTATAACAATAAAAAGTATATATTTATAAATATTTGTATATAATTGTTAATCTATACAAAAAACATTATTTTTGATTATAAATATTATAATTTTATAAAAATTATAAATAAGAACATTTATCAGCACTAATAATAGCGCTGATATGTCCCCTTTATTAGAATTTATTTTAGCACTGATATAGGTTAGATTTATCAGTGATTTTTCTACCACTAATAAAGGCACACACCTTTATTAGCACTTTCTATTTAGCACTAATAAAGGGTTGTTCTTCCCTTGCCTAGTATTCTGGTAGTGCATCAACAGTGACTTCTCTATTTGATAATAGTGCTACTCTTTTGATTATTTGAACCCATGTTGTCAATATTTTTAATATTCGTATTGATCATTGATCTTATATAATGGATATTCAACACACATTGGTATGAACAGAGACCATTTTTTCTATAGTCATGCATTTTCTTTCTCTCTTTCAGATATTGATCTATCTTGGACATTTCTATACCTCAATAAGAAATCTCAGGATGTATTTTTTGGTATGAATTTGATCATTAACAATAAATAATTACTTTATTTTTATCTTCAACCATTCACCTTTACAAAACCTTGTAGTGTATATGGAATCATTCAAGGAGAATGGGACCAATGATCAAGAAGAATCATAACTGCTTATCCAGAATTTGGAAAATTAATATTGCAGTTTACCTATCTCCCTCTAGTTTTTATCATGTTTGCCAATGTTTTTTTCTTTGACTTCTCTAGTTTTCCACATGTAAAAGTGGTTTATTTTTTCATTAACATCATTCCTGATAATCAATTATTTTATATTCTTTATTAACACATGTAAATGGTTAAAATTAAGTAGATGAAGTCTTGGATTGAAAATCATTTTAAGAAATGATTTATATTCCCAAATGTTCGCACCTTGAGTCGCACGGGTTATCATTTCTAAGAAATATGACGGTTCCCTCATCCTTTGTGATGATTATCTTAATCTCAATCAAATTATGATAAATAAAAAGTATCTGTTATTATAGTTTTATTAAATATTTGATCATTTGGAAGTGGTTATGTGATTATTAATGATCAACCTTCAATATGATAACCATCAGTTGAGGATAAAAGATTCTGAAATTTATAGAACTACCTTTCAGAGTTAGTACATTCATTATGAGTACCTTGTCATTCCCTTTGGTCTAACTAATTCTCCTATAGTTTTCATGGAACTATTGAACATTTTATTCGATGAGATTATAGATACTTTTAGGGTTTTTCATTTTTAAGGACAATCTTGTTGAATATAAGTATGAGGAGGATCATGTGCATCATTTGAGAATAGTTTTGAGTTTTATAAGAAATCATTGACTCCATTCCATACATTAAATGTGGGATTTCTGGATTTGGGACATCAAATTATTGGGACACATGATGTCAGGTTAAGGAATAATAGTTGATCTTGAGAAGGTGATTCTTGTAATGAGGTGGGATCAATAATTAAATTTATTTGGGATTCAGAGATTATTGGGTATTATCGAATATTATATCCAGTTGGTGAAGGTATTCACAAAGATAGATTCTTCAATGACTTCACTAACTCAAAAGGGATAAATTTTTTCTTTTAATGATAACTCTATGAGTCCTTTTGTTGAGCCAAAATATCTTTTGACTACTACACATGTGTTTACTCTTTCATAGGACAATAATGACTACATGGTATTTTTTGATGCATCGCGTTCATGCACTGATTTATTTCTTATGCAGGATGATCCTGTTCTTTCCAATGGTTCTAGTAAGATTATATCTCATGATATGAAGTATCTAACCCATAACATTGAACATGTAGTTGTGAAACATGTACTTAAGTGTAGGAAGAATTACCCTCATGGAGAAAGGTTTACCAGGTTTTAATACCTTATGAGTTTATGTTATATCTTCTCTAAAAATAATTGAATCTCTTCTAGATGTGTTGGGTGAAATACCTACAATCACTCAAATTTGACATCACCTATAACACCGGGAAAGTGAATTTACTTTCAAATGATTTTAGCTAGAAACGTCTAACCCACGAAGTGAAAGAATCTTTAAGAGAGTATAATTTTATGGTTATCTTTCAACAGTTGAATATAGGTGTCCAATAATCTGAGGAGGATGACTCCTTTTCAATTGAATAGTTTAAATATTCTATTATTGGGATGATTATTCACGATGAATATCTTGATGATCAGTTATGTATCATTAGAGACAATCATTATATTAGGAAGTCAATTTTACGATGGTGATTCACCAAGGAATGAATTCTATGCTATCAACATCTTTTTGATATTCCATTAGTAGTAATGAAATATGTGATGTGGATTTCTATAGTAACCCAATCCTTTTACATATATCATTACAAGATTTTAAGCATAGTTATACATCAGAGTACAATCCAAGGATCGTTAAGTCTAGTGTATTTGGAGATAAGGTACATAAAACCTAAAACATGGGGAAAATTGTTTTTATTTAATCTCCATAAATAGATACTAACATCCTTTGATACCATAAAACTTAATTGGAATCCCTAGGGAACACATGAAAATAGGTATGAGCTGAAAATCCCAGTAAAGGAATTAACATAAGGATACATCTTAAGAACATGAGTTAGGAGGCATTACATAATGATATCCAAAGCATGGAACATTTAAAATCACATCAAATAAGCCTAGAATCATATAAACATGAAATATTATAAATGTGGTAGAATCATAAATCATGTCTTTAGTATGGGTCATGGATAACCACTAATCCCATTTCCCATTCTAGTACGGGTCAATTCTAACCACCAATCTTATTTCCCATTTTAGTACGGGTCAAGGCTAATCATCAATCCCGTTTCACATCGCATCTCACGAGTCGTAACTTCTCCCAATGAATTAGAGTGTTATCTGGGCGCACCCATCTCAAAATTTTCATGAATATTCTTTCCATATAAACAATAATACATAATAAATTGTACGTAAACATAAGTAAACCAATTAAAAGAATTGGGTACCACAATCATGACATAAAGCATATCCAATGAGCATATCATGAATGTGTCCATGCAATAAAGGGATTAGAACATACCTGGACATTCATAATGTAAAATAAGCATATAACATGGTAGGTGGTTTCAACTAGAAGTGACAACATATAATAAATGTATTTGAGAAACATTTTCATTAAATCATTTTTGTGCAATTTTTAGGAAAATATTATAGAGATTTTAAAATAGAAATGAGGAAACTATTATATATAAAACCAGAATTGAACCATAAAGGATTTCATAATAAAAATACTGATTTTAGAAACATAATTATTTCTTAAAATATAAGATAGATTTCACTTAAAATTGGGTAATTATTTTGGAAGTTCCACTAAAATATGTTTACTTATGGGAATGTTCTAAGGAGGGAATCTTTTAAAAACATGTATATCCCAAAAAGATATTGATGAAGGGTTCTTCATAAATTAATTTTTTAAAACTAAACATCATTTAGAATATTTATATAAATAGATAAAATAACACTATTTTTTTATAAATATAGATAAGGCAACACAAAAGAATAAAGAAGTTTTTTGTAGAATTCGTTACTATTTATTGGCATTGTGGTAGGTATACATAAGAGGTCTTGATGAGACATAAAAGAGGTTTCTCATCAATTATAAAACATGAGGGAAGTATGGGGGAAGATAAAAAACATACCCCATCATTTTTATTACATATAAAAAGGCATATCATAGTGGGAAATCTTGATTAAGATATAAATAGAGAGGATCTCTTACCTTAAGTCTGGTGGTCTTCTAAAATTTTTATTAAAGACCTAAGTAAACAAATTTGGTTTTTTAATTAATAATTAAATAACCACTTAAATATTTAATTGGTTTATTATAATCAACTTTAGTTCATTTATAACCTTTCTGATTGGTTATGAGGTTCAATTTCATTGCTCGAGCTCGTTTGTTTACTAGGTTTTAAGGACCGGTTCACTTATATTCATGTTTGGAAAAACATGTAAGATGAAATTGGTTATACCAAATTGAAGTTATATTATATTATTTAACATAAACTAGATTACATGGTTATAAATTTAATTTGGTTACTTAGAGTGAAGTCGAATTATTATATAAAACCATAGTGACGACTGTTCTTGTTAATTGATGGGTTTTATTACAAAGAACTTGTTTTTCATTATGAAGTAATACCAATTGTTCAAAAAGATTATAGAACAAAAAAAGGTTATAATAAATATATAATAATTGGGTTCAACCATAACACAAATGGTTTCATGACTAGAATTAATGATAATAATAGAAATAGATAAATTTTTGTCCTTGAATATGCTAAATTAGCACATCTCAAACGGTGCATCCATTTCTTTCAAATAAAATATGGGGAAATGGGAGATGATAATGAAATATACCATTAGCATAAAAAAGTTCTAGTAAATATATGTTACTAGATTTTCCATACTATTTGGGTGAATATATGTGTGGAAAGAATCAAAAATAAAAGAACATAAAAGAAATGAAGGAATTTCAAAAATGAATTTAAATCTTGAAACTTCTTCCTTTGACAACCTCTTAAGGGTAGAGGATTTGTTATCTGTAAGAGGTTGGGAGATTTTGGAAGTGGGATAGTATCATGTGGAGAGATTTGGGCCGAATATTGGAAATTCACCAGGCTTGAGAAGAGTGAACAGAATTGGGAGTGACGGGGGAGTTATAGTGGAGGAGAAAGGTTTTCACAATTTGTTAATCATTAGTTTATTATTTCTTCACAAGAGAAGTAATAGTAAGTAATACATGACCAATAATTGTAATAAATTCTTGTGAATTTGATCCAATTAGGATTAAATAAGCTGATCAACATCAATGACTGAATAAATCAATTATTTATCATTTATCGTAAATTGTCGTATTTTACTCTTCATCAAAAATTCATGTATTTTTTAAAAATCTCAAAACATAACCCTATGAATTTTTTAATGTGATGAATCCAAAAAGAAGTCTATTTTTCAAAAATAATTTTCGAAATATGATTAATGTAATGTTAAATTAAAATCATAATTTATTTTCAAAAACAAGTTTTGAAATATTCATTTACTTATTCCAAAACATAGGTATATCATACTCTAAACATCAATATTTTCTATACAATCATTAGTAAGGTTACTATTAATTAAGTAATATCACTATTCATAAGGGTATGATACTATTCATAGGTTTTGGTTAATATTCACCAAAAATAATGTTTTTTTATCGAACTCCAAAAAACATACTGATTGCAACTGTGTATGTCATATTTTTTAAATTCCAAACATAGAAGTGAGAAACTTATGTTTAAAGGCCACTTTGTACATATTAGTTCATTAGGTTGTGTTTTAATGTGATTTTTTGACATATGTATATGAGGGGAATTTACATTTAAAAAACATCAGGTCGTTACAATTTCCATAATTCTCAGTGGGGTGTTCACACAAGAATCCTGATGATGAAATGTTATTGTAGTTTTGGTGGCTAATAATGAGACATAGAAATCTTGAGTAAGTTTCTCATTACTATAGAATCCAGTAATATTATGTCATGCACCAAAAACCATCAGGTTTTCATCATCCAGTTACATTTCCTACTTAGACATGAGATGAAATCTCTATGGTCTTTGTGGTTGGGTTTCCGAGTCCCTAGTTATATAAGTCTGTGACATGGTTTATGATTGATTGGATAATGAAATCGGATCACTTCCTACCCATTCGTGATATAACCAAAATTGAGGATTTTTGAAATCTAAATATGCAAAAATATTTTCTTTCATGGAGTTTCATATTATATAGTCTTGGATAAAGATCCTCATTTTACTTCACTATTATTGAGATTCCATTAGGAAGCACTTAGATCTCATTTCCATTTTAGCATGATATACCATCCATAGTCAGATTGTAACGATCCAATATTAATGTACATGGAAATTACATTTCTTTAAGTGGATACATATTACATTAAACAAATAGAATCCCAAAGATAGTATTAGATTAGTGTCTTTGGAAACTCAGATTTCACTCTTCTAGCTTAGTGAATGATCATCAAATTCTCTTATAAAGATATTCCCTATTAGTGTTCTTACCTAAAACATTCATTTATATCTTGGGGAAAAGAAAACATAAAAAGGGTGAGCTCAAATGCTCAGCAAGGGTACACATGGATAACATAAAATAAATAATTAATATAATAATGAACATAATGTTTAAATATCAAAATCATGAGTCATGAAATAAATATTGGTAGTATGTAATTCTTATATCGTAAAGGAACATTAACAATGATAAAATAGCTTTGGAATAAAACATGTAATTGTGGAATTCAAATAAGCACATAATATGATTACCATAGTAGCCATGTAATTGCTACCAATAACATCATAGTGGAAAATTTTCATTACTGAACTGGGTTTACATACCATTCCAGTCATTAATTTTTGAACTTGATTTACTTTTCATTCCATCCCTGTATTACTGAACCAAATTTACTTTCCATTTCAGCCATGCATTGTTGAACTGGAATTACTTTTTTTGGTCATGTATATCTCATGGGATATAAATAACTACCCAATTCCTTGGAAGGAGAAATAGTTCCCACCCATATCAAAGTTAAATCATTCCTACATATTCCACAAAAACATAAATCATTCATCATCGAATTACCCATTAAATAAAATAGGATTATTAAACATCATTCAATCATAATACATATAAAATAGATAGATTTTATAAAAATAATTCAATAATTAACACAATAAAATCAAAGTAATAATAGATATAGAAAAAAAACCCTATGTCATCATAGATGGAAATTAATTTTGATAAAACACATGAACTTAATTCTTGAGAAAAATATCATTTCTTCTTCAAAAAATGTTTTCTTTTCTCAAAATACCATTAAATTTTAATAGAAAAGAATTTAGTTTAAAATAAACATGAAATCATGTAAATTATTATTCATGGAAATAAGGTTTTATTAATATTTAAATATTCATTCATAGCATATAAGTTAAAAACATTTTTTTGTTTTATTGTCTAAAGAGTCAAAAAGTAGCTCATATGGAAAATAAATGAAAGAAACCATCCAAACTGCTTATGAAAAATTAACGAAAGCATAAATATTAAATTAAAATTTAGTATAAGAATGGAAATAAAATTATATATATATGAAAAAGGATGTTGATGACAAATATACCCCAGTAAACACTTGAGTATAAACAATCTCGGATCACAATGAGAATATGAAATTATCCCTTACCTTAGATCTGATTTCTTATATATTTTACTAAAACTCTTATATAGTAGGTTTAAACACATTATTTACATGTAATAGAAACAGAATATTTTTTATGATATCATATATGATTCACTTATGACTTTATATTACCCATTCATTTATCAATTCCCTGTTACAATAACATTTTGGGTTACAATCATTTTATTTATCGTATGTGTTTTGATGTGTTATTCTCGATATTGTTACTTATATGATGATTTAATTACATAAAAAATGTAAAACATGATTTATATTTCATAAATATTCAGTATATAGATATATATAACAAATTGATAAATGAAATTAAATACATTGTTCATGGAGATGATAGGTTGTACGTACGCATGAAAACTGTTTCTATTTACCTATTGAATTAAATGAAAGAAAAAAAGAAAATATATATATACAGTAGAATTATTATTTCATATATATTGTTGATATTTATTTTATACAATTATAAATCATTCTTGAATGGATTGGTTGGATATTGAATGTCATCACATCGTGGTGACAGTAAGTCGTACGTACGCGCGAGTGAAGATATCATTCCCTTGATGGTTAAATGGTATGGAATTAGATGGTATAATAATTTTAAAAAATTATCATGTTATAATAATTATTTACATTTATTATACTCATATTTATACCCATCCAAATTATGTATTATTAAATAACAAATTACAGCACGACGTGGAAACGATAAGTCGTATGTACGTACACATGGGGATATTATTTTTAATGGGATGGATAAAACGCAGTATAAGGTTGTCAAATAATTAAAATAAAAACTCATAATTTAGAAAATAAATGATATATTACATTAGAATGGTACAAACATAAAAATAGAAATTATAAGAAGAAAATAATTTTTAAAGAGTTAATAATATAATTACATCTTTTTTAGTGTCTATTTTTTATTTGCACAAAAGGCCACCTCAGATGACTTTATTCCAAAAGTGTGGCCTCTCAGAAGATATGAGTGAATTTTTTAGAGTAAATGGATAGGAATTTTCTGATAAAAAATGCTATAGAGATGTGAATAAAAGAGAAGGATAAGTTCCCTTTATATGAGAGGTGATGTGCACTTTAGGAAAGTCATCAAATAATTATTTATTTTAAATTGGTTTTCAAATTATAATGGTCCAAAACAAATTAAATTAAAATATGATATGAGTATCGATCGAAATTATCTCAAAAAATGTGTTTTATAAAAGTTTAGATCAAAAAATTACCTTATCATTTTGATTTACTCCTTAGTTAAATTATTTAACTTTTTTCCAAGTCTTCATATATTTTCATATTATATGGTTAATAAAGATGCTATAAAATACCAATAGAATCTAATTTGGATCCATAATAAAACATTCATCTTTTTATAAGACATTTTTCTGATTATTATATTTTTAGGACTATAATACCCTTTAATTAAAGAGTACTTCTAAAATAGTCATTTATGAAAATTTTAACACTATATAGTAATTGATTTTTTTATAGTCATAATAACATGATTATTTGAAACCATAGGAATTAAGTCACTCATCACATGTAAATTTCATCAAAAAAATTATTGAATAAATAATTTCAAAATAAATTTAATTTAATATTTATAATATCATTTATTTTAATATTTCATTAAAAAGGTTATCACAACATCATCATTGTGTCAAAAATAAATGTATTTATTTAATGTCTACAAAATATAAATAAAATCCCCTGATGTAGGAAATATTTGTTTCTTTATAATTACTATTTATAGTCTTATATATCATTAATATAAATCAAAATAAAATACTGTTAGTAAAGAGATACATGTTTATGTTATATTTCCCTTTACATTAAATTAATTATTATAAATGGTCATTATCACTCCCATGTGCATTCATGGGGTCCTAAAATCTACCCATGGATGCTCATCGTGATCCATATCTCATAAAATTGGATTATGACATTTTTTATGGTAGTTTTATATTATAATAATATTATTTGTTACCCTTATTTACCTGATTTACCCTTTAACCAGGGTAAATAAAAATAGTTTCTGAAGTTACTATTCATAATGTCCAAATATTAAAGGTAAATATTTAAAGAATTTTTACCTTATTATTCCTAATATGGAATCCATTTTTCAAAATTAAAAACCCATATAAATGAATTTAAAATTAACTCCCGTGGTCAAAATGAAAAGGCGGGTTTTGAAGAAGTAAAAACTATTAAAAATTTTACATTTGCTTATGTCCAATTTAAATATAAAATTACATCCAATGACTAAAATTGGATTAACTAATAAAAAAATAATCCAATTTTATGTTAAAACCACTTAAAAATATAATATCACTATATAAATAAATTAAATGAAATAGTAGTTTTGAATTAAAATGCAGTATTTTCACTCTTTATTAAAATATGAATTTCCTCAAAAAATTAAAAAAAAATTCTACCAAAGTAAATTTTCATGTCTTGCTTCAAAATAATAATTTTATTTTGTCAAATATAATATATAAAGGTGTTAAAAAAATAAATGGTTGTTCCAGGAAAAGACTACAATACGAAATTTTTTGAAATATATTTTTTGTATTCAAAAAAATTAATTTCTTCTTATATCATGTCTAGAGAACACATAATATGATTTTTAGTGTCATATAAAATTCAAAGTGGGGTTAATAATATACATAATAACTATATATATTCCATTAAATAATAATAATTTAATAACATATAGTTTTTTAGTGAAACTCGGTATTGAGTACAATGCTAGCCATTGAGGAATGTCGATCTTGCATGTCACACACGCCAATTCAGGGTTGAGTGTAGTGCCAGATTCTTTTGGTGTTTCATATAACATAATCTAAACATATTTCATTTATATATTTAAAAAAATATACTCATTGTTTTTTGAATCTTACACCAAATATGTGTTGTGTGTAACATACGACAAGTTAGTTTAGTGTGAAAAGATTGTTTGATTAGTGCATTGCAAGATATCAACAAAAATTTTAATTTATTCAAAAAAGGCACATAAAAACATAGTTTGTTACACTATACCCAACATAAAATAACCTTTTCCCTCTAAATTCATCAGGGTTTTAAAATGGTTACTAATTGAACGTTTGTTTCATAGAAACCCACATTGTAAAAAAGGAATACTAAAACATCATTTTAAAATGGAATGTTAGAAACATAACGGTTACCCAAAGTAACTTATCATTGAGTTTCCACATAGGATAAAATATGTGGGATATCAAAACATGAATATGGAATAAAAATTGTACCATTATTTTCTGTTAGATAGTGATAGAGAATAGGGTTTGGAGAATGTTAACAACCAGAAATCCATAAATATGTGATTATTTAATGGACCATATGATTCAAGAAATAACAATGAAATAGGAAACTATTTTTGGTTTACAAGATATTTCTTCTAATGTTTAAGAACATGAGAAGAAATACTTACTTGATTTCAGTACAATCTTATCATAGGTCCTTCCTTGAAAAATTTCCACTTCATTTCTTATTCAATGAAATGAAGTTGAATTTGTTATTCCAAAAGTACTAACAGATCATGTGATCCACAAATTGAATAATATGTCATTCAATATGTATTTATCCCAAAAAGGTTATCACAAGTTATCAAACATTTATAATTCCATATATAGTGAGGCACTACATTATTTTTATAATCTTCACCTGATGTTTTAACTTTCTAAAAACGTAACAACTTTATAATACTACTAAAAGATGGAAATCCAAAACTGTTGAAAAAGGTTTACAAAATCTGCTTAACATTTATCCCCCATATATCATAATATATCTCTAGTTGGTCACATTCCAAAAATGTGAACGCCTTCATCTTATATTGTCTTGAGTCATGGTAACAACTTAATTATCATTATCTTTATTGAAAACATGCAGGTTTCCCTATTCCAGAACTTATTTAATATATTCCTTAAGTCCCAAAAAGTTTTATACATCATAACCATATTGTTAATAAATACATAATTAGATCTCATGAATCTAGCATCATCTAATTTAGTTATTCAAATCCAACATATCATTAACCCTGTATCATTATCTTAACCTAAGGGAAATATTTTGGGTTTTCTTACACTTAATCATGTGTTCTCCAAGTATATGACCTTACCCTTAAATCAATTTTTTTCTCCTTAGAACTATCCAACATATCTAGTCCAATCCTTTTTGAAAAACTTATTCTAAAAATACTTATATATTTCATGATTCATATAACATAATCTTTGAAATCTGAAACATATACACCTCAATCATCCAACTTTATTCATTAACCATTACTCAAGATCCATCATCTTTACCTTTCTTAAAATATAAATCATCTATTTAGGTTTTTGAGCCTTGATATTCTTATGATTAATGTAAAGAATACTGGAAGAACATCACATAAATTTCACATGCCTTTTGCAATCTCTTTATCCCCATTAATATAACTAATAAACATTCCATCATCGTGATTATATTCATAATATTTCCATATAAGAAATCGATCTTCATTATTCCCATAATTTACACATATGGATAATTCAATGGTTAACCATGTTCTATGTATTTCTATCGATTTACTGACACTAGAAACAAAAGTGTGAGAAATATATATGAGAGATTAAGAACTCATTATTAAGATAAATTACTTATAATATTTAAATCTATTATATATTAGGTTTAATCATAGGTTATTCGTGATTATCAAAAAACTCTAGGATTTTAACATATACTTTACTTACCTTTAAAACATTCCTATTCATATCCTTAGAAATATTTATAGAGATCTCACTAATTTTTTCACATCCTATTTTCCAAATATTGAATAAACCTTCACTCTGATACCAACTGTAATGACCCAATATTGGAATACATAGACATTAAATTTCATTTGAAGAAAAATTTATACATTAAACAAATATATTTTCAAAGAATGTATTAGTTTAGTGTATTTGGAAACATTTAAAACATTCTTCTATCATGGTGAATGATTATCAATGTCTCCCTGAATGATCATCCCAATTATTTTTTCTACCTAAAACATTTATTTATATCCAGGGGAAGAGAAAAAATATAAATGGTGATCTCAAATTCTAAGTAAGCGTAAACAAAAAAAAACAAAATAGAAACCATAAACATAAGAATGAACATAAATTTTAAATATCAAAAGCTTGAGTCATGAAATAAATCTTGGTATTATGTATGGAGTAGATCCTAAAAGAACACTAACCATGATAAAATAGCATGGTCATAAATTTCATAATAGTGGAAAATAAATAATCACATAATGTTATTTCCATAGTAGAGAAGGAATTACTGAAAAGACCACCATAGTGGGAAAATTCAATTACATAACCTGGCTTACGTACTGTTCTTGCCATGTATTACTAAACTGGATTTACATGTCGTTCTAGCCCTGTATTACTGATCCAGAATTACTTTTTGTTCCAACCACGTATTACTGAAGTGGATTTAAATGTAGTTCCATCCATGTCTACCTCATGAGATATAAATCATTACCCAATTCATTGGAGGGAAATATTGGTCTGACCCAACTCATAGTTAAATCATTCATACAAGTTCCAAAAAATCATAAATCATTCATCATAGGATAACCTATTAAATAAAATGGGTTTTTTAAAACTCATTCCATCATAATCCATATAAAAACAATGGATTTCATATAAATTATTTAATCATAAACACATTTTAATCAATGTAAAAATAGTGATAGAAACATAACCCTATGCCATCATACATGGAAAATTATTTTGACCAAACACTTGAGCTTAATTGTTGGAGAAAATATCCTTTATTCTTCAAAAAATACTTTCTTTTCTCAAAATTCCGCAAATTTTGTAAAGACAAAATTTAGTTGGAAATAAAATTAAAATCATGTAAAGGAAGATTCATGTAAATAAGGTGTTATGAATATGTAAAAATATGTTCATGTCATATAAGTTAAAGAAATATTCCTCTCCTCCTCTTACAGGAAAGGTCAAAATGTACCTTGTATAGAAAACAAAAGGAAGATTCTTTCCATACCATTTAATAAATAATTACCAATGGTTAAACTTGATTTTAGAAAATAGTATAGGAATATAAATAATATTATATATTTATGAAACATGGACATGGATGAAAAATATACCACATTAAATACTTCTTTATAAACAATCTTAGATAATAATGAGATTATGAAATCATCCCTTTACATTAGATCTGATTTCATCTGTATGTTTCTGAAATTATTATATAATGGGTTTAAATATATTATTAACTTGTAACATAGACATAATAATATCTATGATATCATATATGATTCACTTGTAACTTTATATTACTCATTCATTTATCAATTCCATGATAAAGAAACATTTTGGGTAGTAATCGTTTTATTTATAGTACGTGTTTCAATGTGTTATTCTTGATATTATTAAAACTATAATGATTTAATTATATAAAATTTTAAAACAAGATTTATATATCACAAATATTATGTATAGATATATATATATAGTAGATAGACAAATGAAATGGAATACACCTTTCATGGAGACGGTATGTCATACCTACGCATGAAGGATGTTTCTATTTCTTTATTGAATTTAATGGAAGTATATGAAATATATATATATATATATTTATATTTATATTTATTTAAAAAAATACTATAGAAATATTATGTAATATATTTAATTTTATTATTATATATTCTTTATAATCATCCATTAATGGTTAACACGGAGAATGAATCTCATTGCATCATGGAGACGGTGAGTCGTAGGTTTACACGAGCGATGATATCATTCCCTTGATGGTTAAATGGTATGAAATTGTATGGTATATTAATTTTAAAGAAACATTATCTTGTCACATTCATTATTTATATTCATTATACTCATCATCACACCCATCCAAATTATGTATTGTTGAATAACAAATTACACCACAGAGTGGTGATGGTAAGTCATACGTACACATGCATGGGGATATTATTTTTAGTAGGATGGATAAAAGAAGGTATAAGGTTGTACCATAATTGTAATAACATCATAGAATGTAGAAGATACTGTATTTATTACTTTATTATGGGAACAACATAAGAGGAGGATGTAGATGAAGAAAATAATTTTTAAAGAGGTGATAATACAATTACATCTTTTTGGACTATCTCCTTTTGACTTTCACAAAAGGTATCCTAGGATGGTTGTCATACAAATAGTAACCTCTATGATGATGTGAGTGAATTCGTGAGAGTAAATGGTTAGGGTTTTACCGATAAAAAAGGATTTATAGGTGTGAATAAAAGGGAAGGAGAAGTGTCCTTTTATAGGACAGGTGAGGGGCACTTTAGGAGAGTCTTTAAATATAAATTTACAATAAATTGATTTTCGGTTAATAATGGTCCCAAACTCATTAATTTAGAAGATAAGATGAGTATGTGTCCAAATTATCTAAAAATCATGTCTTAGATAAGTTTAGGTCAAAAAGTAACCTTATCACTTAGCTTTAACCCTTAGTTATATAATTTTGCTCTTACCATGTCTTCTTGTGTTTTCTTACTATATTGTTCATATAATTACAAAAAAATACCAATAGAACCTCAAATGTATAAATAATGACATTTATAATATTATATAAGTCATTTGGATGAATAATATATTTGTTGGCCTATTATATTATTTAATAATATGGTATAGTTTAAAACCACTCATATATGTCTATTTTGACACTATTTAGTAATTGATTTTTGTTAAAGCTATAAAAACTTGATTCATTTGAACCAAAGTCATTAAATCATCCCAAACAAGTCAATTCCATACAAATAAATTTTTCATGGAATCAAAATGTTTTCATTATATTTATTTTAATATTTATAATATAATTTATTTGAATATTTCCTTAATAAGGAAATCATTGCATCATCATTGTGTCATAAAATATATATTAATTTAATGTATAAAAATTATATATCAAATACAATGATGTCATAAATAAATTTATATTTATAATTAGTATTTATAGTTTAATATATGAGTTATATAAAATAAAATAAAATTATTTTATGAAAAAGATACATGTTTATGTTATATTTCCCTTTACTCTAAATTGATTATTATAAACGGTCATTATCACTCCCAAGTGGCTCCATGGGGTTCAAATATTGTCAAAAGGATGATCATGGTAGGAAATATCTCATACAATAGGATTAGGAAACATGTTATGGTAGTTTTATATTATTATAATATTATTGGATACCCTTATTTTCCTGATTTACCCTTTAAGCATAGTAAATAAAAATAATTACAGAATTTACTATTCATAATATCTAAAAATAAAAGTATCCAAATTAAAAAATTTGGACTTTATGATTCCAAATATTGAATCTGTTTTTCTAAATTCAAAACATATAATTGGAATAAATTTATTTAAAATTATTTCCCATTGTCAAAACCAAAAAATGTGTTTTTAAAAAGTAAAAACAATAAAAAGATTGAAATTTTTTTATATCCAATTTAAATGTGAAATTACATCCAATGACCGAAATTTGGATTAAATGATAAAAACATAATCCAATTACACTTTAAATAAAATTAAAAATAATATCTAACTATATAAATAAATTAGATGAAAAGATAGTTTTGAATTAAAATGCGGTATTTTACAGAATTCATTAAAATATAAATTTCATCAGAAAAATACCTAATTTCCTACAAAAGTAAATTTTTTATGTCCTAATAAAAATTAATATGTTTATTTTCTCAAATATAATATATAAAAGTGTTAAAAACTATATTTTAAATGTGAACACCATCAAAAAGTGGCAGGACTACAGTTTTTTCAGTAATAGTTTTTTCAGAAAAATTTAATTTGTTTATATATAATGTATATAAAATACAAAATATGAATTTTAATCTTATTTAAAATAAACCATTTGGTTAATAATATTCATAATGGATAGTTTATATCCCATTAAACAATAATATTTTAATAATATATCATTGTTTAGTGAAACTCGGTATTGCGTACAATGCAAGTTATCAACGAAGGTCGCTCTTGCATGTAACACAATCCAAATATGGGTTTCATGTAGTGAAGGATTACATTGGGTTTTCACATAACATAATCCAAACATATTTCATTTATAAATTAAAAAAAAATCTATACTCATTGTTGAGTCTATCGTACACCAACTCGGTGTTGCGTGTAACATACGACAAGTATATTTAGTGTGAATGGAATGTTTGAATTAGTGAATCACTATATATAAAAGAACATTTTAATTTATTTGAAATAATTAGTCAATAAAAACTCAGGGTGTTACATGGATCACAATAGAGTAATATATATACATATTCTTGATGATATTCTTCGCAGTGGTGTTTTCATCTTTGGTTCAACATGAGATGATCAATTATGGATATATGAGGTTTATTATAAAAATAGTTAGCAGTCCATAATCAGTATGTATACATTTGAGTCCTTTTATATTGGACCATTCAAATCTCTGTTTAGTTGGTTAGAGGTTTGTAAAATTTCCCTTGATAGAACATGTTTGTTGCAAGAGACAACATAAAAAATAATGTTTATTTTTCCGAGGATGTTGATGGCACAAATCCAATATATGTCTTGTGTTGATCGTCGCCATAGGACATTGCAGTTTTAATTTTGTGACTATGTGTTTTTGAAAGTTTCACCCCTGTTGGGTCATCGATGTCTTAATAGGAAATGGAAACTTTCTCCCCATTTTGTGGGACCTTATGATGTCATTGAGTTTTTGGGGAATGTTGTGTATCATTTAGAACTTCTAATGCAGTTGACGTTGATACATAATGTGTTTCATGTATCCCAAATCCCATTGTATCTTTCTGATCCATCTCATATTTGGAGTTGGTGTAATCTTGAAGTTTACCCTGGTTTACAAATGCTTGAATGAAAGGTTATAATAGCTAATTTTAAGACAGTGGTACTCTGTGGGAGGATGATACCTTTGGCTCTTCTTCTATTGAAACACTACTCTTATTCTCATGAGAAATGGGAGAGGGAGGCACTGATGAGAGAAAAGTGGCCTCATATATTTTATATAGAAGCTTCATTGTACGTTTTATGGGGATAAAATGTTTCAATGGTCATGTGGTTGTATCATACCATTACTATTTTTAGGTATTTCTAAACACTGATTTTAATTGACATTTGATTGGGTTTTGTTTTGGGTTTTTTTGGGTGAATATTATGAAACTTTTGGATGTTTCTAGGCTATATCATGGTTAGCGCATAACTGGTGATGGGTTTACAAAACTATGCACCCTAATTCATGAAAAATATAAATTTTTGAATGATATCACCACATGTCTTGTGCATGGACATAAAACCGTTCATCCCATCATAAGAAACCATGCGTCCCATTTATAATGGGTTCACGTCATGCACACAGTTTTTCCACATCATGCATCGTTTCCTATGAACCCATGCAAACGGGGTATTTTTAGTTCATATTTATTGTTAATAAATCATGAACCACATTTTTAGACCCTAGACATACCTGAACATACCATAATCAGTTTCTCCATACATTATATCTCACATGGGTAATTTTTGGATCCCCATACCCCACATAGAAGTGATCTAATGCTAGAGGAATGCCCTCTAATCTCATATCACTTAGTTTCCTCCACTCATAATATCTAACAACCTATTTCCTTCTCTCTAGGGTTCTATAGATCCCCTTTTTGATTAATGGATATAATAACCTATGTTATGTGTTAATAAAACAATATTTAATATTTGTTTCCTAGATTTCGTTATCTTCATTTTCCATTGATGAATCTTATCTGGGGTTTGGTGATTTTCAATTTGTTGATCCGGAGGTAGGTGGTTCTTTTACGATGAACAATTTATATTACCCCTAATTTCCTTTTTAAATTTTTTTTAAAACATCAAATGACTTTTTATGGATTTGTATCATATGGATTTAAATTTGTTGTTGGAAAACCAAATTCTAATGAATCGGGGGTTTTGATAAAAAATGGTTTTTGGCATGGAATTTAACTTTTGTGAAACTAAAATTCTTTAAAACAAATTTTGGTTTTTATAAAAATTAAATCAATTGAATTTTTGAACTAATTGAAAAAAATCCATTAATGGAAAAGTTTGAAAAACCCGAATTCTAGTGAATTATGGGTTTGTAATGAAATTGATTAAATTGTTTTATTGCATTATGAAATGGATTGTAAAATTTCTTGAATTTGTTTTAAATATTTTTTTTAAATGGTTTGAAAATGGTTTTGATTGAAAACCAATGGTTTCATTGTGAAATGTCAGGTTTTTTATTAAAAAATATTTATGGGTTTTAAATATAAAATTGATATATTAAAATGAATAATTTGATTTTATATTATTTTTAGTAGTCTTAAAAAAAATTCGCTTCATTCTTTTGTACATTATCACTTCAAATACTTATGTATTTTGTGATTTTTTGGGAGGAACTTTATGATAAATGATGTTTTGAATAATTATATCAGTACATTTCATCCCATAAGAGATAGTGATGAGTTCCTCCTTCTTTATGACCAAAAGGGTGTATTTACATAATTTTCCTTTCCAATGTTTTGGATCCCTATAGCCTGGACATGTCGTACCTATTAATCACATGTCTATGATGAATTTTTTTTTAAAAAATTGTATATATATGTGATAATTGTTAATTTCTATACATACATTTTGAATTTATATAATCCATTTTATATAAAAGGGTTTAATTAATCAAATTTGTGAAAATAATCATTTGTGAAATGAACCGTTTTGATTAATGATAAATTCGATCTGTTAAAATCTATTTCCATCATTTCTAAATTCTAATCATTAATTTATAAAGTATTTCAAGATTTTTAATTATAAAGAATTTTTTTAAATATTATTTTATAAATTCAAAAACAGTTTTTAAAATTTAATGCACATTTATGGGTAATTTGATATTGGAATCCTATTATAGAATATTTATAGAAATCATACAAGGATTTGTCTCACACCCAACATGAAACTTCAGGACATTATGGATTATCTACTTTTAGGATCGAGGAGTGGGTAAAGGATCTCTTGGATGTGGATCTAGAAATTGACCCTCGGAGAAGGTGTGTTAAGTCCATAAGGACTTGGGTTTTTTCAATGTTTTGGTACTTGTGTGGTATTAATTTGGGATTTAATGCCCCTTTGACTCTAAGAACATTATTATTTGTGGAGTGTCTTTTGATATGCATATTCTATTTTTTCTTTTTCTTTTTCCAATTTATGAAGAAAAAACGTTCCCAATTTTAGTTTTTATGATTCCAGGTGCAAGTAGTAGACCCACAGATATTGGTAATTCCCTTTGCGTTATTCCAATACTAACTTGGTTATCATATTACAGGGGTTCCATTGTGGAAACATATGTTATGATGCTAAAAATGGATAAAAACACATAAAATATACCTTCCACATTTAAAAAAATAATGATCAAAAAATCCTCAAACTATTAAATCCCAATACACGTCCCCAGTGTATATAGTAAAATATTTAACAATACCCTCAACCGTCACTATTATGGGTCATGGATCAAATAGGTAAAGCAAAAAATCAAATTTAAATTAAACATTAGACAACATACTAAAAAATTCATTTAACATCATTTATTTTAATAAATATTTTCTACTTTTTTATTACGAACTATTTTAACCATTCAATTTATTTCTTTTAATTTCCCCGATTGAATCATTAATATTAAGAACAATTTCATTAGATTTTTAAGGAAATTAAAAATAATTTTTTCTATCATATTCCACATGATTTTCCCTCTGTTTAATAAATAGGATGAAATTCACATATATTTCAAATTTCCTATAATGATGACTTTTTGTACAACCTAGTATAATTTCCTCACATGATAAAAATACCATAAAATAATAACGACACACATCATGTGTTTCACACGTGGTGATAAAACATTAAATTACAAGAATCAAAATCTTGAACAACAATCCCTACCCTTGGTACTTGTGTTCCCTCTACACGTTTCTCAACTACTTTTATGAATGAGCTCTTGACCAAGGTCTAACTTATCCAATAATCCAATATAGAATTTCAAAATACACAATTCATGAAAAAAGAAAAACACTATAATACCACATTGTAACATCCTCTTCTAGGTTCCACTATAACCATCCCTTAATTTTATTCTCCTAAGGAATAAAATATCATCTCCCTTTATTCTAGACACATCAAACAATAACTTGTGATATATTATTATTTGTAAGGATTATATACTTTCATTAACAAATTAAACCAATAATGGTTATGAAATTTAGGTTCATCAGGAAATAATGATAAATATCAAACAAAAACATACCACATACCCAAACCGGGGAACTAATAGAAAAAAAAGAATATAAGTTATTTCATGACATGAATGTACTTTATAAATAATGTAAAATTTAATTAAATACCCACCACCTACCTCTCTTCTTAGGTCTCGAAACTATTATATGTCATTTGATCCATGATTTAATGTTTTTTTACCATCTACTTTATTTCCCATTATCTTATTATTTCAATCAATGATTATTTGTGCTCAGGTAACAAATGGTGATCCAAGAAGGTGTGAGTAAAACTCAATAGTATAACCCCAATCATATATACAAAAATATACAGTTAAAAAAATATATTTGACGATTTTTTAGGGACCATAAAAAAGAGTAATAAAATAATTACGATTCTTACTAATATTAATTCATTAGAATTTTAGCCCTTGTGTTTACCTAGGACTCCCAATTACTAAAACTATTAAAGACTACAGTTGATTCATATACCATTTAGAAAAGTGGTTGACACATTACACCACATGGTAATTCATTTATAATTTTAATTTATCATTGTGAAATAGAGAATCCATGTAGGAAAACCTCACATGAATATATTTTAATATATTAGAGCATTAGTCTGAAATCTCAAAACAAACAATACTTTTTTGGGGCCTTGAATATCCATATATCTCAACTATAGGGATATTAGGCCCAGTTTGACAAACCTTCAATACTATTTTTCTTTCATTCCAATTTTCATCAACTATTTCGTTTTTAACCATTTATGTCAATAATGGTGAGGTTGCTCATTTATCACATTACCTTGTTTAATCAACTTTATATCATTCCACAATTCCTTAAATTGATATATTCATTATTTATGCTTGATTTGTCCATCAATATTCCCTTTAAACCCATTTACTACCATGGAAATTCATCTTTCACCACTTATCTCATTTACCCATTAACATTTCAAATATTATTTAAAATCTATAAGTTAAGGAAAACACCATTATTCGTTATTTGTATCATTAACATAATTATAATTGGTTTAATCATGAAACTAATAAATTCATAAATTAATGACTAGATTTACTTTTTCATGGGTGTGAAAAAGACCCTTGGGAGGCCATCTAGTGTATATATAATTATCCCCAAATTATATTTTTTGTCTTTTGAGGGATTCAAAACTCTATTGATACACTAATTTTATCATTTCATACCAAGGGTTCAATTGATCATCCCAATAATATGAAATCACAAAATAATAAACATTAATAACATTAAGTAAATGAGATATAACATTTAAAAAACCTAAATCATGTTCAATGATAAAATAATTCTTATACACATCCATTTGTTCTAAATCAAAATGAAGAAAATCTCACACCTAGAATCCTCAAGAAAACGATTTTTTCGAATTTGAATTAGAATAATAATTATAAAAGATCTATTATATAGAAAAAATAATTTATGAGTGTTAGACTATCATAAAGATTCCATTCCCACACAAAGGTGCCTCAAACAACTGAAAATAAAGTGAGAATGTTACTGGGAAAGAGGAAGAACATATAATTATTCACTCATGCTAGTGGATATGGATGGGGGATAAACATTGTGTTGGATTTCATAAAAAGTTAGGGGTAAAATGGAGAATTTCTTCATTTAATGGGGTGTATGTTTTGGAATATATGTTAACCATACCAAGCCACAAATGTGTGTAACTATTTCTACAATATGGATGTTGTATCGCATGTCTCCTAGGGTGCCCAGACAATTTTCCAGAGCATGTTAAGACTGTTCATTTCTAACTTTTCAAATCCACACTATATGCAGGCTCCTCTTCCATGGTTTTCCAACCATTCATTATTCCATAATAGGTGGAATGGTTAAAGGGAATGATTCATACTATCTATGTGCCAACCGTGAACCCAACACTACATATACACTTTTCACTTTATTTCATGTATATGACCAATGAGACACCACTTAAGATCCATTAAATTATCAAAAAATAATTATTATCATTTTTAAACGATGTTAGATCAAAATTTTAATATGAATTCCCATCTTCAGATGGCCAGGATCATACATCTTCTCAAATTTTTTCCTATGTAATTTCATTTAAAATGTTAATTAATAGGCCATAATAATACATATCACAATTATAAAGTGAAATATATAAACAAAATTTCATATATGAACCTGATATAGTGGTTTTATTTTTGAATATTACAGAAAACATGACATTGTTTGTTAGGTTAAATTTTATGTTATCATATAGGTCGATGGGGAGACATTAGAACTGAGGATAATTTTTGATCCCCAAACTTTGTATATTTTGAGAGGAAATAAAGTTATTTAAAGTCAAAATTTCTTTTTTTGACCACCAATTTGAATAGATTTTATGGAACCCCAAACATATATTGCGAGAGGTGTTCTATTGTTCCCTTATTTCCAAATTCATTTATTTTATAACATATCTTATTTTTCAAAGAATTATACAATTGGTGTTTTTAATATATTACTTTACTGAAGTTTGTTGTCATCACTAATCATGATATTTAGAGATCGCTATTTTAATTGATAATTTTTTATTTTTTATATAAAGATAGTTTTTATATTGGGATGTGATGTTACCGAAATCCAATACTAAAAATGACTATTATATTTATTTTATTAATTATTTATTATATTAATTGGATTAAAATTTTCTAGATAAGTGAAAAATGCATTCCTTCAATCATGATAGATTCTAATGGCTATACATTCGTTTACAATCCTTACAGTAAATTTAAAAAAAATCCATAGGGAAAGGAAAATGATTCACTATTATGTAAAAAAAGAGTTTGTTTTGGAAGATATATTATTATTAGTACATAAATCCTCTTCTCGTGGATAATACTCCAAATGAATGTTAATGTTTTTTAGAAAATGATATAATATGTTTTACCTATATATTTTTAATATTATTATAATACCATCCATTTATTAATCATATTTATGTTTTAATGCATCGTCATTTTGTTCCTAATATCAATATTTTAAATTTTTGGTAAAGAGGTATTATGGGTTAATTTCTACTATACATTGTGCATTATATATATTATATTATTAGTACAATCAGATAAACCATTTCATGTTTGTTCTCATTTTTTATTTAATTTTTATTTTATTGAATTTACAATTACCTGTATTTTTTATGGATTAAAACATAAAACATACATCTTATTTATTCACAAGTTGAATTTGGAAGGACTCCCATCACATTGTCTTATTTAAAACCCAAATGTTAAGGTATGTATTTTACAATATTGATTTTTTATAATTCTCTATATTATGGGGTTCATGTCATAATATATATATATATATATAATCAATCATATTTGGAATATCATTTCTGGTGTCTTACTAAGTTTTAAACTCATATTTTGTATATAAGATTCAATGTGCATCAAAACTCTATATTGAAATGTTGTATTGGGTGATTATCCTAATACATTACGATATTCTAGGGTTATCATAATTGGAATACAATGAAAAATTCTTACAAACATCATTTATAAACTTTTTCATATGCCCATTATCTTCCTTTTGGTGATTTTAGATTACATTATTTTAAATTATAATTGTAGGAATGTATTTGTAGTTAATTTATTTTACAATAATATAATTATTAATATTTTTTCAAATATATCATCAATATATATAAGAGGGTATAATTCTCTTATAACATTGTTTGATGTTAGTTTTCTATTTTATCCTCTAGAAAGGGTGATACTTGAAAATTGTTATGTAGTTCTCTAGTTCTACACAATTAAGAATGAATAGGTTTAGACTGGTATAAAATAATATCAGATACCATATTATTTGTTATTTTATTATTATATATATGTTATATGGATACCATATTATTCCAAATATATGATAGACCTTATTTATATTCATAACTAATATAATTGTTTTTTTAATATTCAATGTTTTTGAGGATTGGGATTCTTATTCTCTATTTTTAAATTTTATAATTCATGCATTTCATAAAATTTTATGTCATCATTATTATTTATAATTTTACTCTTATTTAGAGGGTGAATGAAATTGTGTTATATTGAATTATATTTCAGATGTATAACCCAATTATCATCTAATATAATTTTCATAATTGATTATATTGTATAAATACTTAATTTTTATTTAATCTGTTTATAATTAGATATTCGATGTTTTAATATAATTTTTTTCATATTTATAGGTTCCTAATAGAGTATGTAGTAGTTATATTAAAATTATTATTTAGTGATTTATTTTATAGATAATTATGTAATATATATGAAATTGTAAGAGTGATTAGGATATGCATTGGAATGTTAGGCGCACTTTGGAACCCCTAATAGACTGTGTTTATGATCATATAAAGGAAATTTACTATCATCATGGGTATGGGTATTGTACAAATATAGGATAATCATATATTATTATTGGTTCTAGGGTTTCTAAAACCTAGATATTATGTACATCCGTTTAATTATTATTTTTAGTTTGGAACTACTGTAAGAGTAATTAGAAAAGTGTTGTAGTTTTCGTGTTGGGTGATTTATGATGACATTTTCTCTAATTATTGATAACTATCACTCGAGAATACCAATGTGGATGAGGAATTTGATATATAAATTCTTTTTTATTGTGGACCAAGAATTTACATTAAATGAGATTGGTTGTAAGGGTAATACAAATGAAAAATAATGAGTTCATTAAGGGATTTATTAGGGTTTCCTAACCATGTTAATTAGTTATATTAGAATTGAATCTATGAAATGGAACAGTAATTTCATGGGATTATTTGATAGTTATTATGATAAAGATGGTAAACATGTTCAAGGTTAATAAAATATATATTTATGGGATGTGAAACAAGTGTCTAGTGGTGTCAGAGAGGGTCTTAAGAACAATATGTGTCACATTTAGGTAATGTTATTAATTTAATTATTCTTGGGGATGAAAAAATGATAATATAAATTTTAATCATATTATGGTTTTTTATTTTTATATTTTGAATTTATTAAGAACAATTATATTATAAAATAATTGTTTTGGGAAACATTACTCATGAATTATGAAAAATGTAATTTGTATATCTTAATATAGTGTTAATTTAGTTGATCATTAATTCAAATATATTGTTTTACACATCTATTAATCAGAATAATAATTGGATGGAAATATGTGACTAGGGAAATACATTAATTTAATGAGATATCCAACACAAGCATTAATTGTTGTTTTAGATCCCATGATGTCAGAAATTTGATATAAAATATTTTAGATTTTTTTATCATATGTTCTCTATTAATATTTTTATGCATTTATGTTGGTTTCAATGTTCATCTAATAAATATGGTTTACATTAGGGTATAATAGTGATGTATTTATATAAAATAAATTAAATGTTGGTAATTAAAATTTATCGTATTTCTTATTATATACTAGATTATTATCTAAGAGTCTATATATTTTTTATCTTTAATAGCTTGGGAATATAGTGGACGTATATGATACATAGTTTTAATGGTTGTTCCAATTATTACCAATTTTTAAAATGAATGATTTTATGAATGAAATGTATTTTGAAAATTTTTAGAATTCTTTTTTTTATAATAAGTGTCATATTACTCTTCCATAAATCTTAACCAAAGTAGTTACACTGAATATAATATAAAATATAGAGGATACATAACCCTTAATGTATATGAATAGTAATATAAATGTCTAAAACATGAATAATTGGACAGAATATATTCATGATTGTAATGAAATTATTATATAACCCTAATAATTTATTTTACTATTCTAGTTCAAATGAATATAGGGTATAATAATTATGACTTCATTGATCATTATTGTTCATTGTCGAAGGAGATATGTAGTTTTTTAATATATCTATATATGTATATTTATTTAAAATAAGTGGCATGATTATCACATTATCCTTCATAGGAGTTCCAATGTATTAAATTATGTTGATTGCATTTTATATATCTATTAAATAAAAGTAGTATCATTAGAGTAGTGTGGTTATTATATTTCATAGTTTTTTATTTGGAATATGATGGATAAATTTATGGGGACTCTAAATACTATAATAAATATATATTGATTTATAGTAAATAGAAATTCCCATTTAGATTGTTTGCTTTACAATGTTATATATAGATTATAGAATATAGAAATAAATTTTTGTGTGATACTAAGAAATTAAAAAGAGAAGGAATGGGTGATTTGTATAAAATAAAGATGAATAAAATTCTATCCATTTTCAATAATGTGGTTCCTCTAATAAAGAATATATTAAATTATTAGGCTGAAAATATCTGGAATTTCGAAACAATTATGATTGAGATTTCTTGATTTCATAGGATATATAATTTTTTCATACTTAATTTGATATCTATTAATTTTTTATTTTATCAGTTCAAATATATGGGGATCCATTAGAGGATTTATATAATTTACAAGAATGTGTTATTACGTGTTCACCATTTAAATATTCATGAAACAAATAATTTTTTATTATATGTGATACACATTGATAATCAGCTATTTTAATTTTTTTAAAAATATATGGATTCTTATTTTTTGTATGTATATGGGTTTGATTGCATACATTTTTTTATCTTGTTAATTGATGGTGTGGTGTATTTTCATCATAGGGGTTTATGTGTGATCTATAATAGTTATATAAAATATCTACGTGAGTATTCATTTGGGGACTGGTGGATGTGTTATGGGGATATGTTATAAAGATCATAGTTAATGATTCTAATTTTTATTTGGGTTATAAAAGACTAAAATTATTAATAAAATGAATAGATATATTCAATTACTATTATTATTATTCTAGGTCATATTAAATGATTAAGGGATTGCATGATTTGGTATGTTGATTGTAAAATTACATGTTCTTAAAAGATGGATAATGGGATATATTTTAGACTAAAATGTTATATAAGATGTTGGGAAAAGTAATTCCGGGATGAGACATATTTAGGTGGTATTTTTTAATGAAAATTGTTTTCTATTTATGATATCTAAATTTTTTTTGTTAGTTGTTTTACATTTCATTAATTTAAACTATTATATGATAAATAGGAGGTTGAGGATTGAAATAAATGAATATTTATATGATGGGAACGCAATAATGAACCATGTGACCTGGTATTTGGTACATAATATTGTCATATAGTTAGAAACCTTACTAGGTCTATCTATTAGGTTGATGATAACATTAGGTCATATGTTTTGTCATCGCGAGGTAGCTATCGTGCTCATACATTATGTTATTTAATTTTCTGCCCATTTATAAATTTTTAAATGTATTTTTTAAATTTAAATTATTCATACTCTCATCATTATCCTACTTGACCAGAAAAATGAACTAGGTTCCCTACCTACTACTTTTAACCAATTCTCATGTATATTTTTCTACAATTTGAATATAAATTAAAAGTCTATTTACCCTTTTACATAATGATGGTAATTAAAAATCATATCATGTCATCTATTTAGTTCAAACATCACATTTTTATTATTTATAATACTAATCAACCTAAATTGTGACTTTCTATAGTATTCACTAATTTTATGTTAGTAATATTGAATTATATAATGATAATGTGTAGTGTTACTACAGCAGTTTCCATATAGGTTCTCCATGTAATTATTCATGATTTTAAATATATTTATAAAATTAAAAGATATCAAATTTATTATAATGGTTTTTTATTTAATGTAAATCATGATCATATTATTTTGGTTTTATTAAGCATCCTAGGAAGTTATTATTTTTGTTTAATGATGAATGCATTGTATATAGTGTCTACTAAATTTATTTGTATTATTTGGATATATTAACAATTTAATTTTGAGAAATAATTATATGACATATGATTTGTATCTCACATAGATTAATATATATCATGACAGTATAGAGCTCATTATCATGATTTTTAAATGTATTTTGTTTGGGTGGATATTTCCATCGTAAATGATGTGGTTGCATGGAAAAACTGTTAATATTTATGCTCCTAGTGTAGTGAATCTTCCTATAGGGACCTATATTTAAATAAAACATATTCTAGTTACTTTTGACTAGAATTTATTTTATTTTATACCTCAAAAAAAATTTGGTCTAGTGTTTTAGGGAATTAGGAAGAAATATTAAATAGTAAACTCACACATTACAAGTGGACACATTTACTAAGAATCCATTTTTTCACCAAAGGAAATCCTTTTAAAATAAATCATGATTCCTTTTCAAGAAACATCTTCTACACTTTCATTATGTAATCTTATTTTTCCTTACCAATCATAAGACCTATGAAAACCATTTTAAAACATGGTATAAGTACAAAAACATAATAAAGGATACAAAAAGAAGGAAAACTATTAGCCATCTAAAAATATGAAATCCATGAATACTTTAACATAATGTAATAATATTAACCTTTAAGAAGTAGTAAATACTCATCACTGAATATAATCTCATTTATTAAACTTTTTTTATCAAAATATTACCATAAAACTCATACAAATAAAATATTAAATATAAATGTATCTAAAAACACAATCATGCTTAAATGGAATACGAATAAGGTCATCATGAAAACATATCACTCTTAAAAATAGAATATCTATATGACTGACTTCCATACACAATGCATTGGAGGATATAACGTGACCACCCATCCATGGTTTATCATGAAACCACTCTTCTTTGGGTTATCATGTAACAACCAGTCAATATTCCATGTACAATTATAAAATCATATCAGAAAAATGATTTCAATTATCAAAATTCCACTCATGATATTTTATTTTTAATCATAAGAAATCATTCGATTTTATAGAAATATTAAATCAACATTGAAAACCATTTTCCATTCCAAAACGTCCAAAAAGTGAATAAGGTATTTTTTTCCATTTGAAATCACTAAGGCTTATCAGGGATGCTAAATATTAATTAATGGTGATGGCCAGAGATAATTCATTTTCAATGTATAATGTAAAACAAAAACATTCCTTTTTTCATTTTCAAAATAAAGTAAAATATTTTATAAAATAAAGATTCCATCTAAAAAACTGTATGAAATTCAAGATAGACATAAACTTTCTGGTATAATCTTCTATATCCATATAAATAAATTTTTAAATTAATATCATGAATAAAAATATTTGATAATTAAATCTATAAAGGTTAAAGGTGTCTCATCACATATTGACCATTAAATATTAATCTCTATAAATTAACACATTTTAAAAATGAGAAATAACATTAGTATAGATAAAATATGGGTACTAAATATCATATTGTCTTTATATACACCATATAAATGAAAACAATCATTATATTATAAAGAAATGTCTCAATGAAAGGAGATTGAGATGAAATCTCATACGTTGAGTCTGAATCATCATGTAAAATCATTACCTTCATGAATAATAAACATAGGTTGACTATTTACTTTAATTATATCCTTTTTAATGTTTATTTTTCCATTTATATCACTTTTCACTATAGTTTAACAATTGAATAACTATTGATTTTCATGTTTGATATTTTGATGAAATCTTCTACATGAGTCTAAAATGATGTGGTATGATTTTTGTATTCTATATGGTCATAATTTCATCATCACCAAAATAATATTCATGAAATTATTATCATTTTTAAACATCATTTATACTTTTAAATCAAACCATTATTTATTTTTGTGAAAAATGAAAAACGTTATAATCATTGAGATGGTAGGTCTTATGTGTGCATGACAAACATTTTACATTTTTGAAGGTAAATACAATTTTATCTTTCCATATTGTTCATAAAATAATTAAAATCATATTAATCATATATATCTACTTTTATATAAAATACATGAGATTTAGGGAATAGAAATAAATCTCATCAATTCATGGAGGTGATATTTCACACGTATACATGAACGACGTTATCATTTTTATGTTCATGGAACATATGAAAATAATTTATTTATTTATATAATGTAATTATTATTATTTCAGTAATATCACATATTAACATTAATTCTATCATTATAACCATTCAATAAGGATAGGCATGAAAAATGAACTATATTAGTATGCGAGGAGGTAGAGTGTCGTACACATGAAAGAAAAGATCATTTCCAATTTGATGAAAATATTGATACATTTAGTAGATGATATAAAAATAATAACATATAAGTATATTTTGGACACTAGATTTATTATTTAATCATGGTTGGGGTGATTTGTATGATTTGGAAGAAGAAATAAAATATAAATACTTTAATAAAAACTATACCTCTTCTTCAGTTGATCACCATTGAAGGACACCTTAACACTACTAATGAGGTTGTTCTGTCAAAAATAAAGAATCAAGGATATGTTGAGGTATTCTAGAAGTGGTTTTGGATAGATTCTGGTGAAATAAAAAGGGTTGTGAAATGTATTTAACAGATAAGATGAATGCCTTTTTATAATAGAGGGGAGGTGCACTACTAGAATCATCAAAGGTATTAAATTAATATAAATTTATCAACTGTTCCAAATGGTCCCAAACTAATTTATTTCTACGATAAGATGGTTTTTGGTAGAATAAACATCATAACATTAAAATTATAAAAGTTTTTAAATTTTTTTAATCTTTATCTTTTTGTTTTAACCCTTACTTTTCACTTTTTAATCTCACTATGATATCAAGTTATTAGCATTTTGTGTGTTAATTAAATTACCAGAACATGTCAAACAACCTATAAAAAAGTTTCATTTATTACATATTATGACTTATTAATTATTTCAATGAATAATATATTGTTATGAATTTTATAACATTTAATATAATCTTTTATATTTTAAAGTATCAATAGTGTCAATTCTGACACTATTAATAAGTTGAATTTTAAAAATATATCATAACAGTAAGCTAATTTTGAAAAAAAATACTTATAATGATCACCTACATGATAGATATATCCATAATATTCATGGATATCATAAATAATGTAAAATAATATTTATTTTATTATTAAAAATATCATATATTTTATTTTTTTTGATTAATTATGCAATTACTACATCATCTTTGTGTCACCATTAAAATTAAATATTTATTTCCTAGAAATTATAAATAAATTATGAACATGTAGGTAGTAATTTCTTCCTTCAAAAAAATATTTACATTCAATGATATCACTTATATAAACCCATGTAAAAAAATTTATAGTTACAATAGTCTTGATTATTACATCTTGGACATTATTTTAAATAAAATGTTTTTATGTATCATAACCACCCACAAGTGGCTTCCAAAAGCCACAATTTCAGAAACATTATTTCCTTGTTTGAAAATAACTCATCTAAAAAGATTAATACATTTTTTTTGTGTTTTTATATTATAATAATATTATATTTACCTTTAAGTACTGGATTTTCCTTTAAGCATGGTAATAACGAAAATTACTAAAATTACTATTCAAACTATCCAAAAATAAAAGGGAGTTTTTTACATAATCTAAACAATATAATTAAAAATATAAAATCCATTTCTATAAATTCAAAACAAATAATTGGAAGAAATTAATTTAAAATTAATCCCCATTGAAAAAAATGAGAGAAAACATTTTTTTAAGAAAAACCCTTCAAAATATCAACATATTTTTATATCAAATTTCAATGTGAGGTTACTTAAAAAGAGAAAAATATGATTAAATGATAAAAAATAATATCTAATTATGAATTAAACTAATTAAAAATATAATCTAACAACATTAATAAATTAGAATCAAAAATTAGATGTGAATTAAAAAAGCATTATTTTCACTATTCATTAAAAATGACTATTATGAGAAAAATACCAAAAAAATAAACTAATGTAAATTTTTATGTCCTAATTAAAAATAATAAGTTTATTTTTTCATATATAACGTATAAATGTTTTAAAACTGTATTTAAAATGGGTTCTCTTTTAAAGGGTGGTAAAACAGCATTTTTAAAAAAAACGTCACTCATCCATAAAATTGAATTTGTTATTATATAATTTCAAGTAAATCTATAAGATTATTTTGAAAAATTATATTGAATTTATATTTCATTAAAATAATCAAAAAGTTTTATTTTATTATTTTATAAACACAGTTACTCACATTTAAATAATTTATCAACAAAAAATATATTATATTATATTTGTATTTATTTTCATTTATAATTAATTTTCTAACAAAATATTAATTATATAAACATATCTAAACCATATTTTAATTATTCAATTAATAATGTTAATTCATGGCATTCTAATGAAAATGTTATAGTGGAAACATATATATAATAATATTTAGTTGATCACTTAATCGTGATGTGGGGTATCAGGTATGCTATTGAACATAATATTTCATTTAAAAACATAGGATGTTACATTATCTCCCATTTTAGAATTTTATTCCTCACAATTTGAAAATTGGGCTAGAAACTAAGTTATGACTTTTCAAAATACCACTATTGCAACCCCACATTAGAAAATGGATTAATAAAAGTACCACTTTTTAAGAATTAAAAGAAATTATGAAGGTTACCTGGGATAACACATACTATTATTCCATATATGAAACCCTGGATATGAGAGAAAAACAAACATTCATGGTCTTATGGATATTGATTGATAAAATATTCAGAAAAAAAATAGTAATCATAAAGCTATAAATTTGAGGTGGGTTTTACGGTCATTGACATTTTAGTAGGAAAAGTAATCTGAAAATGTTTTTGGTTTAATATATTTTTTATAATTTGGAATAATTATATTACTAAATATAATAATAACATATGTAAATATTCTTACTTTAAATGTGGAGTTTCATCCATTAATCTAATTCAACCACAAACTCGTCATTTTATTCCAATAATGAGTATTTAAGATTAATGCCTGAATCACTATAATCAACTTCTACATAATCAAATAATAAAAACATGATTTACTATATTTTTCTCATGTCTTTTAACATTAAATATAACAAAAAAGGATAGTACATGATATGATAATTTTCTATAAATAATAATTATTATATATAAAAACTACTACAATATCCAAAATTCAATATTAATTTATACTGTTCTCCAAAGACCATTCATCAAATAATTATCCTTAAAATTACTCAAAATAATCCAACCTAATATTGAACCCGTAAATTAGAAGAATTTTATCACATAATCATCCACGATAAATTCTATCATTCATCTCTTAATAACATCAACCACTCTTATTGTCTTCTACTAAAATAGTAATTAACCTAATCACATATTCTGTATGATTACTGAATCATTTCCATAAATAACCTTAGTCATCATATAATTAAAATAATATATTATTCCAAAATATAGTTAAACAATTACTCTTAAATTAATATACCATAGTATTATACTATCCTTAATAATATAATGTACCCAAAAATAGTAAATTTCTTTCAAAATAATCTTAATCATGTAACCACGAAATCATTTTCCAATACCATGGTTATCTATTTGATAAAATTTATGTCTCCCAAATAGAATTCTTCTTAAGACATAAAATCATTTAAAAAAAATTAATAAGTCATTCTAACCAGGGAATTCATGTATTCCAGTGGTTTGTGATATAGCCTTATCACACTTTGGTTGTGGGATTGATTCTCACAACCTTGTTTGACACAATGGGTTTTCACCTTTCCTGCAGGTTGTCCCTTTTTCTAAAACTAAACAATTATTAAAAAATTTAGTAAATCAATTCCAAAAGGATAACCACATCATGTATTAATATGAAATTTTATCTCATAACTTCCATTTTGTATCCAAAAAAGTAATGACCATAATTTCCTCAAAAATGAATGTCTCAAAAAATACAACTAATCACCTTGAATTTTCGTTACTAAAAAACTGAAAATTATTTTTTGTGAAATTAAAAATTAAAATCAACATGAAAATTATAAACTCATGATGATATCACAAAATTTTAAAAAAGCATAATAATCTACAAAGTTGTATAAACCCTGCTTTGATACCAATTGTAAGGACCTAGCCTTAAACATACTTATTCAAGTGACTTTTGACAATAATTTATTTTCTTTCATTACCAATGGTACTTTAGGTATAGATTTTTAGAGAAGTAGGAAAAAAAGTTACACCGAAAAATCATATATTACAAGTGGACTCTAGTCCTCAGCATCCATTTTTTCACCAAAGGAAACCCTTTTAAAATAAAGCTTGATGTTATTTGGAGACACATATTCAATATTATCATCATGGATTCTTATTTGACTTTAAAAATCATAAAACTTATGAAAAACAATTTAAAATATAGGATTAGCGAAAAATCATAGTAAGAGATACACAAAGAAAGAAATCTTTTAGTCCTGTGAAAACATGAACACCATGAATATGTTATCATAAATTAATACTTTTCCCCTTTATGTTATAGTAATTACTCATCACTGAATATACCCTCATTTAATACCATTTTTGAAAACAAGATATTACCAAAAAACACATAGAAATCAAATATAACAAATAAAGGTAATTATAGACATGTGCATACATAATAAAATACCAAAAATTATACTTCCACAGATACCACTCTTACAAATGGAATAATCATACGACTGACATGCATACCCAATCCATTTGAGGTTAAAACATAACCACCCATCCTTGTTTTATTTCAGTACCACTCATTTTTGGGATATCACATAACCACTAATATTTAGTTTATCACTTAACGACCAATCAAATGCTTTAATACTATTACATATCCATATCATATTAATGATTGCAATTATCAACATTTAACTCATAAAATTTCATTTTCGGTCACTAGAAAGGATTCCAAGATATTGAAATAGTCAATCAACTTTTTAAACCATTTTCAATACCAAAACACATAAGAAGGTAATAAGGATTTTATTCCTTTTATAAACACCAAGTCTTAAATATGAATCCATCTATCAAATAATGATTACAACTGAATATAATTTGTTTTTACCTTATGTGTTAAAACAAATAAAATTATTTTTCCTTTGAAAATAAAGTAAAATAAAATGTATAAAGAATATTCATTTTGAAAACATTGAATGAAATTAAGTATAGACATAAAATTTCTTTTATAATCATTTGTATCCATATAAGAAAATATGTAAATTTATATCATGAAAGAAAAGATTTCATTATAAAATCTTTCAACATTCAAGATGTTCAATACCAAAAATATGATTAAAATATCAATCTCCATGAAATAATACATTCAAAAAAATTATAAATAACATTCTTATAGAGAAAAATTTGAATATATGAAATTTCATAGTGGTTTTATAGACACCTTATAAAAGAATATAAGTGAATATTATCTAGAAATGCCTTAATGAAAAGAGATTGAGACTGAATCCATTACCTTGAGCTCAACTCATTACGTACAATCATTACCTTCTAGAATAATACAATTAAGTTAATTATTTACTTTCATGATATCCTTTTTAAATTATATTATTCCTTTTATATCACTTACCACCATATTATAAAAAGTGCTTAACTATTAGCGTTCACATAACATGTTTCGATGATATTCACTACATGAGTCCAAAATGACTTGGTATGATGTCAATAGTTCATATGTTTATTAGTCCACAATCTCCATGATAATCACTAGTAGAAAAATACCCTATACCAACAGTTTGAAACTGTTGGTATAGGCCTCCAACCCGTTGGAATGTCATACACCAATAGTTTGGAGAACCATGGCCATGTAAGTCGTGAGGATAGGTCTATACCAAGGGTTTTCCCAAAACCGTTAGAATAGGTAATATGGAAATCTATACCAATGGTTCCATAAAACTGTTGGTATATGTATTTAAAAAAAGAATCATTTGGTTGGTTTTGATCCTAGTACCTCCATTTTATGATTGAACGACCTAACCACTAACCTAACATTAATTTTTTAAACATAATTTCATATATATATATATATATATTATCATAAATATTTTAATTTTGATATATTTAATGTTCTCTATAAGAAGATTCCATAAAAAATACATGTAACTATACTAATGGTTCTCAAAACCTTGTGTATATACCAATACCAATGGTTTTGAGAACCGTTGGTATAGATTCTATGATTTTGGGACCAAAACCCTTGGTATATGTCCAAATTAGTGACCTATACCAACGGTTTTGGAAAAAACATTGTTATAGGTCTATATAAGTGAACTATACCAAAGTTTTTCCCAAAAACTGTTGGTATATAACTTATTTCTAGTAGTGAATAATCCTGAAATTTATATAATTTTCAAACACAATTATACATTTAAATAAAAATATTCATTATTTTAATGAAAAATTAAAAACATTATAATCCTAGAGACGGTAGACTATATGTACGCATGACTAACATTATCCATTTTTCATTGATAATAGTTGAACTAAGTTAAATACTATTTTATCTTTATAAAATTAACATAAGATAATAAATAAAATATTAGTAATTTATATATAATTATATATATCATACAATTTATGTATAGAATAAAAACAAATCTCATCGATTCATGGAGGTGATAGTTCACATGTACGCATGAATGACGTCATCAATTTTATGTTAATAAAAAGTAATAAAATAATTTATATATTATTATATAATAATGATTAATATTTAATGAATTCACATATGAACATTAATTATATCATTATAACTAGTCATTAAAGACGGTGATGAATGACTTGAAATATCAATCTGTGAGGTGGTAGTCCGTTGTACACACAAAAAATAAGTTCATTCCCATTTTGTTAAAATTGGAGATTCATTTTGGTGATGATATTAAAATAAAAACATATAATTATATGGATTATACATGATTTATTATTTCATCTTGGTTGGAGGTGATTAAATTTAATTAGAAAAACAAATAATATAAAAATACTTATATAAAAACAATACCTCTTCTTTTGTTGATCACCTTTGATGAACAGATTAACTCATATAAGTTGGGTGTTTTTTCTAAACTAAGGTTTCAAGAATTTGGGTAGGTATTAATGGAATGGTTTTGGGATTGTCATGACCCGTCCCTCGGGGCCCGTGTTCTGACTACCCCAAGCCCGCCTTCCATAGGCCAGGGGCTGGCGACTAGCTCCAAAAGGCATATTGACTAAAAATGGGAAGGCATTGGCTTTATAACCTGTAACTCACACAACTAGGCACAAAGAAGGATACAAGAACAAATAAAATATGTAGTAAACAGGGTGTGTATAGAAAGTAAAAGAGGCAGACTATAAGCCCAATTGTAAAGTACAAGAAAAATTGGAATATACAAGTAAAACTGAGTACAGATCCTGTGAACACCTACCATGGACTCCCACCGGAAGGGTAGGTATATCTCTATAATGGTCTTCTCTGCGGTATGCCTCATCTATCATCCACCTTCAAGCTACCTCCAGTACTGGTACCCTCATCCTCAGTCAGTGATGTTCATTGTCTACACTAAACACTATAAGATGCGTGCATAACCCATGTAAGGGTGAGTATAACGATACTCAGTAGGGACCCCAGGACCCTCAAAGGTCTCTCGAAATCCATAAAAAATAAACTTAAAATATGATATTAGTTGACAACCATACATAGGTATATGACCAAACATATATCTAAGTTGTCGAGTAAACCCATCTCAATAATGAGAAAACATGATCCCCAACTTGAAATCCCCAAGACCAACTGTTCCAAAGAAAGAATGAATTTCTAAAATATGAAGACTCATATCACACTAGGTATAAAACATTTAGAAACAAAATTATGAAGATGACCCACATAGGACCGCTATGGAAGCTTATTTGCAGCAAGAGGATTCTCTAGCGATAGTAACAAGTAACATTCAGAACACCTCAGCTGTTATAGAACTCCTCCTCTATACAATATAGTGGGAATGATATGTCATATAGAGGTTTTTCCCACAAACCTTGGATTGCTGGGTTACTCCTCCTATCGTGTACCGTGGGTCTGTCATGTCATAGAGAGGCGCTCCCCATCGTGGGTCTCCCGCATCCCATAGAGGCGCTCCCCCTTGTGGCCTACTGAGGTACTCCTCCTGTCGAGTTTTGTGGGTCTTCCACATCACAAAAAGGCACTTTCTACCATGGTTTTACCATTTCAAACAATGGCACTCCCCACTGGGTCCGTCGAGTCACTACAAGTCGAAACGGTCAATAGTCCTCAAATCTCAGCCTGTCGTAGGGTTTCGTATGTATCACCATTGGGAGAACCGCTTCCCAAGCCATATTTCATACTAATAACTCCCCAATGTACCATGAAAAAGTAACCCAATGGTATGTCAGGTCAAAAGAGATCCAACTCAAAAGACGGTGCGTTAATCGGGCGCCCGGTCTGTGTGTTATTAGTGATTCTGCTCCGAGGGCCTGGTTGGATTAGGGGTCCGATCCAACCTATCTGTACTCTATCCTTTTCCAAAACACAATCAGAGTATATCAAAAGGACCATATCGGTCTAAGTATTTCAACGCCATAGACGGTTCATCCATCAGATGCCTGGTTCTCATGTTATAGCCAAAAAGGTAATATTGGGCCTAGTTGGGCCAAGGTCTAGTCTGACCCGGTTGGACCGACCCCGCCTGACATGGACTGGGCCTTAGCAGGCCCGGCCCGCTCGTACGGGGTCTGGCCCAATGTACAAAGGGTGTAAATAGTTAGTGCTTCTCACTCGGCCTCTAGACGTGCGGCTCGCGGTGCGGCCTGCGGTGGGGGGCGTGGTGCGGCCACGCTGTGCAGCCCATGGTGCGGCTAGATAGTGCAGCCTGTGGTGCGGCCTGTGGGACAGATAGAGGCGGGGCCTCGGAGTGCAGCATTGCGGTTCATCTTATCTGGTACGTGGGACAGCTCGAAAGTCCCGCATAGTGTGCCTCAGCCGGCTGGAACCATTGGGCAGTCTTCTTTCCAGTGGCACGATGATGCCTTAGTCCACCTGTGGCCGGCTGGGTGTCAGCCACCTTCTGCCTCTGCCACCGCCAAGCGGCTGCAGCCTCCTGCTCCATCGGCCGCGTGGACGCGTGAAGCCCCTCTGCCACGTGGCTGGTCGGTATCTGGTTGTCATCCTACCCTGTCACGGCCGATTGGCCACAACCTCCTCTTCAACCGGCGGTGCGGCCTTGCAACGCCCTTCCTTCCTCTGGGGAGGCCGGGTGTCAGCCGTATCCTTCATCTAAGAGCCACTGCGGCTTCGTTCCAATCCCGAAAAAAATTATATGATCGCATATTCATGATCATTGTGTTAAGGGATTTTTTCCCATATATCGCGCTTAGAAAAACTTTGTATTCCCCGTGCCAATAAAAAATTTACAGGGTTAAAGAATGCACGAAGAATGCACAAAGAAATAAAAAGGAAGAGAAAAAAGGAAAATGTGTGGGATGATGGCAATGTTCGTTTGGCCATCGTCATCGTAGATTTATGATATGAATATTCAATAAAATAAATTAAATATGTAAAAACCCCTACAAAACATGTTCGTTGGAGGTGTCGCGAGAAATAAAGTCGTAGTCGATAAAGAACGTCGGTGTTTGTCACTTCCACAAGACGCTTCTGATCTGGGCTCAGATTTGGTTCCTCATTCTTCGTTGGGGGTTGGTTCTTCATTGGAAAAATTTCTTCTCAGTTCTCCAAGGATCTCTCATCTCTCCTGCACCAATTATTTTCAACCAGAAAATGAGGATCCAATATATATTAAAAAGAGGTTTATCAAATTAATTAAGGCTGGCATAATTAATTTGGTTATGTTGGTACATTAAACTTGGCACAATTCAATGGCACATTAAATTGAATTAAGTTGTCACAATTGAATGGCACATTAAATTGAATTCACGTTGGGACAATTGAATGAGAGGATTCCAAGGAATTTTCCCATATTAAAGAAGGGCACGACTGGTCCCCACCACTAAAATTCAAAAAGGAGGTTTCAAACAAGGGTGGCCCCACCTCTATAACACAAATGTAGGTTTCAACATGAAAAATAAAATAAAGAAGTTTTAATTTATTTCATTCTTTTAACACCCCCACAAAATGTCTGAAAACTAAATTTCTCTCTTGCCATACTGTAGTCGAGATGATGGTCTCTTTAAGCGAATACCAGCGATGTGAGTTCAATGGTATCTTTAGATTTCAATTCTGGGCACCAGTTCAAAATTTATAAAAATACATGCTCCCACGTTTACTGGGCATACCCGAAAAAAATTTCAGAAATTATTTCCAAGCACTCTGGGCCTTGAAATCATGTGCCGTCAATTTTCACGAACTCGTAAAATTTTCCATATCATTCGAAAAATTACATGAAAAAATTAGGGTCTTTACTAGGATGATCCTTTCTGAAAAAATGGGGTTTTAAGTGTAATGAATATATAACACGAGTGCATTTTCATATGATATGGGGGTGAAACAATTTGAATTATTAATGGTATTAAATAAATATAAATTTATTATCTATTCCAAATGGTACAATACTAGTTTATTCCAAATAAAATATAATGTTTTTTTAAGTCCCAATAATCCTATTAAAATTATATATGTTTTTAATATTTTTTACACCTTATCATTTTGTTTTAACCACTATTTTTTACATTTTAATCTTACCACGATATCATGTTATTTATACATAGTTGCTAAAAGAAATTTCAAAAACATGTAAAATAAACCAAAAAAACAAAATTTAAGAAATATTATGATATATATATATATATATTTGGAAGAATATTAAATTTTTAGAAATTATTTAACATTTAATAAAATATTTCATATTTGGAAATACCAATATTATCAATTCTAACACTATTCATTAGTTGACTTTTAAAAAATATCATAATACAAATATATGATTGAAAAAAAATCATTAAAATATCCCAAAATGTCATATATATATATATATATATTTCATGTATGGAATAAATTATTTGATATAATATTTATTTTAATATTTATAATATTCTTTATTTTATTCTTTAATTAATTAATAAATTACTAAATCATCATTGTTTCCCTATTTAATTTAATTATTTTATCCTAAAATCATAAATAATTATCCATGATGTAGGTAATTACTTTATATTTATAAATATTATTTATATTTGAAGACATCACTTATATAACAACATGTTAAAATATATATAATTATGAGTGGCATGATTATGATTTCATGGTCTTCATTTTAAATAAAATGTTTATAAGTGTAATAATGACACCCAACTGGCTTCAAAAGGCCAAAATTTAGGCCCTATGATTGTCTTGGTTGGAAAAAACTCATCCAATAATATTTGGACAACTTTTAGGGTAGTTGTATATTATTATAATATATTTTTAACCTTTAATTACCCTATTTACCTTTAATCATGGTAATAAATATAATTACTAAAGATACAATTCAAAATTTCAAAAAATAAAAGAATCTTATTTAAATAATTTTAACCTCTTGATTACTAGTATGGAATCCATTTTTCCAAATTCAAAACACATAATTGGAATAAATTAATTTAAAATTAATCCATGTTGACAAAACAGGAAAACAAGATTGTTTTTAAAAGTAAAAACCATCAAATGATTGAAATGTGTTTATATGAAATTTAATTGTGAAATTACATACAATGACTAGGATTGAGGGAAATTATAAAAACATAATTTCACTATACATTAACAGAAATTAAAACTATAATCTATCAATTTAAATAAATTAGATGAAAAAACAATTTAAAATAAAAATTCTTTTTTACTATTCTTTTAAAAATTAATATTATCATAAAAAACAAACAAAATCCTAAAAACTAAATTTTGATTCCCATATCCCAGTTAATAAGCTTTTTTCATAAATAACTTATAAAACTACCATAAACTATACTGAAAATGGGTTCTCTATCAAAAGAAAATAAAACTGTATTTTTAGATAAATACTCATTTCATCTGTAAAATTGAATTTGTTCTTATATCATGCCTAGATAATACATAAGATTGGTTTTAAACATTATAATGAATTTATATTTTATTAATATAATCAAAAGAATATTATTTTATTATTTTATATTCCCAATTATTCACTTTTAAATAGTTCCTCATAGAAACAAATATATTATATTCAATTAGTTTTTATTTTAATTTCTTATTAATTTTATTACAAATGAATCATTATATAAACATATAAAAACAGCTTTTCATTGTTAAATTAATACTATTCATTCCCTCCATTCTAAGGATTTTGTAATAGAGATAACATTTAAATAATAACATTTTGTTATTCATTTAAACATGATGTGGTGTATTGTGTATGATATTGAACACAATATATCTTTTAAAAACTCTGTATGTTAAAAATTCATTAATTTATATGTGTAGGATAGGTCTCATGAAACCTCATATATACTTATTTGAGATTTTCCAATGGTAGAATGATAATGTGCATATCCATAAGGAATTATCCTAAGGGATTTTTTATATAGAATGAATTAGTAATTTTCATTGTTGGGGTGTTTCCACATGGGATGTAATTTTTATATTAGGGAATCATTGGTCATCATGAAAAATATGGAAATTTTTTAAAAAGAAAATAAATCCTAATATAGTAAAAAAATTAATAATATCAGACATTTTTTTATTCTAGTATAATATAATAATAGGGTTTGATGTGGGACAAACTAGATAGATATTTGTTGAATGATAAGTCTAATATGACATGAACTCTAATATAGTGAATGATAAGTTTATAAATAAAATTATGGTATTAGACAATAATGGATTTAGGTTTTTAGGTCATGGTTTTGTGTGTGATAGGAAATGATTTTTTATCTCTCTTTTACCCGAATGTTATTTATAGTTTACATGTTATAATGATTTCACTGAGGGATGGTTGGATAAGAATTGATATTCATATTTTAGAATATATAATCATATGGACACATGAGTATTATATATATTAAGAGAGTATTTTTGGGTGTTAGTTTGTTCATGTAATGTTATTAAAATTATAACCATGTTAATGGTTAATGTTATGAATCCTATTAAGAGATATTCCATGGTATTGATGTAAATATTAAATATTCGTTCTATCAAGAGGGATTTATGGAGTATCAAGTGAATTCTATATATATCATCTACATATTGTTAGTTGTGCTTCCAAATTTGACATTTTTATCACATTCACCATAAAACATGGTCATTCATCAATGATTAATAATGTTATTCTATTATTATATATTGGGTGCCTTATCTAGGATTTCATTATGATTATTAAAAAGACCATACTATCAATGATTATACACTTTTTTCAACATTATATTATAGACATATTCATATTTGGATATTGATTATGATGTTATTATTACCATAATATGACTGAAAAAAATAAATTTATTTCATATGTCTCGTTATGATTAGTATTATTTTCTAACTACCATGTGGGGTCATCAAGGATATATGGTTTCATTATTTTCATATGTATATACATTTTTGAATTATTTGTGTTTTCTTGTGGTATAATTAGATATAATACTTCATGGTGGTATAATCATTTACCCTTTACATTGGATGTTTTGGGTTTTATTCTAATCTATTTTGGTTATTTGTTAATACATAAGAATCATTTTCCCATTCTAGCACTTGATAATGAAAAAATGATAACTCAAAAACATGGATTATTAGAGAACCAAATTATATTACATATATTTTATAACACAAATATGATATATCTATCAATATTATAGGAGGTCATATCATTTTTATATAATTGTTAAATATTTGATCACTATTGTTGTTTACCTATAAAACTTTATGCTCACACAATACATATGCACCTCAATACGCATGTATTGAATATGAATTGTTATGTAGGTATGGGTGATGGGTAGATTAAAGGTGGATTAGTTGAGTTTTCCATGATTTCTATTTTTTAATAAAACATTAGTATTGATAAGGACTTTATTACATTTTTATTATTTTTAATTTTTTCTAATTTATATGATATATTCAACCACTATAATATTTCTTCTCCAATTGAATAACATATATAGTATGTATATGGTTCATAAAATTTTATATTATTTGATATGTTATTATAGTTTTAATGTAAATGTTATTTATATATTTTACAATTGTTAATTGATTGATGTTCTTTTAATATTTTTAGGTCATGTATGATTTTCTAATGCATGTTACAATATACTCCTGATATTGATAGACACTAGATACAATAATGAATGCATTGAAATTCGTTTAGGTGTGGCCTTTCTACAAATATTTATGGTTATATATTATTTATGATGAATGGGATATTTTAATTACATGTAAGATATTATATGATAATGCTATTTCAAAGGATATATCAATATAGTATAATATTCTATGAGGCTGGTAATAATTTTTACGTCATTAGTATGATATTATCCTTCATTAGATATAATCATTATATAAATCTAAAATTGGTATTCCTTTTTTTCACATAGATTATTTAAACATTTTAATCAGATAAAATTAACCTATATTATATAATGAAATACACGTTGATATTTTATAAATAATTTTTTCATACCCGATAAATCCTTTTTTGAGTTTTTTGATAATGTATATAATTTTTTTATGTTTATATTTTAATTATAATTGGATTGGTACATATTTTTAAATTATTTACTTTTTAATTTTATTCTCTATTATAAGATTGCGATTATAAATTTTTAACAATTTAATTTGGAGTAATTAATTAGAGGAAAAATCATTAAAATATAAGGTGATATGATTCTTGATTATTGATGTAACAAGAGATTATTTATACATTAAAGAATTACTAGATAAATATCATATTTATTAGTATAGAATATTGATAAATTTAATGGAAAATAAAATTGGATATTCAATTGATGATTTGATGGAATTGAAAGAGAGATAATGAACATTTTGAGAGAAATTTTTGAGAGATAATACATGGAGAATCATGATGATATTAATGTGAAAAAAATCATTTAACCATAATTTATACGTTATGGTATTAATGATATTGAAAATAAAAATTATTTTGAATTATTTAGGTGAGGATGTTATTATATTTTTTGAGTAACCTCTCATGTTCATGTATCAATTATCTAACTTGGATGGCGTTGTAGATATAATGAAATCAGAGAGTAGAAATTTGGTTATTTTATTTCTCAATGTAGAATGAGTTTTTTTATTTTAATAATCATTTTAATGATCAATAATGTGTTCATAATCCAGACTAACAAAATATATTTTCTTTCTATAAATTAATTTAAATCTGTATTTTAAATTAACTGGTTGTTCCCATCTAAACCAGTGTCGGATTTGTTCTAGGACCATCCACAGTATATCAAATAAATAACACTATCTGCTACTGGTAATTATTTCACAAATATATCTCCTAATATTTAAAAAAAAAATCATCATTTTTAAACATTTTTCATTCGAATAAATTGTCCTTAATTGGACTATTTACTATGCTACAGTTTCTTCACATCCATAAATTGCATAACAGTTTTTGAAAATAAGGGATGGTCACATAAAAAATAATATGGGGTATAAAAATAATGTAAACTGAGCAGTCTATTGAATAAAATTATAATACTTGAAAACTATCTCATTTAAAATAATCATTGAGGCCACAATGGTATGAGAAACCAAACATTTCTCAACAAAACCATGAAAAATAATATCAATCAAGATTATACCACAAAGGTATATTGGGGTATCATATTCATTGCACATTCCAAATCACATGTATATATAATTATTTTTTATGAATAACTAATTTCTTTAAATCAAACATTTGATCTCCAATTAATAAATCATTATCCAATGAATTACAAGACTATAACTCCTGCTCACCATAATCATAGATAATATATTTTAAATGTAACATTAAAAATAAATGTAATATTTCATTTCCATCCTATAAAATTATAAATAAATTGACTTGAATTCATAATTATAGGATCTTATTGTAAACCATAAAAATGTGGGAAATATCATTTTCATTGATAAATATTTACAAAATCAATATAATAATTGTTATATAATTTCATTATAAATGGTTGAGAAATTTATGCAGGTACTTCATAAGGAGGACATAATATTATTGAAAAAATAATGAGAGTAAGTGGTAAATGTCAAAAAAACATGCAGTCCACACCATTATAAAAAATTTAAAAAATGAACCATATGTAAAATGAAAAAAAAATTCATTTTAAAAGATATATAATAAATATGGATACAGAATGGGAAAAGTGGATATGAAAACATTAAAACATTTTAAATAATGAATAAAATAAAAATTCTTTACCATTTTTCATTACTAAATTATTCATAAACCTAATCATAATAATAATAATAAAATTATATTATTTATTTACATGATTAATAAAATTTTCATTTATTTTATCTTTTATTATTAAAAAACATTAATTTGTTTTAATGTTGTATTTAGAAACTAAATCCTTATTGTTTATGTTTTTTATTTTACATATGTTTCGTTCATAACTAAAAATAATAATAATAAGAGAACCCTAATAATGGTTAAAAATACACGATCATTGGATCTATAAGTTCATGGTTTTTTACAATAGAGGTTTTATATCATTCTCTAAACAAAATTTTTAAATATGATTTGATAATGTTAACTTTTAATGAATCATTTTTGGTAATCCTTCTTGATGGTTACAAGTGGTGATGGTTGTTTAAATTTAAATGCATTATAAGTATGGATATTTCAACATTATAGAGTTATCATAGAATTTTAAACTCTTATTTTATGTATTATATTACATATATTTTTCTTTTTAAAAGTATTTGTGTTATGAAAATTAGATTAGGATTTATTTCTGTTGTAAAACTAGCATAATAAAGATCCCATGACAACTACTAAATGTGTTAGAATATTTTAACATGTAATGTTGATATCAATGATAATGAATCATAGTGAAATTAAAAAATCAATAATTTAAAAAATCATATTTATTAATATTTAGAAGAAGATAATAAATGATTTCACAATTATAGAATTTATTACACACAATGGTTTTTAATGTTTATCATTTCGATGATTAAATAATTTGAATACTATTTATTAATAATAATTATTATATCATTGAAAAATAAAAAATATTTATTTTTTATATTGCTATATATATATAATAAAATGATAATTTTACTTTTAAAACCATCCATGAGATGCAAGGATGAAAATACTACATCATTTATTGAGTTGGTAGTTTTCACATACACACTATCGACTTTTGCATTTTTCTAGGTGGATTCAATGGAGGTATAAAATTTTTATTCCAACAACATAATAATATATGTGTATAAAAATGATACCAAATACATTATATTATGATGGGTATAATATATTTCAAAGGATTTGGAAGACTAAATGACCATATAATAAATTGGTTAGTATATTATCTTGCATCCTAGATAAAAAAATTGGAAATACACCATCTTCCATCATAAATTTATTTTATGGGGGGGAACAAACGATATATAAATGAGATATATTGTGTTAATTTTTTATTGATTACCTGATCATTGGAGATCAATGTGATTGGATATGCTAGGTTGTTATGGGATCATTTGATTTGTGATAAGAGTGAGGGTATTTTAATTATTCATAATAACAAAATAATTTTTTTTCTAGTCATGTCAAACCAAGTTAGTAATTAATATAATTTATTATAAGATTTATCTAAATATAATCAATAGAAAAATTAATTATATGAATTTACATACCTATCAAATTTTTTACCCCTTTAATGACATTAACACATTTATCATTACCATGGTGACAATCATTTACCTTGTTAGCTTAATTTTTAAACTAAAAATTAAATATACCATGCTGTATATTTTGATTATTTTAATTAAATATTTTAAAAAATTATACATGATTTAGTCTATATAGGATGTAAAAATTAGTTTTATTATCAATAAAAATTAATGAATAATTCTTGTTAATAACATAATGACATTTCTAATGTCAAAAGTTTTTTTCTACCGTAATTTTTTATAATATGGGTCCTAAAGAAATATAATTGTTTAATAATTTGAAATTTCTATATTGGTGTTTTATTATTAGGATAAATTATAATTTAATATTTTATTATGGGATAAATTTTAAAATCTGTTTCTTAATGGAATAGTTTGATTCTTAGAATCTAAATCATGTGTTTTTTGGAGGTAAAAATTTTAAATAGGTGGACTAAGTGTTTTGGAGTGCTTTAGTATGGGATTGGAAGGTCATTATAAGTTTACTATTTTGAAAAATCCAAAGTATTTCTAGTGGGATATGACAACAATTGTTTTGGAAAATTTAACCATTAAATACATGGTAGCCCATTGCCTTCTATTGATGCGGAAACTACACATAAAATTAGTTTTTTGCACCTCATGGTTTTTATGGGGGTCCCTACACCTAATCCACTTAATTAAACACATGAATATGGGAGATTAAAACATATCTTCCATCCACCCCATTGTTTTTTTACATTCATATTTTTGATTCAATGATGTTGGAGGTGATAATATTCTTCTTACACCAACATTTCATTTTACTCCAGATTTATCATACTTTTCTTTTTAGTTGATATTATTTAATTCATATTCACATGGTCATGGGGGAATATGTTATTGATGGTTATGATTTCATTTTTCTTCTTTTAGGATCCCCTGAGGTGATTTTCTTGTACCACCATTCATTTATCTGACCATGTAATTTTTTTCCTATAAAATTATTTCGTCGTTTTTGTTAAATTTAATTGATTTAAAAGTTTAATTATAATTTTTTATGGTGATTTATTATAGGATTAAATTAAATATATTTCATGGAAATTCCAGTTATCTTGTGATTTAAGTCAACTATGATGGGTGATCTCTGTGATTTTTTTCAAGATTATGCCAATTTTATGATTATTTTCTTCTTGATTGAAATTGGTTATAAATATAATTTTTTATTTTCTTGGTGTCATTTACGTATCCCATGGAGTTGAAAGTGAACCTTTAATGAGAAATTAATATAGGAAAGGATTATTAGTGAATTTTTAGGTTGTGTAATAAATTTATAATGCATCCAATTGGTCATGTGTTCTATGGTATAATAAATATTTTTAAACTAAATGTTTTTTATATATTGTGATTCTCTATCTATCCTCATATGGTGTCAACATATCCAAGTAATTAATTAAATTAATAAGTATTTTGAATTAATATAATATTTTTTTCTATATAATCTACCCCATAATGGTTGGTAGTGGGTAAGTGGGACCTTGATGGCTTAGTCTAAGATACCTATATACCTCTTGGTAAAGTAGTTATATGGAATTAACATTGAACTAGTAAATTTACTTTGTGAAACATTATGATATTGATAGTTCTACATCCTATAGAGGATGTAGTGGGGTGACTATTTCATTTCCACTGATGAGATTGACCATTTATATAGAAATTGGGTGGTTTCAAGATGGATTAGGTTTCCGATTGGACCTCATGATGAAATTGGCATTGATATAGGTTATGTTCCTAATCATGGATGATATTATATTTTTGATGGTTTATTTAGGCTTGTGGGATCCATGGAGACATGATTATAATATAGTAGGATGTAAAACCCTATATTTAAGGGTGTTATATTGAAAAATAATTTTGTGTTTAAGGAAATTATGATGTGTTCCCCTCAATAATTAGTCCATGGAGACCTTTATGGGTGTTGTAGAGTTTTTGTGACCATTTTTCGGTGAACAAGAGTGAATGTATTGAATTTTGTGGTTGTCACCTGATGGGGGATTCTATCATATATTCAGGTATTTGAGCCTAATAATCACATATAATTTTTTATTCCATATTTTAATGGAAATTATATATTACAATTAGCACATGGTAATTGGACATTTATATGGACAATATTCTAAATTATTGGAATTCCTTGAAATCCCACATTATACTGAATGAGATAATATTATTCCAAGAGTGTCTAGGATCCAATATCAAATTATGATGTGGTTAGATTTAGTTTTTGGATTACATAAAATATGTTTTATATAGTGATGGAATTCTATTAGTGTTTCCTACAATCTGTCTTCAATGTATATGATAGCCTATATACAGGAATGTACTATATGGAAACAAATTTTGGTGATTTGTATGTTATTTGAAAATGTTTTTGAGCCTCATATTAAAATTGAAATAATATTAATACGTTGTGAATGTATATTAATTTTTTTGTTTTATTGGTTGCATTCGGATCCATACAAGACTATTTCTCTAAATATGAATGTTGTAAATCTCAAGGGAGACTGTTGGATCCAATCGATCAATAACAAGGATATCTAGTAAGTAAAGGTGGTAAAACTGGTTATACTATAATTAAAAACCCATCAGATATGGATTCTTGAGTGAGTAATATTGGTATCCAAGTAATTATTCTATTTAATTTAATGGGTCACATTTTAATTGGTCACAAATGGAATAGAAGGATTGCATAGTGTCTTCCCCCACCTAGGAATCCTAAATCAGTCTAATAGTGATGAATGGTTAGGTAATACTATAGTGTTATTTTTAATAGCATGATGATGATGAATAAATGGTTAATCCTTAGTGTATGCTACCCACCATTATTGAGGATTCAACACCAGATCCCCATGTTGTGGGTAAATGTACAACTGTGGTGATAATCATTCTCAAAGACATTTTGACATAGTCCAAGTATGATATGGTAGATATGAATTATTAAAATGAGGATCAATGATAGTTAGTGGAATTTCCCATTAAATATGTATAATATGTTGTGGATTTTTGGATATAATTGTTACCATGACCATTGTGACATTATCCAAGAAATTTTGACGTCTGGTGGGTGAATATAAAATGTGGTTTTTTATATTACATTACATTTGTTTTTTACATTGTAATAGCATGTAACATGGTTATATAACAAAAAATATATTAATTTAAGGGACCGTGTAAAAATTTACTTATAGTTATTTCTACTAACACACAACTTGGGATGCCTTTGGACTTTTATACCCAAACTGCACTATACTTACTGTAGTTCGATGTTGGCCTGAGGAAGGATATAATAATAATCAAGCTTTTCTACTTTGATGTGTTTCTGGAGCTTGAATGAGGTATGAATCAATGTTTAAATGGATACCTTCTATTTTATTTCATATTCACGTCATATAATTTTATTATACGAGTGGTTAATTAGTGTGTTATGACATTCTTTTATTCTATTAATCATTATCACATGGTCAGTTTATACATTGTTTATGAATATTAATACATTTATATAGTTTTTTTATTAAAATTTTTATTGGGCACATATACATACGGTTTATAGAATCTCCAAAGAAAAAATCAAGACTCTTTATGAAAAATATTATCTTCTGGTGTGTCAGGATTCACACCTGAGGTAAGGTAGAATGTCCATCCAATAATAGTGCAGTTTCAGTCAGTCCAGAGGATATAATTTTATAACTAGGAAATAATTTGATTAATTTCAATCATATTTAAATCCAATATCATTTTTTTTAATACTCAATCACTTGATATTTTATGTTATTTGAGAAGATTTTATAGACCATCCACCAAACAAACCCTTTTATAAAAATCCAAAAAAAAATATTGTAATAATATTTTGGTAATATTAATTATAAAATTAAGTTCACATTATCAAATTCAACAAATATTTACCAATTAATAATTTATAATAAAAGATATGTAAGACATGGAATATAATTTATTTAAAAAAAAATATACATCACATTCCAAATTAAAAATCCAATGTATTGTATGCAAGAGGATACAATTACTTATATAGTCATAATAATAACTAATTATATAAATACATACACTAAGAAATAAAAATAATTAATTTTAAAAGTCAATAGGCTCATTATATAATCCTGTTATGATGAAATTACATACCTTTATTTTTACTCTATAATAAAAAAATTGGGTTTCTTTTTTCCTTATCACCTGTTTATTCCCATTGATTCTTCTTCAATCATATGATTTTAAAAAGAAAATATTACAATGTGAGTAATAATACCATATCTATGTGATCAATAATCATTAATATATAAGGCCCATAAGAAATATTTAATATTAAATATATTATTTTTTGCATTAAATATGATATATCTATTACATAAAACATAAATAAATATAAAACACATCATGTAATAGATATAAGATTAGTTGTATATAATCTCAATAATAATTAGATACAACATTCCTGAAAACATTCTATATAGAAATATATTAATGGTTTAATTTTATCTTCATTACAAATTTCATTACACTATTCCAAGCATATGTTTTATTAGAATCATGGCCTCTTACCAAAAACCGTTGATGTTTCCCCTATCCATCAAACCTTTTGTACTTTATATGATGTGTTTGTGTTTTATAGTATTGTATCAATGTTCCCTAATCTACCAAATCATTTTTGTATTATAATTTTATGAATTGGATGTATCATGAATAATCCATATATATTGTATTCCAAAAAATCCATCAATATAATGACATAATGGTGTAATAAAAGTATTCCTGAAAAACTATAATTATTATAAAATTAAACTACATATCTATTTTTTCCCTACCTCTTTGATAATATAAAAAGAGTTGGATGAAAATATCCTCCAAAAATTGATCAGTAATCTCTGATATAATATCAAATTAAGGACAAATATATATATTATGAAACATAATTTTGTACAAAATTAATTTTTGAGTCCCTTTTGAAAAATTTAGGTAACAAATACATCTCAATAAAATATAATGGATATGAAATAAATTTAACCTGACTATCTATTTACTATAATGTCAAGAAATTTTTGGCAATGAAATATCATCCTAGATGAAATGAAAATAATATACCAAATAAACAAGTAAATAATAATAAATATTTATTTATAAACTTATGATTTCATTAATTGTGAAATTAACTAATCAATAGATTCATTCTACAATTTTCATTCATCGTTGCAAAATACATGATGTATCCTCTTTAGTTATTACCAGTTATCAATAAATTTTTTAAATAATAATCACTTCATCATATAATAAAACATTTGTTTACTTATTCCATCCCAAAATTTGAATTCTTGGAGGTAATATTTCATCTTTGTAATATATTGATCAAAAAATACATTGAGTTGTGAACATATCTTAATAATTATATTTTAAACTGAGTGTCACCCAAAACACATCAACTCTTTTGAAATAATATAACACCTTCTTTGTCAATATTAATCAAAATATTGAATACTTATTTAATTCAGTATTTATTTTTAAGCCCAAATCATCATTATGAGAATACTTAATTCTTTATGAATGGATGAAATTATTGACACATGATCAAAATAAAATGGGTTTTTAGATACACATTCTTCATTTTGAATTTCATTATATCATTAACTATAAGAAATTATTCTAAAAATAACATGATAATGATTTATTTTTAAATTGACATAATTAATCATTTTTCCTGTTATTTCACTAGGATGTTGATGAATTGAAAAATGTTAATAAATTTTCATTTCTAAAAATATTCCATGTATCATGATCTCCCTTTTTAGTTAAATTATTATTTTCTATTTTATTAATTATATGTATATATATATATATAAAATATTTCTCAAATATTTTTTATTTTAAAAAATTTACAAGGTTAATGTTAATATTGAAATATCAATTTCATGAATTGGATAAATTTTTCACTTGGTATCAAAAATTATTATATAGATGATATTACACAATTATTTGTATTAAAATAAAAACAAAGTCCCTTTAAATAAAAACCACATCTAATAAAAAATACTCTATTTATTTTGGTAATTTACCAAAAAAAAATTAATAAGACTTCTTTCTTCATTGAAAGTAATTAACATATTACATTTTCAAAAATAAATAAACTACTTATTCAATTTTACATCTTTAGTCAATAAAATAAAAAATCAATTATATACAAATTAATAGATATTATAATTTTAGACATTTAAAATAAATAAACTCATAAATATTAGTATGCCTTATCCACTATTCCACAACAATTGAATAAAAACGATAAATTTTTTATGTTTTAATTTCTAATAATATGCCTAAGAATACAAATCTATTGAAAAAATCATATTTTTTAAATTATCATAACAATTTTTATTCATTAAGTGTTTATCAAAAAATCCTCAAATAATTAAAATGACCCCCATAACCTCACAAATATAATATATTATGATAAAAAAAATACACAATAATTTTATTCAAACTATCATGAAATAATATACTCCATAAATACATTAATATAGAGGGTCAATTTGATAATCTAAATGGAATGACCAGAAACTCTTATTATCCAATCCTAGTCTAAAATACGTTCTATAATACTTATTCACTATCTTCCAGTAGTTGATTATATAATAACCCCACATTATTCCAACAAAAAGATAACTCATGAGAAGATCAAATAGGTAATTTATATTTTGAATAGAAATATTTTCATAATTTCAATATAACTAATTTCAATAAAAATACATGGAAATCATTATTAAATTATATATCATGTAATATAATATTACATTAGCACCATAATTTAATTTTATAGTGTTAATAAAACCATTATTATTTCATTATTACAATTAATTTTTTAAAAACTCAAATAGCTCCATTCCAAACATTAAATAAGTAGGTTTTTAAATTTGATTGTCATTTTCAATCATTTAAACGTTGAATTTAAATTCCCAATTTGGAATACAACATGATATTTCATCAAAAAATACATCTCTAGTTTCACATATAAAGAGAACATCATTTTTTCATAATTTTCATAAGCTTTATTTATATGGGCAACATCATATTCACTCCCATCATTAATCAATTTCTCATTTTCATAACGTTTTGTAATATGTATGAAGTCATATGTATATAAAAGTCTAATATAATTATACAAATTTAATATAGTGTCATTTACACTACATTATATTTCAAAAATATAATTCCAAAATTTAATCCAATATCATTTTTGAAACGCACTCAAAAATGGATACATATTATGAATTACATGAAAATGATCTAATATTTATCAATAATTAGATTCCAATAAATCCATATTAACTTAGTATTTTAGGCAAGAGTTTTTAACAAATTAAATATCTCTATTTTGAGGTGATATTTCAATTTTTTATATTAATATCCCAGAAATAAATGAATTCAATGACCTATAATCTAAAAATAAATTTGAATAATTTTAATAAAAATGTATTAGAAATTTCACTTCATTATTCAATGTTATTGAATTTTTTTCGAATTAAAAAATTACATTGTTATACCTTCATTCATTGAATAATGATTATCTCCACCTTGATTTGTTGAATTAAAACGATGTTTTCATAGTGAACAGACCATTGAAATTAAATAAATTTACTAGAGAATGTATACCAAATTTATTTTTATTAGTTTTATCAATACTATTTTTATTAAAATTAATCAATAAATAAATTATCATTAAAAAATAAAAAAAAATTATGATCCATTTACACAATAACTAAATTAATTTTTAACAAATAATTAAATATTTATAGCTATGTTATTTATTTATTTTTTTATTTTTTATCCATTTCATACAATATTGACCACTTATTATTCTTGTTGTATTGGGATGTATATAAATATAGAAAATAGATTTATACATTATTATATCATATAATAATTTTTTATGAACAATTAGATTCCATAGAATCAAATATTCATTGAGTGTTTAGTTTTAGACATGGTTAAAACACATAAATTAGAATCTCATTGTCTATATTGACATCATGTGCATAACATTCCAATAATTTAGTATTTTCTTCATTAGCATCAATTTAGCCCTTTTCCATTTTTTTCAATTAAAAAAAATACTTTCCATTCTAATCCATGGATTATTATGAAAATATATTTCATGAAACATGTCCTTTAACACTATCCAATCCATGGAATCAATTTTATTTTTGAATTTATATTTTTTAATTATTGACCACAACTAATCAACTAAACAATTAATGTAATTATATATAACATTTAGATTTTGAATGTACAAACATCACAAAACCTTAATTCACTTATCTAACTCATTTACTAATTCCATATAAATTACTAGGTCTGAAGATTCATCAAATTATAAACTATTCAATTTTATGAAAGTTTACACTATTGATATATTCCTCTATAAAGTATTTACATTTACATATCTAATGGTTTAAATAATTTAGAGGTCGTGTTAATTAACTTATCATATCCAAAAAAAATATCAACTCCAGCTCCTAATTTTATTGGTTTAAATTTCTAATAAATACTTTTTTATTTTCCCTTCCATTATCATTCATTGTATTAACTCCATTAAAACCATTAAAAATCATAAATTGAATAGATTAAGTAAGAACGACACTCATTGAATAAGGAAAACTCATCCATTATAAAAGTTCCATATAAAATTATCATATTTTCATTCCTTACCAATATCGTAAGATCTAGAATTTTTTAATCCACACTTTGATAAAACGGTAATAACAGACACATAAAAAAATATAAATTACATGCTTCTTGACCCTAATCTATAGTTATAATCATTGAAATTTTATTTTAGATATAATTATTTTTATAATTAGGAGGTCCCATGAAATTTATATAAACATATAATATAAAATTTAAATTTTATGATAAAATATAATTCATATATTACAACACATATAACATTTATGACATTGATAACACAATTAAACCAAGACTCTAAAAAATAAGGTATTCTCTTGATTTTGTTTCAATATAAGAAGTTATTTTAATAAAAAAAATTATATGGGTGATTTTCACATTAATATTAATACGAGATTCAAAAATTAAGTACATGTTTTGTCCCCTAAAAATGAAAAACATAGATAAAAATTTTTATATAATTTTAATGAATAATCATTTTTGTTATTACCATAAGGGAAATCAATATGTTTTTCTAAAACTAATAAAACAAATTTAATAATAAAAAATATATGATGGTATCATGAAGAATATACCTGTTTAAATTTTTTCAAATAACCCTTTAAAACAACCAATTCTTTAATAATAAATTAAATTTTAACATCAAACATTTTATCTTAGATGAAAAATTAAAACAAATAAATTTTGAATATATTTATATATTATATATAAATGTATTAGATGTCATGATAATAATTAAACCATAATATTATGTTGATTATTGTTATAAATAAAAATATTCAGCAAAATATAATTTATTTAATTGTAATAAAGTTGGAGAAAATGATTTCTAATTAATTTAAGAAATTTAATTAACACTATATAAGTGGTTTGATATATTTTTTCTGAGCATTACTATAAACATATATTGTATATACATATATATTAATATTGAGTATTAAACATATAAAAGACATTGATTTAAAAAAGAATAAAATGTATTTATTTTTCATCAAATTCAAAACGATGAATATAAAATTGTTTTAATATAAGAAAGTGTTGTTTTATAGAAAATTTGATTTTATGAGCCCAATTTATATTATTATAATAAATTCAAATAAATATTATTGATGAAGTTTTAGAATAATATTTTTTTCATGACCCGCCTTCCTCAAGGTGATGGGAGGGATAGTAATGTTCTATGTCCATCCTTCTTCAAGAGGAAACGGAGATAATGAACCTTAAGTCCCGCCTTCAATAGGCCCCATAGTGGATAGAAGCACCAAGGGTATATAATCTCACATAAAATTGAAGGTATTACCCTTTTTAATGAAAATAGGGTATAGAGATAAGATGGTAAATAATTCCAAAAAACATGAAACATTTATATAAATGAAAAAAAAGTCAAAACCATGCATGATTTTTATATAATCTTCTAAGATAGTATATCCAACAATCCAAATAAAAGTACCAAATGAAAGAGTTTAAGCATCAACACCACAACTATCCCGACCCCTAGGCAACTAATGTCTACCGCAGTACACAAAGACAATTTGGAAACAGAAAAACATTATAATGTAGGTTGGGAAAAAAGTTTACTATATAAGGAAAACAAAGTCACTCATGGACTAGTGGGAGAAGCATACTAATGACCTAGTGAAAAAAACAGAAACTAACTACACCTATATAGGAAAAGTACTAACCATCCCAATCTCACCAAGTCATGATCACCAAATAACACAAGTTATATAAGGTAATAATATATGAAAACCTCTGATTTGGGTACCATGCACCCATTTTCCCACTAGTTAACTGCTCATTCTTATCAGCTAACATCTTTATACAACCGCCCATCCCCAAATGTAGTCCCACAACACAACTACCTACCCAAACCTGTTCCACAAACCACACATATCCCTCTTGTAGACACCAGGGTCACAACAACCATACTTTTTTCCCAAAAACACATGGTCCTCATACCGAAGACACCTAGAAAACAAACCTAGACCGCAGACACCTAGGACCCTCATCCGTAACATAACCCGCCTGAAGGATCTTTGTATGTATTAAACCTTAATCCATTACAGCCTTCCTAGATACTCTTGAGTAGTAAAATCCATAAGGGAGTATGGGGAGAGATTCGCTAGCTGCCCATACATCCTCCCACCAGGATGTTTGTAAAGACACCCCACCCCCATGAAATGGGGATATTCGGTACGTAATACTCTATAAGGGTGGGGTGTATTTTGAAAATCACAAGGAACTACACATCAAACATATATGTAAACAAACACTCATCCCAACCTACAGGTCCCAATACCAAAAATCATCCACCATAAACACTTTTGTTGCTACCCCAATATGTATAACCACAAAAATAGACACTGCCAAAGCATGAACCTAACCCCTTTTTCATTTAACCACTTCTTGTTATTTATTAGTGGGTTCAAATTAATTCCTTCTAGAACTACCGGGGATGTTACCAATCATAACCATCCCAAAACGATAAGAAAGCCATGGTGTTGTCCCTCGAATAGCCAAAACAGAACCAAAGGTAGTCCCACTGCCAACAAGTTCATCCATTCCAGGAACAATCAATCTCTCAACATGATATTTCATTACACCTTTTGTACCACCCCATACACAATTTCATTCCCTATGTCCACACTCGTACCCATTACAATTCTACCAACAACAACATCACAATACCCCCATGATGTAAAAATCCCAACCAAAAATAGCACACAACTAGACCATTAAACCAAGAATATTTAAATTCAAGAAGATGGGTTCTTTTATTGCACTTGAAATAATTGTGGTGTTCAAAATTTTTTATCCTTGGGAATCCATTTATTTAACCTAGTGTATGTGGAAAAATGGATTGATATTTGTGATTAGTCACAGAATATCAACTACAAGAACAAGTACATCACCAATGCATAATAAAAGGACACCAACACTATTATATTTAGAAGGCCCTATAGCCACAACAGCTTATAATGGGAAAATATGGATAATAAATTAAAATATACCTCCACATTAATCTATCTTCAATTTCCCACACAATATCATAACTAGTCTTCTTATCTTTTTCTCATCATCGTCCTCCATCATTTAATACTATTTTTAACAAAATAATTCATTCATTCTCTCCCAATAAGCATTACTAAACCCACCTTCCAAGATACAAAATTAAAGATAAATGAAGGAAAATCCCTACATGGAATACCATTCAACAAAAACTCCTCCTTGCACCAAATATTGGGTTGTGTGACTATTAGGAAACTCCCAGAAAAACTGAATAGGAAAAGGTCTAGAACAGGTTCATGAATCGTTTGGGGAAGAAAATTTCTCCACACATTAAGAGAAAATGGAATATATTACATCATCATTATAAAAAAAAGATGCTATAGTAATGGAACGGGGCATGCTTTCAAGGTCCAGTAATGTTAGAACATAGTTCAGATTACATAGATTGATTATTTCGATGTCCGAGGAGAGTTAGAATATTAAATATATAATTAACATCCTTTGGAAAAATCATTAGAAATGCTTAAACAAGCCTTTAAAATCGATTTACATCAAATAAAATGTATGAGAGGGGAAATTGGAAAAACTAGGAAAAATTGAAAATTGGCTTCAACACTGATGTTGATGCTGATGCCAACACTGATGTTGATGCCGACGTAGATGCTGAAACCGATGCCGATAGTACAAAATGACACGCCGACACCAATAGTTCAAAATTATATTCTAACACAATGAGTCCTAAATTACATGCTAATGTAGATAGTTCCAAACGACACTCCAAAAAAATAGTTCAAAAAGAATGTCGACACAGATAGTTCAAAACGCAACATTGACACCAATAGATCAAACTGACATGCGGACACTGATAGTACAGAATGGCATGCCGATACCGACAATTTAAAATGACACAACAACAACGACATTTAAAAATGACCCACTGATTCTGAGATTTCAAAATTACATGCTAAAATTGATGGTTTAAAATGACACGCCAACACCACCATTTCAAAATGACTTACTGACACTGACTTCAAAAAATGACACATCAACACCAATAGTTCAAAATGATATGACGACACTGATAGTTCAAAATGACACGCTGACAAAAAAATGGACTTTCTGGGTAAACTTCATGGAATGAGTCACTGATATCCCATAAAATACCTCAAACATTGGATTTTCACATAGGTATAGTCCAGAGTGGTTTTTGGAAATTACATCAGATACCACTCAAAACATTCTCTAGCTCATGAATTTAAAACAAACCAAAGAAAAAAAAGATGGGTCCAAACAACCACCATGTAAGATACCTCCCAAGGATAAACTACCATATGTTGTTCGAAAATTTGAGTGGAAATATTGACATCCAAGAACACCACAGTGATATTTCCTTCCCCAAACATCCATAAAAACACCATAGGTCACACTTATGAGACGCATAGATTATAGAACCTCGTCCTCTTTGTCATGATATTGTTCGCTTTTGGCCTCACTAAATCACCCGCATGGGTTTAATCGCATCTTAATTAATTCATCTTCATTATGGATTAGTTCCTCCCTTCCCCTTATGTTGGGACTTCTCACACATTAGAAAAAAGGAAACAACTCATTTCATAGAAACACGGTCAATCATTAAAACGTAAAAAAATCATAAAAAACACAAGATCAATACTCAGACTAGCTCTAGGTATTAGGCACGCATTTCTGCCTCCTGCTACCAAGTACTCTTATAGAAGAAACCATAGCTCCACAACACACGAACCAAAGAAATGGCCCATCCATGAAGGAGCTTCTCCTGATGGTCTTGGATCTCTACTGGCTGCTCTATGAATGTCATGTCAACTTGTGATATCCAACTCTCACATGTCAATGACATGGGAGTCATCATATTGATATCGAAGATGCTGAGAGACATGAATGGCATTGTGGATCCTCCCAAACCATGGTGGAAATTCCAACTAATATTCCCCCTCACCAACTCTTCCCAACACCTCAAAAGATCCATTGAACATAGGAGAAATCTTTCATCCCATTCCAGAACTTTACTTCCTAGGTCGAGGGGAAAACTTCAGTAACACAAGAACCCAATCCTTGAACTCCAAGGCCCTCTTCCTATTATTGGAATATGAATTATTCTAATCATGATCTACCTTAATCCCTTTGTACATGATTTGAACTATCTATGTCATTCTTGTCACCCCGTCTCATCCAAGGATAGTTGATTCTAAAACCTATGTCCACCTGAATGGTGAACGTCACGATCTCCTATACAAGTATTTTAATAGTGTCATTACAATGGTAGAGTGATGGATATTATTGTTAAAAAACAATACCAAAAGAAAATTTCTTACCCATGATCCCCCAAAGTCTAGAGCACACACTCATAGCATATCCTACAACGTCTGGATATTCCTCTCAGTCTACCCATCCGTCTGAGGTTAGAAAGCAGAGCTATGGTGTAACTTATTTCCAAAATAATGATATAGTCCCCTCCAGACACATGAGGTAAACCAAGAATCCCAATCCGATATTATGGATCATGGAACCCCATGCAGCCACACAACATCATCCACAAACCACCTATCCAAGGCATCCACTATGCCCATCTCTATGATCACTAATAAGTGAGCCAATTTTTTCAGCCAATCCACCTCTACCTAGATACATCATAGACTCCCTAATCCCTAGGTAGAAATGTGAAAAAATTTATAGAGATTTCATACCACTTATACTAGGGGGAATCCAAAGGCTACAAAAGAATGTTGGGAACACAGTGCGTATCCATCACCTACTGACACACCAGGAACTATTCCACAAGCTCTCCAACTTCTCGCTTCACATAGGGCCACCAAAAATGTTCTCTCAAGTATCAGTACATCTTGTAAACTAATGGGTATACCACCAGAGGTGATCTATGGAACTCATGGAGAACTCACTCATGCATTTCCATTGGGAAAAATATCTTCCCATAAAAGATCATCTGATTTTGGCAATCCTCTGACCATCCCTTCAGAGCATCCGCATGGACAATGTAATCATGCATCACATCACTCTTTGAGTCTCCCCATTGAGAGTAATTCACCTTCCACATCATGGAAGACTGTGATTTTATCTAAAATAGATATCCTCTACCACTATCCACCCTAGCATCTAGGTGCATGGTAGCTAACTCCTTCATCTCCTTCCAAGCATCCCAATAATCTCAAACCACATCCCTTTGTGACTTCTTACTCAAGGAATCGTCCACAAAGTTTATTTTACTTTAAGTATAAGAGATCTTGAAGTCATAGTCCTAGAGAAACTCCATTCACTTCTACTACTACATGTCAATTCCCACTTGGAAAAGATGTAGCTCAATATCTTATGATCTGTGAAGAACACAACATGCTCCCCAATAAGGTAATGCCACCTCAAGTGTAAACACAACCACTACTAACACCATATCATGGGTGGATTAGTTATGTTCATGGGTACATAAATACCAAGACCCATAATAGATCACACATAATTTTTGAATCATCCCGCGCCCTAAACCAAATCCATAGGCTTCCTAGAATATCTCAAACATCGCAGCTTCCTCTGGTAAACTCAACACTATAGAACTGACCCACCTATCCTTCAAATAGCTAATAGATGTAGTTCATTGATCACTCTACACAAAAACCACGTCTTTCCTTGTCAAGGATCTCAAAAGAGCTGAATATCTTGGGAAGTAAGGTACAAACCTCTGAAAATAGGCCACCAGACGCAACAAGCTACAACCTCTTCCACATACTTGGGTGTTTCCAAAGAAAAAACTTCTACGACCTTTAATGGGTCCACTGTAATACCCTTATGGGACACTGCATGTACAAGGAAGTCAACCACTCATGTGTAGAACATGAACATGGAAAACATCCAATAGATTTTGTGGTACTGGAGGACCTCAAAGACAGTTCTCAGATTCATGGAATGATCCTCCTCTGAAATTGAGTATATTAGGATGTTGTCATTGAAAACGATGATGAACATGTCTAGGAATGCATAGAAAATATATTTCATGATCCCCATGAACACTACTGGTGAATTCGTGATTCCTAATTACATTACCACGAACTCAAATTGCTCATACATTCCCCTAAAATATGTATTTAGGAATTTACCCTTCTTCACTAGAAACTAGTGATATCCAAACCGCATATTGATCTTAGAGAACCAACCTACTCCCATAAACTATTTGAAATGATAGTCTATCATTTGAAGGGGCAACGGTTCTTGACAGTTACTTGATTCAATCTATGTTAGTCGATGAATACCCTCAGACCACAATCTGCCATATTTTCAAACAAGACCGAAGCACCCCACAGTGACACACTAGTCAATATAAATCCCTTCCTCATCTGATCATTGATATGAATCTGAAACTCTTGTAACTCAAAAGGTGACATCTGATAGGGAGCCATTGAAATTGAATGGGCATTGGGTTGTTACTCTATCTTTAACTCGATGTCACGTCGAGGGGGTTGATTCACAACCTACTCCATGAATACATCATAGAACTCTATGACAACTCTTGGAACCTCTATCATCTTTGCATCCATCGACCCCTCTCATAGATCAGATAGCATAGAAAGGAGAGGCTACAAACATCAGTTGGCCACCTAATAGTTGTGATTCCCAACAAAAGTTATACGTTGTCCATTCATATACAAAAAGAAGACTATCCACCAAAAATAGTTCATAATTTAATTCATAGATAAAATCCAATAAATGATGAGTATTATAAAATATGGCTGCATTTAGAGCATAAGAAGATCAACACTAGACTGATGCAGGCCCAACATAAGTCTGCATCCCCAAAAAACATCAAATAAACTGAGATGACCTCGATTTTGTTTGCTCAACACTTGGGGTATGGGATGTATCAACACATATAGACTCAGATATTAGTATATAATGGGGTAACAAAGGGGTGTGAATCTCTTAGATCATACCAACAACAAGAAAGAGTGCTAAACATACTAATCGTACCTCGAACGACCTCCGGACCTGTTGGAACTACTGCCTATGTGGTGTGCAGCTGCACATGCCCAGCTCATTCTCCCCATGGATGTCATCCACCTCGTCGAACATGCCCTGGTCGAGGTCTCTAAGGATCTACCTATGTTTGGCCTCCTCCAACACCATCTTCCCTCGGTGGAGTGGGGTTCTTGTACTGAAGTAAAGGCCTAACTATTAATGGATATTTCTGAGGTGAATGCTAAACCTTACCAAAACCACTAAGTTGATCACAAAATAGGCACTGACAGTATATGTTATCATGGACTCCACAAGAAAAACACCATGGTATTGAGCCCATATGGAATGGATGGGGACCAAGAGATCGAAACTGTTACTTCTGAGGCCTACTCCCTGCCGGTCGAAACCTAGATGGCCTAGATGCAGTAAATCTACTACTGGACTACCTTTCCATTCAATGAACTGATTTGGCTCTCCTATCATTGTATAACTCCCCATTATTGCATCCTTTCCACAAAATTGGACTTATTTTGAAACTCTATGTTAATCAGTAGGGTAAATTTAGTGACAGAATACTGAAGACAGGGTCAGAGTGCCTCATTTAACTGTCTCAACCGCGACTCCTCATCCAAAAATAGATTCGAAGAAAAGCATAGGTGATCTTCGAACATGAACCCCAATTCCCTCACTGACATAATCCATTGTTGGAGTGAGAGCATCTCCGACATCTTCTCGGCCTTCATTGTTGATGAAAGAAACTATGCCCAAAACTCCTTCTCAAAGTCAACCATGATACATAGGTCTCTTTACTCTCCCCAAGGTAAATATCCCACCACCAATGCATCACTACTCGCATCTGGGTCACCACAAAAGGAACCCAGTATTCCCTCAGAGCACTAATCTAGGTAAAGGTGATCACATGTTCTTCATGCAATCCCTTCATCTCTAAGTCTAAAACATTGCATTTGTACTTCCCTAGGGTCTTCCTCTAGAAAGCACAAGGAGTTTTCATCCAAAATTCATCTTCTTCCACTCAATCATCCCTCCACTGATCGTCCAAGTCATCATGCAGGGTCTCAAATTCCCAATACACTCATGGGCTTCATCTCGGATCCAAATTTGAAAAGGTGAATAAGGAATTCCTAAGTCCATGTGGTATAGAATATCCATTTATATTCACATTGACACATTAATTATTTTAATTCCATAAAAATCCCAACACAAATAAGAACACGTGTCATTACGATGTATTTACCTTTCTCGGGGCCTCTAACCCACTATCAATGTAGCCTTACTCATTGTCCAGTAGGTCTAGAGTCCTTTCATTGGATCAAGGGGGGGATAAAATCTTGTTTCCTAGCTGGTCATCCTTGGCCTGCATCACACTCCCAGATCACATAACACTGTTGACCAACCATCCCATGTAACCCTCACTATTCCAAAATAAACTCCATCATATCTCTCAACCATCACCACTGATACTATTATGTCACGACCTACCTTCCTCAAGGTGAGGGAAGGGACAACAATGTATCATGTTCTTCCTTCATCAATAGGAAATATAAATAGTAACCATCGATTCCCACATTCAATAGGCCTCGGAGTGGTGACAAGTACTAAGGGTATAGAATCTCATACAAAATGGACAGAATTACCCTTTTTAATGATAATAGGATCAGGTGATAAGTTCATAGAAAATACCAAACAACCCCAAAAATTTATATAATGGAAATGAAAATCTACCCCATGCTTGATTTAAATATAAACTACCGCATATGTACAACCAAAGATCCCAGGCAATGTAACAAACAAAAGGGTTTACACAATAGCACAATAACTATCTTGATTCCTAACCTAGTAATATACAACATGGTCCTAAATGTCCACCTGGAAACCTAAAAAAGGTTTTATAATGAAGGGTGTGCATTTAGGTATACTCAGTAGGGAAACCAAAGTCACTCTTGCACAAGTGGGAGAAGCATACTAATTCCACGTAAAAAAACAAAAACCAACCTACATTCGTAGAAAAATAATAACCACTCCAACCTCACTAATCTATTCTCAAAAAATAACGCATGTCAAGTAAGGTTATAATATAAGAATGTAGATAATTTGGGTACCCCATACCACTTTTCTCACTAGTTAACTTCTCATTCCAAACGGTTAACATCTTCACGCTTCCACACTACCTCAAATGAAGTCCCACTACACATCTTCCCGAACACACTTGGGCCATAGACCACGCTTATCTTTCCAATAGAAACCTTGGTCATAAAAACACCATCTCTCACCCAAAAACACCTAGGCCTCATCTTGAAGACACATGTGAAACAAGTCTAGCCTGCAAACACCTACGCCCCTCATCTGCAACACAACCTACATTGAGGATCTTGGGATTTAGTAAATCTCAACCTATTATAGAATGATCAGATATGTTCGAGCAGTAAGAACCTAGAATGGGGTGTTCCAGAGAAAGTTAGTGACCAACCATCCATCCTCCTACTGTGACGTTGTGAAAGACACCCTCCACTATGAAATGGGGGTGTTCATCATATCGTGCTCTATAATGTTGGGGTGCATATTGAAAATAAAATGGAACTACAATTTATTCATATATGTAAACAAACACTCATCCCATCCTACGAGTTCCAAAACAATGAACCCAACCACTAGAAAATCTTTTTATACAACCAATATACGTACAACAACAGAAACAACCACTACCAAAGCATAAACCACAACCTTTTTACATTTAACCACTTTCCATTATTTATTATGGGGTTCACATTATTTTATTTCCCCACTACTGGTGAAGCTATCAACCATAACCATTCTAAAAAACAAACAAGAAAAGGTGAAATCCCTCGAACAGTCATAATACAACCAAAGTAAGTCCCACTACCTACAAGATCATCCATTCCACAAATAATCAATCTCGTAACTTGAGATTATATCACACCTTTTGTACCACCCAATACACATATCCATTCTCTCTTTCCACCCACATACCCATAATAATGATACCAATAGTAACAACACACAACCACCATAAAGTAAAAAACACAACCAAACGTAGCACACAACCACACCATTAAGATAGTCATATTCAAATTTAGCATGATGGGTTCTTTAATTCCAATTTAAATAACTAGGGTTTTGATAGAACATGTTTGATCCTGGGTAATCCATTTATTTAACCAAGTGTACATTGTTAAATGGATGGATATTTGTGATTATTCACATAATATCAATATTATGAACAAATACATCACTATTGCACAAGAAAATTCCACCAATGGATATGATTTCCATAATGCCTTATAGCCACAATAATTTATAATAAGAAAACAGGGATAATAATGTAAAATAGTTCTCAACGTTTATCTATATTAAATTCTCTAACTATTTTCATGACAGGTTTGGTTATATTTTTATCATCATCTCCCCCCACCCCTCATTTATTTCCATTTTTAAAGAAATAATTAAGTATTTATATCCCAAGAATCAATACTACACCCACCCCATCTGATGCAGAATTAAAGAGAGATGAAGGAAAATTCATTCTTGGAATAATAGGCAACCAAAACTCCCCCTTTCACCAACTAGGGGGTCGTGTGAGTAGTAGTAAATTCCCATAAAACATAATAGGAAAGGGCTCTAGCATATTAACACAACTCATCTGGGGAATAAAATTTCACTTCTCACTAGTAGAAAAGAGAAGTAAAGATCATAGCTATATAAAATACATATCCTATATCGAAGTAATGGGAAACAGTTTCATGGTCCATTGAAGTTAGATCCTGGTTAATATTATGTGGATTGAATATTTCAAGGTCTATGGAGTGTTAATATATTAAATATTTGATTAATATCTCTTGAAATTCCTTTATATATGCTCAAAAAAGACTTTAAACTCAATTTATGTCAAATATATCGTTAGAGGAGAGAAACTAGAAAAACTATGAAAAAATAGAAAATAACGCCGATGATGACACTGATGATGATGTTGATGCTAACATTGTCACTGAGGTCGATAGTACAACTTCACATGCCATCACTGACAGTACAAAACGACATGCCGACACCAACAGATAAAAATAACACACCGACACTGAAATTCGAAAATGACATGGAGACATCAACATTTAAAAATGACATGCCAACACTGAAAGTTCAAAATGACACACTAACACTAACAATTTGAAATGAAACACCGACACTGACAGTTTAGAAAGACATGCTGACACCGATATTTCAAAATTACAAGCCAACAGTAACAGTTTAAAATGATTGGCAAAACTAACATTTCCAAAATGAAAATCCAACACCGATAGTTCAAATTGACTCGCGGACACCAAAAGTTCCAAACAACATGCTGACACTGATAGTTCAAAATGACAGGCTGAAACGAATAGTTCAAAATGACTTACTAAAATTTACAATTCAAAAAGACACGCTGACACTGATAGTACAATACGACATTCTGACACCAACTTTAGAAAATGAAACGCTGACATCGACAATTCAAAATGACACTTCAATAGAAAAACTTGACATTTTGGGTAAACATCTCCGAATGAGTCACCGATAGCCCCCAAAACACCCCAATCATTGTATTTTTACAAAGGAATGGACTAGAGAGGTTCAAGCCATTAAAATTTTAATACAAAAAATTATAAAATATTTTATAATTATTTTAATTTGTTTACATATAATACAATTAGTATAAATTCATTATTATAATAAATAATTATTCTCAATACTTTTTTAATTATGTATTGGGTTTTTATTTAAAAAATCATTTTATTCACTGTTAGTAATTTATTATTATAATATGATTCTAATATTTGATATCAAAATCTTTAAATGTATTCTGTTATTTAATATTGTTTTCATTCAAACATAATATTTATTGAGATAAAAATTAATTACAATGCAAAAGTATAATGAGTTGATAAACTAAAGATAGTATTGTTAAAATAACAAAGAAACTATAATTATTCGATGTGGTAATTTTAATTTCAATGAAAACGTATTTTATTTTGAAATTTTTATTTTTATAAAAACATCATATTAATTTCACTTTACTATCTTTTATTATATTATGTATTTTGATGTTTTCCACCCACCTCACATATAAATGGGAACTTCTTATTATCACATTTTTTAAAACATTGAGAACTCTATCTCAACATACCCTTAATAAATACAATCGTAATAATCCTACATATTGAATAGTTATTATTTTCATCAAAGAAAATGAATCTCTGATGGTTAAAGTTGTATGAAAATAGAGGATTCTCAAATAAGATGCAGTTATCATTACCGATCTATTTTTTATTTCGTTACTTCATATCAACCACTAAATATATTGTGATCTTATTAAAAAACTTTAATATGTATTATTACTGACTAAAATATTCACAGACTAATGGTACATACATTTTATTCCTCCTTCCAACCTATGAGAAGTCATAAAATCATTCTTTTATATGTGTGGAATACCTCTTACATAATGTAGTGTGGTATCTTTGTCATGTATTCCGTACTTTTATTATAGTATATATTAATTTAATGAATATATAATCTATATGTATATATATATATATGCTTATATTATTATTCTAAAATGATATCTTATTAGCCAGCTTAATTTCTTTCAATTTTTTTTAAATAAAAAATAATTCATGTGTACGTATGGATTTTATCTACCCTTCCCAAATAACCCATCCAACTAATAACTAAATCAGACCACAAAAAACAAAATGTGGATTTTTGATCCCCACATGCTATAGAATAGAAAATACCTTCCAATTGAAACCAAAATGGTTTATTTTACCACCAAAATGTAAGTACCCGGATCTTCTTTTCAGGTATATTTTTCCTTTTCTGGTCGTGTTTAGGAAAAAGAGGAAAATATGTAAATTTTCAAAGTACACACCATGTACTGTGATGACATTGGAGGCCATGTGCTGGTTGTGTCATGGTCACACACATTGCCATGTATGGGTGACATGGAGGCTGCCTAATGTGGAGTATGGAAAAAAGGAGAGTACACATTGTGTACTTCAAAAGTACATGTTGTGTACTTTATTTTTTTCATTAAATGCACCGGTGTTGCATCTGACAGACAAAACATCCTTCTTTTAGATTTTGTTTCTCCGAGAGAAAGGGTACAATCATAGATCTTCGATGAGCCATTGAGCCTCTTTTCGTCCTCTGATTCTAACACTCTTGGGTGCATTGGAATCACATCATTCAGTTCTTCCTTCTCCTAGAACATCGTTTTCCAATTCCTCATCTTTTCCAAGTTATGGTGGGTTGAATGTTTTGTAAATTTTCATGCATCGATGATGTTATAAGGAGTTTAAAGCCTCTAGGTTCATGTATATTGATATCCTAACCCCGAGGTAGGTGGCTTGTGACTTTCCGTTGAATTTCCTTGAATATTATGTGCAATTTCCCCCAATACCCATGAACGGGTAATTCTGTGTTTACCGTTTTACCCCTGTTGTATGCCTGCCATACTAGTATGCCTGTGTATAGGATGTTTGAATATGAATATGGTTTAAATTCTATTCTATGGTGGTTCTTACCATGCACATTCTGTTTATGGTCGTTTGGTCTTGTTTTTCTTTGGTTTCTTGTCTGTTTCCTTTCTTGTTGTAGTAGGATGGAGAAATGTTCCCTAAAATGCTTAATATGTTATAGAACAGTTTATAAAAGTATTTCTATAAGTCTATTTTGTCCATATTGTATTTCTATGATGTTATCCTACACATGGCCATGAGAACTGGGTGTAGAAAACTATAAGGGGATAGACCAAGTGAGCTTCCTCAGAGAGTCATTGAGCTTTGGGCTATAGGGGGATTGACCGAGTGAGAATTCTCAAGGAGCCTAGGTTTACATTGGGATATAAGGGGATAGAACATGAGAGCTTCCTCAAGGAGTCCTTTATGGATTTAGACTATACAGGGATAGACCATGTGAGCTTCCTCAGAGAGTCTCTATTTGTTTGTTTGAATCACCTGATCAGCATATGCTATTGGAGGGATTGACTATGTGTGCTTCCTCAGAGAGTCTATGAACAACCTGGGCTATAAGGGGAATTTACTGAGTGTGCTTCCTTAGGGAGTCCTTGACCATAGGTCTATAATGGGAATTGACTGTGCGAGCTTCCTCAGAGAGTTCCTGACCACCCTAGACTATAATGGGAGTTGACTGTGAGTGATTCCTTAGATAGTCTTTATAAATCCGTATCACCAAACCAGATGTGTTAGTCTGAGTTCACTACCTAGAGGGTTGTTGGTACGTGTTAGGTAGGACCAGAGGGGATGGTTGTGAGTACTTCCCAGAGGGTTACCTGTTGTGTGTTGCTGCTTGTTAGTTGTTGCTTGACTTGGAACTATGAATTGTATATTGTTTAGAGAGTTCATGTTTACTGTTTCATGTACTTGTACCTGCCATATATTCACTGACTATTAGGCACAGATCTTCGGGTGGTTTTCTATTATTATTTAGTCTCACACCCTATTTGGGCCATGCTTTAGAGACCAAAATAACTATATTATTGCAGTTATAGACTAGGTTAAGATCCCTTCGACTTCATGTACTTCACTTGCTGTGGAGCTGGAGAGAATAGGAACAAGCCTAGGCTCGCGATGCTGAGGAGATATTTATCATTCTTTTTTACTTGTTTTTAGTACTTTTTGTAATTCCATCATTGTGACTTGTTTGGATACTTTCCTAGACATATGTATCATGCATCATATATATATGTGCTTCTGCTGTTTATCATATTTTGTCTTCTGATGTTCACTTGTGTATGGATTGTTTACTACTTCTGCAATTGTTTATTGTATTTCTCTTCCACTATGTACACTGGAAATGAGGGCATAGTTTCCCCCACTATCACACCCAAGGACCTCATTGCTAGTTGGCATCATCTGGAATTTGGGGAAATGCACTTGAGGCCATGTGAAGAACCGGGTATGGGGCGCTTCTGGGTGGCTTCCAGAACCGGGACGTTAAAAAGTGGTATCAGATGCAGGTTCTTTTCTCTTGACGTACTATTTGGAGCTTATAGCCAGATATAGGACAGAATAGGTACTTGGCAACATGTTGACCCCGGGATTAGCTAACCCGTGTACAGGGAAAAGCCATACTACCTCGTTTATTGAAATTTTACTTATTTGTAGTTTTATAGTTGATTTGATTTCACTGTTGGGTGTTTCACATGCTTTGTGTTGTTACGATTGTTGTTATTATGGTTCTATTTCTGTCACAACCCGATGAGATGAGGGTACGTCATCTAATGCATCATATAGGAACATGTTAGAAATCACATTCCATGCATTCTTTCCATTCCATCTAGGATATATTAGCAATTTCATGTTGTTGTGATAGATGATGTGTTGATTATAAATGTTGTTGTGATAGATGCTTTGATTGAATCCCTACTATTTGGTAGGGAATTTGTTTGTATAGTTCTTTGCTTATATGGACACCAAACATTGGTTTGTGTGGTGTGGTGGGCCCTCGTGGACTGCAATTTGGCGGATCATTGCTTTTTTCCCTTGTTATAACTTGTATAACATGCCTAACATTGATTCATGGGGAGTATGAGCCCTCACAGATCGGAATTTGGCACCTTCTGCGTTCGTTTCAGTGTTTTTCTGGGCTCCAGATTTGTTTCTGAGGATTAATATCTAGAAAAATCTAGAATACATTCCATTTAGTTTTGACTACATGCCATGTGTTCTACTGTTTGGGAAGAAACAGTTTTTCAAAAGTACACACCGTGTAGTCTCTAAACCGTGTCATAGACCGTTTAGGCAGAGGCAAGGGATGGGGAAATTCTTGTAGGAACATTCCATGTACAAGTCTAGAACTTCGTGTAGTCTAAAATAGGTACCTCGGCCGTGTAACAAACAACATGGGTCATGTAATATTTTCACAACATGCGGTCTCTGAATTATACATGCAGTGTAGTATGACCTGGGTACCCGCCTGTGTCACGAACAACACGGGTTGGTGTTACCTATTATCATAAACATTGTGTCCTCCTGGAATATGCCATGTAGTGTTATCTATGTAGCCAGTCATGTAGCTAACAACACGGGTCGATGAAGCTTATTGAAGTACACGTCGTGTCCAAATTTAACAAGCCGTGTTGTTTTGTCATAAGAAATCCATGTGGCTAGACCATGTAGAAGTACTCAGGAAGGGAAGAGGATTCAAGTACATAATGTGTGATCGGACAACAAGCCATGTATTTGGGGTGTTACATGACCCGTTTAGGCAGAAGGACACACCCATGTGAATGACTTAAGGGAACACGTCGTGTAGAAAAAGTACACGCCGTGTAGTCATGTTTTGAAAAACATGAATACTTTTTTTATTTTGTTCCCTATATTTCCTTCTAGTATTTATTTTTTGATAATCTTGAATCTATGATGTGCATTTGACCTTGCAGATTCATGCCATCAAGACATCCTCCGGTTGACCGCCAGTAGCAGGGAAATGATCAGATGCTCAATACGGCTCATCAGGGAATTCCTGTAGATCCTTTTGTGGTGCCAGCCTTGGGACCAACAGCTATACCAGTTGCAGGTGCGGATGCATTGTTTAGGGATGTTTTTTTGGGGATGATGCAGACCTTCTAGGGGGTGTAGCCTGCTACCCTTTCGATGGCTGATTTGACCCAGGTTTTCTAGCAGCACCATCCTCCCACCATCTTAGGCGAAAGAGGACTGTATGATATAGAGTCGTGGCTCAAAGCCATGCTGACAATCTTCGAGTGTCTCGAGGTACCACCAGAAAGGAGGGTGAATATCATGACCTACATTCTCCAAGACTCTACCAAGAGGTGTTGGGATGTTATCTCTTAGGTGGGCCTCCACCAGAATATGGCTTGGGAGGTGTTTAAGCATATCTTCTACGATTACTTCTACCCAGAGACCTTGAGGGCCGACTGATCCTGGGATTACATGAGCTTAGAGCAGTGTACCCTTTATGTGATGGATTATTCCTATTATTTCATAGAGATGCAATGTATCACGCCTATCCCAGTCAGTGATGAGTTTTTCTTGGATAGAAAGTTTGAGGACGGTCTCAGGCAAGAGATCTGTTCCCAAGTGAACATCTTCAGGTTGACATTGATTTATTCTATCGTCAACTAGGAGCTGATCACAGAGTGAAATTTGAGGGATTTAGAAGCAGTGAGCCAGGGTGGTTCGACTTCCAGAGTTAGTATTCCTCCTGATGATAGCAGGAGGCACCGCAGGGACCTTTCTCAATGAGATCATCGTATACGGGATGCACCTTCTGGTAGCCACGTGATGTGATACCAGTGCAGGAGGAGAGGTAATACAAGGACATGTTTCCCAAGAGACCCGATGGAGTGTCGATCTTGCAGCAAGATGGGCATCTCTTGCATTTCAATTAGTTTTTCCCTCCATCAGCCAGAGACACGGGTTCTACTATGACTTCGCGCTCGAGAGCATCACAACCAGTTTCTCACCAGTCTAGGAACTGGGGATATTCCGGTCATTCAGGCTAAGGTGGTGGTCATGGTCGGGGTGTTCAGTCGTCGGTCTATCAGAGACAGCCAGGTGGGTCAGCTCAAAGTGGTCAGGTGGGGTCACAGGGCCATGGAGCAGGATAAATTTTTGTGATGGGGCATAGCCAGCATGTACAGGATCCCAAACCTTCCATCATTCGAGGTACGATTGTTGTAGCCTCAGTTTTATCTTCTTCTCTTTTTGACACATGTTCTTCCCATATCTTTATCTCTGTTGCAGTTGTGGAAAGCATTGGTCTCTATATATTTTCTTCTGTTGATATCCTGACACTAGACACACCGTTGGGGACTAGGGGGGTTAGTGTACGTTAGTGCAGAGAGTGACTTCTTGAGGTTTTGGGGTGTCACTTCTTATGGGACCTCTATGTCATAGAGATGGTGATCTATGATGTCATTCTCGGAATGGTCTGGTTAGTTCCCTTCCAGAAATTCATCGATTACTATCGCCACCGGGTGAGTTTCATATCACCAGAGGGTGGATATTTTCTTCATCAGGGTGAGTGGGATGTCCAGGTGAGTCGAACAGGACCTGAGCATCATGGGCTAGGAGGAGTTACAGCCCAGATTTTCAGTTTATATCTGCATGACTAGGGGACTTCACAGTTAGACTTTCCTTATGTGGTGGATCATTTCATGGATGTCTTTCCAGAGGAATTTTTACATTTATATCGAGATCTTGATGTAGAATTTTCTATTGAGCTCATGCTAGGAGCATCACCGGTGTCCATTCCTCCTTATAGGCTGGCGACACTTGAGTTATAGGAGCTCAAGAGGCAGTTGGAGGAGTTGCAGGCCAAGGTGTTCATCCGACCAAGTACATCTCCTTGGGGTTCTTATATCATGTTTGTGAATAAGGCAGAAGGCACCCTCATGATTTGTGTGGATTATCGGAAGCTGAACAAGTTGAAGGTCAAGAACTGATATCACTTTCCTATGATTGATGATCTCCTTGATCAGATTCGAGGATCCTAGGGGTTCTAGAAGATCGTCTTGAGGTATGGTTATCGTCATTTGCGTGTTAGACCATCTGATATACCTATCACAGCTTTTAGGAGCAGGTATGGTCAATACGAGTATACAGTTATGCCATTCGGTCTCACAAATGCGCCTGCAGTTTTCATGGCACTGATGAAACGAGTGTTCCATCCATACATGGATTCCTTCATGGTGATTTTCTTGGATGACATCATGGTGTACTCTCACACTCAACACAACCATGCTACCTATCTTGAGGTCATTCTGAGTACACTAAGATATCATCAGTTATATGATAATCTCTCAAAATGCCACTTTTTGATGGATCTGATTCACTTCATAGGTCATATTATCTCAGAGACAGGAGTATCAGTAAACATAGAGAATGTTAGGTAAGTATTTTCCTAGGAGCATCCGAAGAACATATTTGAGGTAAATATTTTCATAGGGTTGGTTGGATACTACAGATGCTTCATACAGGACTTTTCATTCTTAGCAGCACCGCTGACAGGTCTGACTAAGAAGGGTGTAAAGTTCTTGTGGTCCAATTCTTGTGATTCAGCCTTTCAAGAGCTGAAGGGGAGGTTGACATCAGCACTGATACTAGTCATGCCAGAGCTAGGATAGATATATACTATTTACTATGATTCTTCAGGTAACGGGCTAGGAGCTGTGATAATTCATGGAGATGGATTCATTGCGTACGGGTCTTGGCAGTGGAGGCCACATGAGAGGAATTACTCAACGCACAATCTGGAGTTAGAAGAAGTTGTTCATGTCTTAATCTATTGGATACATTATCTTCTAGAAGAGCATTTTTTGGTTTTCACTGACCACAAAAGTCTCAAGTACATCTTCACTCACCATGATCTAAATATGAGACAGCGCAGGTGGGATGATTTTTTTTGTCCTTTGAATTTGAACATGCCTATACACCTAGGAAAGGAAACACATTGGCTGACACATTAAGCAAGAGAACTCATATACAGGATGTTCATGAGGCCAACAGTGAGTGTCAGCTTGTGGATCTATTCTCTGAGATGCATTTGGAGGTGCACGACAGACACGGGCATACATTTCTATCTTCTGTAGTTGTTACCTCTACTCTTCTTGAATGGGTACGGATGAGGATGCTATTAGAGTCAGAAGGCCTATTCTTGTGGGAAAGTGTGTTAGGAGATGACCCTATTCTCATATGGACAGTAGGCGAGGACGAGATCTTTCATTTCCAGGGATGTGTATGGGTGCCAGCAGAAATACATGAGAAGCTGATGTGGGCATTTCATTCCTCAATTTGGGTAGGTCCTCTTAGCGTCAACAAGATGTATCATGATCAAAAATTCCATTATTATTGTCCAGGAATAAAGAGATATGTTTATAGTTTTTCCATGAGGTGTTCAATTTGTCTGCAGGTGAAAGCGGAGCATCAGCAATCAGCAGGTCTTTTGCAGCAGTTTCCCATTCCAGTGTGGAAGTGGAATGATTTTGCGATGGACTTCGTGCCCAATTTGTCAAGGTCGCCTCAAGGTAATGATGTCATTTGGGTTGTCATCTACAAGATTATGAAGGTTTCTCACTTCTTTTTGATCAAGGAGACCTTCAGTGTTGATGAGCTAGGACGGTTGTATATCTGAGAGATTGTACATCTACATGGAGTTCCTCACTCCATTGTTTCAGATAGGGATGCATGTTCTACTTCTTGGGTCTGGTAGGGGCTTCAGAATGATTTGGGTACACAGGTACTTTTGAGTATAGCATACCATCGCCAGAAAGATGGCCAGTCCTTGTGTAGGATTAAGGTCCTTGAGGAAATGTTTTGATCTTGAATTATAGACTTTTTCGGTTCTTGGGAGAATCATATACCTCCTTTAGAGTTTTCATACAATAATAGTTTTCAAGGAACTATTCATATGGAACCTTATGAGGCTTTGAATGGTAGGCCATGCTGATCACCCTTATGTTGGATAGAGGTAGGAGAGGCTACTTTGCTGGGTCCTCGTCTTTCCAAGGATACCACCGAGCAGATAGAGTTGATTCAGAATAGGATGGTTACTTCACAGTATCAACAAAAGTCTTATGCAGATTAGCAGAGATGACCTATGGAGTTCGAGGTCAGGGATCAGGTTTTCCTACATGTCACACTGAGGTTGGGGCATAGGAGGATTTGGAGAAAGGTTAAGCTTTCACCATGGTACGTCGGGCCATTTGAGGTGTTGGAGAGAGTCAGGTCGGTTTCCTATCAGTTTTAGTTACCTTAGAGGTACCAGGCTATGCATGAAGTCTTCCATGTTTCTCAGCTATGACATTTCTTTTCAGACTCGTCTCACGTATTTCAACCTAAGGTGGTTGAGCTCGAGGTGGATGTGTCATTTGAGGAGAATCCAATACCGATTTTCGATCGCGGTACAAAGGTTCTATGTGGCCGGTATGTTCTTCTGGTACGTGTGCTATGGAAGCACGGGCGGGTACAGGACGAGACTTAGGAGAGGGAGGCCGATGTATGAGCACAGTGGTCAGAGCTGTTCGGGGTTTCTTCATCTACTCCATGCTAGGGAAATTTGGGGACTAATTTCATTAAGGGGGGATGTTTGCAAGAACCTGGATCTTCTTTTTAGGTTTGTTTTTCTTTTTCTGTTCATTTTTTGGAAAAAGATAAAAATCTGGATATTTTCAAAGTACATGTTGTGTACTTTATATTTACACGTCGTGTACTGCGATGCTGCTAGAGGTCGTTTGCTGGCCATGTCATGGCCACACACACACAGCCATGTCTGGGTTACATAGATGATGCCTAAATTAGACTATGGAAATGGCGATTACACGTCTTGTACATTAGAAGTACACACCATGTACTTTGTTTTATTCATTAAATTCACTTGGGTCGCATCTGACAGAAAGAACACCCTTCTTCTAGCTTTGGTTCATCTGAGAGCGATGGTGTGGTCTCAGATCTTCAACGAGCCACTGAGCCTCCATTCGTCCTCCGATTATAACATTGCCGGGTGCGTTGGAATCGCATCAGTGAGTTCTTCCTTCACCTAGAGCATGGTTTTCCAATTCCTCCTCTTTTACATGTTATTATGGGTTGAAAGTTTTGTACTTTTTCATATATCTACGATGTTATAATAAGTTTCAAGCCTCTTGGATCATGTATAATTATATCCTAACACCGAGGTATGTTGTTTGTTCCCATCAATTGAAAGTCCTTTAATATTATGTGCAAATTCCACCAATACCCTTGAACGGGGTATTGAGTGTTTACCTCTTTACCCCGATTTTTTTCTTTCCATGCTTGTATGCATGTGTAGAGGATTTTTTAATATGAATATGGTTAAACTGATATGCTTTGGAGGTTTTACCCACGCACGTTCTATTTATGACCATTTGGTCCTATTTTTTTCTTGGATGCTTGTCTGTTTCCATGCCTATTGTAGTAGGATGGAGAAATGTTTTTTGAAATGATTGATATTCTATAGAACTATTTATCCAAGTAGTTCAATAAGTATACATTGTCCATATTGTATTGTTATGTCGTTATCCAACACATGGTCATGAGAACCAGGTGTAGAAGACTATATGGGGATAGACTGAGTGAGCTTCCTCAGAGAGTCTTTCAACTATAGCCTATAAGTTGAAAGACTGAGTGAGAATCCTCAGGGAGCCTAGGATTACTTTGATCTATAAGGGGCTAGAATGTGAGAGCTTCCTCAGAGAGTACTTGACTGCTTTAGACTGTACGAGGATAGACCGTGTGAGCTTCCACAAAGAGTCTTTATTTGTTTGTTTGAATGACCTTATTACCATAGGCTATAAGAGGGATTGACTGTATGAGCTTCCTCAAAGAGTCTACGAATGACATGGGCTATAAGGGGAATTTACTGAGTGTGCTACCTCAAAGAGTCCTTGACCTTGGGGCTATTAGGGTAATTGATTGTACGTGCTTCCTCAGAGAGTTCCTGACTACCCTAGACTATAAGGGGAGTTGATTGTGTGTGCTTCCTCAGAGAGTCTTTATAACTATTGAATGACCAAACCAGAGGGGTTAGGATGTGTGCACTACCTAGAGGGTTGTTGGTACTTATTAGGTTGGACCAGAGGGTATGGCTATGAGAACATACCTGAGGGTTACCTATTGTGCTTTAATGCTTGTTAGTTGTTTCTTGACTTCAAACTGTGGATTTTTTATTGTTCAGCATGTACCTGTTTACTGTTTCATGTACGTTTACGTTCCATATATTCACTGACTATTGGGAACAGATCTCCGGGTGGATGCCTACTGGGATTTGGTCTCAAACCCTATTTGGATAATTCTTTTGGGCCCAAACAGACTATATTGTTGCAGGTATAGACAAGGGAAAGTGCCCTTCAACTTTCGGTACTTGACTTGTTGTTGACCTGTAGAGCATAGGACCAAGCATAGGCTTGCGGTGATGAAGAGCTGTTTATCTTTCTTTTGTACTTTTTTTAGTACTGTTTGTATTTCCATCATTGTGACTTGATTGGAAACATTCCTAGACATATGTATCATTCATCATATATATATGTGCTCCTTCTGTTTATCATATTTAGTCTTCCATTGTTCACTTGTGTATGGATTGTTTACTGCTTCCACTATTGTTTATTGTTTTTCTCTTCCACTCTGTACTCTACCAATGAGGTCATAGATTACCCTCTATCACACCCAAGGCCCTCGCTGCTTGTCGGCAGCCTCTGGAGTTCGGGGAAATGTGCTTGAGGCCATGTGACCAACCGGGTATGGGTCCCTTCTAGGTGTCTTCCAGAACCGGGATGTTACAATAAACCATGATACATGGAATATATATATTTATATAATAAACTCATTTTATAAGACAATATTATTAATGAGTAATACAAAATAAGATAGATATGAAGTAACTACCTCAAAATCGGTTCACACAACAACTATTATGGGAGTCTCACACTATTCTGATGTCGAATTAAAGAATTAATATAATAGTTAATAAATAATCATTCTAAAAACTGATAATACAATTTCAATAAAAAAAATAGGCTATAAAAGAAGATATATCCACACATACCTAAAATGTCACACATGCAACATCAAAATAATCATGAGATACCACCATCATAATTGAAAAAACAGTACTAATCTTTAAATAATATGAACATAAAAAAATATTATATATAGATTATATCAAAAAATACCATATCCATATACAAAATAGGATATCAAGTAGTAAAATATGTAAATAAATAACACTTACAAATCTTATTAAAACTGATCAATCTAAGATCAAAACACCCTATGAAGGAATTCAAAGAGATGTTGATAAACCAAAATTGACATGGGAATATAATAGGATTAGGGAATGGAAAAATGTGGTTGATTTTGAATGAGATGGGTTGCATAAATGTTCAGTTTACTAAAACTGCCATTATAAAATGTATGAATTATTGGTTCTTAATGTAAACTTTAGAATGGATGATATGCCAAAAATTATATATACTTGTTCTGTAATTCATAGTTACAAATTCATTGATTGAATTATATCTGATACAATTATATTTTTTATTTTCATAAACCTAAAAAAATGAAACTTTTAAACATTCCATTCATGTTATGAATATATATTTCGTGAATGAACAACCTCCTATGTCCACAGATCATCCCATATCCTTAATAAAAAAACATAGTTAACTTCTAACACCATTAAAACCTAAAAATAACATAAAATTAATAATATGGTGTCCCTTGAATCATGAGATTAAAATTCACCCAATCATAGGTCATTTTATCCCTAATAAGTATCAAGAATCATGGATTCACCATAATTAGGTGATGAAACTAATCTGTCACTGATAATTCAGGATCCCATGTATTATGATAATATCAACATTATGGCCATAACAATACACCCAAGAGAATACAATTCCCATGCATGACATTCTTCTTTGAATCCATGATTTCCCCTAGTTACTCCCTAATGGAATCATCTATTTACTAATAAATCTCATTAGTCTCAAAATATTTGAAGGATTAAAATTGAACATAATAGGATAACTGATATGGATAAAATCATGGATACCCATCAAATTGATCCATGAATTGCCACTGATAAAAAATCTGCATGGCTATCTTAGTGATATAAAATGATTAAACATATCATGGAGTTACCTTCCACTATTTCCAAATATGAAGGTGATCTTACCATAGATAAGCACATAAGAAGAATCACTACAAAACCTTAAAACACAAATGGATTACATCAATGAATAGTATATTATTTCTATAAAATATAATATTTAACCATCCATAGATCTATTTAAAGAAACATTTCTAACATATTCTAAACATGACATAATCTCATACTAGAGGCCATGTGTGCATCTTCCCAATAAAAATGTGATATGAATGGTAGAAAATAAAATTCCTTGATGGGATGAATTATAATAGGGGACTAGTAACAATTATTAAAGGTCTACACGAAAATTATTGTACATATGTACCATAATATTTTGAATTCCAAGATTAATTTATATAGCTTGTCCATTAGAATTTTATATTACACTACTTCAGGTTATCTCCATGTGGATGGTATGTTAAGCTGAATATGGCCTGATTCCCCGTCACCACATGGAGATACTTCTAGAAACAAGATATAAATAGTGGATCATTGTAAAATAAAATTCCATAGAAGGCCCAATATGATCATAAAATTTTGTCTATGTAAACAGTAGTGAGATCATAACCCATTGTGGTGTCCCTGATGGGAATTAATAGGGATTATTTTTTTAAAATAATCAATCCAAAGGTATATTGAATATTTTCCGTAGGGATTCTATGGACATATAATATTGATGTTCATGGTCATCCATTCCATTGATAAGATTTAATACCATGGTACACCATGAGAGGTGGTGTTACTTCGGGTGTCCACATTTTCAAGAAATATATGGATCATGTCCCCACTATTAATACAAAATGTAAACTTATCTAATATAATTCAGTAATTATGAGACACACATATGAAGTAAAATAACAATAGAACTATAGATTCATTTGGTTTACCTCTATAGGATTTACCAAGGATCATACTCCAATAGTGTATCCGTCTTAAAATAACCCACTATGATTCAATAGATATTTTGAATTGATTTTTCACATACATAGAGAATCATTTCAAATAATAATTCCATTAAAATAATTTATAGATGCCAAAATTCCTCCCTTAGAAAATTTCTATCAACTCCATCCCACTCACTAAAATGGGTTGTGCATTTCTATGTTAATCATCTTGATGGTGACTACGGTTTCATAGAACATGAATGTGATGTTTTTTACCAAGTACCTCAACTTATGACACTTCAATACATTTTAATAAAATTCCCATTTTCAAGTTTTCTTGAATAATTATTTTTTGTGAAACACCCTCATTCTCAAAACCCCCTTTTTTCATTGACCTTTTATCATTCAAGAAACTCTTAGATTTCATGAAACAATTTACCATCACAAACCTCCTTGTTTTTATGAAGCATTATATTATGAATTGAAATAACATCATTTTTTCATAGTAAATTTTCTTGTTAAACTTTTTTTTATTAATGTTATTGATTATCAGAATAATTAACTTTTCCTTTGATGGTCGGTAAGTTACATAGATTAATTAACACTTTATCCAATGCCTCTCAATGATGATTTGATATCCAATATCTTATTTATATGAATTTATTCCTTTGTATGATTTTAAATCTCATAATAGACTTTTCATGAAATTCTAAATACAAGTTTTTGAAACTCCCTTTATTCTAGAAACATTACAGAAAAGTTTCCATGTAGAAACTCATAATTTTTTAACATATAAAAAGGAATTATAAGATCATTTTTTATATATTGGAATGTAAAATATGGAGAAAAATAAATTTATTCCAACCATAATAAATTACAAATCATGTTATAATAAATCATATTACCACCAGTTTAAATAAAACATTTGTAACATTGATATACATACAACATAAATTTCCAAAATTATAATGTGATGAAAAAAATATTCCAAAATAGGTGGAACAAATCATATATAATAGACTAAAAAAAGTATCCTAATTTTATACAATTTAACAAAATCCTTTAATCTAATCATATGGATACTATCAATCAGGAATTGACTCAATGAGTGATGATAGAAATGATACACTATTAAAATACATACCTAAATAATCCTCCATTGTTTCTATATGAAATGGTTTAATATCCACATAATTTTTTGACCCTCAAAAGATTCAATGACCATTTTAGATGTGTACATCATTCTAATAGAATCTATGATGAAATTAGACTCCACTTGTGTGTAGGATATGTTTATGTCAATGGTATAATGGTATTCCCCCAACCACTTATACATTACATTATAGTTATTCATAATAAAATATATAACTTGGAATTGTTTACAAAAAAATACCATCCAAGAGTCCATAAAGAGATGGTGTGGGAAACAATTATGCACATTAATTATAGTGGTAACCTATATATAATCATTGAGGTATTTATTCTCATGTGGATGAAGGTGACAATAATTTTACAACACCACATGATCATCTTATATAATCATATACCACATCCGAGAACTAGAACAACCACAATATACGATGTATCCATTACCAAGTTCCAAAAATATTAAAATATAACCCATTTTTAGAATTTCTATCAATTTAGAAACATAAATATATAATATAGAATATTAATTGAAAATCATCAAAAAAATTATATTATTTAAAGGTTATTTTATTTTTAAGAAATCAGTGAAATAAAACTCATAATATCTAACTAAACTAAGGATGCTCTAAATCGTGATGAGGTCATTTAGTTCATCCTAAAAAATGAAAAAATCATTGTATTAGGATCAAATGATAGAGAATTATTTGAAATCACATTCCATAATAACTTCACTCCATGGACCGAAATATTTTATTTCAGTATCATTCCATTAATATAGTTAATACTCTTCATTTAATATGTAAATTTTTAAGGTGATCTCCCGCACCCTCTTATAGATAATTTTCTAGGATGTCATCAACCAGTTTATAGAAAATTATTTTATGAAACTAATGTAATATATGTTTCAATAAATACCTAAAAATTAAAATTTCATTACATAGGGAAAATGTAATTAAAATGTATACATATTTTCAAAACTACTCTTGAAAGAAGTTGTCATGATATTTATTTCCAGAACTATGACTTGGTGATATCCCAACTAAGGAAAAATCATTAAAACCCCATATCCTCCTTTCATAGACAAAATATTTCTTTTTCAAGTGGAAATATTATTTTTTATTAAAACTCATTTAGTTCAACTTTTGGTCGACATACCAATTGTTTAATGAACCGCCATCTCTATCCATAATGATCACAGTTTTAAGATATGGTGAAACACATGGGTTTATAAAGACCTTGTCAAGAATATCATCCAACTCCATCTTGATATCATTCATCTTAGTATGTTAAATATGGTATAAGGTTATATAAATAGGCTGAATAAATAGAACTATAAATCTTGAGAACACTACCAGCATCTTTTGAATAATATAAAACATGTCTCCTTGGAAAACTGTAGGAGAATCCATAACAACCCGTGAAGTATTGTCAAGATGGGAAAAATAATTGGCCTCAACCGAAACAATATAAGAAACACACCTAATCCCAATTAATGAAATGTCCCACATTATTATACCTCAAGACACACACTCAATTTAAAATAAAATATATTTCATCACTATTATAGAGATAACACACCAATAATAATAATAAATATACTATTTATGATACACTTACTAACCGATCAATATTATGATGTCAAGAAGATCAAAATTGAGAACATGGAAATCCAAAAATAAAAAAAAACATCCACTATTAAAAGAAAAAATTATAGAAAATGGATTCTTTTTTATTTCCCCTATCCAATTGGAATCTTTATATCAATAATAAAGGACATGAGCTCCATTAAATGGTTGCAAACAATGAAAAAACTGACACATAGGTAAGACGGTGTGGCACATGTAAAAAAATATATGTTTTTCATAATCGATGTAATAATTTACCTCACTATAGAGTCATACATGCATTAACCTTAACCAAAAAGTCATACACTTCATGAACATGCTTCAATACTAAGACATTTGGGTGGATACTTGTGAAAATTAAATCTTCTAGATTAGCATTAGTGGCCTTTGGATATAAGGATTATTGACTATAATGGGGTGTATAGAAATAATACTAGAAAATTTGTAGATTTCCTTTACAAAAAGAAGAACTATAATTATAGATGTTTATTAGAAAAATAATCTGATGTTCCATACATTTCCAAACTGGTAGTAGTTTATAAGAACATTTTTTACTAATGTTGATGGTTTTGAGGAGGCCCACTCATGAGAACCACCACCAACACCCTTTAGAATATTATTTATCTTCCAATTATCTCCCTATAATCTATTGAAACTCTAAATTTCAGGAATATTGCATTAATAGAATATAATTATTTGTTATGTATTTATTTATTCCATCAGTTCCATTTCAACAATCTCAATAATGGTGGTGATATTTATCAGGTATTCCTACAATCAAATATCTTCCCAAAATGTATTTTTAGATATTTTATATGATTACTCATCACCACCAAAATACTATAATGTACAATCTCTCTAAAATAATTGGTGTACTCTGACACGGAATTCTCTCCCTTATGTAAGGGTATAGATTTAAAGTATTTATCTTTAATCAATGATTCTCTATGTAACATTATAAATATTAGGGACTTTAAGCCCTTCCACTCTAATACAACCTATTGGTATTTCTAATCCATTGAATCCCACAAACTCATTATAGGCCACTTGATCATCAGTGATTTATATTTCAACTTAACTAAATATAATTTCTCTAGGAAGTCATATCCCTTTACAATAATGTCGAACAAATCGTCTGACTCATGGGATTAATTTATAGACATCATACATTGTTTACTATCATTTAGTAATTCAAACACTAAATACATATCTCCTATAACTCCTAGTTTCACTAAAATAGCATAATTTTGAACTTGTGTTACATTCAATTCAATTGAATTAATCACATGTAAGCTGGACTATATGTTATTATCATCTAATGTAAGACATCCTTGAGGAGGATCTTTTACTACACCTTCCTATGGAACGTGTGAAATAATTCCCAGTAGTATGTTTCAACAACATAAAATTACACAGGAATCACTATAAAACATAAAAAATGGTCTAAACTATATAAACATAAATTGAAATTGAGATAGTGGATATAAAAAATCATTGGATTCACACACGTCATAATCATTATGTGACTAACGTATTGCCATGAAAAGTGATTCCTAGGAACTTAGTTTTACAAGCCAAAAAATTCTCATAAATCCTATGTACTATTTATAAACATACTTAAAATATTTATAAGAACATATTGATTCAAAATTGTAATTAACCATCCTAGAAACCCCATTCAAATTTGATCTAAACCGAACTATGAATGGACTACACAACATGGATGGTATAGAAACCAACTCATCAGAATCCAACAATTACTAGAGGGAAAAATTATCCTAACCTAAAATAATATAAATTTCAAATATATATGTATATATAATGAAAACCATTTAATATGTCAATAGGATTCTTGGTCATATATCATAGTCTATATATAGAAAAACATAACTCAATCTTCAGACTCACACCAACTATGACATCATCTATATACCTGAAGTAATGTAAATTCAAATTAATATACTTCAATAAAAGACCTTTGGAAATTGAATATCAAATGACAGACTGATAAAAAATCATATGTTTGTCACAATAATCGACATGATATATATACTCCAAAAGATAATACCATGATGAATCAATAATTGTTTGAGATAGGTTGAAACATGATAAATAATCTCCAAAAGTAACCCATAACCACATCCAGACCAAGTGATCATATAAGAATAAAATATTATTGATTGAAATTAATTATAATATGAAATTAGTTCAAATAGATATCAAAAAATGTTAAATATTTTCGAGAGAAATATATCATCCAAAACATCTGTTAAAATACCAAGGGTTTAGGGAATGGATAAGGGGGATTATAAAAAATAGATGGGAAACCAAAAATATTAATCTTCTACAAAAAAACATAATTAACATCATGAATAATTCCATAAAAATGTGAACATTAAAATTTGCAGATACACTAAAAAACACCTAAAAATTTTACATCACCATTAATTCCTTGTTCATGACACATAAAAATATAAAATCTAGAAAAATTATCACATTTTGAATAAATAATGCCTTATATATCAACAAATTTCATATTGGAAATATACATTAAATGGGTTAAATTTCTTCAATATCCATGAATATATCGATTTTCATTAAAAAAACTCATGGATTTATCAAACACCACTCAAACCCAAAAATAATTTATAAATGATATATAAGAGGGAATACATATATCTAGTATATTACTAATGCATCCATATCCATGAAATGGTTTAATAAATTTATGATAAAAATATATATACTAATTTAAAAAATGTATATAATAAATAAATATAATAATAAGGAATTGATTAGTGTTTTGGATATGATCAATCCATGAAAATTGTGAATGTAATCAAATCAACAAACAAAAACATGCATGGGAAATTGACTAGTTTACACTATAATGATGATCCAAATGATAAATTTTTAATGGATGGGGACTCATAATTTATAATGTACTAATATATATAATAACAACAATGAAAATATAAATAATTTATTGAAATATAAAAGATCAAAATTCATTATGTACGGGGCTATAATAATGTGAAACACATTTCAATACCTAGGGTAACGTTTTATGTTAAAATAGATATTCTCTTCCGGACATTCTACATAAAATTTACATACATGGAAATTATTTAAATATTATACTATATTAACCTTATTTTTTATCCCATATGGTTCATTGATGGTATATCAATTTTTTATTTTCTTCCCCTCTCATTGGTACTAAAAATTATTATGTATTTTCTGTAAATGAAAATTCAATATTATTTTCTCTTTTGTTGAATAAATGTTTTTCCACATCCTTGATCATTGAATAATTTTTTGGAATTTTATTCTTTTAATCTAAAGATTATAGAAATTAATTTTCAACCATATTTTAAATTATTTTAAAGATAATTCAAATCTATTTTTACAATTTTTTCAAAAAATTTAATTTATGATTTTAAATGAATGATTGAAAGGGATTATTTTTTTAATGTTAACTATAATGAAAAATTGTAATTACCCAACCCATATAACCAAGTTATGAGAAATGATACACATAAACTCCTTTTTATCCCCCCATAGTAATGGTGTGATAAAAAATTTATGAGTGTCTTAATGGTTATATGGGATGATTATATTCCTGATATCAATAGGAATGTACCTAGATTAAAACACAATATAAATTAAAATCACAAATTTCATTTGGTAAAAAAGAATAAGATAATATAATTTAATAAATTAAATACTTATACTGAATCATAAATTAAAAAACCCCACTAATTTTGGTTTTCCAATGTATGATAACCTAAAAAAACTATAAATTAATGCATTGCTGTGATTTTTTCCTTTTTTTACTTTCACCCTCCATTATCAACCTAACTTGTTCATTGAAGCAGGTCCCCTAACAATTCATATATATGTAACCTTGAATTATTCACTTGTATCATGATTCCCATGCATGGTGTGATTATAAAACTAGTATGAAACATAAATAATTGTCCTTACAAAAAATTACATCATTATATAAAACTCCATACCACAAAGAAAATGTTAATGTAAAATTAACAATAATGTATAGAGTTATTGTGTGATAAACAAACATCAACAAACCCTAACTCTACCTTCTTCAGTACCATTTCTGAAGGAGTATTAGAATTATCCATTTCTTGACTCCTGTAAACCCATGTAATCCTCACATCAATTAAAAACATTCAACACATATACTTGTGTTGAACATTTTCCTTTAGGTAAAATCCATGAACACCATTAATTTTATATTATGGTGTTCAGATGTCAACCTAATTCCATTGTCTATTAAAATATACATTCACAAATTTGTACCAAATTTCTGGCATATGGTAAATCAACTAACACACATTTCATCAAAATTTACTTGATGTGGTGTATGTTTTAATATTCATATCCCATATAATGGTTATATCCGAACCACTGAAAAAAAAATTTGTCACTCCCCCTCTATGGGTTCAACTAGTTTAGTAAGACTAACATGTTACCATCAATCATGTCATTGGGGAACCATACATGAATTCATAAATAATCCATGTTAAAAAATGTTGTAATAATTTCATAATAAGAAATTTATTATGATCCCCACACAGAATCACAAATCAATTTGACGAATATGGGGTCTTATGGGCCACTCACACACCAATATGAAAATTATATCATGTATAATATCAGTTTTATACCCACAAACAATATTTTATGATAATACAATTTAAATATATAGTAGAAATAAAGTAGTATGGACTTCTTACCTCAACATAATTTGTTCCCAATGTCCAAAATAAGGACTCAGATCAATCTCCGATAAGGAATTCCCAATGAGAATTGTCATATATGGCACATTAAGATAAATTTGGTGGAAGATGACAATTATATGAATCCATAATACTCTCCATCAACTAACCAAAAGTCACTAATTATATCACAACATTATTTATGGATATATTCAATAAATACTTTATTTTTTAATCCTTTCTACAAGAGGATATTATATCTACAATTAAACATAATAAACAAAGGAATAATGACCTATTACAATGAATTATAACCTACAAAACCTATAGATAAATTTAAAATTGAGTTGGTATTGAGATGAATTTTCATTAACAACAATTGTAATCCATTCATTGAGATATGAAGCTATAGGTGAATAAATGACCTGTTTCATGGAGGTTCAATGTTAACAATAAAAATTTTGTATTAATTAAAATTGAAAATAATTTTTCATATCACTCTTTACTAATCTATTAAATATCTTTGACAGGTTGATTTAATCATTAGAGAACCCTCATTGATTTCCTATATGGATTATTAAACTATGTGAAAACCATTATTTTTCATCCATTCCTAGTAATGTGGTCTCCTAGGGAATTTATCATATTTATCTCAGTTTATGTGCCCTCTCTGGAACATCTACTAAGCCACTCAAATAAAATAGAAAATATCATTTGAGTAACTAAATGGTTATCCAATAATTTTCTTCAAAAAATTCACCCTGTAAATTCATTTTGAACCATTTAAAACCATCCATAAAAAACCCAAAACCTCACCCAAGAAATTAAAAACAAAATCCCCAAAAGTTAAGGTCTTATTAAAATGTTTCCATAGATTAAATATATGTCCCATTACATTTTCTCCCTCTATAGACTTTTCATCTACAAGAAGTGTCCCTCGTGATCCTTCTCATATCACACATGCAACTGAACCCATACATCAGATTCTAGATCTGACGTATCCTATCAGTTGAAGTTGTTATTCTACAAAACTCATAGAAGTTATATCTTCTTCACTCATATTACCTACTAACCCTTAGACATTAATTCTTAAAATATTATTAAAATGATTTATTTGGATTGAATTCAATAGAATCTGAATCTACCCCATGAATAGTATCATGCTCTTACTTTTGAATCATAAACAAATTGAATACAATATTTATATCTCATCACATTAGGGGTGATATATGGTGTATTTCACTATTCCTAAACACTTAAGGCTCTCAAAAGGTTCCATAAACTATATTTTTAACACGTTCTATTTCTATTATCATCAATTCCTAGCTATGTTGATGCCCATATGTAAACTTATCCTCCCATATTGACCTCCAATTTCCAATACTCTAAGGATTTTAATATTTATATATACTATGAGTTATCATTAACCCTTTAAATTTCAATGAAAACTTATTGATAATTTCTTACACCATACTCTGCTCGATAATTATTACCCTTCCTCACTCATGTGAATACAGTGATGAAAAGCATCACTAACTATAAAATGAATTTAATTGTAAAATATGAGTCAAATAATTGTAAATTTTATACAATAAAAAATATAGCGATGATAAATGATCATCCCATGATCCACCAAAATCATATATACATTCATCATGTATATAATTCAAAATATGGATCTTCTACTCATATAGACCATCTGTATATAGGTGTTAAGACATACAAAGTTTCAATTATGTATCATGATCCTTATATAAGATGTTCTAAATAATTTCATAAAAAACATCAATCTTAGTTATTTACTATTCACCTAGGTAGTCCTTATAGTCACACTATCTCACATATATTGATTTTTTCACTAACATGTATCAAAAGTGTATTTCATATTTCAACCAATTGTGGTAGAATATATATCTGATCAACAAAAACCCAAAATAATATCAACATCATGGGATCCTAGGGTTTTCTATTGTAATCTCCATTATCTACTCATCCAAATTCCAAAAAGGTACCTTAAGAGGTTAAATTTATACAGGTAATAAATTATTTCAAAACAAAATTCTATGACATGTATTACAACAAGAGAGAGTAATAAAATGTAATTATATAATCTTGGACACCATAAATTTATGATGATATCATAATTTTTCATCATTGATCCTGGCTCCAATCCCCACTATGGATATTGAGATTCACTCATTAGATATTCCATTATGGTTATAGGATCCAGAACATCCCATATATCTAGATCATATTGCTTCTATATAAAAATCATCATGGAATACGGTTGTTTGAAACCAACATATTCATAGTACCTAAGAACTATAAATCATACATTTACATAGAGTTCAACTTGTCTACCAAAGAATATGTGATATGTGATGGGGAATATGTCATAAACCTTTTGATCCACAAATTTACACACCAATAATTTATAAAATAATATCATAAATCATCATTCCTATTGTAAAGCCCCCTAAACAATTTCATGTGTATTGTAAATTTGTTAATGAGAAAAAAAATGCACATTAATGGTTTGTAATACATTTCAATTTAAAATGTATTCAGATTCATAAAACAATGTATCTATAATAGATTCTTTTCTTTTATAGAGAAGATATAACACAATCATGTATTGTCTATATTGTTGAAAACTCTCTTCCTGGAGATATAATGGTTAAAAACCTAATTTTCAAGGACCATAGCCTCAAACTTTGGTAACGTATTGTGTAGATATGGTTCTGAGGTCACAGATAATGAGAAAAATAATAAAGTCTGTGATCTCCCAACATAAAAAAGATCATAACAAATAACATGTGACATCATAATAACCATATGTCTAATCCAAGGAAACAGAAATATCATAATAGGATAGGATGTTATATTACATTCAAAATCCCTTAAATCATCATATAACTGATATATCCACCGAATATCCACCCCCTTCCTAATATGAAAATTTTTATGTTCATGAAAATGGGAAAAAATTTATTGATCTGTCTATGGAAAATGAACAAACCTATGAAACTGTTAAACTAAAAAATGCTTGTTTGTTTAGAAAAAGACATCACTAATTATAATATCTCTATATCAATGGATATTCCAATATCAATAATAACATTCCTATGAAATATTAGGAATTATATCCATAACAGACTCATAGAAATCATCCTGTATAGATTATGTACATTGATTTTACTAATCATGATGTTGAGTTGTCTATGATTTTTCTATGGGGTCCTTGAGTATATTTGGATATCATCAAAGAAAAATAATGAAAAAGTAATCAAGATGTTGATTGATGATAATGATTTAGAAAACCATGAACAATACTTTATAATTTTCTAACATGAATGGATTTTTATGATACTTATACAGTCCATACATTTTCATAAATGTTTTCTTATGTATATCCTATTCTCTTTAAAGAATATAGTTATATCTAGGTCAAAAATAAATTTAGTAGATCCACTGATTATTCCATAGCTACTAAACAAATTCAACAATAATATACAATTGGTTCACATTCATCATTGTAACTTTATTTTTCGTTAAAAATTCCACACAATGTCTAAGTCATTTTTATACCTTCCTAGAAAAACATATTAGGGAACCCTAAGTAGAATTTCTTGGTCTGATACATCACTTAATCAATAAACCCCTATGATACACATATAGATATTTCATATCTTCCAATTTAATATGACATATTGAGGTTAATAATGTATTCCAATTAGTCTTGATTATGGTATATATACATAAATTTCTATATTTATAAGTAATACTAATGTGTCATCATAGATGAAATACTTGAAAAAGTCTGTTATTGGTGGAGAATACAAGGATGATGACTCCTTTTCTATGTTAAAAACCATCCATTTGACTAAAAATATAAATGATATAAACTAAAATATGTGACAAATAATTCTTCCAACTATAAATTCACATTCAGCAGAAAAAACAATCTTTTCTCAATTATGTGTAGTGAGGGAAAGAAGTATCGTATTGAATTTGATGTGATTCTATTAATTATTGAATCATTCCTTTGGGAATACTACATCCAATCAATAAACTATATTAAAAATTTGTTAAATAAATTCCTATATAATGTATCTATTATAAGATTATATGGGCATCTAAGTAGATAGTAAAACTTCTTCCCTATCGGTGTATGATCATAATTAATCAAAAAAACATACCATAACCTTCATGTGTAACTCACAAATGAAACAAGAAATATAAAATAATTGGTGGAAATTATAATAAAAATGTATTATAATATTTATAGGTTATAGGAAATGAACATGTATTGGTATAATTTCCTTCTACATTTTTTCCCTTAATATAGACCCTTGTATGAAACAAATTTCTGTTGGATCAATGAACATTCTCTGAATGATAGGGAATCACTTTGGACATAGAAATATAAAATCATGGAATCTATTGATGAATTCTTATGATAAAACAAGGGAATAATCCTGAAAAACATAAAATGATTAATACCATTAAATTTATTATAGTTTACCTATAACACAACCTCGATAACAATTTTTAAGGGGAATGGGATAGAACATGAGATAATATCCTTCCCAGTCACATTTATAACAATATACAGAACCCAAATCCATATATGGAGTAAAAAATAATGTTTCCTTATATAGATTTTAGGTTCCACCCTATATTATATCCTATTGATTCCTTATGTTCATACATTAAGATTCATCCTCAACATAATGAGAGATACCACACAGCGTATAACTATGTTCTGAAGGAAGACTTATTGATTTATCATTTTCTAGTCCATTAATTATTGTGAGGTAAATGTAATTATGATTAGATTATGTCACCTAATAAATATTCATGACTTTGTGAACAATATTGAATCATAGTCTAATCATGATATTTCATTCAATCATCACCCCATACTTTGTAAAAAATGAAAAAAGATAAATAACTCATTGAAATAAAATGATTAAGAATATACTAACATCATCATTTTCAGATGATATAAAAAATCTCTTGATCCATCCAAAATAAGGGTCACTAAAAAATATTACTAAATGATTGTAATTTTATAATTTATATTTTATCAAACCGTCATGTATCCTTAATTGGATCATGATTCCCCAAAATGTTCTCCTAGGTTCTAAAATAATGAAAGTATCCAACATATATCTTCAATAATCCAGTGTCTTTGCCAAATCAATGATTCCATCGGTGTTATCAATCCCATAATTTCTATTCAGGTGTTATGTATTACCCTAGATGGATGGAGTAGCTAAATTGTGATATCCAATATATAGATGACCATAAAATGTTTGAGAACATCTTGCATTATTTTTCACAATATGAAACACTAATGTCAAAAATGGTTATGCTTCTTGAACAAATGGATCTAGTGCTGTAGAATGGTCATCTTTACTCTTATACATGTCCTATACTAGGATATATATGTTCTCATATGTAGGGTAATTATGATGATCTACTTATGTTAGTCCCATGAGGATTATCCTAGGATGAATTATATGACATGTAGATCACATTGAAATGCCTTTAAAACACAAAATATATTATCTCCCATATAATTGTAATAAATTATCTAATGACAAAAAAATATTACTCAACATAAGGGACTACGAATTGTAATATAGTATAACCACGTTAGTACTATACACATCCCAACACATGTCTTCATTACATGCAAGTTATATACATTAATATAAATTTAAGAAATATAATAATTAGTATTTATAATCAAATTTTTAGTACATATATTTCATATAAAATATATAAAATCATACTAATTATATTTAATTAATGGAAACACCATGTTTGATTATTAATTATATTCATGCTATATGAACCTATATTCCATGTAAAAATTTATGATCACACTAAACTCCAATAATCTTTAAAAATAAAATAATAATCAAGAGATATACCTACCAAAACCCAAATACATATTCTAACTATTAATGGACTCACAATCCACTCAAACACCAACATGAAATTCATATCAAGAAAGGTCTCATGGATACAAAAACAATAATTTCATTACATATAATTAACATTTAATGGCCAAAAAAGGTATGGACCTCCATCTTCATTGTATTGATATCTAAAGATAAGATTCACCACTTTGGTCAATCCCACACATGGATTTACCCAAATATATCTACTATCAATAGCATATCAAGATTAATTCATTTGAACAAAAAAACTACATATCTGCTGTAACAGGAAATGTGTTTACAATATAATTTTTTGTGAACACGTTATGATCAATATATGTCTATAAATGAAAAATGAATATAAAATTAGACATAACATTAAAAGATAAATATAAATATGTGAAAATAAAATACATTATGAGATAAAAATATATAAATATCAATGTGTAATTAAAAAATTTATTTGTAAATGGAATTTGGTAAATACTAGTTAATATTAATATAATATTTTTTATTAAAATGTTATTAAGGATTAAATATTTTATCCTACTGAATTAAATTTCCCCAATTTAAAATTATATATTAATTTTAAAATATCATTTATGTAAAAATAATTTTTTCTAACACAAAAAATTAAAATTGTCATTAATTTAAATTTTATAATTTTTTGAAATATATGAGCCATATATGGTTAGTGAGAACTATTTTTTTAAATACCATGAAATTTATGAAATTATTTATTTATGTTTCTTAATTTTTTGTTGAGTAAATAATATTTCTATATAATTTATATATATTATTATTTTCATTATAATTTTATACATATTTTTCTGTTAAAAACTCTATATAATATATTTTTTATTTTCTCATACATTTCTTTAATTTTATTTTTATTAATCTAAAAATTTATAATTATGAAATCAATTTTTCACACTTTTATAAATTGAATAAAATAAATTTCATTTCATATTTTTAATTATAATTTTCATATTATTTTATAAGGAAAATATCATATATGGACCAAAATATAAAATAAAAAATAAAATAACAGTTATCGCTTTAAAATGAAAAATTGTAACATAAATAATTATTGTGATAATGAGACTAAAACATATTTATAACATGTTTCTAATTGTGTGGGATATGTATAATATACCCCATCCCAACCCCTACTTTGTAATTTTGAATTTTAGAGACAATAATTGTCAAAAATGAAATAACATTATTATATTTTAAACGTAATTTTAAAAAAAATACTTTCTTCATAATTATAAATGGAGTCATCTACCACCATATACTAGGATACATAATATTATATTTCCAATTGAAACCCTATGATTTTATGTTCAAATATATTCTTAATTCAACGAAATATGTTTTTCTTAAGGTGTAATTCTCATATTCCCTAAATTACTATTAAATTCCTTAAAAACATATTATTCTCAATAGGGGTACTCATTTCTATAGAATTATATTACATTATCTCATAGAAAATAAATTGAAATTTTATAATTCATATATAATCACATTACATTTATCTTTAAAATAAATATAATTATTTTATGGAAATATTTAGTAATTATAGATAACAAGGTCTATTATGAGAATATAAAACATTTATTCACACGTTTTGCGGACTACCACCTCTAGTAAGAATTATTTTCACCACCACCACTATATGTGGAATTCTGTGTTGTTAATTAATTGTATTGATAAATTACATAATATTATTATGAATTTTAATATACAAATAATAATCCCTTTTCGTTCCCACTCATTGCATAAAAAATGAAAATGTTAATTATGAATTATATAGACTAACTCATCGAAAAAGTAACATGCCTCATTTTTTAAAACATATCTTCCTTGTGTAATAAAATATATTAAGATATAACAAAAAATCCATAAATATATGAATATAATATCCTTAAAATTCTATAGCTAATATAGTTTTCAAAAATAATCCTATTTAATTTTCATAATAATTGATTAATTAAATTATATTTATTTTTAGATCAGTTAACTTCATAGATGGAAAATGATATAAAATAATATAATCGATTAATATATAAATTTATTGATTGATATTTTATTATATATATAATATTAAAATGTTTTTATTTTGGATTAATGATTTTGATACAAAAATACATTTCTTTACTAAGATACAACCACTCATTTATAAAAAATCATCAAGCAATGATCGTCCCTATGTTCATCTAGATGATTCATAAAACAAATTATTATTATCTAGATTAAAATAAATATGAATAATTGAAGTTAATCCATTCCTATATCATTAATTATAATATAATTAATAAATTTTGAGTGTAATGAATATTCACAACACTATTAAATATTTATTTCAAAACAATTTTGATTACCAACATTGGATATTAGAAATAAATAATAGCTAATTTTTATAAACATAATGAAATTTCTTAAATGATGGGTATATATTTTAATAGTTATAATTACCTTTATTAACATATTTAGTTATATATTTATGTTTTTATTCATTATATTATAGCATTTTAATGACCCGACCCGTACTGGGGCTCAAGCCATAGCTACCCTAAACGTGCCACCATAGGCCAGGGGAGGGCAACCAGTGTCGAAGGCATAAAAAACACAAGGAGGCCTTTTCCTAAGTACATCTATGAACGCACTCATCCAAATCAATGTAAAACTACATAGTTAAAGGAAATAAAATGTTTCAAAACTATTATATATAAACTGAAAATAATTATTGACCTCTAAATAATAAAAGTATAGTAATTTAAACTGAAAGAGAAAGGGGAAAAATTAAATTTCCATCTAAAAAAGTTCCACAACCCATTAACATGTGGAAAATTAAAATAGTTGATACAACCCTGCTCTTAAATCCCATGCTACGACCACCCCGCGTAGTCCAAGCACCTCATATCCCTATATTCCTCTGAATTCATAATCAACTTGTCTGTTGTCTGCAAGGGAACACCATATATGGGAAAATCCCAACTAGGAGGGAGTATAAAAATATATAGTAGGATGCCACAAAGGCTAAAGGGAGAAAAAAATATGTACAGAAGAGGGGAGTAGTAGATATAACATGGTATTGTAAAAGAGTACAACTCAACCCAACTAGAGAGTGAAGTAAAATAATCCAAACACAAGAAGATAGCATCGGTGATAAGATGAACTTATCATCTAGTATTTTCTACCTATATAAGGAAATTAGACTCATCCAATCATGATTAGCTAGGAGTATAAATATATATATTACTAACCAAAGTATTTCAAATGAGAGAGTAAAGGGATTTTTATATCAAAGATTAACCCATAAAAAGTGTCTCCAATAGTTCCAGGAGTAGCCAGATATACCTAGAATCCCACATGTATTCTATGAACTGCATGGTAAAGGGGCTCAATCACCACACCATGATACTATCCACTTTAGGTGGGTCTATCTCACACGCATAGTTTTAGGTCATGTCACAAGTATGCATCTTGGGGGGAAATAACCCCCAACCTTTCTTGAGAGTTCAAATTCTTGTTATGAAAATCACTTCACTATACCGCATAGTCCAGAGATTGTGCCATAATGTCATGAACCCACTGCCCAGCCCTGCTGAAGGGTATTCTCAAAAGACTCATAGGCAAACCCACTCCCCAATCCAGCTGGAGGGTAAGACCAAAAGAGTAAAAAAAAGATCCTCAATGTCCATCCCCACTCTAGGGTATGTCCTGAAAGAGAGAAATATGAACCTCACTACCCAACCGCGCTATATGGTAATCCAGTACTGATCTGGTGATTCTAAAAACCACACTTCCATCCCTATCATCATCAAGCTTCACCTCATATAGGCATCTCATCTAGAACCTTGACCATCATCTCGGATAGGAATCTCACTCATAACATCCCGCACAATGCCTTGAAAGCCACTATAGATCACACCATCATGTTCTACGCATAAAAAAACACTCCATATAGGCTGCTCGTAGGCCAAAATCCGAGTTTAGAAGAATCATATATGAGAGGAAGAAAATTCATAAATTAGTACATGACCCATGTGGGCCCCCCAAGATGTGTCACCCCGCCTGATCATCTTGTAATATACCTAGCAGTACTCGGGTACAAAACTATGAACTAGTACCCACAAGGCTTTCCAGTGTACTACTAGAGTACATGGAACCTCTAGCATAAAGGCTGACAAGTTCACATTAGTTGTTACTAATCCCAATGATTAAAATGAAATTCTACTGATATGACTCTTTCAAATGGCCTCGAATAACCAATCAGATTACACTATTGTGATACATGCAGAAAAAATCACAAGATTGACTAATCATTCTCCTCAAATAGACTCCCTGTAGAGAAATTTCATTCCACCATGCTATGTGCAAATAGTGCCCAGTGGAGCCCATGCCTTGATCTTGAAAAACATCAAACAGATTGCAAAATTGTGATCCCCTCAAAAAAACACATGGAAATAAATACTCATTTGTCTGAAATGGACACACGATTAAGAAGATTCATTCCACCATACTGCACATGAGTGGTGCAAAATTGGACCCATGCCATGATCCATAAATTCATCAAACAGATAAATCCATTTTCATCCCCGCAAAGAAACACATCGGATCAGCTATTCATATCTTCAAAATGGAAACCTGGTGAAAATGTTAAATTTCACGACAAACACCCAAAATGGGGCTCATGGTGCCCCACCAAAAAATTTGGTTTAAGAAGCCGAAATTTATCTTGAAAATTATCCCTCAACTCCTGGGTCACAAATCATTTGATGAAGGGACGATGGGACATTCTATGCAGACGTACAGTTCGATGTAAGTTTCTCAAATAATATTAATTATATTATTACTATTATCGGATGTTTCTTACCACTGAACTTCAGGCTTGAAACAAAAATATCTTAAACATTCCATAAAATATTATTCTGGAGGTAAGGATCATGTGGCCAGATACGGGACATGAAATGGACCCTCAGTTTGGCGAATATTAGGTTTTTAATAAAAATAACGGTCTGAGCCAATCGGACTAGCCAGTCCGGTCCACGAATTACGCTGCCACTACCTTCCATCGCGTTGTCTCCTACCACAGTGCCTAGCTGTCGTCACTATTGCCTCCTTCTATTGTGCCTGACACCACATCGTCACCTACTGAAGCCTCCCTCACCAAATTCTATTCCGGAAAAACATTTGTGGACCACTATGATCACTTCGGTGATCAAAATTGTATCCAAGAAAAAAACTGGACTCGCTGAGATGAGAACATCAAAGTTTTACCCTCTTTGCGATAATCCATCATTGTTTCAATGCAGTGAAAGATATATTATACTTCCTCTTGACAATGCACCTCCTCCGTCACATGAAACTCAACTCTAACAATAGATCGAGACTCCTTAGGTTGATAGATTTACATATATGGGTCATGATCCATGATCAGAGTTCTTTTGAGCATGAATAAAAGTTTATCGTCATAGAATGTGAAGAACAAGCGATACTGAATCAAAACAGATGATGTTCATTGTTAGTTTTTCCATCAATAGAGGATTTAAAGCAGTGAATTCCAAAATAAATCGAGAATGACAACAAAGGATTCAATTGGGGTGTTGTAGAATTTTAAATAAAATCCTAACTCAAATTTGGATCAGTCATTGTGTATGATGTGCTCTATTCTTCCAGCATCTTTATTTTCATCAAGATCTGATGAATATTGGACGTTGAGTCTCTATCAACCAGAGCTCCTCTATCTGATAGGGAAATGATCTATCTCTGGATTATTACCCTTAACTCCTATTTATTCGATTCCAACTGCCGCGGAATCCAAATCTATCTCTCTCCCTCTTAATTGAAATCACCCCTAGGGAAAAAATCAGGCTACAAACTCAAAAGAGGTCTTGGATTTCTTATCTGAGTCCCTGTTCAAAATTTATTCAAAGTATCATTTAGAATAAAACAATTTTATTTTATTATATTATTTTCATTTTTCCCTCTAGAAAAAGTTTCTACAGAAGGCATGTGCTGACAAAACGTATACCCCTCCTAGGGTAAACATTATGATCCGGACTCTACCATGGCCTCATCTTTCTTATCAGGGTTACCATTTGAGTGTAAATTGGGTCTGATCATTTAAATGAATTAAATAATAAATTAATTCATCCATTTAACATATCTCTAACAAGAAAGGGGTCTGAACATCCTATTCAGATATATTTTTTGGTCATTTATAGGGTAAACACCATGATATGAAGCCTATTGTGGTCTTGTATTCCTGATCCAATGACCAATTTATGAGATATCACATTTTTTTCACGTACATAGTACAAAAACACTTGGTATGTTTGTATAATTTATTCAGGGAACACCGGGTCTCGGAATTTCTTGTTCCTTCGACACCTAGATAGTGAAATATATATATATATATATATTCTAATGACTTCCATGTCAAAAACCATGTCTCTAAATAATTCCATCCTATAAGTTTTTTATCAATAAAAACTAGAACTAGGGAAGAAACATGGGATACTGAGATAACACCTGTCTCTCCCACTCCAAAAAAACTCTCCTACATGTTTACATGCTACCACAACATGTGAACTATGGGATGACCCATCCATGTAAGGTCTACTCCTAACAATGATGTTCATAAAAACATGGATGTATATTCTCAACTATGACATGTGGGAGATTTTGTCCACCCTCTCCAACTATATGGGGGTAGTTAAAGGTTATAGGCAACCTCTCCATACCTCTCAAATATCTCGAATGAAGTGATGAACCAATAACGATGTCCACAAACATGTCTTCCCATTTACAATCTAGTATTTCAAGAGGTTGTAACAACCCACTGAAACTCAGTGCTCAGCCTTCACCTACATTGCAACCAGAACAACTCTTTATCCCTATACAAGGGTCTCATGATTCCCTCCTTCATAAAATCCATCTTGTGAAACACCAATGAACATCTATTCATGCAATATTTTATAGTCATTCCCTTATAACCTAGACTCTCTTACATTCATGAGAAGTGAATGATTAAACATGATCGACTGATGTAACTTTTACCCTCCTTCTCTACCAGGGTCAGCTATAGGGAAGAAAAATGCTCTAAATCATCCCACATTTGGAAAGACTGGGACTTCCTTCTAAGGGAATGTCTACAAATTTCCCATTTACCATAGTATAGACAACTTGAATTCATAATATAGTAGAAATTTCCAACCAGCATTGCCACCTTAGGTTCAAGTTGTTTTGGGTGAAGATGTACCTGGGGCTTTGGTGGTCTGAAAAAAACCACAAGGTGCTATCTCAGAAGGTATTGGCTCCACATTATCATGTCAAAGACTACTGTTGATAGTACCGCATAGTTTGTCGTGTAGTTCTATTTATGGGGTTTCCATCACCTCGACCTGTACTTGATAACTATAGTATCATGATTGACATTGAGAACGCAAGGTACCCACAAATAGGGTAGGTGAATAAACTCATCCAACTTCAAGAGGCTAGACATGGAAAGCATGTTTCTTAAGGCGTATGTATTCACCCCTCTTTGAAGGAGAGTAATCCAAAAAAAAGAACTCTTCCAGACCAACTATTGGCACCTTAAGCAATGGGTGGTCAAGTAGAAAAACTACACTGCAAAATCTAGGATGTCCAATGACACCCCAATGCACAACCCTACTAAGAACACACTAGTCAAAGTGATTCATCCAGAACACCTCTATATTATCATCTTTGGGTGGCACTGACTCACCCTCATAGTTTTTCTCACATAACAAAAATGTGTCTCAGTGGGGTAAGGACCCCTCTCATTCATTCATTCATAGCTACACTAATCAACACTAACACAGGGTTACACTGACACCCCATGTCACCCTGGTGAACCTCAAGAAAGAACTATGGATATAATAGTATCAAACAATGTTTCTATCAAGTTCTAGTACAAATAGTATAAGAGACCTAGAGTGTACCACTTATTATCTTGTGTGTTGTAGGATTATAGACACCCATAACATGAAGTCGTATGTGGCCTCAGTTGCCAGCTCCCTGAGCCTGAAAGGGGCCACCAAGAGGTGGTGGAAGGACCCTGTAAGGTCATCCACCAAACACAGTTCTTCTTTCTCTTCTACCAACACCGCCTCCATGGGGTCTATAACGACCCAAATTTTTTCAATGTTAATTACATGAAAACATAAGATAATGAAATACAAAGTTATAAGTCACCTTTAAACATAATTTTTCCACTTCTGTGTTATGAATTTTGACAATCTAACATACTGGGTTCTGTTCAAGATGTTTTTTGGAGTCTAATAAACCAAAATTAATTTTTGGTGAATAGTAACCTACCCTTATGAATAGTAACATACCCTTATGAATATTAATATGACCCTTATGAATATTAAATCATCCAAAATAAGAGTAACCCTACCCATGAACAATTAAATAAAATTTAGACATCTTTGAAAGTGACAATTTGACCTTAGTAAACGTTTTGGTATTTTGTAAGTCATAAATAATTAATTATAATTAATTAATTAATTTAAATGAAAATGTATTTACATAAAATGTTTTCATTAATTATAAAATCAATCTCTTATAATTTTTATATAATATTATAAGACCCTACGTAATTTTTTAAATCACTATAAAATCAGTTTTAAGTTTAAAAACTGTTATTTTAACTAAATTATGATTTTAATTAAATATTAAATTAAATATATTTATAAAATTATTTTTTAAAAGTGGACTTTATTTCTGGATTCTACATGTCGAAAAATGGTAGGAGTAAATTTTTTGGGATTTTTCTGAGATACTTGAATTTTTGATGAATAGTGAAATAATGTAATTTACAAAAAAAATAAGCTAAAAAAGGTAATTTTAGAGAAATGTGTGATGCTCTGATGATGTAATCCCACTTGGTTCATGATCACATGATAAAATTACTATTCTTGGTCAATCAATAATCACTATTCCTTGTCTTAGGGGAAGTTAATATACTAATGAATTTCATATTAAGGAAACCCCTCTCCCCTCCACAATAAACACCACCTTTCACACCCTCATTTCCTCACAACTCTCAAGCTCCAAGAATTATCTAAACTCTACTCAAAAATCATCCATATCCCCTCCACCACATTCAAGATCTGAGGGTCTCATCAAAATACCAAGCCTAGATTCATTAAGGAGGGTCTCAAGAGGAATATTTAAGAGGTAATTTCTCTCCCTCTTCTCCTTTAATTTCCTTTCATGTTCAAGTTCATTTCTTGATCTCTCCCCACCTATCTTCATATAAATGGTATTTTAACTCCATTACTATACATATATTTTAATTGTATGATGCTAATGGGATATTATATCTTCCAACCACTTTCCCTCTTCATTTTATTTCATTAAAGAGAACGTTGTTCGTGAGGTATTAATTTATCACCTTCAAGAACGACATGCTTTATTCTTTCATTTATACCATAAAATATGGTCATGAAACCATTTTTATGGTTGAACCAGTACATGTTATATGTATTATCTCCTATTTAAAGTTCTATAACTAACTTATGACCATATTTCTAGTGATAAAATAAAACAAGTTCATTATGATCGAAATATCGCTCAGATTAACCCAAACAATCATCTTTTAATTCTTATCTAATGATACATACACTTGTATCTAATATAGATCCTTATAATATCATTAAAAATCATGTAATAGCATTAATAACATGAAATATGAGTTCTGTATTTTTACCCATGTTCTACCCAAACTTCAATGTAAGAATACAAGTGAATCACTCTAGAAAACCATAAAAACAAACATTACCGAACAATGTTTTTAAACACTATAACTCATCCAAAGGAACATATAATCGATTACTGAAATCATAATGAACCATATTAATGTAAAAAAGGTTTTTCATTTCAAATTAATTAATATAATGTCATTATACAGGAGATTAAAGAGAATGAAGAATTCAGATACAAGGTATGGGGAAATTTTCGAACCCAGCTTTCATCCTTGGGGTTCTTCCTATTTCACTACATTTTTGATATGGTTACTCCTATAAAATCATTTGTTAATAATTTTATTTCCAATTCTGGGATATAAATTTTTTCCACTATTGTTTATGTCAAACAAAAAATTTTCCAAAAGAACTCATCTTTTAAGAACACACCTTTTACTTCTCACTCAAAGTGGATGGTTCTTATATCAAGTATGTTGTTCCCTATTTCTTTTGGGAACCCAATGTTTACAAATGTATTCTTATGACATGAAACCCATTACTTACAATAGTTTATTTATTTTCATTATTGATATATTTTCTATGTGGCATGAATGATAATGATGATATTATGAGGTGACTGGTGCACCTAGAATTATATAGTACAATATAAAAATGTTTCAAAGTGATGGATGTGCCCGGAATTATACATTGATCCAATGCATTGGGTAAAGTGATGAATCTTGTGATTAAATTTAAAATGATGTGTGAACAAGATGCTAGCTTGGTTCACAAGTATGTGTGGTAGTTAACCACTACGACATGATGTTTCAGTTTTATGCATTGCCACATTTCAAGTCTTTTATTTATGCTCTTCTCATGTTCATGATCTTTTGCCTATGTCATGATTATGCTCACCCCATGCTATATTCTTCTTATCTACCCTTTTACTGGGATTCATGCTCACCCCTTTTGATGTATATCCTTAGGTGGCTACATGTACTAAGGAGATTACAAGTGCCAATAACCATCTAGAGAAGAAGAAATTAAATAAATATTTATGCTTGATGTTGTATTTGTTATGTATGGTCATACTTTTCCCAAGACACTAAACCTTTGTATCCTCTATGTGTAGTACTGTTATTTTTTTATCTTTAAAATGATGTAATAGTAATGTAATAAAATTTTGGGACGCTATATTTGGTATCAAAATAAAGGTTTAGTTAATTTGGGAATTAGGATTAGTGAACCCTAGAGAAAACCTATAGCATGAGACTAAGTACAAATATGCACACAAGAATATTTACATAGGCATCCCAAATGTTATGATTTTGGTATAAATTGTTTAAATGAATAAGTTATTCGTGAATTGTTTACTTGGGTTTTTTTTAACATTTTTTATTTTAGAAAATGGTGGGAACTAGGAGAAATCAGGCCAAAAAACTCGTGCGAGGGGCAATGCAACGATTGCCCGAATGACATCCCCAATGATTTGGGAGGAGGAGTTCAAAACATCATGGAAATTCTAACCCAATTATCTCAAGTTATGAACAATGACCATAATAATGGGGAACATACTCATTCACCAAAGAGGGAGCAATTGTCTATCAAATGTTTTATGTGACAACGACCACCGACGTTTAGTGGATCTTCTGATCCACTAGTTGTGGAATAGTTGGTCAACTCCACGGAGAAGATCTTTTCTATGCTTCAATGTTCTGATATGGAGAAGGTGACCCTATCCTTTTATCATCTACAAGGAGAAGACGATCATTGGTGGGATTTTATAAAGAACACCAAGCCAAGGGAGGAAATCAAAAAGATAGAATGATAAGACTTTAATATAGTGTTTCTTATTAATTATTTCCCACGAATTCTTTGTACGAAGATTGAGAGATAATTCATAGAGCTCAAGAAAAATTAAGGAGAATCTATCACAACCTATGAAGTGAATTTCGCAGGGCTTGCAAGGTACTCTTCAGGGTTTGTTATCAACAATGATAGAAAAATTGATAGATTATTTAGTGGATTAAAACCACACCTTCGATAGTCTCTTGCAATTTGAGACTTTGGGAGTTCTGAAGAAGTTGTTCGATGTGCTCTCAAAGTGGAGATGGAGTTTGGAGAATGGTCCCATGGATATGGTGATAAGAAATTAAAGATGGAGTTTCTAGCCATTGGATCTAATGATAAGGGTGGGAAGAAAATTCAATGACCCACAAGCCAAAAATGTGGGAAGTTACACCATGAGAAATGCCTCAATGGGACGGGGATATGATTCAATTGTGGGAAAGAATCACACCATGATCAAGAGTTTCGAAAAGACATGAAAAGGAAGGATAATGTTGCTGATGAAAGGAGAAAACCACTCATGGTTCAATGCTACAACTGTTGGGAGCTATGGCACTATGGAAACTAGTGTACAAAACCTCGGGTTCTTGAGGGTAATCAGTGTCAGTAGCCACCAAATCCAAAGGAACAAGTGAAGTCTTATTCCATCACTACTGTGGAGGTGGAGCATGATAATGAAGTTGTACGACGTACACTTCCTAAACACTCATGAATGGAAAAAGTCTTATTTGATTTTGGTTATATGCATTCCTTTATATCGTGAATGTTTTCTAGAACTATAGAATCGAAGCCCCGAAACCTTAAAGTAGAGATATCTGTAAAAACACCAAGTGGTGAAATCATTGCATCCCAAGTGTTTGAAACTTTTTCTGTTGGCATATGTGGGAAGATTCTTCCGGAAAATCTCAAAATACATTCCTTGGTGGAATTCGACACTATAATGGGAATGGATTGGCTCTCGTTATATAAATCATATATCAACTATCGAGAAAAGGAAATATCTTTTCATATTCCAAACCATCCCATGATCCTCTACAAAAGAAATTGAGATCAGGAATCTCCTTTGAAAAATACTTTGATGGTGTGGGTGTTGATTCCCTATAAAAAAGCATACCTCACCCGAATGGTTGAGTTGAAGGAAATTTCCATCCTTGATGATATTCCCATCGTGAGCAAATAAGGTTATTTATTTTCCGAAGAGTTACCCAGAATTCCCATGGATCGTGAGGTAGAGTTCTCAATTGAACTCATACCTGGAGCTACTCCTATCTCAAAGTGTCCCTATATGATTTCTCCTATCGAACTGGAGGAGATAAAGAAGAACCTGCAGGAGCATGTGGAGAAAGGGTTCATATTCTCTAGTGCATCAACATGGGGTACGCCAGTGCTACTTGTGAAGAAGGATGGAATAATGGGGTTGTGTATCGATTATCGGGAACTCAGCAAGATCACCATAAAGAAAATGTATCCTCTCCCAAGGATTGATGACCTGTTCGACCAGTTAAGAGGAGATCAATACTTCTCAAAGTTGGATCTTCATTCGGGATATCATCAGGTAAAGGTGAAGAAGGAGGATATTCAGAAGACTACCTTTAGTACAAGGTATGGGAGCTATGAGTTTTTGGTGATTCCCTTCGGACTTACTAATTCCCCTGAAATCATCATGGATTTGATGAATATAGTCTTTAGAAATTACCTTCAAATATTTGTGGTAGTGTTTATCTATGATATTCTCATCTACTCCCAGAGTAAGGGGGATCATGAAGAACATCTAAGACTTTTGTTGGCGACATTTAGAAAGGAGAAGTTGTACACCATGTTCAGCTAGTGTGACTTTTGGATGAAGCAAGTCGCGTTCTTGGGACATGTGATCACAAGTGAGGGAATTTATATGGATCCTTCAAAGACAAAGGCAATTAAGGAATGGCTCAGGCCCTCTAGTGTCATAAAAATCTATAGTTTTCATGGATTAGCTGGGTACTACTGATGTTTTGTGAGAAATGTCTCATGATTGTCAATCCCACTAACTAAGTTAAAATGGAAAGGGGTAAAGTATGTCTGGATGGAAGAATGTGAGGGAAGTTTCAATGAGCTAAAGAGAAGGTTGATCACTGCACCTATAATCACAGTACCAAAAAGTGGAGATTTTTTTTTGATATAGAGTGATGTTTCAAAGGAAGGATTGGGTTGTGTACTCATGAAAAATGATAATGTGATAGCCTATGCTTGATGACAGTTGAAGATACATGAGCAGAACTACCAGGCACATGATCTAGAGCTGGTAGCCGTGATTTTTTCATTGAAAATCTGGCGGCACAACCTTTATGGTGAGAAGTGGGACATATACACCGACCATAAGAGCCTAAAGTATATATTCAAACAAAATCAGATCAACATGCGTCAAAGGAGATGGTTAGTTCTAATAAATGATTATGATTTCACTATTCACTATCATCCTGGAAAGGCAAAAAAGGTAGATGATTCTCTAAGAAGAAAAGAACTTGTTACTATATCCATGCTGCGGATTGAGAAAGAACATGTCTTCATGGATATGCAAAGAATGGATTTGACAATCATTAGGGCAGGGGATACATCCTACCTTTCCCAAATGATTGTGCAACCATCCATACAAGAGATGATTAAGGAAGCACAAAGGGATGACGTGGAGATAGAAAAGAGGGTGAATGCAGTAAAGGAAGAGAAGTTGCAGGAGTTCCATATCAATGATGATGGTGTGATTCAGTTTGGAACATGGATTTGTGTGCCTTCATCACCTTGGATAAAGAAGGAGCTATTGGATAATGTACATAGTTCAATATTCTCTATCCATCCGGGGAGTACCAAGATGTACCGTGATCTCAGAGAAACCTTCTAGTGAGATAACATGAAGAAGGAGATTGCAGAATATATATCAAGGTGCTTGGTATATCACCAACTTAATGCTGAGTGACAAAAGTCTAACAGTATGATGCAGCCATTGCATATACCCATGTGGAAATGGGAAAAATGTTATTATGGACTTTTTCATGGGTCTCCCGAAGACGTCTGAGGGAAATAATACGATATGGGTTGTGGTTGACCGACTCACCAAAACTTCCCACTTTATCGCTATTCGGGAAGATCTCTCACATGAAAAACATGCAAAGATATATGTGAAATAAGTGGTGATATTGCACAGTGTTCCACTCTCAATTGTCTCTGACTGTGATCCAAGGTTCATATCTATATTCTGGAGGAGTCTTTAACATGCTCTGAGTACTGAATTAAATTTCAGCACGACTTATCACCCCCAAACTGATGTCCAGTCGAATGAACTATTCAGACGCTTGAAGATATGCTAAGATCCTACTCTCTAGAATTCAAAGGTGGGTGGAATCAGCATCTCCCATTGGTTGATTTCTCCTACAACAATATCTTCCACTTGAGTATTCAGATGGATCCATATGAAGCTCTATATGGAAAGCGATGTAGAACTCCAACCTGTTGGGATAAAGATGGATAAATAAAGCTACTTGGACCCAATCTTGTTCAAGAGATGAAATAGAAGGTTCAAGACATCCAGAAACACATAAAATCTTCTCAAAGTCAGCAAAAGATCTATGAGGACAACCGTCGAAGGGACTTGTAGTTTGACATTGGAGATAAAGTCATCCTTCGAATATCTCCATGGAAGAGATTCATGTAATTCGGGAAGAAAGAAAAGCTAAGCCCAAGGTATATTTGCCCTTTTGAGATCCTTGAACTCATAGGAGTCAAGGCCTATCGTCTTTTACTTCCACCAAATATGTATGACATTCATGATGTGTTTCATGTATCACTACTATGGAATTACATACCAGACCCCTCACTTGTACTAAACTCAGAGGTGGTGCAGTTGGAACATGATCTCTCCTATGAGGAGCATCCAGTAAAGATTCTGGATCGGAGAGATAAGGTTCTACGCAGCAAGACAACCCATATTTTCAAAGTGTTGTGTAGGAACCATAAGTTTGAGGAAGCAACTTGGGACCCATAAGAGGCAATTAATGAGAAGTACCCTCACCTATTTGTGTAAAGTGAAATTTTGGGGGTGAAATTTCTTAAGGGGGGAAGAATATAATGACCCAAATTTTTTCAATGAAAATTCCATGAAAACACAACATAATTAACTACTAAGTGCAAAGTTTCCATTAAACATAAGTTTTCCACTTCTTTGTTGGGAATTTTGAGAATCTGACATACATGGTTTTGTTCAATATGTTTTTTAGAGGCTAATAAACAAATTTTTTTTTTGTGAATAGTAACCTACCCTTATGAATAGTATCATTCCCTTGTGAATAGTAATATGACCCTTATGAATAGTAAATCATCTAACATAAGAGTAACCTTACCCGTGAACAATTAAATAAAATTTAGACATCTTTGAAAGTGACAATTTTACCTTAGTAAATGTTTCGGTATTTTGTAAGTCATAAATAAATAATTATAAATAATTAATTAATTTAAAATAAAATCTATTTGATTAAAATGTTTTCATTAATTACCAAATCAATGTTTTATAGTTTTAGATAATTTTATAAGAACCTACGTAATTTTTGAAATCACTATAAAATCAGTTTTAATTTTAAAATGTGTTATTTTAAGTAAATTATGATTTTAATTAAATATTCAATTAATAATACTTATAATATTATTTTTGCAAAATGGACTTCATTTTTGGATTTTACACGTTGAAAAATGGTAGGGCTAAATGTATGGGATTTTTCTGAGAAACCTGAATTTTTGATGAATACTGAAATACCGTAATTTACAAAAATAAGCTAAATAAGCTAATTATAGAGTCATGTGTGATGTTCTGCTGATGTAAGCCCACTTTTTTTGGGATAAAATGATATAATTTCTATTCTTGGTCATTCAATAATATATATTCATTGTCTTAGAGGAAATTAATAAACAACCGAAATTTATATAAAGGAAACCCATCTCCCCTCCACTATAAAATCCACCCTTCACACCCTCATTTCCTCACACCTCTCAATCTCCAAGCCTTCTCTAATATCTACCCAAACATCCTCCCTAGCCCCTCTCCCATGTTCAAGATCTGTTTATCTCATCAAATGACCAATCCTAGTTTCCTTAAGGAGGATCTCAAAAGGAAGATTTGAGAGGTAATTTCTCTCCCTCTTCTCCTTTAATTTTCTTTCAAGTTCAAGTTAATTTGTTGATATCTCCCCACCTATCATCATCTAAATGGTATTGTAACTCCAGTATTATACATCTACTGGAATCTCATGATTCTAATGGGATATAATTTCATCCAAACCCCTTTCTCTCTTCCTTTTATTTTATTAAAGAGAACGTTGTTTGTGAGGTATTAATTTATCACCTTCAAGAACGACATGCTATCTTCTTCCCTTTCTACATTCAGAACTGGTAATGAAACCATTTTTGTGGTTGATCCAGAACATGTTATATGTATTATCTCCTATTTAAAGTTCCGGAACTAACTTATGACCATATTTCTAGTGATAAAATAAAACAAGTTCATTATGATCGAAAAATCACTCAAATTAACCCAAACAATCATCTTTTAATTCCTATCAAAAGATACATCCACATGGATCTAATAAAAATCATTATAAGATCATTAAAACCCATGTAATTTCCTTAATAACATTAAATATCAGTTCTGGATGTTTACCCATGTTCTACCCAAACTTCAATTTAAGAATACAAGTGAACCACTCATGAAAACCATAAAAACAAACATTCTCAAACAATGTTTTTAAAATCTATAACTCATCCAAAGGCACATAAAATAACTTAATGAAACCATAATGAACCATATTAATGTACACAAGGTGGTGTATTTCTATTGATTATTATAATGTCATTATACTAGTCATTAAAGAGAAGGAAGCATTTGGATACAAGGTATGGGGAAATTTTCGAACCCAACTTTCATCCTTCAGGTTCTTCCCCTTTCACTCCATTTTTGATATGGTTACTCCTATAAAATAATTTTTTAATCATTTTATTTCCTTTTCTAGGATATAAATGTTTTACAATATTGTTTATGTCAAAAAAATGTTTTCCAAAAGAATGCTTCTTTTAAGAACACACCTTTTACTTCTCACTCAAAGTGGATGGTTCTTGTATCAAGTATGTTGTTCCCTCTCACTAGTGCAGAAAACGTTACTTACGTCACCATTTTTTAAGTCGGTTATATATAACTGATGTGATAATCTGTGAAACGTGGTTTATTATGTCTGTTATTTTATAACTGACGTAAAAAAGGAGGTCATTAACTTTTTTACGTCGGTTATAAAAATAACCAACATTAAAAATCGCACGCGTTCGTTTTTTACGTCGGTTATAAATTAACCGACGTTAAAAACCAAAGCGCGGTGTTTTATACGTCGGTTATTTGATAACTGATGTAAAAAATGATATATCTATGAGCTTTTTATGTTGGTTATAAAATAACAGGCGTAGAAAACGCGGCTTTTGAGGCCTTTTTGACGTCGGTTATTTGATAATCGACGTAACAAAACAACCCGCATAAGTTTTTTACGTCGGTTATAAAATATCCTACATAAAAAACTGTGATTTTTGATGTATTTTTTACGTCTTTTATTCTATAACCAACGTAAAAACCCAACACATGGTTTTTTTACATCGGTTATAAAATAACCAACTTAAAAAAGTGGTATCTGATACATTTATAATGTTGGTTATTATAATAACCAACGTTATAAATGTAAAAAATAGTTTATAATGTCGGTTATTAAATAACTGATGTAATAAAACATTTAAAAATTAACAAGCCCTGTGGATTGTCATTTACGATTTTTCGATCGACAGTCCGACATCTCGTCTCTCTCGCGCGGTAAACCCTAAACAGCTCATCGATCTCGCTGTGTTAAACTCATTTTGCCTTCATCTTTTATCATCTTTACTCTCCTCGGATCTATCAACTCAATGTTCAACACTCATGTAACCCTTCAAAAAATTTATTTCATTCGTTTTTTTTTTCAGATAGTCTATATTTATGTTTTGCGATTCTTGTGCTTAAACTATTTATGATTCTTCTATTTCAAACCCTCTTACCTCTTTTTTCCATCATCATCTTATTTATCATCCCCAGATCTATTAGATTGACTCTCAATATTCAAATAAGCCTCAACTACTTCTATTTAGTTTGTTTTTGTTTCATGAATGCCCAACATTGATCGTAATTTTTGTTGTCATTGAAAACTAATGATCTCATTCACCTATATTACTGCATAGAATGGTTATTGATTAAATGTACATATTCAGATATGATATTTCATTTGTTTTTGTTGCTTATGTTTGTCCTCTTTTATATGAGAATCTATTAGAAATATAATGTAATGGTTGTTGACCTCTATGGCCCTTCGATGAATCGCTATGTCTCATGATTCCAAATAAAAATGGGTTCTGCTGAGGGCTTACCCTAGTTTTTTTGAGGCCTTGGCCAAGGCCTTGAAAATATGTTTAAGATTTATAAATTATCCATTACCTCGTTATAATATTAGTTATCGAGAATATTTGTGATCATTTGACTAGTTAAATATCAATGGTTATTTCTAATTATCATACGATCATTTAAGTATCCATATTTAATAATATTTAATTCCATCTATTTCAAGCTGAAGTATATATTAAATGCATGTGTTTTTAGTTGTTCACCATGCCTAGTTTTTGTATGTAAACCATTGTTTGGGGGGTTGTCCGGCGGGGTGGGGGGTTGTCCAGAGGGTTGGGGTGTCCAGGGGTGTCCTAGGGGTGGATGGGTGTGGGGGGTTGTCCAAGGGGGTGGGGGCCTGTCCAGAGGGTTTTGGGGGTTGTCCGGGGGTGGGGGGTGTCCAGAGGGTTGGGGGCTGTCGAGGGGGATGTCCAAGGGGGTCGGGGTGGGGGTGGTGTCCAAGAGGGGTGGGGGTTATGTCTGGAGGGGTGGGGTGCTGTCTAGGGAGTGGGGGTTGTCCAAAGGGTTGGGGGTGTCCAGCGGGGTGTCCAAGGGGGTAGGGGGTGGGGGTGGTGTCCTGGAGGGGTGGGGATGTTGTCTAGAAGGGTGGGGGCTGTCCAGGGATTGGGGGCTGTCTAGAGGGTTGGGGGTGTCCAGGGGGGGTGTCCACGGGGGTGGGTGGGTGTGGGGGCTGTCCAAGGGGGTGGGTGGGTGTGGGGGATGTCCAAGGGGGTGGGGGCTGTCCAGATGGTTTTGGGGGCTGTTCGGGGGGGTGGGGGTTGTCCAGAGGGTTGGTGGGTTTCCAGGGGTGTCCAAGGGGGTGGGTATGGGGGGGGCTGTCCAAGGGGGTGGGGCATGTCTAGAGGGTTTTGGGGGTTGTCTGGGGGGTGGGGGCCATCCAGAGGGTTGGGGGTGTCCAGGGGGTGTCCAAGGGGGTAGGGGTGGGGTGGTGTCCAGGAGGGGTGGGGGTGCTGTCTAGATGGGTGGGGGTTTTCCAGGGGGGGGGTGTGTTATCTATAGGGTTTGGGGGGTGTCCGGGGGGTGTCCAAGGGAGTGGGTGGCTCTGGGTGGTTGTCCACGGGGTGGGGGCCTGTCTAGAGGGTTTGGGGGGTTGTCCGGGGGGTGGGGGGCTATCCAGAGGGTTGGGGGTGTCCAGGGGGATTGACTAATGTATAGTGATTTCTGAGATTATGACATGATGATTGTGCCGTGATTATTGGCTTTACATTGTGATTTTTTCCATCTGAATTTTTATTTTAAATATGATTTGATTCTCAGGTTTACTCCATTTTCTCTAATTTTCAATCAACCATGTAGGCTCCATGGTTTTCTTTGATTCAATGGAATTTAAACTATTGTATCTAAATATATTTTGTTTTAAAAATAATATTCATTCATATTTTTTCAAATACGGATAGATTTTTTTTATATTTCCAAAAAAATTACATTCAAATTATGATATTTTTCATATAAACATATATTTGTCTTATCTTAAAAATATATATATATTTTATATTTCTTATAGCTAATAATGAGTCGTAGTTGGATTACAGAACATTGAATGAGTAATGAATATGAGGAAGGTGTTGATGCCTTTATGGAATTTTCTAAATGTAATGTTCCAAGTAGTGACATTTTTTTTCTGTCCATGCCTTAAATATTTGAATATGAAGAAGTTGAAAAGTAGAGAGATAAAAGATCATCTGATTTTTCATGGTTTTAATCCGAGTTACATCCCTTGGATTTTACATAGTGAAATTGGACGAAATGTCACTGACGATGATGAATCACAAGATAGTAACTCCGATGGAATTGAAGAAATGATTCGTGATATTGTAGCAGAACAAATTGAGATAGAACCAACACTTGTGCGTCTATATGGTGATGCTGAAAACCCATTATATCCTGGTTGTACAGATTTTATGGTTTTTTCGGCTGTGTTAAGATTGATTAACCTGAAGGCAAAACATGGATGGAGTGACAGAAGTTTTACAGAGATGCTATAATTGATGAAAGACATTCTTCCAAAAGATAACGATCTTCCAAATTCACATTATAAGGCCAAGAAAATATTATGCCGGATGGGATTGGGATATAAGAAAATACATGTTTGTCCGAATGAATGCATTATATATAGGAAGGAATATGAATTTTTGTCAGAGTGTCCTAAATGTGGGACATCACGATATAAGGTGAAAGAAAAATCATAGGCTGATGAATATATTACAAAGCTCCCTTCAAAGGTATTTTGGTATCTTCCTATAATTCATCATTTCAAACGTTTATTTTCTAATTCACATGATGAAAAAAGGTTAATATGGCATGCGAATGAGCAGGTATGTGATGGAAAAATACTTCATCCAGCTGATTGTCCACAATGGAAGAAAATTGATGCGCAGTATTCTATATTTGGAAATGAAATTAGATATCTCAGACTAGGGTTGTGCACAGATGGAATGAATCCATACCGAACACTCAGTAGCACACATAGTTCGTGGCCTATTTTATTGGTCATTTACAACCTCTCTCCTAAATTTTTTATGAAGAGCAAATATTTCATTTTTAGTATAATGATCTCTAGTCCAAAGCATCCCGACAATGATATTGATGTTTAATTTTTACCGTTGATTGAAGATTTGAAACTGTTATGGGCAGATGGTATTAGGGTGTATGATTCTTATAAAATGGAATATTTTCAACTGCATGCAGTGCTTCTGTTCACTATTATTGACTTCTCAGCGTATGGAAATTTTTCTGGATACAGTGTTAAAGGGCATAAAGCATGTCCAATTTGTGAACAACAGATGTCATATTGTTAATTTCATCATGGGAGGAAAACAGTGTAAATGGGTCATCGAAATTTTTTGCCTATGGATCACCATTATAGAAGAATAAAAAAGACATTCAATGGCTCAAAAGAATTTGATACTGCTCCAAAACCTTTATCCCCTGATCTATATTCTGAGAGGGTGAAAAACCTTGATGTGACATTGGGAAAGGCACATAAATCTGGTAATGATAGACATATTTGGAAGAAAAGGTCAATATTTTTTGAGCTACCATATTAGAGGTATCATGAAGTTAAACATAATATTGATGTCATGCACATGGAAAAGAATATCTGTGATTGTTTGATTGGAACATTGTTAGATATTAATGTAAATAGAAAAGATGTGTTGAATGCAAGATTGGACTTAATATCAATGGGAATACATTTGGAGTTATCTCCCACTCCTAAAGGAAGACGAACATTTCTTCCCCCAACTTGTCATACATTATCAAAGAGGGACAAAATTAGCTTTTGTCAGAGTCTTCATGATATCAAAGTGACTCAAGGTTATTCTTCAAATGTAAAAAATTTTGTCACATTGAAGGACTTGAAGTTTATAGGTATGAAATCACATGATTTTCATGTCATGATGCAACAAATTCTACCAGTTTCATTGCGTGGAATATTTCCCATTCGTGTCATAAAGAGTATAATGAAGTTGTGTTATTTTTTCAATTCAATTTGTAACATGTCGATTGATGTGAATTATTTGAATATTTAGGAAAAGGATGCAATTTTAATAATTTGTCAATTTGAAATGTATTTTCCTCCAACTTTTTTTGATATAATGGTGCATCTACTGATTCATCAGGTTTGAGAAATAAAGCTTTGTGGACCTATATATCTTCGTTTGATGTATCCTTTTGATAGGTATATGAAAATATTATAGGGTTATGTTAAAAATACATATTGACCTGATGCCTTCGTTATTGAAAAGTATATTTCTGAGGAGTTAGTAGAGTTTTCTATGAGCTACTTGGCTGTGGCGCAACACATAGGTTTGACTCCATCTCTCCATGAATGAGTTAATAATGAGGGAAAGGGAATTTGTGTCATGAAAATCAAATCATTGTCAGCTGAATAAATGAAGAAGTTAGAATCATAAATCTTGAATAACATAGCTGATGCTCAACTATATATCACATTGCATATTAATGATCTAAAAGAATGTCATCCAAAGAAGAAAAAAATGTGGATTTTGAATGAGCACAACAAAACATTTTTTTCATGGATTAAAAAGACTCTTCTTGGTAGATCAGATGTATCAGAGACATTAAAATCGATAGTGGGTGGTCCATGTTTAAATGTGATAACATGGTCCAGTTATGACATTAATGGCTATACATTTCATACGAAATCTCATGACAACAGAAGTGCAGTTCAGAATAGTGGTGTATTGGTGTTTTCAGAAGCAATGAATTTTTCGAGTGCTAAGGACAAAACCCCAATTTCTGCATCAAGTGCATATTATGGAGTGATTGAAGACATATGGAAGGTTGATTACTTTAAAATTAAAGTTCATGTTTTTAACTGTAAATGGTTTATCGGTAACAATAGTGTCGGACACGATGAATTTGGAATGATACTTGTGAATCTGAATAGATTAGAAGACACAGTTGATTCTTTTATAATGGAAACACATGCAAAAAAAATTTCTATGGAGTAGATCAATCAGATATGTAGTGGGTTGTTGTATTACAAGTCAAAAAACAATATGTTGGTGAGGATGAACTTGATGAAGATGCTGATTTATGTGAGATCCCTACTTCCATGGAAAGATTAACAATACATAATGATGAGCATGTTGAAGACATGGTTTGTGCCATAAGGAATGATCAAGATGAAGGAATTTGGGAAAACAATCCATTCGTACATTCCAAAAATTACAGGTAACATATGTTTATATCTTGTTTACATTTATTGTTTTCATAAATGTAAGATATTGTATGTTTTTTATTTATTAAAACATGTTTTAAAACGAAATAAGTATAAGTTTTTGTTTGTTTTAAGTTTCTTTAATTTACTTTATCATGCTTACCATTACATGAATTATATATCTATTATTTTTGTTCAGTGACAATTACATTACCATGTTTAACAGGATTACCATGTTTACCATGTTCACCATCTTGAGCTTCTTGACCATCTTTACCATTGTTTAACATGCTTACCATATTACCAATGATTACTATTACATAACTTAGTACACTTTCCTATTTTCTGATTACAGTAGTATTAAAATATTTGAATTTGTATATTTGTGAACTAACGTTTGTTTTTTTGATTTGAAGGATAATGACAGATCATTCATTTGATCAACCACATGATTCTGGAGATGAGCATATTGGTCATACCTCTGGGGAGGAACATTCACATGCTCCTATTAGGACAAAGAGTTCAAAGGTTGGTAAACGTGGGTGCACATGTTTACCAAAATTATAACTTTCCCACACGCTGGATCAGAGGATAGTCGTTGAGTTTGATGATGATGATATTCCTAGAGGTCCAAATGAAAAATATTTTAAGAGTTTTGTAGCAACTCGGGCTAAGAGAAAATTAAGCATCATGTATGGTGACTGGAGAGGTGTGGATAAAGCGATAATCTCTCAGTTGAGGGAGACGATTTTGGTGAGATCTTTTTTATTGTTTGACTATTCATTAAATGTTTCTAGTATATATAATATTTTTAACCTCTTCTTTATCATATTACATTTGATATTCCTGACACTGGAGGTGTCAGGAAGAAATGCTTATCGTTGGCTGCGAGGAGATGGAGGGATTTCAAATCAACCCTCTCATCTGATTTCATTTATGGTCATTGGAGTCATGAAAATCCATTTCATATATATCCTTTTATAGATAAATCCACATCGAGACAGTTTTAAGAAAGTAGAAGAAAAGTGTCATTTTTTTCAAGGGAAATGTAAAATTTTATAAGATTTCTTATATAAATGATCTTATTAATGATTTGTTAATGATTTCTTTTTCTTAATTTATAGCAAAGAAGGAATGCTAGTCAAGAGATCCAATCTAAAAATGTATACCCTCATAGTTTATCTCGGGGAGGGTATGCATTTTTGGAAGAACAAATGAGGGCAGAAAAATTTCAACAACTAAGAGCTGATTCTTCAAGCTCTGGAGAGGTATCCCCTCCATCCCCTCCATCTAGACATGAAAAATGGAAGAGAGCTCAGAAGGGAAAAAAGGGCAATATCTTTCGGAATAATCGAGAATCTTAGATGAGAGGATTGTAAGAAATCTATTTTATTTATTTAAGTTAATTATCTTCTTCATATAATTTCAATCATTATAGAAATATTCAATTAATTAATACAGGACTCTCTTGAGGAGCAGAGTTCATAGGGGACATTTACTGCTACTGGGAGGGAAGATATTTTTTCTGTAGCATTGGGAAGGGCCGAACATCCTAGTCATGTAAGAGGATATCTAGCAGGTGTATCAGTATAAAAAGTGTTTCCACGTTCTTCAACTTCTAACGTTTAGAGGGTTTATAAAAAAATAGAATCCTTGGAGGTTGAAGTTCATAATATTAATGTGTCGATGGAGGACAAGATTAGGGCGTCATTGCATTCTATGTTTGAAGACATGCAAAGACAATTTCAGACTTCAGCTCCAACTCCTCCACCTCCCCCTGCAGACCCCATTATTTATCCTCCACCTTCACCAGTAGCTCCCACTCGCCCACCTCAGCCAGCGGACCCCATTTTTTATTCTACTCCTCTGCTGCAACTTCCTACTTTTTGCGATTTGTATGTTGATGATTCTAAACATCATATAGTAGCATATGGGTTGGTATATTGTATAGGAGATACAGTTCATCATCAAAAATTAGAGTTAGAGAATCAGAGGGTCACTGTAAAGGATATTATAGATAGATCAGCTCGAGTACCATTACCTATAGATGAGGTGGAAACAGTTGGACATAGTATCAGCCATTTTTTAATTTGGCCATCCAGAATTCTTCGACTCATTACCATAGAGGTATGAATGTTATATCATTTATTTTATTTTTTTATTAAAGTTGTTTTATCATTTGAAAACTAATATATTTTTCAAATTATTTTTACAGGAATACTTCAAAGGTAAAGAAATAATCTATAAAAAACAACAAAGAAAAATGGATATGACATCAGATACAGATTCTAGTTGTCTTGACATATTCTCAAGATATTAAAATTTCTTGGCAGGTCATTATGAGTTTCCAATGGAATATCATGTTTGTGGATGTGAAATAAGTGTGGGGATTATGAAAATTGATATCATGGAGCTTGTTACTGGAGATAAGTCGGACATCAACATGGTGCAAATTTTTTCCATGTAAGACTTAACACCTTTTCCCTATGTTATATTTATTAAAAATGTATACTTATGTCTGTTTTGTATTAGGAATATTTTTAAAATTTGTGAGAGGAATGAGCTGACAGATGTATATGGATTCATAGACCAGCAATTTATTTCCCCGGAAGCATGTGCATTGGATGAGGGACAAAGAATGATTTATATTGCTGAAATACTTGAAAATAATATAGTCACACAATGTTGGATGATGCCTTTTTATGAGAGGTATGAAACACATCTCTCTCAAAGAGCTAGTTATCTTTGAACATAAAAAAAAACTAACATTAAATTTCATTTTATCAGTGATCATTGATTGTTAGGGGTTTTTTTTCCAAGGGAGAAAGCACTTTATTGGATATGCTCTATCCATGATGATGTGCGGGAAAGTTTTAAGAATATATTGGAAAAGTAAGTTTCAAATTCTCAATAGTTTTATATATTATAATGAATTTTAAATTTACACCATTCGTATTATTTTCTAACAGGGCTTGGGCCTACTTTTGAAAAAACACAATGAAAAGGAGTGAAAAGATCAAATATGTAAATGCTAAGGTAAATATCTATTTATAATTTGTACTTTTTGATTTATTACATAAAAATTATATATTGAATTTACACTCATTCAAACATAATTTTCATGAACAACAAGACATCATTTAATGCGGATATTATATGTTAAGATTTATGTATGAAATAATAACAAATGGGACAGTTGTGAATTTTGACCTGGTAATATTTCATCTTAAACATTCCCATAATATTTCAATTTCATTTATTCATTATACATGTTAACTATTATCCTTTTCATTTGTAGCTTTTTGATGACCCTCAACCCTATACTACTGAAGACATAAAGCACTTACAAGTGGAGTGGTCAAATTATTTTATAGGTTTGATTGAATTTTAGTTGTTTGTAATGTAAAATTTAATTTTGAATATTGTCATTGTAATTGTGTGTTTGGTAGTCATTTAGGGTGGATTTAGTTTTTTTTGAAGTTGACAGTGTATGTTTTGAATATTATATATGTGAATGTTAAATTTTTCTCTACTTCTTATTTTGGTCTACCTATGATGGTTTTTCTGGTATGGATTCTGGTCTAGGGGAGAGGCGTTACAAGGGTGTGGGGGGGTGTTCAGTGGGATTAGGGGGTGTCCAGGGGTCTGGGAGGGTTGTCTGGTGGGGTGGGGGCAGTCTAGGGGGTGAGAGGGCTGTCCAGAGGTGTGGGAGGGCTGTCTAGGGGTGTGGAAGTGTTGTCCAGGGGGTGGGGGTATATATGAGGGTGGGGGTTGTCCAGGGGTGTTTGGGGCTGTCCAGGGGGTTGGGGGCCAGTCCAGGGGTGTGGTGGGTGCTCCAATGGGGTGGGGGAGGTATGTCCAGGGTGTGTGGGGGGTATACATGAGGGTGGGAGGGTTGTCCCAGGGTGTTTGGAGCTGTCCAGGGGGTCAGGGGGAAATCCAGGGGTGTGGTGGGGGCTGTCAAGTGGGGTGAGGGGGCTGTTCTGGAGGGTGGGGGATTGTCGAGGGGTGTTTGGGGCTGTCCAGGGGGTCAGAGCAGTCCAAGGGTGTGGTGGGGGCTCCAATGGGGAGGGGGCTGTCAAGTGGGGTGAGGGGGTGCTATTCAAAAGGGGGGTTGTCGAGGGGTGTTTGGGGTTGTCCGGTGGGGTGAGGGGGTGGGGGTGTTGTTCAAGAGGGTGGGGGTTGTCAAGGGGTGTTTGGGGCTGTCCAAGGGGTAAGGGCAGTCCAGGGGTGTGGTGGGGGCTCTAATGGGATGGGGGCTTTCAAGTGGGGTGAGGGGGTGAGGGGTGCTATTCAAGAGGGTGTTCGGTTGTCCAGGGGTGTTTGGGGTTGTCTAGGGGGTCAAGGGATAGTCCAGGGGTGTAGTGGGGGCTCCAATGGGGTGGGGGCTGTCAAGTGGGGTGAAGGGGGTGAGGGGTGCTGTTTAGGAGGGTGGGGGTTGTCGAGGGGTGTTTGGGGATGTCCAGGGGGTCGGGGCAGTCCAGGGGTGTGGTGGGGCGCCAATGGGGTGGGGGAGGGATGTCCATGGGGTATACAAGAGGGTGGGGCTGTCAAGTGGGTATGTTTTACATGTTATCAATGTAAATGCTTAAATTTTATTTAGTTCTTGTTTTGATATCTTTCTGTTTTTATGGTACGAATTATTTATTTGGTTTCTGGTTGATTCTGGGGGAGAGCAGAGAACTGCATTCGGTATGAAAAAAATATTGTCTTCCATGTCAGTTATTTTATAACGGACGTGATAAAGAAATCAGGAAGGGTTTATCACGTCGGTTCATTTAATAACTGACGTGATAAACACCTGTGTCATGGTTTATCACGTCATTTATTTAATAACTGATGTGATAAAAGAACTGGGAAATTGTTTATCAAGTCGGTTATTTATTAACCGACATGATAACCCCCCCCCCGGACTAGTTTAGCACATCGGTTATTATATAACAGACATGATAAACCATCTCCCAGGTGTTTATCACGTCATTTATTTAATAACCGACATGATAAACTCCACCACAAGTGTTTATAACGTTGGTTATTATATAACCACTGTGATAACCCCCCCCCCCCCCCCAGTTTTTTCGCGTCGGTTATTAATTAACCGACGTGATGAACGCTGAGATGTTATGTTCGTTACGTCGGTTTTTAAATAACCGACGTAAAAAATGGTATTTATAACGTCGTCTGTATTAACGTCGGCTAAAAACCGACGTAAAAAATGAAAAATAACAGACTTAAATAACGTTTTCTACACTAGTGTCTTTCTCTTGTGAACCCAAAGTTTATGAATGTATTCTTATTACATGAGACCCATTCCTTACCATGGGTTATTTATGTTCATTATTGATATCTGTTCTATGTGGCATGCATGATAATGATGATATTATGAGTTGGAGGGTGCGCATGGAATTATAAAGCGCAATATGAATGTTTCAAAGTGTCGGGTGCTCCCAGAATTATACAGCGCTCCAATTCATTGGGTAAAGGTATGAATCTCAAGAGTAAATGTGAAATGATGTGTGAACAAGATTCTAGTGTGTTTCACAAGTATGTGTGGTAGCTAACCACTAAAACATGATGTTTCATTTTTATGTATTTCCACATTTCATGTCTTTTATTTATGCTCCTCTTATGTTCGTGATATTTTTCCTATGTTATGATTATGCTCACCCAATGGTATATTTTTCTTATCTATCCTCTTACTGAGCTTCTAGATCACCCCTTTTGATGTATATCCTCAGGTCGCTACATGTACTAAGGAGAGGAAAAGTGCCAATAAGAATATAGAGAAGAAGAAAATAAATAAATATTTATTCTTGATGTTGTATTTGTTATGTATGGTCTTAGTTTTCCCAAGACACTAATCCTTTGGATCCTCTATGTGTAATACTATTAGGTTGTTTATCATTAAAATGATGTAATAGTAATGTAATAAAAGGTCAGGATTCTATAGGGCCCATGCTATCCTCACCTTGTAGATCTCTAATCATGACATTATCTTTGCAATGGTAGTGCATCTACCAACTTCCTGTGACTCTCAACATATCTGGTTGGGTAATCTCATGCCACATGACCAATCTCATCACATTCATAGAACTATCTCTGGCTGAGCCTCCCCAGTATTCTATGATATCCATGACCTTGTGCTTGAGTCTAATTAAGGGGAGGTCACCTACATAGAGAGCATACCAACTGATGCTTTCTAGATTTGGTATACATCCCAAATCTGTTTTTCCAACTGCCAAAACCGGCCAACTAGAACCCCTCTAACAGAAGTATCTCTTTCACTAGTGCTCACTTATACACCTTAGAAAGGGTGGGGATGCACATGAGATCAATGTCTGTGTGAATCTCTTCTACAAATACCTTGATCAAACTTTTATGATAGGAAGTTACTCACATGGACCACATTCAAAGAGTATCGATTCAGGTCTCAAAACTGAGCCTTGTACTCTACCACCATCATCCCTCCCAGAATGAGCTCGAAAACCTCTCAAAAATGCATGGAATGCAAGAATTAGGGGTAGTAATCCACATAATAATGCTCCTAGAATTCATCCCTTGAGATTACCAACTCATTGTGCATAGGATAAACTCATATCTACCAATGCCAAGCAGCTCTATGGAAAAAGACTGGATTCCAGAGCCACTATATGATCTATCGCTGACCAAAAAATCCTGAATATGTGAGAAACTGACTCATGCAAAACCTACAATACCTGAGGGTATGGCTCACTGTAGAACCTTAGTGGTCTCTAATGCTGGAAATTGCAGATCACACTTAGAATTCACTCTTCATTGGCCTTCGCTGTCATTACTAACTTTTTCTCTATAGGTGGTGGAGCTACTGCCTACCCTCCATGTGAAAATGGTATGGCATGATAGATCGAGAACTAAGGCCTTGTCGTTCACATAATCGTTATCACAAACATGAGCTAATATCCTAGCTTGCTGTCGTCAGGGGGGAATCCGAAATCCGATCAAGGAGTACCATAGACAAATGATCATATATATATATATATATATCAACAATAATGGGGATATGAATCAAGAAGTACAGTCAAAGACTCAATCATATATTATTTGTGTACCATTTCACTTTGCAATAAGTGTCTCAGCACACTGAGTGGACAAGTGGGTAATGAGGTTCCTGGTGAATAGCTACGTTGGTCGTTGCACCATCACTAGAATCCATGGCCTGAGAGACACTCTTGAGACATGTTGAAATTTTTTCCCTAAACCCCAACCAATTACTTTTTAGGGATCATCCGAGCAATTTTCCAAGGAATGAACCACCACTGATACTTTTTTGTGAGGACCCGACCTGTAGATGGGCTCGAGCTGTAACTACCCCAAGACCACCTACATATAAAAAGGGGATAGAAACCAATGTCTAACTCATAAAAAACTCTAGGATTCCATTACCTAAGTACCTGTACACACACACAACCATATCAATGAAAAAGTGTCTATGGAAATAAAAAACACAAGATAAAAAAGTTTTATATATATTAACTACAAATATGCATCAACCATTAAACAATACAAGTACAATAAAGTAAAATTAATGGAAATGGGGAAAAAGAATACATTCCCAAATAGAAAAGTGACACAACCCAAAAATAGGTGGAAATGTAAAATAGTTGAGAAATCCCAACTTCTGAATCCCAAGCTACGACCATCCCACGTAGTCCAAGCACCTTGTATCCCTATGCTCCACTAATGTCATGATCATCATATCTATCCTCTTCAAGGGAACACCAATTGTGAAATATTCTAGGTAGGGTGAGTATAAAAAATAATTAGTTGGGGATCCTGATGGTTCATTGGAGAAGAAAATGATGTACTAAAGAGGGGAGAAATTGATAAAAGAAGGTGCAGTAAAAGTGTACAGTTCAAACCAGCTAGAGAGTAAAGTAAAATAATCTAAATAGAAGGAGATAGAAACTGTGAGACGATGAACTTATTTTTTATTCTTCTCTATATATAGTATGATAGAATACTCCTCTAACCTCGATAAGATAGACACGGAAAGGAAATGGTAAATGATGTGAATCTTCACCTCTCTTGAAAGGAGAGTAACCAAAGCCCAAAGATTAGGTACTAAAATATATATGTGTGTGTGTGTGTGTGTGTGTTTGTGTGTGTATGTATATATATTATCATTAAAATAATCCCATTGAGAGAGTAATAGGATCTCTATATCATAGCTCATCCCTTGAAAAGATTAACTAAAAGTTCTAGGAGTAACCATCAATGCGTAGCATCCCACACATTTTCTCTAAAAATGTATGTCAGAGGGACTCAATCACTGCACCTTGATAATATCCTATTTGGGTAGGTATGTCTCATCTACATGGTTTTAGGTCGCATTACAAGGATGCATCTTGGTAGGAACAATGCCCCCCCCCCATTTATTGAGGGTCCAATGACATATCAAGCACATCTCGTCATTATACCGCATATTTGAGAGATCATGTCACAAATTCATGAACCCATAGCCCAGCCCTACTAGAGGGTATGCTCAAAAGAGTCATCGGCGAACCCACTGCCCATCCCAACATGAGGGTATTAACAAAAGAGTAAACGACAAACCTCACTGCCCAGCCCTGCTTGAGGGTATGTCTAGAAAGAGAGAATAGAGAACACCACTACCCATCCATGCTAGAGTGTAATCCTATAGTATTCTGGTGATTCTGAAAACATCACATCCACCATTGTCTTCATTATGGTTTGCCTCAAATAGGTTTCACGCTCATAACATTGAGTGTCACCTCAAATAGGCATCACACTCGAAACATCTCGCATCACACCTCAAAATGCACTACAGAGGGCACCATCAGGTTCTTTATGGAAAAAAACTCATGATAGGCTACCCGTAAGAAAAAATACACGTTTAGAGGAAAGAGATACGAGAGGTTCATGATTCATAAAGTGGTACAAGGAATGTATTATCCCACATGATGTGTGAACCCACCTCAATGTATGGTCATGTAACTAGTTATAATCAACTACTAAACTATAAAAAAGCACGCCCAAGGTGTTCTAATGTACTCCATGTGTACATGGTAACTCTTACTGGAAGGCTAATGAGAACATGTTTCTTATTACTGATTTGAATTTATAAAACGTTATTCTACTGACATTCCTCTTGAAAACACATATATATAACCAAATAGATTACACCATTGTGATCCTTGCGGAAAAATACACATGATCGACTAATCATTCGACTAAAGGAAACTCTATGTGGAGAAACTTAATTCTATCATGTTGTGTGAAAATAGACCCCCATGAGGCCCATTCCTTGATCTAAAAGTACATCAAATGGACCACACCACTTTTATCCCATCGGAAAAACACAAGGATTTAACTTGTCAATCATCCCAAATGAACACCCAGTGAAGATGATGCATTCCACTATATCACACATGAGCAGTGCTACATGGGACCTACATTAGATCCCGAAACACATCGAATAGAACACAACATTTTGAACCCCTGGAAAAAACACATGGGATTTAATATTTATTTTTCCAAAATCGAAACCTAGTGAAAAAGTGACATTTCAACGCAAATGCCCAAAATGAGGATTGTAGGGCCTGTACCCCAAAACTCAGTTTAAGTGCCAGAAATTAGTCTTTAGAAGTCTGTCTCAGTTCCATGGTCTCAATACCTTTGATATCGTGTCGATCAGATATTCTAAATAGATGTACGGTCCGATACAAGTTTCTTGAATAATAATAATTATGTTATTATTATAATTGGATGTTTCATACCACCAAACTTCAAGCCCAAAACAAAAATTTCCTTAACATTCTTTAAAATATATTTCTCTATGTATGGTTCATGTGGATATAGGAGGAACGTGAAACAAACCCTTGGATTGAGAGATAAATTTTTTTATAAAAACCCCAATCTGAACCAGCTGGACTAGCCCAGACCGGCCGGTCCGGCTCGCCCAACTGGCCAGCGAACCAAGCCACCACCACCAACCGTCACTACTGCCACCCTCCATAGCCATTTGTCGCACCACCGCCTGCCGAAGCCTCACTTACAAGATCCCACATTGGTAATGATTCTGTGAACCACAACGATCACTCTGGTGATCAAAATTTCAATTTGAGGCCAGATCTGGACTCTCAGGGGCGAGAAACTCAACTCCAACCATATATTGGGACTCCTTGGGTAGAGAGCTTCAAAGATATGGGTCTTTCACTATAATCGGATTCCATTTGAGCATGGAAACAAGTTTATGAACAATGAAAAATGAATAATGAAAAAAACAAGAAGAACACAAAGAACAGGCAATCCTGAATCAAAATAGACGATGGTCATTTTTAGTTATTCCATCAACAGAGCATTTTAAAGTATAAAATTCCAAAAAAATGAAAATGACAACAAATTATTCAATTGGGGGTTGAAAATCCGAAATAGAAATCTTACCTTGAATTTGGATCTACCATTATGTCTATTGCACTCTAATCTTCTATCATCTACACTATATTTTTGTTCTGATGAAGTTCGCAGGTCGAATTGCCTTCATCGAGAGCTCCGCCATCTATGAGATAAATGATCTAACTTTGGCTCATTTCTATTAACTCTTATTAATAGGAGGATTCCAATGGTCATAGAATCTGAATCTCCCTCACCCTCTCAACCGAGTTCACCCTTAAAGAAAATACCACATAATGAACAGAACATTGGTCTTGGATTTATAATAAAATTTCTATTTTAGTAGTTATTCGAAGTAGTGTTTTAAATAAACCAATTTTATTTAATTATATTATTTCTAGTTTTTCCCTTTGGGACATTTTTTCTATAGAAGGCATGTACCAATAAAACATATACCCTTCCTATTGTCAATGACACACTCTGTACTCAATTGTTTCCTCTGGATTCCAATCCTAGTTACTGTTTGATATTTCCTACTGTCTGATCTATTAAATTAATGAATTAATAAATTAATTCATCAATTTAATTTATCACTAAAAAGGGAGGGGTCTGAACGTCCCATGTCGATATATTTTATATCGTGCCTAGTATAAAAATTGTGTTCAAAACCCAACTGTGGTGTAATATTTCTGATCTGATCCATCATTTATGAGATATCCCATTTGGTTCATGTGTATAGTACAAAAACACTTAATATTTTCATATAATTTATTTTGGGCATTCCGGGCCTCAGAATTGAATGGCATCTCAGCACCAAGCTATGTAAATATATGTAGAAATATTAAAAAGTCTAACAATGAAAAAAATGGGGTCTCTACAAGAATGTTCTTAGAAATAATGATAAAATGTAATGGTCTATGGATCACAGTTTTGTTCCATTTTGATATTAATTATATTCACTAACTCTTTTTGTAGTGTATAATTTTGAAATGAAAGTGTTTATTTAATAAATTTAACTAAATAATAATTTTATACAATCAATATAGTGACCTATATTCAATGTTTTATCAAATTATATAATTTTGATTCTCTACATTTTTTGTTAACTTGAACCAATTTTATAAAATATAATTTTCCATCTTCAAAATCATTACTCTATTCATTCATTCTTCCATTGTTCAATTTTAAATTGAACCATGTGATCCAATATTTCTAAAATTTATTTTTTATCTAACATATCATATATTAATGAAATTAAATATTATGAAATATGTCATTATTGATAATAATTATCATCATATTTATTGATTCTTTCCCCTCTTTATCCCTATTTTCTCTATCCCACCAATGTTATCTATTTTAAACGGTATCCATTTGGTATATAATGTGATGCTAATATTTCCCATATCCATATTTCAACAAAAAATGTAATATTTTTTATGATTTGGGATTTCAAGAAAGTTGTTTAAAATCATAAAAAGTGATCTTTTAAAATAATTAACATTACAATTGGGTTACACATTATCTTTATGTTTTTACCTTTATATCAATATTATTTTCTAGTATTACATTTACAATATGTATATATGATCCTTATAAATATATATTAATGAATATCTCTTTTATAATTTTCATTTTTTTATGTTCCCTTTGATATTACAACATCTAAATTAACAAAATTTTTTTGAACATGCAGATTTTTTATTTATTTTTATGTTTCACCTCCATAAAAAAAATTCTCCTTGAATATATTTTTAGATCATTCAATATATTATTGTAAACAATACTAGTTCAAATTTTGTATAAATGGAAGTATTATTCTATTTCAATCCATAAACTCTAGTATTCTCATTTCCAAAATCATATACTATATGGATAATTGTTTATTACTTCACTATGATATGTCTCCTTAAATTTTATACATTTTAAATCAGTGTTCAAGAACAATATTTCTAGTTTTAAAATATGTTAGAAAATTAATTCCCCATTCTATTTCGATTCCTTTAGATATATCATTCCATTATGGTTTTGGAAAAGGTTATGATACACACTTCATTCCCATGGGTTTTCTCCTGTTCATTCGTTTTCTATAGTTTCATTCTCGATGTGGCATGGGTATTGATATACATGTTATTACTTTCATTATGTGATGATTGGGAGAAGAAATATATATCTCTATAATTAATTTTGTAATTTTTCCATCTCATGAGACTCCATATATGGTATACAGGGTGTTAGCATAAGCACAATATATTTTGTTTCGTGTTGGCCCAAAATTACAAAACTCTCTTCAAAATGTTTGATAATTTATATATAATGATATAATATGATTTAGATTATTGAGTGACTGTAATTTACTATGGTATATTTTGTACTTATTTTTATGAGATAGGGGATTGAAACCATTCAACAATGGGAATTTTTCCACTATATTTACAATAATACGGTTTTAACCCAACCTCATATGGGACCTAGTCAACTGCGTGATGATGGTAATTTTAGTGAACCCTGAATTGTAATTATTACGAATATATTTGTTTTAGTGTCATATATTTATGTTTCTATTCCTTATGATATCATTTCATTATTCAATTTATCTATTCTTATCTCACATTTTCATTTTGAGGTACATATTTTTTGTTTTGAGATTACATGTCCTTACATCATGATATTTAGATAAATAATATTTGTCTAGCTTATTTTTAATGAGAAATATCTCTATGGGAGTGTCTTCTCTTTTTCTTATGATACATTACTTAATGGTATATGGATATTTCTTCTTTTACCGAGAATTTTAGTTCGCCCATTTCAAATGATTCTTAAGAAATATTTATGATGATAATAATAACATATGATATGTTTATAAGGGGTTATTTCTCCTGAATAGAACCAAGACAAGGAATAAGACATAACTACCTAAAGCCCACATTCGTAGGCCATTGGATGATGAGAATCACCAAAGTATTAACTAATAAGCATAGGCCACTTTCTATGTACGTATACACACACACACAATCTTCTCTATGAAAAGGTGAAAATTGGAAACTGTAAAATATGAAACAAAAAAATAATGTAATATAGGTATACATAACCTCTAGGGTGCATAGGAGGGTGATAGTGCATTTTGTAAACTAAAGTGGATAAATAAATTTCTAATCCAAAATATTTCCAATCATAAAAAATATAATTGTATAATACCAAAAGAGCCCATCACATAAATCCTAATATCTGAACACTTTCCAAAGTCCAATGAACTAGTTACCCCAAAGCATTTTTGAAGCCATTTTCAAACTATCCATCAACTACATAAGAAATGACACATGTACGAAAATTACATGCAAGGGTGAGTATATACATACCTAGTTGAAAACCCCAAAATATGAATCTGAGCATTAATAGATACAACCTTAATAGAATAAAAATAGATACAAGATATAATAAAAGAGAATAGATCAACCAAAATTGAGAGTTAACTTAAACATGTCCGGATATTTGGGAATCGACATAGTGAGTTGATTAACTATAGGTTGAGTCTTTTCCACATATAGCATGACAGAATACTCGTCCAACCTTGATAAAATAAACACAGAAAGCACATGGAATACCCTTCATGTCTTCACCTCTCATGGAAAGAGAGTAACCAAACACAAGGAGTGGATACCGAATAATATATATATATATATATATATATATTAATAAAAAGAATCTCAAATGATAGAAACAAGGGATCTATATCTCACAGCTTATCCCAGGAAGAAGAGTGTCCAATACTTCCAATACTCCATCAAAGATGCCCATAATATCATGTTTCTACCAAAAAGTAAAATAGCAGGTCACACTATGTCACATTACTATGTCACCTAGTTGAGGGGATCCAAACATGATGTAGGGGACCTATTCCCTTGTACATAAGGATGGTTTCACCCTTTACGTATCTGTAGAGCACTCGTTCCCATGCTGGATGGGGGTTCGACTGTAGTGACATAAGGACCTATGCCCTATGCTAATAGGGGTTCCCACTTGGTATGTTAGAGGACCCACACCCATATAAAAGGGGGATCCCACTATGAAGGTGAGGAAAAACAAACTATTCTGATAGAAGGTTCATCCCTAGTCAATGAGGGATTATGCCCTATTCAATAGGGGGTTACACTTGGATTTTGAGGACCAGCATCCTTCATGATTTAGGGTTTCAACATGGAAGGTATGTGTATGTGATTTGAACTCATAGATATAGGGGGTTTCACTCTAGATTATTAAGACTCCACATCCCATTTCTAATGAATGGTACAACTCAGTAGTCTTGGATGATTCATCTAGACCACTTCCATCGTTGATTGTATCCTCAATTCGTGGTGTGCCCAAAATATTTTACATCATATATTGTAATCCACGACCAAGAGAACCACCATGTTATATTTAAAAAAACTATGGATAGACTTCTCATGGGCCTAAATCTATTTCAAAACAATGGATATGTGGAACCTTAAAGTTTTCTCAAAAGAGGTCAAGGTGTACACAACCTATGAGTGGACTCAGGTGGCTTGTAGTCTCACTCCACCATTTTTTCGTGTCCCTGAACAACACACAAATCCTTTCCATATAAGATAACACGCCCTATATTTGGACTACATGGTGTGGCCATGCTACCTGGGGACAGGTCATATCCTTATGTGTGTGTCCATGTACTTGAACCCATGTCAGTGTACTGACCCCATGTCTTTGTATAATGGTACACAACATTTTTCATCACATGAGGTGACACTCATGTGATCTATCTTTTTTGTGAACATGGGTACATAGTTGTGTTCTTGGACATGTAATCCTTAATGAATTATTTTTCTATGACTCTTCACCTGGTTCATTCACCCGGTGATGACATAAATAGAATATTGGAGAACATACATTCCATGTCATACTTATAAATCTTGAAAACTCTATCTTTAAAACAAAATGGGAAAGTTCTCATGCATTTATCCTTGGACAAGATCTGTGGTCTTGTTTTATCCTGAATTTTAGATCCACTTATAGCACCTCCAATCTAGCCATTCTTCTTCTGATTCTGCCCTATCTCCTCATGAAACAAGTGGATGTGTCTATGGATTGTTTTTTCATCCATATTTCACTAGAAATTGGTCTATGGGGGTTCAATCATGACATATACATGACCATGATCATTCAAGAATTTATGAATCTTAAACTATTAGAAATATCATGATAGTCCTATAAAAGAACCTAGATCTAATCTTATTTCATGGATCTGCTCCTCTGACGCAATTTTGTCTCTATTTCGGGGGGCCCGATCAGGCTTAGGACGACCCAATAATGTCAATTTGGGACTGTGGAATCCTACTAGTGATGAACGCGAAGAAAAATTTGCACAAAAAGAAGCATCAAAAGTTTAGACAGACTTTGGACATGCATTCATGGAAAAAAATAAAGAATGTATATTTGAGGTTACAGAACAAGTCAAAGAAAAATTTTAATATGGTATATAGATGCAGGCTTAGGCCACATTTGGCATAGATTGACAAGAACATGGATTGAACTTCTAAATATATTTTATAAAAATGGAATAAAACCAAAATTGACAAGTCCAACCTAGAGATTTGATTGGTCGCCATCAAATAATGTGTCTACCAACAATTTAGAGGAGTTATTGTGTTTGTTTCATCTATATTTGATTCAATCTAGGGTTTCATCATCGTTTGATGAGTTTTTCAAGAAAAGATGGAAGGAATACCTCTATAATTCTCTCATGTCTTATGCGACTATGCCTGAAAAATTAAAAATAGGATTTTTAGTATAGAAATTTATTGTGGATAAATGTATAATTTAATTAGATAAATTAATTAATTAATTAATTCACCAAATTTACTTCTAATGAATGATGATTATGAATTCCCAAAAAACACCCATTATATGTTGTACTTAGGGTAAACATATAATTCTAGACTCAATCATGTTCCAAATTTAGGATTTTATCTACTATTTAAGAGTTTTAAAATTTTATTTAAACACTTTTTTGTGTTCAATATAAAATATAATTAATATTTTTTTCAAAAACATTATGGGAACATCATTCCTTGGAATTGAACGGTGTCTCACCCCTAGTTCTATAAATATATATATAAATTTCAATGCCTTATAAGGAAAAACTCAGTCTCTACATAATCCCCTCCATTAAATTTTTTCCCTAAAAAGAAATAAACTAAGACAAATATCAAGATACATAGCCCGTACCTGACTCCTCCATTACTAGTAACTCTATTGATCATTCAGGTACTACCAAAACATCAAAACAAGGTAATGGTCTATCTATGTAGGGTTCAATTCTGTCGATCCATGATATCCAATGGATGATCTGAAATGGTGTCTCCATCCTTGATGTCCAGATCACCCCAATATATTATGTTCATGGGGTCATGTGTGTAACTTCTCAGATACGACACATGGAAAACATCGTGCACCTACTCCAGTTTTAGGTGTAGTTCAAAGAGGTAAGCATCCTTTCCCACCCTTTGTGCGATCTCAAACAGCCAAATGAACCTCAAATATATATTTCCTCAATAGTTGAACCTCTTTAATAAACAAAATGTGTACAATCTCATAAAGGCATGGTATCCCTACTCGAAGTCCAAGGTCCTACGATAGCAAACTATGTAAAAATTATGCCTACTATGGGTTTTCCTCATCCTCCCATGGATGACCTGAACATTCTCCATCATTATATGTACCATATCTAAGACCAAAAAAATGTCTTTGAAAACTATTTATAGCAAAGGATTGACTTGTAGAGTCTCTCATAGATGTTCTAAAAAGGATCCACGCTAGTTGTATAGTGGTATATGTTCTTAAATACATTTTCTTCCAAAGGACGATGATCCTCCAGGATCCGAATGTTATATAAAACACAGCCCCATGACATATCATCCAAAACATGGATAGTGAACTCAGCCTGTCCACTGGTTTGGGGGTGAAAGGTATTACTCATCCTCATTTGTGTCCAAAATACCTTCTATATGACTCTCCAGAATCATTTTGTAAATAACACATCATGATCAGAAACAATCATCGAGGTCACCCCATGATGGATTAAAATCACCCATATGTACAAATTCCCAAAAATCAACACTAAAATATACTCCTTAATAGCACGGAGACCAACAAATTCGTTATTTTTTCAACAATCACCTTGATTACATCATGTCCCTTAACTGTATATGGAATCCTTGCCACAATGTCCATGGATATGTCATCCTATTTTTACTACAAGATATTTGGGGGATAAAACAAACATTAAAAAACATGGTGGTTAGCCTACACCTAATTAAAAATGAGGAACTACGATATGAACTCATATACACTTCACATCATGCATTACCACTAAACATTCCACCGAATGTCTCTGTACATCTTTCCCACATCGTGATGTACTTATATTGGAGAATTTTGGAACTCTTGTTTCACCTCCTTGTGTAATGTGACTAGGACCAGTGTCAATCCATGGAAATGTTTGATGTGATTACCTATCTTAGAAATTACATTTTATGATTAAGTTATGGATATCAAGTCATGTAGAACCTCATTGTCATTGCCTCCCATTAGGGATTGTTACACCCCAAATTTTATTTTCAAATTAATTTAATCATTTTAATATGTTTCACTCCAATCAACACTGAATAGTGTTTGATTATATTAAATCAACAATTTTTCCTTTTGTGGTATTTGAAACAGTATAAAAATTGCAAGCCAAGCAACACAAACTTGGCTTGTGTTACACGCGACCCTTAATTTCAACAAAACAACATTTTATTATTAAAATTATTTAAATGGGATATTTATAACATATTTGTTAAACATAGTAGTATGAATAGTAATAAATAATTTCTAAATATAATTTAAAATTTAACTATATAGATACATCAAATTGATTATTATACAAACAATTTTTTTAATGTATTTTTTGTTTGAAAATGTTTTTTCTTAAAAAAACTACTTTTTATCTCTTTTTTGATAAAAAATTAATTTTAGAAACTTTTAGAAATTTTATTGGGTAAAATAAAAATTGTTTTTTTAATTTAAAATATAAAAATTATCTTACTGTTAATTATTGTGATTTTTCTGAGAAACCTCCATTTTTGATGAGTAGTGAAAATACTAAATTTTTACTCCAATCTATTTTTCATCTAAAATATTTATATAGTTAAATAATAATTTTAGTGGATTTTAAAGTTATAATAATATATATATATATATATATTAAACCAATATATATCTATAGAACCATTTTTTATGATGAATTTAGATAAAGAGGATGATTAAAATTTTGAACAATATCACATCAAGAACCCTCTTGCTCTTCATGTCTATAGGATTATCAGTAAACATAATTTTTCAGTTTTAGTGTATGAAATTTTTAAAAATGTACATTCATGGTTGTAATATGTATTATATTAATATTATAATAAAATTAAGTTAATTATGACCAAAATTATTTGTGAATGTGATTAAAATTAATTACAGTGATTAAGGAAAAATGTAGCTTATCAAGGGACTAAACCATTAACATAATGAAAAAATTGACCAATCCACAAGTACATCACACATTGGATGTAAATAGTTCTGACATAAACATTCTATTATTGAGTTTTAATTTATTTTTTAACATTTTTATGTAAAATTATTGTTACACCTAACTTTTTTTCAAAAATGCTATGTGTTTCACCTCCCTCCCTTATAAAAAGAAACCACTTATCACATTCTTCAAACCAATCAACCAAACTTGGATTAGAAAGGATCTATCTAATTCACGTCCCAACATCTGTCCATTTTTACATGAATCCTCACATTGGGAAGAAATCCTACCAATAAAGACATTATGTGGAATGTAAAAGTAGATACCCATGGAAAAGTTGGAAACCTTCCTCAAGTACCATTCCATTATTTTCATTCACCACCACCTCAATTTTTCATATTTCATGATTATATAATGATATCATTCTCCTCAATAGACATTATTTTTTTATTTTAAGTATTATACTTTCACATACACACACTTCTAATAAAAGGAAAATGAACATACAATTCTTATGTACAACAAACTACCTCCTCACGGAACGATGTTGTTTGATTTTCATTACGACAGATCATGGTTGATAATTTTGAGGGAAATAGTATTTTTATATGTTATATATGAAATTTATGATATATATATATATATATGCGTGTGTGTGTGTGTCTCTCTGTGTGTGTCTGGGGTTATTATATAAAATATAACTTCATGTTTTCTATTTTATGTATGTATGAAAAAATTGTATTGGGAAGTGAGGATTATTGCCTCTTAAAAACAATGTGATTAGTTAACACCTTAAAAGATACATATTAAGGATGTATTTAATGATAATATATGATATATATAAAATAATTATTCTAATGGAGTTATAAATATATATATATATATAAACACATATATTCCATTTAATTTATTTCTTTCTATATTACAATAATACAGAAATAATATTCATGCATATGTATGACCTACCATCTCCTAGAATGGGGTATTTCATTTAGTACTTATATATTATGTAGATTGTTATAAATACATATATACTAAATATATATGATATATATAATATTTTTAAATTCTAGAAATAAGTAAATCATGATCTAATAATATGATTGAGAATAAAAAGTCAAAAAAATTATGAAAATTAAATCAGATATTACCTAAAACATATCATTAACAGTGAGTTGTTAATAAATGGGTAATATGATATCATAAAATATTATCTATTATATTATATATAATAATATGATTCTATTATAGATTTATAATACGATTATATTTACTATACTTTATTTTTTAATATGTAAGGCTAAATGCAAGAGATAAGGTAAGGGGATTTCTTTTCTCACTTTTATTTTAAGGAGATTTACACTTTATTCACTAGTCATTTCTTTTGTGGGGTGTATATACTACCCAAAAATATATTCTGTTATTGTTATGCTAAAATGGATGGGTTTTTACATATCCATTTTATGATCTCTTTATCATGGGGTTGATTTTTCAAAAGTCATGAGATGAGTAAAGTAGATTTGTCTCAATTTTCCTTCCTTGAGACATGTGAAATAACTTCAAAAACCATGTTTTTTTAAAAAATTATATCAATATAATTTTCTAAGGAAAATAATTTTAAATTTTTATTCATGTTCCCAAGAATGCTTTATAATTTTTTAAATAATTTTCAATTAAGTTTCTTTCAAAAACTATTTCATGCATATCTTATAAGTTTTCAAGGAAAATAAGGTTTAAAATGTTATAAAGCTTCAATTATTTATTTTCAAAGAAAATGGTTTTCAAAAGACTTTATGATTTAAAATAATTTTTAATAAGAACTCATATTATCCTAATTAAATAGTTTTAAATGGATATTTATGTATTACTTTTAATTTATGATGACATCTACTACGGTTACTCATGCCTTTCTGTGAAATGATCTAAAGTGTCCATTCATATTCGTTCTCTGAAAGGATTATGATTTGATGGAATAATTTTTATCAAACCCATTTCTCATTATTAGGTTATATTATTTTGATATTGTCTTAGTTTATTGGGTAAATATTCAATGAAATGATTATTAAACCTAACCCTTATCCATTGGTTATGATGTGATGAAACGTTAATGATACTGATTTTATTTCAAGGGTCTTTACATAATGAATGTTCTATTATCTTATACAATATGCTTGTATGATAACATTATGTGACCTTTGGGACCTATCTCTGCCTACAATTAATTAGGTAGTGATAAATGTTTTATAATCTCAAGAGGTTAAATAAGAGGGCATCAAAATCACAAAAGAAGAGAGAGATGTATTCCCTGGACAAGACAGTGCATCAGAGGGAATCCCATGCCAAAAAAAGAGGGTACATGGGATGGAATCCCAAGACCAAAACAAGATGGTACACATGAGTGACTCTCAATTCGAAAATAAAAGGGTACAAGATAGGGAATAACAATATCAAAACATGAAGGTACATTAGAGTGAATATCAAGCCCAAATTAATTACATGGGTTTTTATCCCAAGCCTAATAGGTTATGATAGTCTGGGTAGGTATCCTTGAAATTTTAACTTATATGCTTATGTATATAGAAAAAATTACATGTATAATTCTAATTTTATGTCCCCATGGATTATTATATTATTTACCCATTGATTCACATAATATGAATTTCCAATATTTATTCCATGAATCATGTATATGATATTTGATATGTAGGTTTTGAACCTCAAATGATATTCTAATGTTATCATATCATTATTCTCATGTTGTGCTTATGTGTGTCCTCAATCTACGATTACTGAGTATCTGATCTCACTGTTTTCTTATTTTTCATTACCCTTGGTTAGGATTAAAGGTTTTATGTAGAAGTACTAAAGTATAATATATTTTTGGGAATCAATAAGGATCAAATACTGAGTTATAATATCCTTTTCATGTTTCCACAGACAATAAACTATTATAGTCAGCAGGACTGTATTTCTGAAATTTGATAAATATTCATGTAAAATTATGTTATATCAATATATATTAGGCATGGGTTTCTATAGTTGGTATCAAATGATACGTTTATTATTCCATTAAATAAATGATGAGAAAAAATACTGATATCCATAGTGATATTTCTAAGGATATATCTAGGAGTTCATATAAGGATAAGTCTTTGTATGAGTTAAGGTTTAGGAAAATGTCCTCATGTTTTTGTTAAAGGATCGAGTGAGTGGTTTCCTATTAGCATATCTCATTCTAGATACTACAAGGGGTCTTGGTTCTCATAGATATTTACCCAGGAGTAATATATATTACAAGGCATATCATCTCTGACTAAAGCATAATCATGCACGTGATAATGAGCCTTCTTGTGCTCCTATTTTGATACTCTCAGGGGATATGTTTTAAGAATTTAGAAACTAAGTTCAAACAATAATGAATGATTCAGTTAGAATAAATAAACTAGGATGAACACTAGGAGTCATATATTAATGTGTTATGTGTCATTATTTATACTACACATCAGTAATTTTTCATGATTTTATTATTTTCTTGTATAATACATGTTTTTACCCTATACTTTCTTGTCTTAGACAATATTAGAAACTAGAAATAACTAGGTTTAAATTTAATGTTTTATATGTGTAAATTATTGTAATTATAAATATAGATGTCTTATTTGGATGCATTATTATGAAAATTGGGAAGGTGGTATGAGTGTTGGATATATATATATATATATATGAAGATAAAGAGACCTCAAATGAAATGTGAAAGGTATGATTTTTTTTCCAATGTTGATTACATTAATGAAAAGAATGATTATTAAATTATGTTTGATAAACCATAATACATGATTTATATTTCATATTATATAAAAGAGTAATTAAGGAATTTGTTGAAAAATACTAAGTAATTTTTTAAAAATAATGATGGATTATTGTTGTGTATATGTTTTTGAATTCAATGATTATGAATTATGAATTAGGAATTATATAAGGATTGTTCGTAAATGTTTTTATAAATTCATGAAAATGTTAAATTATATTGGTGACCTAGACAAATTATTTAATTGAATGGTTGAATTATGGTATGTTAACCCCTAAAAAGTAATTTGATGATAAGAAAATGTTTTTTATACAGATATGAGGTGATAATATAGATAAATTAAATTGGATAGTTTTTAAGAAATTAGAACTGATAAAGGATTTATTTTAAAATTATTCTACATTATGATGGATGAAGATTAAAACTTCTTGGATTTCTTAAATATATCCAAGAAAATATTTGAATGAGGAAGAGTGTGTGTATACCAAAAGGACGTAAGGTAATTTAGGTTATTATCTTGTTTCAAGAGAATTTAATATGACGGTATTCACATCATTGGAATGTGACAAGAAAAAGATACTTTTTGATATATGTGGGATCAATGATAATCTTATTTCATAAATTTCATTCTAATTTTTTGTATTTTCATCTTATTGAAGGGTTATAATGTTAACCATTTATGGAAAGTTTTATTTTTATCTTCTGATAATGTATTTTTGTAAAATGGTTGTATTTAAAACCTTACATAAAAGGTTATTTAGTGACTAGAATTATTCCACATATATCTATCATGTTTATTTTCTAAATTATATAAATATGGTTTTAGAAAAAGAAACATTGTATGCCAGGTGAGAACTCATCATATATACCAAGGATATATGTCATGAACCCATGACTAGATAATGATAATGGATTTATTAATACCACTATACTGAATATTATCCTAGAAAAAGTGTAATTTTTTATTTAATCTATTTTATGAATAAATATTAATGATGAACCAATAGTGTTAATTTTTTAAATATTTATGTACTAACCATATGGAATTTGGAGAATAATTAGTGAAAAACATTTACTTTTCACTCTTTTATATGCATTAATAACTATTAAAATAATATTTTAGTCCTTTAGGAATAAAAATTAATTCATAAAAATCCATTTTATGAAGAAATGGATGAATTATAAATTTATTAAAGTAATATAAAATGATGAAATATATTTTATTGAAAAGTATATTGTAATTATATTTCCTTATAATCTTGGTCAATAAAATAATTATTCAACATTAGTAAATTACCAAAAACAATTTCTTCCTAATACCTTAATTTTTCTTAAGATGATGGCCCTTTAAATACTCAATGATTTAAGAAATTTAGTCCCCAAAATCTCCATTGATAATTTATGCTTTTTATATTTATGACCTCAATCTCTCACTATAAATACATTCTATTTTTCTCCAATATTATATTTCCACCTCCCAGCAATGTTATCCCATTTGGGAACCTCTTTATGAGATACATTTTTTAACTTTCATGTTTCTAACATTCCGTATTTTAAAAAAAGTTATTGAAATAAATTTTTTATGTGGGTTTTTATGAAATAATTTTTCAAGTATTAGACCATTAATAATCCATATGAATATCTATGGGAAAATAAATTTTAAGTGGGGAAGAATGTAAGACCCTGAGAAGTTTTGATTTTTTTGAATTAATTGAATCATTATTATATTTATAATTTAACAAAAAACTGAATATATATTTTTTTTAAAAGGAACTATTTTCGGATTGATTTATATGAGACACCATGTTAATATTGCACGACAAGCACCACTGACTTCTCCTGTGTTACATACAACTATGAATTTGTAGGAAAAAACATTTTATTATTATAATTATATATATATGATAGTTATAACATATCCATTAAACGTTTTCAGTTTGTATTTAAAATATATTACTGTTTTTAGATATAAAAGAATAATGAACTTTTGAGCATTCTCACTTAAAGAACCCTATTTCTTTCCACAAATATGGGATTTGCATTAAAATTAATTATTTCACTTATTTGAGTTGAGTTTAAACATACTGAAATAAAATGTTTTAATTTGTATAATAATTAAAGTATAATAGGTTAAAATTAATTTCTAATCAAAAAAAATATTGAAAGTTATTTAAATTATGTATATTGATTAAAGACAAATTAATCCTTACAAGGGCCTAATCCTTATTCCTAATGAACAAAATGACTTAGAATATTGAATAAAACTAATTTTTTGGCCATATATCAGATAGAAACCTTATATTATTGTGTCCAATTGTTTGTTTTTTAAATTTTATTAGGTAAAAAAAAATTATACATCTGTCTTTTTAAAAAAAATCCAAGTGAGTCCTCTCCCTCCCTTATAAAAATCTACCACCTCTACCCCTTCTTCACACCTCTAAAATCTCTTGGGTTCAACCAATATCAACAAAATTCACTTCCAAAAATCCATAACGTCTTTCTTTAATCACCCATTTTTAATTAAATGTGACCAAAGAATCCTTGTTTTATAAATAAAAAAAGTTACCCAAAAGAAGAGGTAATATCCTTCCTCAAGCTCATTTAATTATATTTCATTCTAACCCAACTAAATTCTTCTTATTACATAATTATATAATAAAACAATTATCAAAAATATACTATGATGCTTTTATTCTATTGTGTTAACCTTTACATACACACACTTTCATTTAATGGGTAACGAACACATTGTTCTTGTGTATGATGAACTACCACATCATGAAACTATTTTGTTCTTTTTTTCGTTTACCATCTGTCATGGTTGGTAATTTTTATGTAAAAAATATTTTTATATGATTAATATGATATATATGACATATTTATAATATATAATTATTATATAACACAGTCCATCATGAATTCTATTTTTTTAAGTATGATAATTTCGTTTGGGGAAGTGTGTACTAATTCCCCCTCAAAGAAATGTGATTCATTTGCACCATACTTGGAATGTATTAAGGATTATTTTAGTGAACTAACATGATATATATTAATTAGTAATTATAATTTAATATATATATATATATATCATTTAGTTTCTTTCTTTTAATATGACAATAAAAAAATATCATTCATGCATAGGTACGGCCAACTGTCTCTATTAATAGTGTATTCCAATTCATACTTCAATCATTAAGAGATTATTATAAATACATATATAATGAGTATATATGATATTTATACCATTTTTTCATTTTTTAAATAATTAAATCGTGATCTATGTAAGGGGATCAATAATAACAGGTCAAAACATAAAAAAAAATAAAGTGAATATTTCATGGAACGATACATTAACATGGAGTTATTAATAAATGGTTAATATAAAGTATTAAAAAATCAAATATGGTAACATATTTACTAATAGAAATCTGTATTATAATTATAATAAAATTATATTTTTAATAAAAGAGGTTTTTGTGGGTCTAAATAATGCCTAAACATAAGGAAAGGGGATTTCAAATCTCACATCTATTCCTTTGAGTTTTACACCTTATTCACCACTCATTTATTTTTTGTGGCATATATACTTTCCTATAATATATTCTATGATTATTATCTATATATTTATTTCAATATATATATCTATTTATTGATATCTATTTCATGAGGTTTATGTATCAAATGTTACCAAATTATTAATGTAGTTTCTTAAATTTTCCATATTTGAGACACATGCCTAGAAATTAAAAAACCATCTTTTCAAAAACATTTTCAAAAATAATAATTCAAGATAATTTTTATGAAAAAAGTATTCATTTTTTTTCTTTCAAACTTACTTTATTAGTTTTAAATTTTTTTAAATGAAATTGTTTTTGAAAATGTTTTGAAGATTCGATTATATGTTATCAAGAAAAATGGGTTTTAGAATGTTTTCATGCTTCCATTTTATATCATAAAATGAAAGGGTTTTAAAAATTATTTATCATTTAAAATAATTTTTTAAAGAATAATTTTTTTCACGTTTATTTATTTATTATCATTGAAAATTAATTTTCAAATATGATGACATTGACTGGTGTTACTCATGCCGTTATAGGAACTGATCCAAATGATCCATTCATATTCTTTCTCTTAATGGATTATTATTTTTTAGTATTATTTTTGTGAGACATTTTTGTATATAATAGGTTATATTCTGTTCAAACATTCTTATTTTCATAGTTTATTCTTTCCAAAAATGATTATAAAACTTATCCCTTCGCAATTTGTTATGATATGATGAAACATTAATGATACTTGTTCATTTCATGGGTTTTGATATGATGAATGTTATGTTATCTTTAGACACATGCATGTATTAATTCAATATATAATGGGTTGGACCAATATCTCCCTCAAATAAATTGGGTAATAAAAAATATTTTATGAGTTCATGAGGGTATATGAGAGGGAATCCCAATACCAAATCAATAGGTCATCTTAATCCTGAAAAAATAAGATAGATGGCAGTGCATTTCATCACCAAAAATATTTGGTACATTGAAGGAAATCTCAATCTTGAAACAAGATGGTACACATGGTGGACATCCAAAGCCCAGAACAATAGGAAACATGGGATGGAATTGCTTGCCCAAAAAAATAAGTTACAAGAGAAGTCACCCAAAGCCTGAAGCAGGTATGTGGTTTGTTATCCCAATCCTAAAATTTTATGAATGTCTTAGTAAGTATCATTAACATGGGATAATCTATTCTTGTTTGTATTCCAAAAATTCAATGTCATTTTCCTATCTTATGTTTTCCTCAATTATTCTCTTGTATTCTTTATTATTCATAACATATGAACATAAAATATTTATTACATGAATCATGTATATGTTATTTTATATGAATAGACTTATATTCAAATTTTATTCTCATGCTCTCGTACACTTATTCTCGTGTTAGGATTATGAGTCTATTCTCTTTAACCTTAATGAGTGTCTTATATCACCAAATTCTTTTTTTTCTATTCCCTTTGTTATGAATAAATATTTTAATTATAAGTACTAATGGGTAAGATCATTATGGGAAAATTTGAAGATCTTTCACCATGTTGTAGGATTTTGTTACATGTTTCCATAAACACGGAACTGTTTTGGACTTCGATCATATATTATTTTAGTTTCATGAATATTCATCTAAAATGATATAATATCAATGTATATTAAATCTACGTCTCTATATGTACACTCCCACATGATCAATAACTGAAGGAGTCAACACCATTGACTATAGAAAAGTTGTACCCTCTTCTCCACTAGGTTTATCTACAAGGTGCAAACCTACTACCAAGATTCCTGCACAAATATACCATCAACATTTCCCTTCCTGATGTATAGACCATGTCATAATCATAGTCCTTTAGAAAATACAACTAGCATCACTATCTAAGGTTCATGTCCTACTATGTGAATTTGTACCTGAGACTCTGGTGGTTTAAGTAAACCACGAAGTGCACTCCCTTAAAGAAGTGACTTTTTATTCTCAGTAAAAAGTCTACATCTATTAGCTCAAGGTCATAAGTAATATAGTTATTCTATAGGGGTATCAATAGCCTCAACTAGTTTTTGATAATTTCCTACTACTACATTAGTATGCATCAAATCCCATATCTTGAGGAATCATAATACACAACAAACTCCACACCTTCCTTTTGTAGTGTTAACACTGGAGCACTAATCATCCTTCACCTCAAATCATCAAAGGCATTATAGAATTTCTCATACATGGTAACCAACATACCTTTTCGAATCAATATGGTCAAAGTGGGTGTGATTCAAGATAATTATTCCACAATACTCATGTACTACCACTCCAATAAATGAAATCTTCTCATTTTTAAAAAACTCTTGGATGGATCCCAATAAATCAATGCATCAATATTCACTGGTTACATGAATAAAACATACACAGAAATGAAATGACTATAATGAAAACGTTATGAATCCAGAGCATGAACATTGAGAGTTTTCTATAAGGCTGGTGCACATAAAGAAAATTTATGGCCATCCTCAAGTGATTTTTATGATCCTCCTATGATACATAGTATATGAGTTTGTAATCGATGAAGAAAAAAACACCATGTTTGGATAGAAGTCCTGGTTCATCAAATCCATAAACACAGTGGGAAAATTCATCACACCTAATGAAATGAATAGTATATCATTGTCTTTATAGGGAAATCAGAATTTTATCATTGGAATATCATCCTCATAAACCTTCATCGTATGGTACCTGAAAAAGAGATCGATCATAATGAACAATAATTCACATCTCAACTAGTAAAATAGGTCAGAAATACTCAGTAATGGGTATATTTTCATTATCGTGTATTAGTTTTGGTGATGAAAATCCACAAAAACCTACAATCTCATGTCCACCATATTTAAAAAAACACTAGAGCTACCAAGGGGGATACACAGGGCCTGAGAAAACCCTTCTCGCAAAGGTCCTTCAATCGCAACCACAACTCCCCGATCTCAATTGATGCCATTTGATATGTTTTAGAAGTTATATGATTAGTTTTGGGATGCAAATAAATGAAATTATCAACAACTTGCATTAGAGTTAGTCCTAGAATAGCTTTATGGAAGGAACCCATATAATCTTCTAAAATAGAAGGATGATTCATTTCCAAATGGACTTCTACACAATGGTCTGTAATCACTTATTGATGGGTTATGGGATACATCATCATGATCTTAGAACCAACATTCCCTTCAATTAGATCTATCCCACCATAAAAGATGAATCTCAACCCATTATTGTGTAGGAATTTGACTTCTCATCATTGGTAGTAAATCTTGGATCCAAACATTGAAAATGAATCCATACACAATATGATGTCATATGGTTCTATCATGATGAAAAAAGGTCCCATTTTAACCACTCCCCACAAAGAGATATCTCACACCTACGTAAGATGAATGATACAGAAGAAAAATATCATGTAAGAACCTCAATGAGAAGTTTATAAGATAATGCCTAAAATGGGGTATCTAAATCTCATACAATGACTATAGAGATGAAGGAAATCCTTGAACATGTGGTTACTAATACTAAATAAATAGTTTAAAATCCACAGATCATACCTCATATTATCTCACGTGTTACAGGATAACAATCCTCCAAATACTATAGTTGTTAGCTATCCCAACGGATATATTCCTGAGCCTAACGTGGTTCTCCTAGTGGTGGTGGTGGTGGTAGGATATCATAACTTTTTTTCACCACTCATAATGTCATGAACTAGTCCGAGTCGACCACAAACCGGTCACCTGGGCCACTTCATGACAAGTCTAGAAAGGAATTCTGGATCCTCCCAGGATGGAGACAACTGATGAGGTAATGAGTAGAGTAGACAGGGGAATGATTTCGCACAAATGTAAACAATAAAACTATCAGGGAAAATAAATCAACAGCCAAATAGAAATTTATAAAAACTGAGCTGATCATCATAAATACAACAAAACAAGAAGTGCAATTGAACAATACAACTAAACCGACCAGACCTGATGACCAACTAACTCCATGTGACCCCATAGGTCACTCTCTGATACAACGATGACACGTCACTCAAGGAGATCCATGTCAAGATGAAACCTGAAAAATGTCTAAAAACAAAATGAACTACATGCGTGATTATTAAATTTCATTTTTCTAGCCTGATGATCTATTCCCAATGCACATTCTCTAAAATAAAAAAACATCAATCTCAAGTTTGAACTACAATATATAAAAGTATGGTTTTTTACATGATTACTAAAATCGAAGTACAACCCATTTCCCTTATTCATTTCCAAAACTAGATTTGTTAAACTAGTGTGCCAATAGTATTTTCAAGGGGAATGTGATGTTAACAATTTCAGATTTTTACAAGGGGATTAAACACAATTATTTGAGAACTGTATTCCTAATCCTAAACAAATCAAGCACAGATTTCCAAGAAAATTATACACAAGAAGGAACCATATTAATCACACAACAAGAGAAATATAAATGTACATACGAGCATCATATTCATAACTTCATGGAAGTAATGCTTAAATATAAATTGGTGAACCTAGGAGATCAAGAATAATCTAGAAAACACCAATACATGAGACCACATCCTCATTGACATGTCACACATGATAAAATCAAAAATCTCAATATTCTCACCCATCCATTCTTAGGTAGGACAAGGTAAAATCCCATAATAATAAACCCAATATATCCACCTACTATGGGCCACTGGTCAGTTCCATAACCTACCAGTGCAGAAATCAATCTTATAATATTCTCCCAAAAATCTAGGTTCCCATGTATCAAGTATATAATGAAGGTGAGCCATCCAATTTTGTTTGAGCATCCAATCAAAACCTATATATAATAGTATCTCACAAAAGACATCACCCCGAGTCACTACAAGCATTGATCTCATGCCATTAATCAAAGAGAACATAAAGAGAACAACCCAAGAAACACTAGTAATGGATCAAAATGATTCCTCAGTTAGGACATACCATCCATTATATACATACATTCATGGCATGATAAATATCTATATTAGGTTTTCATGATAAACAATTTCACTATTTTTCACAAGGTTTCCAAACAGGCCTTTAAGTGTTTCTCAAAACTAACCATTTCCAATGGTAAAAATTTCACATTTAATAAATAGTTGTATACACACTATTTAATAATCAAACAAATTTAATAAATCCCTTAAAACATTCAGGTTACACATCCAAACATGACAATTTTTATAAAGATTGCAAATAGGCCATTTTCTAGCATCTCGGGACAAAACATGCTTACCACCAAAAACTCATTTTTCATAAAACATTAATATCATTGGAAAGCCATAAAAGGACCCCAAAATACCATATTCATGATGAAAATGTGTTCATAAATCCAAACAAATCATTTTAAATCACACTGGGCAGATAAATGCCAATTGGGAAATTTACCGAACACATGGGATGCACTTTCTAACAAAACAAATTATTTGAAGCGGTTGAATAGGGATAAAATAACATTTCCATGACATAAATATATTAAATATACTGAAACATTCTTGAAATACCCATAAACAGATTCTAAACATCTCAAACTAGATGTGAAAGAAAACATAGCATTTAAACAAGCACTGGGTGTTCACTTTTATTACAGAACAACATTACTTTTCACAAAATAATGATTAAACAACCATTTTGCACACAAATAAAATTATCCAAAGGAATAAAAATAATAATAAAAATATATATATGGAGGGAATAGAAACAAAAGGATGAAACTTAAATTATAAATTCATGTTCAAGATATATCATACCTAAAATCATTAGCGGAATGGAAACGCACACCCGATGTCACCATCTAAGGGTTTGTAAACCCTAAACATATGATAACCAGCCACAAAAGAACAAAACACCCATATAAATCATCTTATAATAGAATAATAGGTATATCATGACCTTTAGAGAATATAATACCATGAAATAATGGAATTATGAGGAATGGAGAGGAGAAAGGAGAAGGAATCCCACCGTGGAAACTAGAAAACAATTCGTCTTCCCTTATATCCACACCATTATAGGAGAGGTAATGGTTTGAAACTCCTAGGATAGTATCCTTAGGTCTGGATGAACTTGGAGAATATTTTTTAAGGTAAATATAGTAAAAAAAAGAATGATTTATGAATGAGACAAATCACCTTTGGAAAATCTGGACAATTTGAGAATCATTGAGATATTTTTCCCTAATCAACGACTAATATGAAATCCAAAGAGGTAAAATAAAACGTGGGGTGAATATAGGGTTCTTGGGATTGTGGGGGAGGTGGAATCACCGAAAATGTAAAAAAATTCATATGATATAAGAGAAAAAAATTTATTTTTTTTAAGACCGTAAATGGGGTCCCAGCTGGCCTAGTATATGAATAAATAACCCCAATTCACCCTGCTTATGAATTATTAAGGGGTACAAAAGTATATGGTTGTTTGAACATGTTAACTCATCCCAACTTGGAAGTTTAATGGGTGAGAAAATAATAAAATCAAATTAGTTATATAAGAAACAAATTCTTTTTTTAATCTAGATAGGGGATCACAGTTTGGACGAAATCAAGAAGTAACCAGCCTTTCTCCAAAAACACCCAAACAAGTAATGGGGCATCCAAAGTAGGATGATTAGACCTAAATAGAACATAAATACTCAACACTAAACTCACCCAAAACCCTATAAAAGGATTATGTTTTTTAATTATCTAGATCAAAAAAAAGATATGAAAAATGGGTTGTGACAATTCTCCCCACCATTAATGCTTTACACCCCCAGAAAGCCATATCACTTTCCAGCTGAAAGATCAAAACCCTAGGATTCCATATAAAAATAGTCTATACTCTAAATAAAAGGAAATAGAATCCACCATCATTGGAAATTTATCCCCAAAATCAAAACAAACACCAACTCACAACCACTTCCTTTGAATCAACGGAAAGATCAAGCCACCACCTCCACAGCCAAGCCAAGAACCATATTTTTGGGACTTCTCCCAATGAACCCAAAAATCAACCAAACCAAATATAACACATGAAAACCAAAGATTATAGATGATTTTTGAATGGACTCCCCACCATTAAGAAATAATTTTCACAAGACAAGTTCTTAGGAGTAAAATCTACAATACATGTGGTGGGTCTCCCCACCATTAGAAACCAACTAGCAATGAACAAACAAGAATCCCACATTAACTGGAATTGGGCCTCGCTTACACAAGTACACCAAAACTCTCCCAAAAAACCTAACAATAGAATTTAAGAGGGTTAAAACATGAACATTTAAACCTCCCACTCTCGCACATAGTGGAAAATATTTGTGTCAACACTTTATGCGTGGATTAAAACCCCCCACCACAATTGTGGAGTCACAAGTCTAACGAAACTCCTTAACCCTCTGAGATTCAGGACTATGTGCTAGCTTTACTCCATGACATATTTCTGGGGCAATGAATTATGAGGCATCTATAGTATCATAGTCTGTAAATACTAATCCCTAACAGAAACATACAGCATGCGATTAGATAAAAGTGAAATATCAGAAACTTATGGAATAGAAACCACACTTCCATTGAAAATAGAAATTCATAGAAAACATGCAACATCCCATACATCACAAAAACCTATGTAGCATCGGCACAAACTCCATGCCAAAATATCCCTTACACTAGAACGAAACTTACAAAAATAAAGTTTAATAAACTCCCCTATAACATCTTGCTTCTGGGACTTGCCTCCGGGATACTTTTTAGAAATGCCTCAACGGAATCAGTGCAACTGATCCAAGCATCCAAAAACCTAGAAGGTATTAGGAGTGCCTAAACATGATGGAATATTGTGACCCATCCTTCTGTACTAATAACACACAATGAAATCCCACCCATAGAATGTTGATGAAGTATCCTGAGGCTTTTTTATTCCATTACCACTCCATAAACATTTAGTTACTTTCTCATATCCTTAGAAGAATCTTCCCCACTACTCCTTGTGATTAAAATAGAGAAGAATACATCGAGAACTCCTTCCATTGTGGTTACAAAAAAGAAAATCTTGCCTCACCACATCACTAAATTAAGTTAATTTAAACTCTGACACTTTTGACTGCAAATTGGTTTGAAGCCCAACGTCATAACACTGAGCCTTCATGGAATAACTTGTAGCACACACAGAATCATAAGGTACTAGGTTTATAAAATGATGGAAATAATATGACATTGGTCCATTTCCTTTCTACAGATAGCCCATCTCCATCCCCTTTATCTCCCTTTCTCTCTCTAGAATATAATAATAAATGAACAAAGCTTAAAGAACACCAAAGTATGATCTTCCAAGGGCTTGTTCTGAGACACCATCTTCCAACACTTCTAAGGTTATCCTTCAGGCATGAATGTTTCAAACATAACCTTCAAAAACTCAGGCAACTTGATGAGGAAAAAAATTTTCTCGATCATTTGCATCCACTCTTTCACCTCGATAGGATATTCTTGTCCTTGAAAGAGTGGTGAATTTAGTCCACAAAACTAAATAATGAAATCCTTAGGTTGATTCGCTTGAAATTATAATAATGGGGAATCACCCACAACTGCACTACGATAACCCATCGAAGCATCACGGGGAAACCTACTAAACAAGGAAAACCCAAGAACCAAATCATTTCTAACTCAATAACAAAAATCCTCCAGATGAAAAACTGTACATGTGATAATATTTGAACATAAGAAAACAAGACACCAAAACATCAATATATTCCTTTTGAAAACATCTTTAATTTAAAACAAAATTGGTTGCTGAAACACTCACCATTGGTATTCTATATATTCTCACACACATGTATATTTCAATTCCACTCCCATCACCCATCTGTCATGACATACTGAGCATTCATCCACATTCCCATATAATACCATGCATGTAAAAACCAATGAAAACACCAAAGGCTAGGACAAAAAACCTAACCTTTTAAACCAAACCATTCATCCCGTATTGAAAAACATGTATCATCAAAAGGTACACTAACCACCAAGTAAAAAATTCATCTTCCAAAATTTACAAAGGCCTTATTTCATAATCTAAGAGCCAAAAAGACTAAAACCCATTTCAAAAAAACACCAACCAATCAAAAACAAATTCCAACACCAATTCATCAAATTCATACACTTTTCAATAACCCCACATATCCCATTTTCAACAAAAACCAGAATCACATTAAAATAATCTAAGATTTACAAACATTTCATTTTAACAAACCATAAGTTTAGGTTACGCAATCTCAATCTCCTTAAATCATTTCCTCTTTAACCTGAAGATTTGATTCACAAAACAAAACATTCCTAAATCTTTCTCATACTAAATTTGGAAAACCCATTTTCCACTTTTCATAAGCCAAGCATTCAAATAAATCCCATTTTCACAATTCTAAAACAAGGATTTTCAAAACATAATTCCAAATTCAAGAAAAGTCATAGAGACCAACAAAAGGGAACTAGTTTCGGTGGGTGACATAACCATATGGTTGGGGGCCATATGTCAAACACACCACCAACATGGAGAGACTTATTAGGACCATTCCATAGCATTACATGGATTACTAGGCCCAATGAGCTCATGGAGACCATTAGACCAACTCCCATTTTCGAATCCCACCCCCAAACAATCAATAAGGACCAAGGACACTAATAAAATTTGACATCCCAGGGACAACCAAGGATCATAATGAGGAACAGTTCACAAACTCTTCTTGAACCTACCCCTAAAGTCTCTAAAATCCCACTCCATCTACCATGAAATCCTTAAATAACAAAGGGAACTCTAAAAATAATGGTCGGCTATGAGCCAACATCCTTTGATACCATTTTCTAATGAACCAGTTCAGGCCAACCATGAACCAGTCACTCGGAATGCTCTGTGACATGTCTAGAGAGGCGTTCTAGGTCCTCCCAGGATGGTTAAAATCACTGGGGGGATTAGTAAATTTGATATGGGAATGATTTCCCCCAAATATAATCAATAAAACAAATAGCGGAAGGAAATGGACAGCTAAATACACATTTATAAAAACTGAAATAATCATCATCAATACAATAATTCTTGATGTACAGCTAAAAAATAATAAAAAACTGACCAGACCTGATGACCAAATAACTCCATGGGACCCACTGGTAACACTCAAACACAATGATCACATGTCACTCAAGGTGATCGAACTCAAGCTGAACCTTGTACAAAGTCTAAAAAAATAACTATTGTCATGAGTTTTTTAACTTAGTACGCTAGCCCGATAATCTATTCCAAATGCACATTATTTAAAAAAACATAAATTTCATGTTTGAACTATAAAATATAAAATTAATTATTTCTACATGATTGCTTAAAATAAAGTAAAACCTATTTCCCTTATTCATTTACAAAACACGATTCATCCAACTAGTATGCCAATAGAATTTTTAAGGGGAAAGTGACATTTACATTTTCAAATTTGTACAAGAGGATAAAACCCATTCATTTGAAAACCATTTTCATAATCCTTATAATAAATGCCCCACAAAATTCCATGAAAAAAATACACAATAAGACACAATATTAATAACACAACATGTGAGATGTAAATATACATACAACCATCCAATTCATCATTGTAAGAAACTGAAATCCAAATTGACATAGGTGAACCTAGGAGATCCAGAATAATTCAGAAGACACCAATACATGAGGTCACATCCCCGTTTAAATGTCACACCTAATGAAATAAAAACACTTAATATGCTCATTCATCCTTTCTCGGGCAGGCTGAGGGAAAACCCCATAGAAATAAACCCAATATATCTACCTATAATGGGCCATAGGTCAATACAACAACCTAACATTTAAACAGTCATTATTATAATATTCTCTCAATAAGCTAGGTTCCCACATATCAATTATCTAATAAGGGTGAGCCAACTGATATTTTTTGATCATCCAATCACAACATATATATATAAACGTAATCCACAATATACATCACCCTGAGTCACTCCAAGGATTAATTTCATCTATTTAATCAAAATGAAGATAAAGAGTCCAATAAAAGGCTCTCTCAAAATATATCATAAGAATTATTTAGTAAGGAAATCCCATCCATTATATACATAAAGTAATGGAATGATAAGCATCCATATTATGTTTTCATAATAAACAATCTGACCATTTTTTCCAAGGTTTCCAAATAGGCCTTTAAGCATTTCTCAAAACTAACATTTACCAAAGGTATAAATTTCACTTTTAATAAAGATTTGAATACACACTATTTATAACATCAACCCACTTCCATAAATCTCTTAAAGCATTCAGGTCACACATCCGAAGAATTCCCATTTTTATAAGGATGCCAAACGGTCCATTTTATTGAATCTTGGGACAATACATGCTTACCACAAAAAACCCATTTGTTTATAAAACCCAAAATACTTTGGAAAGCCATTAAAGGATCCAAATATACTTATTTTAGTCTTCCAATGTATTTATAAATCCATAAAATCATTTTAAATTGCACTAGTCACACAAAATTTAATTGGGAAATTTACTGATCACATGGCATGCATTTTATAACAAAACAACATCTTTTAAGCACTTAGATAGGGATAAAATACCATTTTCATTCCATAAATTTATTCAATCTAATTAACCATGTTCAAAATACCCAAAAACTAGTTCTGAACATCACAAACTAGGTGCAAAAGATAATAGATCATTTAAATAAACACTTTTTGTTCACTTTTATAACAGAACAAAATTACTTTTCACAAAACAAGGCTTAAACAACCGTTTTGCAGACCAAGAAAATTATCCAATGGTAGAAAAAAAATAATAAACATATATATAATTTATGAACAGAAATAAAATGACAAAAATTAAATTATATTGGTATGTACAAGGGATATCCAACCTCAAATACCTGGCAGAATGGAACCGCTCACCAGATATCACAATCCAAGGGTTTATAAACCCTAAACCTATGATAAACAGTTCCAAACGAACAAAAACCCCATAAAAATTATAGAATAATATAACCATAGGTTTATCATGACATGTGGAGAAGATAAAACATATAAATAATGGAAGGAGAAGGAAGAGGGGGGAGAATAGACAAAGAATCTCACCTTGGAAACTCAAAAACTCTATGTATTCCCTAAGATCCACATCCATATAAGAGAGTAAATGGATTAAAATTAATTTAAAAGGCTCCTTAGTTCTTGAAGAATCATGGGAAGAATATTTTTGGGAATGAGAGTAAAAAATAATGATTGATGAATGAGACAATTTACCTTTGTCAAATTTGGACGATTTGAGAAACATTGAGACGGTTTTCCCAAATATGTGACTATGATGATATCCAAAGAGGTACAACTAAACATGGGGGTGCTCCTAGGATTATTTGGCTCGTGTGGGAGGTGTTATAATCCAAAATTATCAAACAAATGAATATAATATAAATGAATTGAATTATTTTTTTACTGGAAATGGGCCAACTAGCGGGCCCAATACCTGAATAAATAACTCAAATTCACCTTCCTTATGAATTATTAAGTTGTCCAAAAGGATATGATGTTTTGAATATGTTATGTGAGGAAAAGTGGGATGTATAATGTTTTTATAATGTTGAAAAAATGGTGTTATAAAAGGAACAATTTTTTTTAAATCTTGAAATGGGCTCACGGTTTGGCCCAAATCATGAAGTAACCACCATATCTCCAAAAACACCCAAACAAGAAATGGGGAACCCATTTTAGGATGATTTGACATAGATAGAACTTCAAAAATCAAAATTCATATAACCCAAAACCCATAAAAATGTTTGGTATTTACAACAAACCTGTTCAAATCAATGATATGAAAAATTGGGTGTGACACATATCTCCTCATAATCTTATTCAAGATCTTCCTCCCTAGGGACCACCATTTTTTCGCCTGCGAAATCCTTTAACATGGTGTTTCCTCTATTTATGTGGTCCATTAACTATCTTCCTATTCTTATCATAATTTCTGGTCATGAATTCTTGTGCAATGTCACCTCTCCCATAACATGTAATGCATCTCCCGTCTCTATGATCCCCTAGATCTATGTGACACTATTTACCACAGGACTAAGTCTAACAATGAGGTGATCTTCTATATAATGATCCAAACACGTAGAGTCTGCTAGCTACTATAGATAACTTGGTTCTATTCCATCCACTACCATCTCATCATATCTACCATCCCTCTCAAAGACTATTCTATGTTACTAGTTCCAGATAAAACACCCTGTTATAGGTGGAGATTCATGAGGTCTCTAAGTTTCTAAGAATCTCTTTCTGGAGTCTCTCCAAAAAAAATCATTTTTAGAAGTATCCATCCTGGATAATTTCATGGGAGTATTTTCCATGGTATATGAACCTTGATGCATATTCATTCCTTATAAACCATCTCTACTTTATATTAAGAAGGTCAAGTATCCGAGATTAGTGTATGCATAGGGGGTAGTACTTCTCACAAAAAATCTATTGTCTGTCTATGAATGGGAGTGTTGACTCCTCCTGAATCTGTATAACAAGGATCCAACAGTGCCCAATTACACTAAGGAATAAAATATTTACCAATAAAACCACCTTAACCTTTAGTTTTTGAATGATCCTAAATACATGAACCACCAACTCTATCCTATCCTCTACTTCCAGAAGAAATGGTTAACCCAAGAACATTAGTGTCCTATTGTGCTAGAACTCAGAGAGTACACTAAGAATGTGTGCATTCGCATCCTTTTTTAGGAACAATATTAGTATCGATAGGTGAAGGTGATGATACTTACCCACATAGAGGATGGAGTCAAGGGAAGGGCCCTGGACTGAGGTCCCCTCGCTCATCAAATCATCATCGAAATATAGATCATCTATACTGGAAGGCCATCATCCCAGAGACATCCTTAGATTTAGAAATATGGATTATGGTCATATATATATATATATATATGATCAATGGGGATTTAAATCAATAAATTTAGTCAAATACTTAATTATATATGTTGCATGCTCTACTTAACCATACAAAAAATTATCTTGGTATGATGAGATGACAAGAATGTAGTCAAGAACCTATTGAATGGATACATCATCCACCCACACTATCAACAGAATCCATTTCCAAAGATCCACCCTCGAGACACTTACAAATTACATCCCAAAACATGACCAAATACTTTTAAGGGGACTAGTCTAAACAACATCTCAAGAATCCAAACACCTATGATACCAATATTTAATGACAAGAATGAATTAGGGGATCAATATGCAACAACAAAATTCCCACCACCATAGTCCAGGGGCTAGAAACATGAACTAAAGGAATTATTAACTTGAGGAGGACTTTTCCTAGGTACAAATAAGCATATATAAAACCATATCAGTGCAAAATTACATAAGGGAAGGATTAAAATATGAAATAAAACTATATAGTAAATTAAGCATGCATAACCTCTAGGTTATACCAGAGTAATCCTATGTAAACTGAAAAGTATAGGGTGAAAAATACACTATAAACCTCAAATATATACCTGCCTAAAAAACTAGAAAAGTTAACTATTGAGAGATCCCTTCTTATGAATCCCCTACTGCAGCAACTGTATGTGGTGCAATTTACCATGTATTCCTAAGCCGTTCTGATGTCACTACTAACCTATCATTTTTCTACATAAGACAATACATGTGAAGAAAAATCACATTCCATGGTAAATATAAAAATAATGAGTATGAAACCAAGGATTTTAGAGGGGTAGCAAGATATTCAATTTGAATTGAATGTGTGTAGATGCAAGATATTGTCAAAGTGACCATCTCCACCAAAATAAAGACTGAAGGTATCCTCATCCAAACCCAAGAGGATCAACATAGTGAATACATGAAATAGTAGTTGAGTCTTCTCCCCAAATATCATGGTATTATAATCATCCGACCAAGTGAAACTAGACACATAAAACATTTGGTAAACCCCGTGCATCTTCACCTCTCATCGAAAGTGTGTAAAAAATTACAAGGAGTAGATACATTAGATATAAAAATATAATCTTCCAAAAGAAACCTATACAAGGGTGAATGGGGATATCCATCTCAAAATTAAACCCACAATAAAGTGTCGCAAATAGTTCCAAAATTCCATCGATGATTCCCAACATCTCATGTGTCAATAAATAAGTAACCATTCAAGACAAACAATACCTCATCATTGTACCTCATAGTTGAGTTGGAAAAAACTCGAAGTAGGGGACCAACGACCTAGTATGTATTTAGGGTTCCTATATATAAGTAACTATTGTGATCATGTTCCCATGCTAGTGGGGGGTTCCACTGTATTGTCATGTGGATCAAACCCTTGTGTTGAAAAATTTGTTCCACCTAATATGGTATAAGACCTACACCTATACATATTGGTGGTTAAACACTAAAGGCCAAGGACTCCCATCCTACTATGTTTTGGGGGTTGACTCTAGTCATCAAGGTGAGGTACCCTATAGGATATGAGGGGTATCACTCAAGTTTCAAGGAGTTGTGTCCTGCAACAATATAAGGGTTTCACTATTGTCATTGATTCCCCACACCCTTCCTAGTATTGGGTTCCACTCATAAAGTTTTCAATTGAGTACTAGTGTCTATGATGAGGGTGTGGGGGGTTACACTCTATATGCCAATAACTCCACTACCCATATCTTCTAGAGGGTACAACTCATATCCAATGGTGATTCAACTTGATCATTGTCTTCATCAACTGTCTCCTCAATAAGAACAGTTAATGGGACATTTTGAATCATATCTCATAAGAAAAATCCAATAGAACCTTCATGTTATTCAAATAAAAGAACTCTAGATATACTAGTTTCTAGAAAAAATATGAGTCAAACCCAATGAGATACATAACATTGAAGCTTCTACAATAGTGGTAAATGGGTACATGGATTGTGGTGTTACTCCACTACCATGTCATAACTATGGCTACAACATTGATCTCGATAAATTAGAAGCACACTCTATGCACATGCAATACATAGAGTGTCCAAGATACCCTTGATTATGTCACTTCCTTCTATCTGGTTCCATGTATAAGAACCCCATGTCCATGTACTATCCTTGTGTCTATTAACTCTGGTAAATCATGTGTTTCTTTACAAGGGGTGCCTCTCATGAGATATACTGATTCCTATGTACTCGGGTACACATACATGTACCTGGTCATGTACTCATACATGATGTCCTATCATGTGACCTTTCACACAAATCATCCACCCAGGCTTTAGGTAAATATTGTGTTGGAGATATTACATGTGGTTTCATACATAGAAATATCCAAATCCCCCACCACAACACTTAATGGGATACATGTTGTGTGTTAATCCTTGTACATAATTTTTATTCAAGTTTTCTCTATAACTTAATATACATAAATGGTGCCTCAAATCCTACCACGAAAATTCAAATATGGAACTATATCTACTTGAAAAATGTTGAACTAGCCATGGGTCACAATTTCCATCCATCAATCACCCTAAATTGGTCTCCAGTACTCCCTGAGGATTTCTTCAAGAGATCTGTGATCCCCCCCCGGATCCTTTTACAATTGATGAATAATTCATTTATCATCAAAACGATAATCCTCATTGTGAAAAAAACATAGATCTTTAATTATTTCATCAATAATATCCTTGAACATGATTCTTTCTTGATGTTGGGGGGTTTAATCAGGCTCAGCGTCACCCGAAAAAGTCTAATTGGGACAGTGGGGTGCTACTAGAGGTGAACGTGAATATGAAATTTTGAGAGGCACCATAAATATTTTTAGACAATAATTTTAAAATATATCTTGTCCAACTGTCAATAAAGATGATCTGTGGTTAGAATACATTTCAACAAAAAAAATCCAAATATGATATAAAGGATCATGCTTTGCAAATGATGGGTACAAATTGAAAGATCAAGAATAGATCTTCTCAATTAATTTATTCAAAATGTTATGAAATCCCAATTTAGGAGTCCTAAATAAATATTGAATTTTTCATCATGGAATAACACATCCAAAAATTATATAGATGAGTCTTTTATTTCACTGAAACTGGATATTCTCTTGTCTGATGCTTCATCATCATCTAATGAGATTCATTAGAAAATATGGAAGGAGGATCTCTAGAATTCTCCCTAGGTTTATTCAGCTATCTAGAGAGAATTATTTCTAGAAGGAAACTTATATGACACTTATTTTAGGTTATGTGATTCAATTAATTATACTTATAAATTAATTAACCCCCTGAATTTATTATCAATGAGGAAAGAGTCTGAATTCCCCACACCAAACCATCTTATTCAACACCTAGCATAAAAAATGTTTTCCTAACAAAGCAGTGGTCTTTGATTTCTTATATTAGCAATTTTTAAGAATTATCAGATTTTCTTTTAAGATCTATGTGCATGTACAATAAGAAAAATATTTAATACTTTTATAAAATTAATTCGTGTCACACCGGGCTTTAGAAACACCCAACATCTAACTTCCTTACTCTGGAAATATTTATATATACTTCAGGGAAATATAGGGAATAACATTTTCTTTATTGTATATATGATTTAAATTATATAGAACAGTTCTAATTCTTTTAAGGTGTGCTTCCAATGGGACACTTATTTAAAAACAATATACCAAAAGTTTCACCAAGCTATGTGAGATTATTATGAGACGTATTATATAGTGTATGGTTGTGATATAAAATAATTATATATTTATATCAGATTTCAATATATTTTTTGAGGAGGGTTAATTTGTTTATTAGGATTATTATATATGTATTGTATTTTTATTAGAGAATTTTATTACCAAATCATATGGATGACTCTATGGGGTTAGTTTAAAAAATGACTAACATCCAAAATTTTGTTAAATTTATGATTTTACTGTTTTTCTATAAATAAAGTCCTAGTATAGATACTAAAATTGAGTAATGTAACTCAAATAGATGTAACTTGGGGTATTAACCCTTAATGATCAATATTGGTTTTTAAATATATAGTTACATTATGGATAACAAAGAGACCAACATGCACACATTAATTGACACTCATATAGAAAATTAATTGATCAATGAAATTTTCTTTATTGGATATACTAAAGGATATATTATGTTAATGAATGATGATTTGATTTGTGAGAGATCCCATCCTAACTATTATATATTTAAAAAATATTTATTTTGCTTAAGGAGATATTTAATATGAAGGTATCAAATAGTAAAACATTTCAATGTTGATTTTTTTAATTAGATAATATATGATAACTATATTATAATGAATAATTACCAAACACTATTTTTATAGTTTTTTGGTTTTTTAAATAGATAATTCTTAAAGAAACCATGTCAAAAATGGATTATAGGTACAATAATGATATTGAACCAAAAAGAAACTCAATGGGATATTATGTCAAAAATGAAATTCGATAATTATTCCAATAATTATATCATGAATGATTATTGATAACATTGACATAGTCGATTTAAGAAAAACTCAATCGAAATGAATGGAGACTCATGTAATATAAAGTTATTATGACAATCAAGGAATAAAGATTATTCCTCCTTCATGTATAAAATTTGGGAAGAGTCACCTATGGGATTTCACAATGGAATTAGAAGATGATCGATATCTTGTAAAGGTGATTATCAAGTAATATGCTTCCAAAGATAAAAAATAATATTTTTCCTAAAATTATGGTAAAAATAATATTCTAACTAGGGATAAAAAATCAATTATATATTCTCCATATGGAGAATTTGGGATTTATTCAAACTAATTCATTAATATAATGAATTATGACGAAAATAAATAACAAAAACATCAATGGTTAGGGAAATTACTAAATTTCTAAAAACCAAAACTATATAATAATGTTCCAAAAATAATTTAGAGTGATGATCACTAATAATCCACTTAATAACTATGTAGTGTTGTATTTTTTATCTCATTTAAGAAACAAAAATATACCAAGAATGTTTTATGAAGAAATCAAATGGTCACTTTGATGATGATATTTTGATTATTTAACAAATAATATAATAAAGGTATGATTATAACCTCATATGTTTATGAAACCTTTGTAACATATTAATTTATCAATGGTATTTTTATGAAATCCATTTATACTTCTTTGAGTATATTTTTATTTACTATTAGGTCGTGATTTTCACTCCCAACATATAGACCAGGATAATTTGCAAAATTGAAAATCAAAATTAATATACTAAATCAACCCATGATCAATTATTGGTATGTGGTTTATTATATAATCCTTACTAAAAATTACTCTTACTTTATTTTTTTGTATGGATAAAATTTTTAAACTTAACATTAGTTACATTCTTATAAAAAAAGAAATGATTAGTTCTCTAGTCAAACGTAAGATAGAAATGATGAAACAAGAAATCAAATAAAATTATTATTCAAGTGGACCATTTAAATACCCATATATATTTTTCATTAATAGGTAATAAATTAAAATATGTTGATCCAACTTAATTAGGGGGATTTTAATTCCATTTATTTTTCTATATAAATGTTTTACATAAACATAATGATTAATAAATTATTTTACAGAGAACCCCAAACTAATATGAGCAATGAAATACTATATAATTATATTTATAATGGTAATAAAACCACTAGTAAATAACATGTATATAATATAAATGGATTTCAAATTTTTATTTTAAAATTATAAATAGTGTTGGGAAAATAATATTTAATAAAAAAAATATATAATTTTAAGGAATGATTTTTAATTGATGTATTTTTATCATAATATATTTGATTCACCAAATTTAAATTGTTATATGAGATAATATATTTCAATTATTTTAATTATAAATTAATATGAAATAATATTAAGAAAGCGCCATATTTGAAAATATCTTTTCTAATAAAAATATTTTCCTATATTTATTTTTTTTCCAATGAAAAAAAAAATCCAAAATTTTACATGATTAATTAGATATTATATATAAGAATTTTTATCATATTCTATTAATATTATACAAGGGTTTAAATTTTTTAGTTAGCTAGGAAATGTTATTCTTAAGTTAATAGTTCAAAATATCATTTTAAAAATACCTTACAATTATAACATTATAAAACTATATATATGACATGGAGATTTAGGAAATGAATTTTCTGAAGTAAATATATATTTCATCAGTGAAATTGTATTTTGAAATTTTTTTATAATGAAATGTCTGATATTGTAGTTTTTTATACATTTTACCTAAAAATGTTTCTAATAACAAATTAATTTATTATTTAAAAAATAAATTTTATCGATATTAGAATCAAAATATAATAAAATTTATATCACTTTTGAGATGTAATTTATATATTATGTAATATGGAAAATTAATTTTTAACCACTAATGGTCAATTAGTTATGTAAAATGTAGTCACAATAGGAAAACATAAAATGGTAAGAGTAATAAATATTAGGAGAATGGAATTGAAACGTATAATAAATTAAATAACAATTTACTGTTTGAGATATTATTGACCATATACCATCACCTAATACATTAATTTATAAATTCATATCTTTTAACCTTGAATATTGTAATGGTAATATTGTAATATAAATGTTATTTAAAAAATCTCCATTATCACAATTTATCAAAGTGAACTTCCACCACCCCATCAAGAAACTCCAAAATATAAATTTCATACTAAAATCCAACCCTTTAACATTAACAATTAATCCAATTTCACATCCATAATCTTATTTCCACATGAAAATAGACTAATTAATATATATTTATGAGATTCTAAAAAGAAAAGCAATAATCTTAGAAATAGTACTAATTTATCCTAATGTTTCTAGCTTTTCATCATAATTTTTAGCAATAAAATTTTAAATTATATATATATTTAAATATGTTTTAATTATTTAATTAATATTAATATCTATGGTAATATTTATTAATACCCTTTCATACTTCTATTAAGGAAAACAAGCCTATATTTTATGGGTTGTGCAGACAATATCCTCTATAAAGTGATGAAATTTATCTTCTCACCACCACTTATGTTTTCAAAATAAAAGGGTTATATTGAAAAAAAAATCAGTGGAATATTATATAAATGTGAATATGATTTTAGAATAAAAATATAATATCCTTCCATCTCATTATTTATGTAATGAAAATGTTATCAATGAATTATATGGAATACCACTTCAATGATGTAACATGTCAATTTTTCTCATAATTATTTACTATAATATCTTAAAATAGTATTCACCACATCCAAAATAAAAAAATTAATTAAATTGTTTTAATAATGAAAATATCCCTATGTATGACATTTTAATAATCATAATTATCCATTAACTACTATAGAAATTTTGTGTTTCGGTCATTCTGAGAACCTATATGATTAGTAAAATAAAATAAGACCATTGATGAAAATGAGAATTTATTTTTGGGTTATAATTTTTATAGATAATATAATATAGATTTTATTTATTTTATCTAATTTTTATGAAATTAATAATCTCATTCCCTAGGATATGAGTGCAAGTTTTTTTAAAACAATAGAAATAGGGTCATCAACAAATTCACCTTCAAGTATTATAATCCAAACACAAATGAAACAAATTTTTATATTTTCGAATAATTATAAATAATAAAACAAATTAACTTTACTATTATAATAAATATGGACTTGTGAAATGAATTAATACCTACAATTCTAATGGAAACATTTCAAAACAATCATTGTAGTTCATAGCTGACATTGAGTATAGATAAAAAGTATTTAATATATACATAATAACTGATAATAAATGTGGAGTATAAATTTTAATATTTATTAATACGATTATGAAATAAAATCATAATATAAATATTTATATTAAATTCTATGATATAGTATATTAAAATAAATGAAAATAAGAGTAATGATTATTTTTATTTCAATGTATTTATATTTAGAGGTCAAAAATATTAACCACAAGTTCATTTTTATCTGGTTTATGAAATATAATGTAATTATTTCTTTCCTAATATAAATGAAATGAAATTTATTTACCAGTCTAAATCATTTTTACCATAAATTTATTTTAAATTCGAAATATATTGACATAATAAGGGTTACTGTCAAGTCATACACATATTTTTGGGTAAATGATCTCATCTGGATCTTTATACATCATTGAATGGTTTTTGCCACCATAAGATTTTATATTATAACAAATCATACTTCATGCATAAAAATTGATTTATAACTATATGATAAATCAGTTATGAATTTACTTTATAAAATTATCATTGTTTAGAATAATATTAGTAATCATTAACAAACTTTTCTCATCATTACCCATAATTTCAATTCATCACAATTTTCACTATTTAAATTTGAAAATAGTAAGTTTTTATCTCGTGTGTGACTAATATTTTATTTATCCGTATTTAAGAATAAATTGGTATTATTTATTGTAATGTATTATTTCCACTATGGTGATTAAAATAAATATAAATAATTATCCAAAACAATCCTCATTAGATTTTAGTATGAATTACCTATCATTTTCTTAGTTATTATATGACTTGCTATTTTTTAGTTCCTCAATATGTGGTATGTATGTTCTTTAGAAATGTATTATTTATGTAATATTCATTATATTGTTGGTTCTAATACATATTTTATGTTCCCTTTATAATTCCCACATTTATATAAGCCCGTCATAAGAGAATATTTTTATTACTTAATTTATAAAAAGTATCACATGTATTAAAAGGATTTTATCCAAAAGATTATTTTTAAAATAGATACCATTTAATGTCAACCCATCCTTGATTAATTATATTATAAATGGATATAATAATCAACTTCCTTATTTATTATATCTCATTATAATTTCTTAAAGCACCACATTCACAGTAAATGTTATTTATTCTTAATTAACCTTGATCATTATGAATAATATTATTACATTGGAATTCAATTTTAATAAAATATGATTCATTAATAAATATAAAAAAAATATGGATTTAAATCATTATTTTCATTTTAATTCCTATTTTATAGCCTTCAATCATTCTTTGAGTTAAGGTTTTCAAACCCACATATTTATCTTAGGTTTTATCATGATTCATCATTATATAAGGTAACATTCATCATGCCGAACACATTTTAATATATATATTATGATTTTCATTAATTTATGAAAGGTCCTATATGTCTATATACCACTAATAAATTTTCTACATTTTTTATGTCATAAGAAAACCTGTATTGTGCAAGGTTGAATCCAAATGGAAACCAATGTTATGTGATGAGTGGTCCATTATTTATATGTCCATATAATTCATTGGTTAAGGTACTATATCTCATGAGATACTATGTATGGTATTATGGAGTGATCCTAATCAAATATGGATCATTATACACTATGTTTATGGGAATTTATAGTGAATCCAATGCACCATGGTACATTGTCCTCTATGTTTATGGTAATACAGATTGAACCCAATAAACTATAAGACATTTTCCACCATGTAATGAAGATATATGGAGTAAATAAAAACCTTATTTTATGATTAAATTGATTAGGGTAGTTAGAAATATATATTATTTTATGATATTATAATATAAATTCTTTGTTCTATGTTTCTATTTGTATTTCATAATATTTTGTCCTGGTATATGATTGTGCTTTTTGGAATACATTCCCTTTACTAATTTTTTGGAATAATTCCTCTTTTTCCATGCCATTAATAATATGCAATATCTTTTATGTCTTATATTATAATATTTTTTTTATCTTATTCTATATTAATTGGGGAAATTTTTTTCCATGCTATGTTTTTGAGATAACACATTTCATATATATGTTTTAATTAATATAGTTATATATATATAAGTATATATTAATTATGATAATTATATAAGGGGTTCTTGATGAGTTCGATTTTCGATAAATTTGATCAAATTGTTTAAAAGGATATTATTATAAAACTAGTTCTCAATGAATCCAAAAAATTATATTCTCTTAGATATCCAAAATTATTATTAGGCATAATATTTATGTTATTTATGTGATGTAAAATAATTTTTGGTTTCGATTTGGTCAGGGAATAAATATTTTGATAAATTAATAATCCCATAATAGATCACAATCGAATTCATATATTTATCCATGAAATCATTGTTTAATTATCATATTGAAATATAGAAAATTATTTCTATAAGAAATGTGAATAATATAATAATAATGTACTCTTAAATTGAATTTTCATGGAAAATCCATCAAGATCCTCTATTATTGTCATTTAGAGAGAGATGAATCGCCAGTAAAATCCACTTGAAGCACTATTATCAAAATACCTGGATGAATTAGGATAAATGATTAGTTTTAAGGATATTATTTGATAAATATTTAATTTTTTATTGAATTAAATTATGAGGGTGGTTTGGTTTCATGGTATAAAAAAATATTGCATTGACTAGGGGATGCTAACATCCACATCATGGAACCTGGATTATTGGGTCATAATGTTTTCTATTCCATTAAAAAACTTTGATTATGAACCTATATCATTTTACATGGGATCTGATTTAATTTCACATGGTTTTATATAACTTTCATCCAACCATACATTTTCCAACTCCCTCTATCATGATTCAGTATTTATGATAAAGAAATTTATCATCAATCTAATATATTCCATAAATATAAAACCCCATTAATAGTTTATATATAAGGCCCTCATTTTAAAAATTACCTAATCATGAGTTTCATTCTTAAATTTAACTTATTTTGGATTTAGGATATTTTTAGGTGTAGAGTTTTATAGAATTGGGCCATAACTATTACATAACAACTAAAAAATTACAAAGTAATCACTTATACTCCCTATCCATTTTTTCCAAAAAAAAGGTAACTCTTTAAAATAAAAAAATGATTACTTATTCTTGATAAAAATCATCATTCAATTAATCGTGATTTCTTCCTTCCTCTTAAACATTAATATATTCTATAGAAAAAAATTCAAAAACATAGGATGAGAATAGAAAGATCAGTAAGGGAGATAAAATAATGAAATAAAATGTTAGCCTGTGAATATTTTAAACTCACAGAAAAAAATATAGAAAATCAGAATTTTCACCCATAGAACATTAAATCTTTTCAATGCCTCAAGAAATAATAATATTATTGAAAAAATTCTTAGAAATCATAAATTATAAAGGTAACTTGTGGCATCCATATCAAACTTAAATTGTATCATTCAAAACTACATAGGGAGTAACCTTCATGGTTATGTTTGGAATACCCATCACAAAATATTCCCTAAATCACTTTGGAGAAACCTTATATTTTACCTCTGTCTTGTTACCCAATGCATTGTAAATCTATCAAATGCTCACCTACCATTTGTTTATCATATAATCACTTGTATATATAAACAATTCCCATGAACCATAACATAATCATAACACATAAAATAAGTATAAAGGATTAATAACAATTCCACATTGCAATCATAAGAGATCATTTCATGATATTAATAGAATAAATTCATTCTAAAAACCATTTTAAATACCTAAATACATGAAAATTGATTATTTTATTTATTTTTCTTATAAAAATACTCCATCTTGTAGAGGAATCAATATATCAAACAACAGTTACGGTGACAACCAGGTCCCGATGATAGCATAGACACCCCGCCTTAACATGGTCATCGGGTCCTAGCCTACCAGGTACCCCCAGTTACCCCGCAGACACGTTGGGCCCACACCAGGGTCCACCCACGTGCCCGAACAGGTCATCTGACTAATACATGAAAATGGATTATTTTATTTATTTTTCTTATAAAAATACTCCATCTTGTAGAGGAATCAATATATCAAACAACAGTTACGGTGACAACCAGGTCCCGATGATAGCATAGACACCCCGCCTTAACATGGTCATCGGGTCCTAGCCTACCAGGTACCCCCAGTTACCCCGCAGACACGTGGGGCCCACACCAGGGTCCACCCACGTGCCCAAACAGGTCATCTGACTAATGACTGCCCCCAAAAGCCAACACATGTCCTTTACAGTGTCCTTTGTCCTCACTCGCACACACCCTGGTAAACTTCCCAGAAGGTCACCCATCCCGATCACTACTCCAGGCCAAGCACACTTAACTGTGGAATTATAACCAGACAGGCTCCCGAAAAGGAAGGTGCACCTCGTTGACATGAGTCATATCATTTAGTCATTTAACCTTTTATCATTTGGGGGTTTTACAATCACCCCCCCCCCTTTAGAGCACAACATCCTCATTGTGGGCCCTACATATCAACCCATGCAGTGCACCGTACTTAAGGCTGGGTTCCTCCTCTGATACCAAATGTGACAACCAGGTCCCGATGATAGCACAGCCACCCTGCCTTAACATGGATGTCGGGTCCTGGCCTATTAGGTACCCCCAGTTTTCCTGTAGACACATGGGGCCCACCCCAGGGTCCACCCACATGCCCAAACGGGTCATCTAACTAATGACTGTCCCCACAGGACAACACATGTCCTTTCCAGTGTGCTTTTTCCTCACTCGCACACACCCTGGGAAACTTCCCAGAAGGTCACTTATCCTGATCACTACTTCAGGCCAAGCACGCTTAACTGTGGAGTTCTAACCAGACAGGCTCCCGAAAATGAAGGTGCACCTTGTTGAAATGAGTCATATAATTTAGTCATTTAACCCTTTATCATTTGGGGGTGTTATAATCACCTCCCCATTATAAATATAGGGCTTTAAGAAATACAAATTTACTCAGAAAAAGGAAGCGATGGCCACATCCAGTAGAATTGCCCCAAACAAAGCTCATTTGTCAGAGCTCGGAAAAGAGTTAGCATCATTGGGCTTCGCTCTTGACCAATCCCAACCTGAGCTTCATCATTTCAAGATCGAACGGTACCTTCTACGGGAGAAGTGGAAGTTGATAGAAATTACCACTCGAGCGATTTTATCCGAGCCACCCCAAGAGTCTGTCACCATCGCACACCTTTCCATTAGGTCTTATGCGGTTGTTTTAAGGTATTATGTAAAAAATCTCTAGAACTAAGTTCATGTACATTTTTTTGTATATAATAATTTATATACTTTCTTGTCATTATTGATACATTGTAAATAGTTTTTAAAGTAAAAATAATGTTTTTAGTTATTAGTTAATTAATAATTCTATTTTATTAAATTATGTGATTTTTTAATTAATTAATATTTTAATAAAATATTATTATTATTATTAAATTAATTTTTAATAAATATAAACTATTTTATAATTTTATGATTGCAATTGTAATTTTTTTAAGGTTTGAATGCCATTTCTGTCAAAACCCGTGAATTTTCGATAAATGTCAGTTTTTATTTCAAAAGTGAAAATTAACATATTTAGAAAATTATTTAGATAAAATAAATGTTATTTATGGAATCAGGATGTCGAAATTATCAAACAGTGAATTTTTCATAATTTTCTGAGACAGTCAAATGTTTGTGAAAAAATTAAATACCTGATAGAGAAAATATTTTCAATTAATTTATATTGAATATCATTGTCTATAATCCCACAAAAGTGTTATTGGATGGGTAATTTTCATGTTTTTAGGTTTTAGTGTTATTTTGAACCCAAATGTGAAAAACGACTATTTCTGGATTTTTGACAGATTTTTAAGTCAGGGGTATTTCGGTCATTTATGGAAAAATAAAATTCCAAATTTTATGATTCAAATTTTTTTATAATCCTTAATTTATTTCCTTCATTTTTGTCTTCTGAACCAGGAGCTGATTCGGCCATCTAAAGGGTCTAAAAATTCATTGAAGTTGGGAATGTTTCTGGGCGGACAGCGTGGACCCACCCAACATAAAGGACATCAAACGCGGCCTAAAGTTATCTAAATGATGTGTTTCCACCTGGGATATGACGAGGACATATAGTGTCGACTCTACAAGAAATTTGGGGAAGTTTGGAAGTCATTAAAGAGTCCATTAAACGACATTCATTTGGAGGAACCATCCTGAAAACTTCATCCAGAAACAGAAATCGAGAATGAAAAATTCATAACTCCTTCATCCGGTTTTCAAATGAGATGACATTTTAATGAGAGACGGCCAAGATAATTGTGCACAACATTCATGAAGGGTGGAACGAGTGAAGAGGTCATTAATGGGGTCAAAAACGCTCAAACTTTCGGGAGTCGAATTCTTCCTATAAAAGGAGGAGAGCTCCTCCCCCTCAATACATCCCATTCTCCATCCCATTCCTTCTGGGACACCAAGGAGAAGAACTTCTCATATTTTTCTTTTATTTATTTTATTTTAAAATTTCTCTCCTCTCCCGCATTATCTCGCTTACCCCATCCATGGAGGGGTAGTTTCATTTGAGTGATCGGAAAGAGGGGAGGCTGGACCTATGTGTTGTGCTTGAGTTTTTGTGCTTGAAATGAATAAAATTTGTTCTTATTTCTTCTTCTGGTTCCAATTCTTAATTCAGTATTAAATTCCGAATGCGGTTGTGTTAAGGTTTTTATTCTAAAATTATAAATTGCTTTGGTCGATATTCACATCTCCCTCCACCCAATTCTAATCTGTATACTGTGGAACATGATTGGGGTTGGGTGGTGATTGCTTGACGGTTGTCAAGCACGTGTGTAGGATTGTATGTTGAAATCTTGGTTTATTAGGGAACAACAATTCCAGGTCTGGGATTTCTCTAATTAATCAAGAGACCATCTACAACCCTAAACACATTGGAAGGAGGATAGACCAATTTAAGGTTTTAGAAAGGAAAATTCTCATCACATTTATCTGACTAAGGGAGAGAGAGGACTCGGTAGATGAATCTCTCTCTTACCAGTTTAAGGAAGAAGACGAGATAAAATTTGGAAACCATGAAGGCACAAAACTAGGTATAGCCGAACCCAATCCTATCACCGTCTTTATCATTTTTTAAAACCAATATTTTTAAGAAAACCAACAAAAAGTGACAACCTTGTTTTGTGTGCACTCCTCTTCGGGAGACTACCTAGGATCAACTGCTATACTATACTTAGGTAAATAAAATATTGTTTTTCCATGCCTCATGACAGGCGTGCATCAAATTTGGTGTCGTTTCCGGGGAGGCAGTGCGTCAAAGTTTTTTTTTAAAAAAATAAATAAATAAATCTCTTTTGAATGACCCGTAGTTCAAATAGCAATTTTTTAGAATTCGATCCAGAAATTGAGATCACAATAACCAAATTGAAAAATATAAATATTCCCAAAGAATTTGAAGAAATAAATCTCACCGATTCAAGTGATACCTTGAGTGAAGACTTTGAACCTTTAATAATGGCTGTAAATCCCAACCGAACCCTACGTGACATCTGTGCACCTCAATTTGTCAATCAAAATTATCAACTTGCAATTCTTTCCTTAGAAAATGAATTTGAATTACGAATTAACATGATCCAAGTGCTTCCTAAATTTCATGGTCTTGCAGGTGAAGACCCGAACCGACATATTCAAGAATTCACCTATGTCTGCTCCAGCTTCAAACCTCGAGCAGTCACAGAAGAGCGTGTGAAGTGGAGGGCATTCCCCTTCTCACTAGAGGGAGCAGCAAAGGAATGGTTGTACAATATACAATCGGGGGAGATCAGTGACTGGGAAGATCTAAAAAAATGCTTTCTACAAAGATTCTTCCCAACATCTAGGAGAAATGCAATAAAGATGGAGATTTATTTCATCCATCAATCAACTGGAGAAACACTCTACGAATTCTGGGAACGTTTCAAGAAGCTTTGTGCAAGTTGTCCACACCAAGAAATAGAAGAGGACCAATTCCTTGTGTGCTTCTACCAAGGATTGATTGACAATGACAGGAATCTACTAGAAGCCTCGTCGAGAGGATCCCTCATTGATAAATCACCTGCAGATATACGAATTCTGATTGAAAAGATTTCACAAAATTCACAGCAGTTTGGCACTCGAGGTATGATCACCAGAGGAATCCATGAGGTAAGAACATCTAATTCAGTGGATTTAATTAGGAATGAAATGGGTGAACTCACCAGGTTGGTGCGACAAATAGCTGTGAACCATGTGAAGGAACAACAAGGACCGAATCAGGTATGTGGTTTATGCTCTTCTAATTCTCATTACACTGATCAATGTCCAGAAGTGCAGGGGACAGAAAGTTGTGATGCAGCCTATCAACAAAGGAAATACCAACCGCAAACCCAACCAGGGTATGGGTTTCAACAGAACCAAGCCAGAGCACCTTTTCAGCAGCAATATCAGAACCCAATAGCATTCCAACAACCTTATCAGAAGCCCTTCGAACAACAACAAACTTTTCAACCACCACCTTTCCAGAGGAAGAATTATGAGAAACCATCCACAAGTGCACCGAAAAATGAAGACCAACAAATGAAGACAAGAGTTGCAGGAATAGAAGATAAGATGGACAAGCTAGCTGATCAATTTGCAAGCATTATGGATGCTTTCACCAAGAACCAAGGTAAGCTTCCTGCACAAACAATTCCCAATCCAAAAGAGAATGTCAGTGCAATCACAACCCGAAGCGGGAAGGAGCTCAAACCACCAGAACAATATGAGGGGGATGAATCTAGGGAACCTGCTGAAGCTCGTCCTTTCCAACCAAAAAATGGAGTCAACAACAAAGTAGAAAGAACAAGGTTCAAGAAATAAAGACAAGAAACACCATTGCAGAAACAACAAAGGGAGAAAAAGGATATTCCAGCACCATTCCCATCAGCATTGGTTGAGTCAAAGAAGGTCGAAGAAGAACGAATTCAACGGGAAATTCAGGAAACATTTCGAAAAGTTGTGATTAACATTCCACTAATGGATGCAATCAGGAAAATACCTAAATATGCAAAATTTCTAAAGGAGCTATGTACTAAAAGAAAGAGGCTGGATGGAAATGAAAGAATCAACTTAGGAAGAAGCGTCTCAGCATTGATCACACCACCGATACCGCAAAAATGTCAAGATCCAGGTACTTTCTCTATTCCCTGCACTATCGGTTCATTAAATTTTACTGATGCACTATGTGATCTTGGAGCTTCGATAAATGTGATGCCTCACTCTGTGTTTTCATCTTTGCAGATCGGAGAACTAAAATCAACTCGGGTGGTGGTACAATTAGCAAACAGATCCACCGTTTTCCCAGCTGGAGTCGTTGAAGATGTACTTGTAGGAGTGAGAGGATTAATCTTTCCATCAGACTTTTATGTCCTTACCATGGAGGAAGACCGAGCACCATCCCAATCCCCCATCATCCTAGGGAGACCATTCATGAAAACAGCAAGGACAATCATCAACGTGCATGAAGGAACACTCACTATGGAGCTCGGAGATAGTACGGTACACTTCAATATTCTTGATACGATGAAACACCCATCCAGCAATCACTCACTTTATGCAATCTCCCATGATGAAGGTATAGAACCAATTGAAGACTCAGGTATGCTTCATGACTTTTTATCTTTGGGAGAACACTCTTCATTTGAATTTTATAACTCCCATGAACCTGAAAATTCTGATATCATGTTGGAGGATGAGGTAAAATCTGATTTTTTCGATGATTTGTTAAAAGGAAGTAATATTATTCCCGAGAATTCAACATTCGAAGTAGGAAACCTAAATTCAATATCATCCCTTGAACAACCCCCATGTTTAGAGCTGAAGCCTTTTCCATGTGACTTGAAGTATGCTTACCTAATGGAAGGAGAGAAATTTCCAGTAATCATTGCCAATAACCTATCTCATTCACAAGAACAAACATTGATTGACCTTCTCAAAAGGAATGTAAAAGCTGTAGGATGGAGTTTAGGTGATATTTCTGGAATAAACCCTAAGGTATGCTCTCACAGGATATTTTTAGAAAGTGAATCTCGGCCAGTTAGACAACCTCAAAGAAGAATAAATCCCACAATCATGGAGGTCGTTAAGAAAGAGATTGAGAAATTGTTAGCAGCTGATATCATTTACCCAATCTCTGATTCTCAATGGGTCAGCCCAATTCATGTAGTCCCCAAGAAAACTGGCCTGACCACTGTTACAAATGAAAGAAATGAACTGATCCCCATGAGAATACAAAACAGCTGGAGAGTGTGTATAGATTACAGGAAGCTAAATCAAGTTACCAGAAAATATCACTTTCCAATTCCATTCATTGATCAGATGATTGAAAGGTTAGCTGGAAATACTCATTACTGTTTTTTAGATGGATTCTCAGGTTATTTTCAGGTACCAATTGCACCAAAAGACCAGGAAAAGACAACCTTCACCTGCCCTTTTGGAACATTCGCCTACAAAACGATGACTTTCGGGCTATGCAATGCCACAGGTACATTTCAACGGTGTATGGTGAGTATTTTTTCGGACCACATTGAGGATTGCTTGGAGGTGTTTCTTGATGATTTCACAGTTTTTGGAAATTCATTTGATCTTTGCATGGGAAATTTGGAAAAAAATTTGAAAACCTGCATTGAAAAGAACCTTGTCTTAAATTTTGAAAAATGTCATTTCATGGTTGAAAAAGGGATAGTGTTGGGGCACATAATTTCACAAAATGGGATTGAGGATGATAAATCAAAAGTTGATGTAATAAATTCCTTACCATATCCAACTTGTGTCAAACATGTTAGATCCTTTTTAGGGCATGCAGGATTTTACAGAAGATTCATCAAGGATTTCAGTAAGATTTCTCTCCCTCTCTCAAGATTACTTATAAAGGATGCTAACTTTAATTTTGATTGTGCATGTAGGGAATCATTTTATGAATTAAAGGAAAGGCTGATAACACCACCAATAATGCAGCCACCCAATTGGGATTACCCTTTCGAGATACTTTGTGATGCATCCAACCAAGCAGTGGGAGCCGCTCTATCACAGAGAATTGACAGCAAGCCTCAAGTCATCTCCTATGCATCAAGGACCTTGGATGAAACACAAATAAATTACACAACCACAGAGAAGGAGTTCCTTGCAGTCGTTTTTGCACTAGATAAATTCCGATCATATCTTCTAGGCACTAAAGTTATTGTTTTTTCTGATCATGCAGCTCTTAGGTACTTAATGAAAAAGGCGGATGCTAAACCACGGTTGGTGAGATGGATGCTACTCTTACGAGAGTTCAATTTTGAAATCAATGTTTAGAAGGGGTCTGAAAATCAAGTGGTTGATCATGTGAATCGACTACCCCACACTGCTGAATCAGAAATACCAAAGCAGAACCCACTTAATGATGAGCTTCCTGGAGAACAACTCTACATCATCAACAGTGAAGTACCATGGTATTCCAACATTGTTAACTATTTGGTAACATCTCAGGTACCCTCTCATCTAATCTCTCATCAACATCATAAGCATAAATCTGAATCAAGATTTTACATTTGGGAAGATCCGTTTCTGTGGAAAATTTGTAATGATCAAATCATAAGAAGATGCTTGCCAAGAAGTGAAATTGAATCAGTGTTTGAATTTTGTCATAAATTATCATGTGGAGGCCACTTTGGACCTCATAGGACTGCCCGAAAAGTTTTAAAATCTGGACTCTACTGGACCACCTTATTCAAGGATGCATATGAATTTTGTAAAAGATATGAAAAATGCCAATTTTCTGGTAACATATCCAAACGACATGAAATGCCACAAAAACCAATAACCTTTTGTGAAATTTTTGATGTTTGGGGAATAGATTTCATGGGACCATTCTCAATGTCATTTGGAAATTCATATATTCTTTTGGCTGTAGACTATGTTTCAAAATGGGTGGAAGCAAAAGCAACCAGAACTGATGATGCAAAAGTTGTTTGTGATTTTGTTAGGGCTAACATTTTCTGTAGGTTTGGCATGCCACGAGCAATCATCAGTGATCAGGGAACTCATTTCTGCAACCGGAAAATGGAAGCATTGCTGAAGATGTATGGGGTACATCATAGAACATCTACCCCATACCATCCCCAAACAAATGGCCAAGCAGAAGTCTCTAATAGAGAAATCAAAGCCATTCTGGAGAAGACTGTTAAACCCAACCGGAAGGACTGGAGCCAAAAGTTAGATGATACATTATGGGCATACAGAACGGCCTACAAAACACTGATAGGGATGAGTCCCTATAGATTGATCTATGGAAAGAGTTTCCACCTTCCTGTGGAGTTGGAGCATAGAGCCTACTGGGAGGTCAGAGAGATGAATCTGGACTTTGAGAAAGCTGGGAAAGAAAGAAGATTGCAGTTTCAGGAGTTAGAGGAAATTAGAAGGGAATCTTTTGAAAACTCAATGATCTATAAAGAGAGAACAAGGATGGCCCATGACAAGATAATTCAACCAAGAACCTTCAACCCTAGAGATCACGTGTTACTCTTCAAATCCAGACTTAAGCTTATGCCAGGTAAACTTTGTTCCAGATGGGAAGGCCCCTTTACTGTTACTCATGTATATCCCTTTGGTGCTGTGCAGATTCAAAAGGAAGGAGGAGGAAACCCATTCACTATAAATGGGAAGAGGCTGAAGAAGTTCCATGGGACCGTACCTCAAGAACCAGTTGAGGAGATCACACTCCTTCATCCTAAATACAAATGAACACCTACCAGGTTGCATCATTCCTTTACACTTGATTAAATGTAGTAACTCCAACTTTTTGAGACATACATTTACATGAATTTAGGACACTGCATAAATTAAGTGTGGGGGAGGAAATCTTGTAGTCCAGGAGATTTTTTAAAAAACAAAAACAAAAAAACAAAAAAATGTTTTGTTTTGTTTTGTCGAGCCAACGACATTAAACAAAGGCGCTACCGGGAGGCAACCCGCATTTTCCCCCTTTTCCACTTGTCTTCTTAGTCATTTACCAGCATGATTGAATGGGCCTGCACTATCAATTGTTTTCATTTTTTAGGTCCATTAATGAAGAGGGTGTTGTGGGATTATACGTTGTGAAGAAAAGGATCCATTTGACATGGGAGTATGAGTTTCAATTCAATATTATCCGACTTTATTCCCTACTTTTTTAGTCTTTTAAAAAATTAATCAAAAAAAGGCATGCCCACGCTTGAATTCATGTTTTACTTGATTTATCTTGGAGACATGAGTTTCATAGAAATCCAGTGATTCTATGTTTTAGATTTCAATGTTTCTGAGATTGAATGATTAAAATGGATAATTGGATGATTAAAGTGAAGCAAGGATATTGAAATAAGGACTCATGATTTAAGGGAATTAATTGATTCATGTAAATGAAATTTCCCTTCCATTTTTCATTCTTTGAATTTCTGAAATTCATGTGAATTAATTTGTTATTATTAATCATACCATAAGTGATTGTCCAATATCATATTCTCATTCCTGAGAGGATTTCTAGACCAAATATTTCCTATTTTATATTGAGCATATTTCTTGAGTGATCTTGGGACGTGCCACCTGCTAGAACATGTATTGAAACTTGTCAAAGCTATGACTGTACAAAACCACATTTAAAATGATTGAGGCATCTCTTTGGCTAGCCACATTTTTTCCTAAGACCCAACTTTACATTTATCCTTCGTAATCCCTTAGATGCCATGAATTTCCTTATAGGTTTTAGCCACATTACAATCCAATTTTTCCTTACCTACCTGCACTTTTAGTATTTTTGCATGGTTATTTCAAGTTTGAGTGTGGGGGAAGGGCCTTTCGTGTGTGTTCCTTGGGATATGTATCATTTTTGGGTGGTGTAATGTGTGCGTCATCATTTTGGGCAATGTATTATTAGAAAATTGGGCATGAGTCATCATTTCATTATGCTTCTTTCATTTCATCCGTTTCACCATAAAAAAAAGAAAAAGAAAATAAAGTTGTGCCTTTCTGGAGCATTAAAAAAAAGAAAATAAAGATGTTCCTTTCTGGAGCTTTACAAAAAAAACAGGGAGAACTTGGATGATATCATTCTTTGTAATCATTTATTGACTCACGACTCATGTCATTGAAAGGGGAGTGGTGTTGTGATTCACATTTCAAGGGGATTTGAGTGAGGTTCATCTTGTGTTTTCACATGATTAATCATGCATTGTACTTAAGAGTCAAACCTCCTACTTCTGGCCATAAATTATTCCAATCATTTACCCACCAACCCTAAGCCAAAGAGTCATTTGAACCTTTATTGCAAGTCCTCATGATTTTATGTGTGTTTTGTCTTTACAAAGTGGAGAAAGTAGTTACATTACAAGCCTATGGGTAAGGAGCATGTTCTCATGATATGAGCATAACTCCACTATTAATTGTATCATGAGTGATGAGAGAAAATATTCAAAAGTGAGGTAGGTCATGATTTGGCATGTTTAATAATAATAAATTGGGAAGCTTGAATGAATGAAAGGAGAAGCTTCATTATTTTTCAAAGGGGAAAAGTAAAATGTATGAATTGATTGTTTCTTTGAAAAATGGGAAATTAAATTGTTATTTTTGTGGAACTGGAAAATTTTATTGGACATTGATAATCATTTGATTTTATTCCATTTGAAATTTAAATATTGGTGACATTGGTGCCCTTTGAATTGCATGTTGAGATTTTATGCTTGAGGACAAGCATAGTTTAAGTGTGGGGGAATTGATAGAGAAAATATTTTCAATTAATTTGTATTGAATATCATTGTCTATAATCCCACAAAAGTGTTATTGGATGGGTAATTGTCATGTTTTTAGGTTTTAGTGTTATTTTGAACCCAAATGTGAAAAACGACTCTTTCTGGATTTTTGACAAATTTTTAAGTCAGGGGTATTTCGGTCATTTATGGAAAAATAAAATTCCAAATTTTATGATTCAAATTTTTTTATAATCCTTATTTTATTTCCTTAATTTTTGTGTTCTGAACCAGGAGTTGATTCGGCCTTCTAAAGGGCCTAAAAATTCCTTGAAGTTGAGAATTTTTCCGGGCGGACAGCGTGGACCAACCCAACATAAAGGACATAAAACGCGGCCTACAATTATCTAAATGATGTGTTTCCACCTGTTCTATGACTATCACATATAGTGGAGACTCTAAAAGAAATTTGGGGAAGTTTGGAAGTCATTAAGGAGTTCATTAAATGACATACATTTGGAGGAACCATCCTGGAAACTTCATCCAGAAACAGAAATCGAGAATACAAAATTCATAACTCCTTCATCCTGTTTTCAAATGAGCTGAAATTTTGGGGAGAGACGGAAAAGATAATTTTTCACAACATTCATTAAGGGTGGAACGCGTGAAGAGGTCATTAATTGGGTTAAAAATGCTCAAACTTTCGGGGGTCGAATTCTGCCTATAAAAGGAGGAGAGCTCCTCCCCCTCAATACATCCCATTCTCCATCCCATTCCTTCTGGGACACTAAGGAGAAGAACTTCTCAGATTTTTCTTTTATTTCTTTTATTTTAAAATGTCTCTCCTCTCCCGCATTATCTCGCTTACCCCATCCATGGAAGGGTAGTTTCATTTGAGTGATCGGAAAGAGGGGAGGCTGGACCTATGTGTTGTGCTTGAGTTTTTGTGCTTGAAATGAATAAAATTTGTTCTTCTTTCTTCTTATGGTTCCAATTCTTAATTCAATATTAAATTCCGAATGCGGTTGTGTTATGGTTTTTATTCTGAAATTATAAATTGCTTTGGTCTATGATCACATCTCCTTCCACCCAATTCTAATCTGTATACGGTGGAACATGATTAGGGTTGGGAGGTGATTGCTCGACGGTTGTCAAGCACGTGTCTAGGATTGTATGTTGAAATCTTGGTTTATTAGGGAATAACAATTCCAGGTCTGGGATTGCTCTAATTAATCAAGAGACCATCTACAACCCTAAACACTTTGGAAGGAGGATAGACCAATCTAAGGTTTTAGAAAGGAAAATTCTCATCACATTTATCTGACTAAGGGAGAGAGAGGACTCAGTAGATGAATCTCTCTCTTACCAGTTTAAGGAAGAAGAAGAGATAAAATTTGGAAACCATGAAGGCACAAAACTAGGTCTAGCCGAACCCAATCCGATCACCGTCTTTATCATTTGCTAAAACCAATATTTTTAAGAAAACCAACAAAAAGTGACAACCTTGTTTTGTGTGCACTCCTCTTCGGGAGACTACCTAGGATCAACTGCTATACTACACTTAGGTAAATAAAATATTGTTTTTCCACGCCCCACGACAGGTGTGCGTCAATACCGTTTAAATATATAATGTGTTTATGACATCATAATGACCCAATAGTGATCTAATAAAATAGTATAATCTTTATGTTCAGAGAATATATTTTTTACCATTAAAATAATGTGATTTTAGGTTCGTTTGACTTACTTTTCAAAGAATTAATGGACCCCTCAAGACTTATTAAACACCTTGTCTTTTTAAATTTATTTTCATGGGAGTATGACTCACCTCCACATAAGCAACCCTATTATTTTAAGAAGTTAGTACTTTGGACTTATAAAATATTGTTTCACTCTTCCCTTTTACAAAAACCACGGGCAAAAACCATGGGATGGTTTGTGGTTTCGATTAATTTAATATAAGGGGTCCCAAACATAAATAATAAAGAATTCTCTCACCTTTCCTATATAAACCCATCCAAGATCCAACTTCCTCCTCAATAAAAGAATTTTGAGTTCATCCAACCTCTACCCTACTCTCTCTAGAATCCTCCCAAGGTTCCCCAAGCTCCCAAGAAGCCCCTCACAAGCCTCTATCTAGCCTTAGGGATCACACATCCAAGTAAGGGTTTTTTCTTCCTTTCTCATTTTTGTCCAATTTTATTTATGTTGTTTTTCCCTTTTAATTTCAATTATTAATGTTGGGTTATGGTTTCAAACCTACCTAAAACTTCCCTATTTATGTTTTAATGATGGGATACCCCTTTCTCTCTCATTAAATTCCTCCCATGTACAACCGTTACTATGCCAAAATTCTGAAAGGAAGTTTTCTCTCCTCAGTTACATTCAAGCAATACTTTTGTATCATGAATCTAAATTCCATTAATATTTTTGGTAAATTTATCCATATGACCTCCTTACTGTCCATTATATGCAAATATGATGAGGAACCCCTTTCTCTCTCATCTACCGTTGTTATGAAATCTTATGTCACGTCGTTACGCTGTCGAAATCGTACTGATTTTCTAAGCCAATGCCATTATGTAGTGAATACCATGCCCATTTCTCCATCAAGGGTATTCACCTTTATGAACATTTACTTATCTATAATATAGTTTCATGTATGAATTCCACATTCCTTTATTGTGTAATAAATGATTATGTTTTATGAATCTATGTTTTATGATCCATGTGGCACACATAAACATGAATTGAAATGTTTAAGAAGGGTGCGCCCTTTTAGCGCTCCAATGCATTGGGTAAAGTATAGTATCATGATACGTCATGTGCAATGAGTGTTGACTCATGCTAATTCAATTTCAACGAGGATTTACTTGTGCTTTATGTGCAATGAGGATTTACTCATGCTCTATGTGAAATGATCCTTGGCTCATGCTAATTCCATGTTAAGTGTTGTTTCCACATTTCCATGTTATGATTATCATGATTTATCATGCCTTTATGTACATGTTTCTCTAATGCTCTATTGATATGCCTATTGCCTAACAGAAATTGTACTCCTCATGTTATTCCATGTGTACTCCCTTACTGGGATTTATAGCTCACCCTTTTCTTATGCATGTCCTCAGGTTATCCCATTCAATGCTAAGTACGAGGGAATGTAGTGGTCATGTAAATGATGTTTTCAATAAAGATGTTGTATTTAATGTTTTATGTTTTTATGTAATGATCCTAAACCCCAAAGACACTAAAAATCTTGATCTTCTTTGTTGTATAAAGTGATGTTTTATGTAATAAATCATGTTTAAGTTTCTAATAAAAGCAAGGTTTTCATAGTTGGTATCAGAGGATAGGTTTATTTATTTTTGGGATTATGATTAGAAAACCCTAGTAAATCCTTAAAGACAAGACTAAGTATAATAAAAACATCCCTAAGTTTTGGTATGTACTGATTAAGTGGTTTATCAAACAAATACATCCATGTCTGGATAGGAGCAGGTAGAGGCGGCTCTGGCACAGATGTATCCTAGGGTTGAAACCGGAAAATACCGCTTTGAGCAAGACTCGAATGGGAATTGGTGCACAACAATGGGCCTTGCTACACTCTTGGTTACGAAACTCCCGGGGGATATGTTTTGATAAATTCACAATCTGAGTATGAACCCTTATTAAGGGAATTAAAAAAATGCCCCTAATAATATATGTTAGAAATTAGATCATGAAAAGCCTATATTGAAGCCTATAGACTCATGAGTTAAGGAAATAAAAGTTTATTTATAAGTCATCAACTTTTGTCATTGTATTACCCTTTATGTGTTACCCCCAACTTTCCTTTTATTCCATCCAACGGCCGGTAATAGGAGGACTCGGGCTAACAAGCGTTGTGAAGATCAGTGTGATGATTGTACTGATGAGATGCCAAATCCAATGGGAGTGGGAATCGTGAACTTTGTCACACTTCACTCTCAGCTAACTCAAGTTTTGAATAGAAACACAGGTCAAGAGGAATGTTCACCCCCCCCCCCCCAATGAAAAACAAGTCGCTATCGGGAGCTCCATGAGACAAAGGCCTCCTACCTTTACTGGATCATCCGATCCCACAATCGCTAAACAATGGATCAAGTCCATTGAAAAGATCTTCTCCAACCTTCAATGTTCTAAACAAGAGAAGGTTCTCCTGGCGGCTTATTGTATGGAGGGTGAAGTTGATCAATGGTGGACATTGATAAAAAATATGAAGCCTGAGGAGGAGATCGAGGCGTTGGAATGGAAGGATTTCTAAAAGATGTTTTTTGATAAATATTGTATGTGCACCCTCTAGCTTAAGATGGAAAGTGACTTCCTTTCCCTCAAGCGAAAAGGCAAAGAATCTGTTGGAGAGTACGAGTAAAAATTCACAAGGCTTGTACGATTCTCTTTGGGATTTGTCATTACCCTAGAATACAAAGTTGACCGCTTCTTTGCTATGTTGAAGCCTAGCCTATGGAAAGCATTAGCAATTCGTGACTTCGACAGCTATGAGGTAATTTTCCGATGTGCCCTCAAGGTCGAAATGGAGATCGGAGAATCGCAGGGGTATCATGGGGATATGAAGTGTAAGGTGTACTTCAATGCTGGTGGTCCGATGGATAAATCCAACGGTGCTAAGAAGATCCAACACCCCACTTTCCAAAAGTTCATAAAGAAGCACCCTGGAAATTGCCTTAAGGGGACGAGGAAATGCATCAGGTGTGGAAGAGAAAGGAACTTAGCTGTTAACTGTCGGCAAGAAAGACATGCGGCTACGACAGAGGAGAGGAACGCTCCGTTCAAACCTCAACGCGTTGTTCAATGCTACAAATGCAATGAACCGGGTCATTTTTCAAATCAGTTCCCTAATCCAAGGGTTTTCGGAGGCAACCAACAACATCCAAGGCAGCAAGGAAGATCTTTTTCCATCACTTCTACCGAAAGCGAACCTCGACAATGAAGTGGTGACAGGTACGCTAGTTATTCATTAAATAATACCAAACTTAATTTTTGATTCAAGTTATATGCATTATTTTATATCTAGAAAGTTTAGTAGAACAATCCCAGTACCACCACAAATCATGGAAGTGAAGATTTCGGTGAGTACGGAAAATGGGGAAATAATTGCATCCCATGAATATAAGTCCTACCCTATTATAATCTGTGGATTGAATTTCCTGGAGAAACTCTCCATACTCCCTCTGGTGGAATTTGATGCAATTCTTGGAATGGATTTTATTTCTTTATATAGAGCCAACATGAATTTTCAAGAGAGGGAAATCACACTCCATATTGAGAATCGACCCCCGATTATTTACAAGTGTAAGGAGGAAGATGAATCTCCTTTAGATCCATCATCTCAAGCATGGATATTACTGCCCTATGAGCACGCATATCTAGTTCAGATGATTGAGTCCAAGGAAGAAACCATCCTTGAAGAAATCCTTGTTGTGTGGGAATTCGCTGAAGTGTTTCTCGAGGAACTGCCTGGTCTTCCTCCTAGAAGAGATGTTGAATTCTCAATTGATATTATACCTGGGGTTTTACCAATATCCAAGACTCCATATAAAATGTCTGTTGTAGAGCTTGAAGAGCTGAAGAGACAACTACAAGAGAATCTGGATAAAGGGTTTATATGCCGAAGTGCTTCACAATGGGGTGCACCCATCCTATTCATCAAGAAGAAGGATGGGTCAATGCGGCTTTGCATTGATTATCATGAACTTAACAAAATCACGATAAAGAACAAGTATACTCTCCCAATAATTGATGACTTGTTCAATCAGCTGCGGGGATCACTATACTTCTCCAAGGTGGACTTGCGGTTGGGATATTATCAAGTAAGGGTGAATAAGGAAGATATCCCCAAGACTTATTTTCACACAAGATACGGGCACTATGAATTCATAGTAATGCCTTTCAGACTCACTAATGCTCCAAAAATATTCATGGACTTAATGAATAGAGTCTTTAGAGATCACCTTGACAAATTTTTGGTAGTCTTTATAGATTATATTCTAGCATACTCCGAAACTAAGGAGGATCGTGAGGATACTTTAAGAACTGTATTGGAGACTTTGCGTAAAGATAAGCTCTATGCAATGTACAGCAAGTGTGAGTTCTGGTTGAAGTAAGTCTCATTCTTGGGCCATATCATCACAAGCAATGGGATATTTGAGGATCCCTCCCTAGTAGATGCAATTGAAGGATGGTCGAGGCCGACATCGGTAATGGATATCTGTAGCTTCTTGGGGTTAGTTGGATATTGTCTACAATTTGAGGGAAATTTCTCACGATTGTCCAACCCTCTTACCAAGCTAACTCGAAAGGGAGTAATGTTTGCTTGGAGTGATGAATGTGAAGAAATCTTCAAGGAGTTGAAAAAGAGGCTTATCACTGCACCCGTGCTCACTTTACCCACATGTGGGGAACCTTTTGTGGTTTTCAGCGATGCTTCAAAGAAGGGATTAGGTTGTGTGATGATACAGAATGATAAAGTTATATCCTATGCCTTAAGGCAGTTTAAAATACATGAGTGTAACTATCCAAAGCATTCTCTGGAGTAGGTGGCAGTGATCTTTGCTTTGAAAATCTGGCGGCATTATCTCTATGAAGGGAAATGTGAGATATATACTGACCAAAAGAGTCTTTAGTATATGTTGACATAGAAAGTTCTTAATATGTGTCAGAGAAGATGGATAGAGCTCATTAAGGATTAGGATTGTTCAAGCCATTACCACCCTAGGAAAGTGAACAAGGTGGTAGATGCCCCAAGTAGAAAGGATCCAGCGATTCAAACAATGATGAGAATTGAGAAGGATCCAATCTTCTTAGACTTAATGAAGATGGACATGGGAATCATAGAGAAGGGAACATCATCAATCCTTACATAAATGATTTCTCAATCGTCTCTTTTGGAAAGGTTAAAGGATGCTCAAAAGGATGCTGTGGAATTCAAGAAAAAGTGGAAGCTATAGAAAAATGGAAATCCTCAGAGATTAATGTTAATAAAGAAGGAATTCTGCGGTTTGGGAAAATACTATGTGTTCCATCAAGTATGGAGCTGAAGAAGAAACTTTTGGATGATGCACATAGTTCAAATTTCTCTATTCACCCAGGGGGCACAAAGATGTATTGATATCTATGAGAAACTTTTCGTGGGATAATATGAAGAAGGAGATCTCTGAATATACATCAAAGTTCCTGGTGTGCCAGCAAGTGAAGGTAGAGAGGCAGAAGTATAAGGGGATGATGAAACCATTGACCAAACAAGAATGGAAATGAGAGAACATCACCATGGACTTTGTCACCGGACTTCCGAGGACATCCAAAGGGAACAATGCAATCTGGGTTGTTTTGTATCGTTTTACAAAGACTGCACATTTCATTGCTATTCGGTAGGATTTCTCATTGGATCAACTGGAACTGATATATATTAGGGAAGTGGTAAAGTGGTAGGGAGTACAACTATCTATTGTGTCTGACCGAGATCCAATATTTACATCTATGTTTTGGAAGAGTCTTCAACATGCTCTATATATTGATCTGAACTTCAGTACGTCCTATCATCCTCAAACTGATGGTCAATCCGAGCGAACTATCCAAACACTTGAGGATATTTTGAGAGCATTATCAATGTAATTTAAAGGAGGATGGGATCAACATCTTCCTCTGGTTGAGTTATCTTATAATAAAAGTTTCCACTCAAGGATCCAAATGGCACCATATGAAGCCATGTATGGTAAAATGTTCAGAACACCAGCATGTTGGGATGAGGTCGGTGAACGTAAGCTGCTTGGACCAGTAATGGTCGAGGAAATAGTGTAGAAGGTGAAAACCATTCGGCAGTATATCAAGGGAGCCCAGAGTTGACAGAAGAGTTATGCAGAAAATCGTCGATGAGACCTTGAGTTAAAAGTTGGAGACATGGTTTTTCTACGCATATCTCCGTGGTAAAAGGTCATGAGGTTTGGAAAGGGAAGTTAAGTCCAAGGTACATCGGCCCCTTCGAGATTCTTGATCATTTCTAGGTTGTGACCTATCGACTAGTACTTCCACCTAATATGGCCAAAGTACATGATGTCATTCATGTATCCCTCTTAAGGAAGTGCATATCGGACCCTTCACATGTACTGTCTTCTGAGGTGGTACAATTGGAAGATGATCTTTCTTATGAGGAGAAACCCGTGAAGATCATAGATCGTAGAGAAAAAGTTCTACGAAATAGGACAATTCCCCTCATCAAGGTGTTGTGGAGAAACCACAAGTTTGAAGAAGTGACTTGGGAATCGAAGGAAATGATGAAGCTGAGTTACCCACATCTATTTTAGTGTGGGAAAAGGAAAATTTCAAGGGGGAAATTTCTTAAGGGGGGATTATTGTGACGACCCAAAGTTTCATTAATGGAAATCCATCATGATCTAATTAAATGTATTTTTATATTTATATAAAATGTCACCTTCTTTGGTTTTATGTTATTACATCACTATTGGGTTATTATGATGTCCTAAAACACATTATATATTTAAACATTATTTAATTTTTACCCAAAAATTTGACTATCTTAAAAAATTATGAATAATTCACCATTGGATAATTTCGATATCCTCATTCCAGAAATAACATTTATTTTATCTAAATAATTTTCTAAATATGTTAATTTTCACTTTTAAAATAAAAACTGACATTTATCGAAAATTCACGGGTTTTGACAGAAATGGATTTCAAACCTTAATAAAAATTACAATTGCATTCATAAAATTATAAGATAATTTATATTTATAAAAAATTAATTTAATAATAATAATAATATTTTATTAAAATATTATTTAATTCAAAAATCCCTTAATTTAATAAAATAGAGTTATTAATTAAATAATAACTAAAACCATTATTTGTACTTTAACAACTATTTACGAGGTATCAATAATGACAAGAAAGTATATAAATTATTATATACAAAAAAAATAATGTACATGAACATAGTACTAGAGATTTTTTACATACCCCTTTAAAACAGCCGCATAAGACCTAAGGGTAAGGTGTGCGATGGTGAAAGACTCTTGGGGTGGCTTGGATAACATCGATCGAGTGGTAATTTCTATCAACTTCCACTTCTCCCATAGACGGTCCCATTCAAGCTTGACATAATGAAGCTCAGCTTGGGCTTGGTCAAGAGCGAAGCCCAAGGATGCCACCTCTTTTCCGAGCTCCAAAAAATGGGCTTCGTATGGGGTAATTATACTGGATGAGGTCATCGCTTCCTTTGTCTGAGTAAATTTGGATTTGTTAAAGCCCTCTATTTATACTAATCATGTGTCATTGTTCAATGATTATATTAGCAATGGTCAAAATTCTTAGCATAAAACCAAATAAGTTGACATTTTATATAAATATAAAGAGACATCTAATTAGATCAAGAGGGATTTGCATTAATAAACCTTTGGGTCATTACAATATTCCCCCTTAAGAAATTTCTCCCATGAAATTTTCCTTTTCCCACACTAAAATAGATGTGGGTAACTCAGCTATATCATTTCCTCTGATTCCCAAGTCGCTTATTCAAACTTTTGGTTTCTCCATAACACCTTGACGAGGGGAATTGTCTTATTTCGTAGAACTTTTTCTCTACGATCTAAGATCTTCACTGGTTGCTCCTCATAAGAAAGATCATCTTCCAATTGTACCACCTTAGAAGAGAGTACATGTGAAGGGTTTGGTATGCACATCCTTAAGAGTAATACATGAAATACATCACGTACTTTGGCCATAGTAGGTGGAAGTGCTAGTCGATAGGCCACAACACCGATATGATCAAGAACCTCGAAGGGGCCGACGTACCTTGGACTTAACTTCCCTTTATTTCCAAACCTCATGACCTTCTTCCACGGAGATATGCATAGAAAAACCATGTCTCCAACTTTAAACTCAAGGTCTCATCAATGATTATCTGCATAACTCTTCTGTTGACTCTGGGCTACCTTGATATGCTGCAGAATGGTTTTCACCTTCTCCACCATTTCCTCGACCATTTCTTTTCCAAGAAGCTTACGTTCACTGACCTCATCCCAACATGTCAGTGTTCTGCACCTTTTCTCAAACAGGGCTTCATATGGTGCCATTTGGATGCTCGAGTGGAAATTGTTATTATAAGAGAACTCAACCAGAGGAAGATGTTGATCACATCCTCCTTTAAAGTCCATTGAGCATGCTCTCAACATATCCTCAAGTGTTTGTATAGTCTTCTCGGATTGACCATCAATTTGAAGATGATAGGCCGTACTGAAGTTCAATTCAGTATTTAGAGCATGTTGAAGACTCTTCCAAAACATAGAGGTGAATCTTGGATCTCGGTCAGACATAATAGATAGTGGTACTCCATGCAACCTTACCACTTCCCTGATATATATCCATGCTAGTTGATCGAATCAGAAATCCTCCCGAATAGCAATGAAGTGTGTAGTCTTTGTAAGATGATCCGCAACAACCCAGATTGCGTTGTTGCCTTTGGATTTCCTCGTATGTCCGCTGACAAAGTCCATGGTGATGTTCTCCCATTTCCATTCGGGTATGGGCAATGGTTGCATCATCCCCTTATACTTGTGCCTCTCTACCTTCACTTTTTGTCACACCAGGCACTTTGATGTATATTCAGCGATCTCCTTCTTCATATTATCCCACAAAAGTTTTCTCGGAGATCTCGATACATCTTTGTGCTCCCTGGGTGAATAGAGAAATATAAACTATTTGCATCTTCCAAAATTTCCTTCTTAAGCTTCGGACTTGATGGAACACATAGTCTTTTCCCAAACTGCACAATTCCTTCTTTATTAACATTAATCTCTGAGGATTTCCCTTTTTCGATAGCTTCCATTTTTTTCTTTAATTCCCACATCATCCTTTTGAGCATCCATTATCCTTTCCAAAAGAGATGGTTGAGAAATAATTTGTGAAAGGATTGATGATGGTCCCTTCTCTATGATTCCGATGTCCATATTCATCAAGTCTAAGAAGATTATATCCTTCTGAATTCTCAAAATCGATAAAATCGTTGGATCCTTCTTACTTAGGGCATCTTCCACCTTGTTCTCTTTCCCAGGGTGGTAATGGATTGAACAGTCATAATCCTTGATGAGTTCTATCCATCTTCTCTGGTGCATATTAAGCTATTTCTGTGTGAATATATATTTATGACTCTTGTGGTCAGTATATATCCCACATTTCTCTCCATAGAGATAATGCCGCCAGATTTTCAAAGAAAAGATAACCACTGCCAACTCTAGATCATGCGTTGGATAGTTTTTCTCATGTATTTTCAACTACCTTGAGTCATAGGATATAACTTTATCATTCAGCATCAACAAAAAGCCTAATCCATTCTTCGAATCATTGCTGAAAACCAAAAAAGGCTCCCCACTTGTGGGTAAAGTGAGCACAGGTGCAGTGATAAGCCTCATTTTGAATCCCTTGAAGCCTTATTCGCATTCATCACTCCAAGAAAACATTACTCCCTTTCAAGTTATCTTCGTAAGAGGGTTGGAAAATCATTATAAATTTCTCAAAAATCATTAATAATATCCAGCTAACCCCAAGAAGCTACAGATATCCGTTACCGATGTTGGCCTCGGCCATCCCCCAATTGCATCTGTTTTGGAGGGATCCACAGATATCTCATTGCTTGTGATGATATGGCCCAAGAATGAGACTTCCTTCAACTAGAACACACATTTGTTGTACTTTTCATAGAGCTTCTCCTTGCGCAAAGTCTCCAATACAGTTCTTAAATTCTCCTCATGATCCTCCTTGGTTTTGGAGTATATTAGAATATCATCTATAAAGACTACCGCAAATTTGTCTTGGTAATCTCTAAAGACTCTATTAATTAAGTCCATGAAGATTTTTGGAGAATTAGTGAGTCTGAAAGGCATTACTATGAATTGATACTGCCCGTATCTTGTGCGAAAAGTAGTCTTGGGGATATCTTCCTTCTTCACCCTTACTTGATAATATCCTGACCACAAGTCCACTTTGGAGAAGTATTGTGCTTCATGCAGCTGATCAAAACAGTCATCAATTCATGGGAGAGGATACTTTTTATTTATCATGATTTTGTTAAGTTCACAATAATCTATGAAAACACGCATTAACCCATCCTTCTTCTTGATGAAGTGGACTGGTGCACCCCATGGTGAAGCACTTGGGCGTATAAACCCTTTATCCAGATTCTCTTGTAGTTGTTTTTTCAGCTCTTCAAGATCTACAACAACCATTCTATATGGAGTATTGGATATTAGTCAAGACCTGTGGATAAGTTCAATTGATAATTCAACATCTCTTCTAGGAGGAAGACCAGGCAGTTCGTTGGGAAACACTTCAGCAAATTCCCTCACAGCAGGCATTTTTTCAAGGATGGTTTCTTCCTTGGACTCAATCATCTGAGCGAGATATGCATGCTCATAGGGCAGTAATATCCATGCTTGAGATGATGGAGCTAAAGGAGATTCATCTTCCTCCTTACACTTGTAAAGAATCGGTGGTCGATTGTCCATATGGAGTGTGATTTCCCTCTCCCGACAATTTATGTTGGATCTATATAAGGAAAGCCAATCCATGACAAGAATTGCATCCAACTCTACCAGAGGGAGTATGACGTGGTTCACTAGGAAATTCAATCCACATATTATAACAGGGGAGGACTTATATTCATGGGATGCAATGATTTCCCCATTTTCCATACTCACTGATATCTTCACTTCCATGATTTTTGGTGGTGCTGGGATTGTTCTTCTAAACTTTCGAGATATAAAAGAATGCGTAGAACCTAAATCAAAAAGTATGTTCGCTATTCGTGAATGAATAACTAGAATACCTGTCACCACTTCATTGTCGGGGTTCACTTCATAAGAAGTGATGGAAAAAACTCTTCCTTGTTGCCTTGGAGGTTGTTGGTTGCCTCCGAAATCCCTTGGATTAGGGAACTAATTTGCAAAATGACCTGGTTCTTTGCATTTGTAGCATTGAACAACATGTTGAGTTTAGAATGGAGTGTTCCCCTCCTCCGTCGCAGCCGTGGGACATTCTTGCCAACAGTTAATAGCTAGGTTCCCTTCTCTTCCACAGCTAAAGCATTTCCCCGTCCCCTTAAGGCAATTTCAAGGGTGCTTCTTTCTGCACTTTTGGCAAGTGGGGTGCTGGATCTTCTTAGCATTGTTGGATTTATCCATCGTACCACCAACAGTGAAGCCCACCTTACACTTCTAATCCCCATGATACCCCTGTGATTCTTCGATCTCCATTTCGACCTTGAGGGCACATTGGACAATTTCCTCATAGCTGTTGAAGTCACAGATTGTTAATGCTTTCCGTAGGCTAGGCTTCAACCCAGCAAAGAATCGGTCACCTTTTCATTATGGGGTAATGACAAAGCCGGAAGAGTATCGTGCAAGCCATGTGAATTTTTCCTCATACGCTTCAACAGATTCTTAGTCTTTTTACATGAGGTAAAGGAAGTCCCTTTCCATCTTAAGCCGTAGGGTGCGCGGAAAATATTTATCGAAAAACATCTTCCGTAAACCCTTCCATTCCAACACCTTGATCTCCTCCTCGGGCTTTTTATTTTTGATCAACGTCCACCATTGATCAGCTTCACCCTCCATACGATATGCCACCAGGAGAACCTTCTCTTGTTTAGAACATTGAAGGATGGAGAATATCTTTTCAATATAGTTGATCCATTGTTCAGCGATCGTTGGACTGGATGATCCACTAAAAGTTGGAGGCCTTTATCTCATGAAGCTCTCGATAGCAACTTGTTCTTTCTTAGGGGGGGGGGGGTTGAACGTTCCTCTTGACCCATGTTTCTATTAAAAACTTGAGTTAGCTGAGAGAGAAGCGTGAAAAAGTTTTTGATTCCCGCTCTCATTGGATTGGACATCTCATTAGTACAGTCATCACACTGATCTTCACAACGGTTGTTAGCCCGAGTCCTCCAATTACTGGCCATTGGCTGGAATAAAAGGAATGTTAGGGGTAACACATAAAGGGTAATCCATAGAAAAAAGTTGATGACTTATAAATAATCTTTTATTTCCTTAACTAATTAGTCTATAGGCTTCAATCTAGGCTTTTCATGATCTACTTTCTAACATATATTCTTAGGGGCATTTTTTTAATTCCCTTAATAAGGGTTCATACTAAGATTATGAATTAATGAAAACATATCCCCTGGGTGTGTCATAACCAAGAGTGCAGTAAGGCCCATTTTCATGCACCAGTTCCCATTCGAGTTTAGCTCAAAGTAGTGTTTTTGGGTTTTACCCCTCAGATACATCTGTGCTAGGGCCACCTCTACAAGCTCGTATGCAGACAGGGATGTATTTGTTTGATAAACCACTTACACAGTACTTACCAAAACTTAGGGATGTTTTTATTATACATAGTCTTCTCTCTAAGGATTTAATAGGGTTTTCTAATCCTAATCCTAAAAATAACTAAACCTATCCACTGATACCAAATGTTATAACTCTGCTTTTATTAGAAACTTAAACATGATTTATTACATAAAACATCACTTGATACAACAAACAAGATCAAGAGGTTTAGTGTCTTTGGGGCTTAGGATCATTAAATAAAAACTTAAAACATTAAATACAAAATATTTATTGAAAACTTCCTTTACATGACCACTACATTCTCTCCAAAGAAGCCTCTCACAAGACTCTCTCTAGCCTTTGGAAGCACACTTCCAAGTAAGGGTTTTTTCTTCCTTTCTCATTTTTGTCCAATTTTATTTATATCGTTTTTCCCTTTTAATTTCAATTATGAATGTTGGGGTATGGTTTCTCACCTCCCTCATACGTGCCTATTTATGTTTGAATGATGGGATACCCCTTTCTCTCTCATTAAATTCCTCCCATGTACACCTGTTACTATGCCGAAATTCCGAAAGGAACTTCTCTCTCTTCATTTACATTCAAGAAATACTATTGTATCATGAATCTAAATTCCTTTAAAATTGTTGGGAAATGTATCCATATGACCTCCTTACTGTCCATTACATGTAAATATGATGAGTAACCCATTTCTCTCTTATCAACCATTTTTATGAAATCTTATGTCACGCTGTTACGCTGCCGAAATCGCACCGATTTTCTAAGCTAATGCCATTGTGTAGTGAATACCATGCTCTTTTCTCCATCAAGTGTATTCACCTTTATGCACATTTACTTATTGATTATAAAGTTTCACGTATGAATTCCACATTCCTTTATTGTGTAATAAATGATTATTTTTTATGAATCCATGTTTTATGATCCATGTGGCACACTTATGCATGAAATGAAATGTTTAAGAAGGGTGCGCCCTTATAGCGCTCCAATGCATTGGGTAAAGTATAGTATCATGATACGTCATGTGCAATGAGTGTTGACTCATTCTAATTCAAGTGAAATGAGGGTTTACTCATGCTTTTTGTGCAATGAGGATTTACTCATGCTCTATGTGCAATGAGCCTTGGCTCATGCTAATTCCATGTTAAGTTTTGTTGCCACATTTCCATGTTATGATTATCATGATTTATCATGCGTTTATGTTCATGTTTCTATTATGCTCTATTGATATGACTATTTCCAAACATGTATTGTACTCCTCATTTTATTCCTTGTGTACTCCCTTTCTAGGATTTATAGCTCACATTTTTCTTATGCATGTCCTCAGGTTATCCCAGGAAATGCTATGTATGAGGGAATATTGTGGTCATGTAAAGGAAGTTTTCAATAAAGATGTTGTATTTCATGTTTTAAGTTTTTATGTAATGATCCTAATCCCCAAAGACACTAAACCTCTTGATCTTATTTGTTCTATCAAGAGAAGTTTCATGTAATAAATCATGTTTATGTTTGTAATAAAAGTAGGGTTGTCATAGATGTTATCAGAGGACAGGTTTAGTTATTTTTGGGATTAGGATTAGAAAACCCTAGTAAAGACTTAGAGACATGACTAAGTATAATAAAAACATCTCTATGTTTTGGTAAATACTGAGTAAGTGGTTTATCAAAAAAATACATCCATGTCTAGATACGAGCAGGTAGAGGCGGCTCTGGCACAGATGCATCCTAGGGGTAAAACCCGAAAACACCGCTATGAGCTAGACTCGAATGGAAACTGGTGCATGACGATTGGCCTTGCTGCACTCTTGGTTACGACACTCTAGGGGATATGTTTTGATAAATTCACAATCTTAGTATGAACCCTTATTAAGGGAATTTAAAAAAATGAACCTAAGAATATATGTTAGAAAGTAGATCATGAAAAGCCTAGATTGAAGCCTATAGACTCATGAGTTAAGGAAATAAAAGTTTATTTATAAGTCATCAACTTTTGTCTTTAGATTACACTTTATGTGTTACCCCTAACTTTCCTTTAATTCCACCCAATGGCCGGTAATAGGAGGACTCAGGATAACAACCGTTGTGAATATTAGTGTTTTGATTGTCCTAATGAGATGCCCAATCCAATGGGAGCGGGAATCGCAAACTTTGTCACGCTTCTCTCTCATCTAACTCATGTTTTGAATAGAAACACAGGTCAAGAGGAACGTTCAACCCCCCCCCCCCCAAGAAAGAACAAGTCGCTATCGAGAGCTTCATGTCACAAAGGCCACCTACTTTTAGTGGATCATCTGATCCCATGATCGCTAAACAATGGATCATCTCCATTGAAAAGATCTTCTCCATCCTTCAATGTTCTGAACAAGATAAGGCTCTCCTGGAGGCTTATCGTATGGAGGGTGAAGCTGATCAATGGTGGATATTGATCAAAAATACATATCCTGAGGAGGAGATCGTGGCGTTGGAATGGAAGGATTTCCAGAATATGTTTTTCGATAAATATTTTTTGCGCACCCTCCAGTGTAAGATGAAAAAGGAATTTCTTTCCCTCAAGAAAAAAGACGAAGAATCTATTGGAGCGTTTGAGGAAAACATCACAAGGCTTGCACGATACGCTTCCGGCTTTTTCATTACCCCAGAATGCAAAGTTGACCGCTTCTTTGGTGGGTTGAATCCTAGCCTACGGAAAGCATTAGAAATCTGTGACTTCGACAGCTATGAAGAAATTGTCCGATGTTCCCTCAAGGTCGAAATGGAGATCATAGAATCACAGGGGTATCATGGGGATAAGAAGCATAAGGTGGACTTAAATGCTGGTGGTCTGATGGATAAATCAAATTGTGCTAAGATGATCCAGAACCCCACTTTCCAAAAGTGTGGAAAGAAGCACCCTAGAAATTTCCTTAAGGGGATGAGGAAATGCTTCAGGTGTGGAAGATAAGGGAACCTATCTATTAACTATCGGCAAGAATGACCCGCGGCTATGACAGAGGATAGGAATGCTCCGTTTGAACCTCAACGCGTTGTTCAATGCTACAAATGCAAAGAACCAGGTCATTTTGCAAATCAGTTCCCTAATCCAAGGGTTTTTAGAGGCAACCAACAACCTCCAAGGCAGCAAGGAAGAGATTTTTCCATTACTTCTGCCAAAGTAAACTTCGACAATGAATTGGTGACAGGTATACTAGTTATTCATTCAAGAATAGTGAACGTACTTTTTGATTTAGGTTCTACGCATTCTTTTATATCTCGAATTTTTCGTAGAACAATCCCAGCACCACCACAAATCATGGAAGTGAAGATTTCGGTGAGTATGGCAAATGGGGCAATCATTGCATCCCATGAATATAAGTCCTCCCCTTTTATAATCTGTGGATTGAATTTCCTAGAGAACCTCGTTATACTCCCTCTGGTGTAATTTGATGCAATTCTTGACATGGATTGGCTTTCCTTATATAGAGCCAACACAAATTTTCGGGAGAGGGAAATCACACTCCATATGGAGAATCGACCCCCGATTCTTTACAAGTGTAAGGAGGAAGATGAATCTACTTTAGCTCCATCATCTCAAGCATGGATATTAATGCCATATGAGAACACATATCTGGCTCAGATGATTGAGTCCAAGGAAGAAACCATCCTTGAATAAATGCCTATTGTGAGGGAATTTGCTGAAGTGTTTCCTGAGGAACTGCCTGGTCTTCCTCCTAGGAGAGATGTTGAATTCTCAATTTGAAATAATACCCGGGGATTTACCAATATCCAAGACTCCATATAGAATGGTTGTTGTAGATCATGAAGAGATAAGGAAAAAACTACAGGAGAATTTGGATAAAGGGTTTATACACCCAAGTGCTTCACCATGGGGTACACCAATCCTCTTCGTCAAGAAGAAGGATGGGTCAACGCTAATTTTCATCAATTATCGTGAACTTAACAAAATCATGATAAAGAACAAGTATCCTCTCCCAAGAATTGATGACTTGTTCGATCAGCTGTGTGGAGAACAATACTTCTCCAAGGTGGACATGCGGTCAGGATGTTATCAAGTAAGGGTGAAGAAGGAAGATATCCCCAAGACTGCTTTTCACACAAGATACATGGACTATGAATTCATAGTAATGACTTTGAAAATCACTAATGCTCCATCAATCATCATGGACATAATGAATAGATTCTTTAGATATTACCTAGACAAATTTGTGGTAGTCTTTATAGATGATATTCTAATATACTCCAAAACCAAGGAGGATCATGAGGAGAATTTAAGAACTGTGTTGAAGACTTTGCGCAAGGAGAGGCTATATGAAAAGTACAAAAAGTGTGAGTTCTGGTTGAAGGAAGTCTCATTCTTGGTCCATATCATCACAAGCAATAGAATATCTATGGATCCCTCCAAAACAGATGCAATTGAGATATGTCCAAGGCCAACATCGGTAACGGATATCCGTAGCTTCTTCGGGTTAGCTGGATATTATCGACGATTTGTGAAGAAATTTCTCATGATTGTCCAACCCTCTTACAAAGCTAACTCGAAAGGGAGTAAAGTTTCCTTGGAGTGATGAATGCGAAAAAAGCTTCAAGGAGTTGAAAAGGAGGCTTATCACTGCGCCTGTGCTCACATTACCAACAGGTGGGGAACCTTTTGTGGTTTTCAGCGATGCTTCGAAGAAGGTCTTAGGCTGTGTGCTGATGCAGAATGATAAAGTTATATCCTATGCCTCAAGGTAGTTGAAAATACATTAGCGAAACTATCCAATGCATGATCTGGAGTTGGCGGTGGTGATCTTTTCTTTGAAAATCTGGTGGTATTATCTCTATGGAGAGAAATGTGAGATATATACTGACCACAAGAGTCTTAAATATATATTCACTCAGAAAGAGCTTAATATTCACCAGAGAAGATGGATAGAGCTCATCAAAGATTATGACTGTTCAATCCATTACCACCCTGGGAAAGCGAACAAGGTGGCATATGCCTTAAGTATGAAGGATCCAGCAATTCTATCAATGATGAGAATTTAGAAGGATCCAATCTTCTTATACTTGATGAAGATGGACATGGGAATCATAGAGAAGGGAACTTCATCAACCCTTTCACAAATGATTTCTCAACCGTCTCTTTTGGAAAGGTTAAAGGCTGCTCAAAAGGATGATGTGGGAATTCAAGAAAAAGTGGAAGCTGTTGAAAAATGTAAATCCTCAGAGTTTAATGTCAAAGAAGATGGAATTTTGCGGTTTGGGAAAAGACTATGTGTTCCATCAAGTCCGGAGCTAAAGAAGGAACTTTTGGATGATGCACGTAGTTTAAATTTCTCTATTCACCCAGGGAGCATAAAGATGTATCGATATCTCCGAGAAAACCTTTGGTGGAATAATATGAAGAAGGATATCACTGAATATACATCAAAGTGCCTGGTGTACCAGCAAGTGAAGGCAGAGAGGTAGAAGTATAAGGGGATGATGCAACCATTTCCCATATCAGAATGGAAATGGAAGAACATCACCATGGACTTTGTCCCCAGACATCTGAGGACATCCAAAGGCATCAATGCAATCTGGGTTGTTGTGGATCATCTTACAAAGACTGCACACTTCAATTCTATTCGGGGGGATTTATCATTGTATCGACTGGCACGGATATATATTAGGGAAGTGGTAAGGTTTCATGGAGTACCACTATCTATTGTGCCTGACTGAGATCAAATATTCACCTCTATGTTTTGGAAGAGTCTTCAACATGCTCTGAATACTGAACTGAACTTTAGTACAGCCTATCATCCTCAAACTGATGGTTAATCCGAGCGAACTATACAAACATTTGAGGATATGTTGAGAGCGTTCTCAATGTACCTTAAAAGAGAATGGGATCAACATCTTCCTCTGGTTGAGTTCTCTTATAATTACAGTTTCCACTCGAGCATCCCAATGGCACTATATGAATCCCTATATGGGAAAAGGTGCAGAACACCGGCATGTTGGGATGAGGTCGGTGAACGTAAGCTGCTTGGACCAGAAATGGTCGAGGAAATGGTGGAGAAGGTGAAAACCATTAAGCAGCTTATCAAGGGATCCCATAGTCAACAGAAGAGTTATGCAGATAATCCTCGATGAGACCTTGAGTTTAAAGTTGGAGACATGATTTTTCTACGCATATCTCCATGGAAGAAGTTCATGAGGTTTGGAAAGAAATGGAAGTTAAGTCCATGGTATGTCGACCCCTTCAAGATTCTTGATCGTGTTGGGGCTATGGCCTATCGACTAGCACTTCCACCTACTATGGCCAAAGTACGTGATGTCTTTAATGTATCCCTCATAAGGAAGTACATACCGGACCCTTCACATGTACTCTCTTCTGAGGTGGTACAATTGGAAGATGATCTTTCTTATAAGGAGAAACCAGTGAAGATCTTAGATCTTAGAGAAAAAGTTCTATGAAATAAGACAGTACCCCTCATCAAGGAGTTGTCGAGAAACCACAAGTTTGAAGAAGTGACTTGGGAATCGGAGGAAATGATGAAGCTGAGTTTCCCACATCTGTTTTAGTGTGGGAAAAGGAAAATTTTGAGGGAGAAATTTCTTAAGGGGGGAATATTTTAACGACCCAAAGTTTCATTAATGGAAATCTCTCTTAATCTAATTAAATGTCTCTTTATGTTTATATAAAATGTCAACTTATTTGGTTTTATATTAATAATTTTGACCATTGCTAATATAGCCGTTGAATAGTGATCACATGATTAGTATAAATATTGGGCTTTAACAAATCCAAATTTACTCAGAAAAAGGAAGAGATGACCTCATCCAGTAGAATTACCCCATACAAAGCCCATTATTCAGAGATCGGAAAAGAGGTGGCATCCTTGGGATTCACTCTTGACCAAGCCCATGCTGAGCTTCATCATGTCAAGCTCAAACGAGACATTCTATGCGATAAGTGGAAGTTGATAGAAATTACCACTCGAGCGATGTTATCTGAGAAACCCCAAGAGTCGGTCACCATCGCACACCTTACCCTTAGGTCTTATGCGGCTGTTTTAAGGGGTTATGTAACAAATCGCTAGTACTATGTCCATGTACATTATTTTTTTTTGTATATAATAATTTATATAATTTCTGGTCATTATTGATACATTGTTAATAGTTTTTAAAGTACAAATAATGTTTTTAGTTATTATTTAATTAATAATTCTATTTTATTAAAATAAGGGATTTTTTAATTAAATATTTTTTTAATAAAATATTATTATTATGTTTAAATTAATTTTTATTAAATATAAAAGATCTTATAATTTTATGAATGCAATTGTAATTTTTATTAAGATTTGAAATCCATTTCAGTCAAAACCCGTGAATTTTTGATAAATGTCAGTTTTTATTTTATAAGTGAACATTAACATATTTAGAAAATTATTTTGAAAAAATAAATGTTATTTCTGGAATCAGGACGTCAAAATTATCCAACAGTGAATTTTTCATAATTTTCTGAGACAGTCAAATGTTTGGGTAAAAATTAAATATCGTTTAAATATATAATGTATTTTATGACATCATAATGACCCAATAGTGATATAATAAAATACTATAATCTTTATGTTCGGCCAATATATGTTTCATCATCAAAATAATCTGATTTCCGGTTTGTTTTACTTACTTTTCAATGCATTAATGGACCCCTCAAGACTTATTAAACACCTTTTCTTTTTAAATTAATTTCCATGGGAGTATGACTCACCTCCACATAAGCAACCCTATTATATTAAGATGTTAGGACATTGGACATATAAAATATTGTTTCCTATTCCCTTTTCCAAAAAACCAAGGTCAAAAACCATGGGATGGTTTTTGGTTTTGATTAATTTAATATAAGGGGTCCCAAACCTAAATAATAAAGAATTCCCTCACCTTTCATATATAAACACACCCAAGATCCCACTTCCTCCTCACTCAAATCCTTTAGAGTTCGTTCAACCTCTACCCTACTCTCTCTAGAATCCTCCCAAGGTTCCCCAAGCTCTCCAGAAGCCTCTCACAAACCTCTCTCTAGCCTTTGGAAGCACACTTCCAAGTAAGGGTTTTTTCTTCCTTTCCCAATTTTGTCCAATTTTCTTTATGTTGTTTTTCCCTTTTAATTTCAATTATGAGTGTTGGGGTATGGTTTTGCACCTCCCTCATACTTCCCTCTTTATGTTTTAATGATGGGAGACCCCTTTCTCTCTCATTAAATTCCTCCCATGTACACCTGTTACTATGCCAAAATTCCGAAAGGACCTTCTCTCTCCTCATTTACATTCAAGCAATACTTTTGTATCATGAATCTAAATTCCATTAAAATTGTTGGTACATGTATTCATATGACCTCCTTACTTTCCATTACATGTAAATATTATGAGGAACCCCTTTCTCTCTCATCAACTATTTTTATAAAATCTTATGTCACGTCATTACGTTGTCGATATCGCACCGATTTTCTAAGCCAATGCCATTGTGTAGTGAATACCATGCTCATTTATCAATCAAGGGTATTCACCTTTATGCACATTTACTTATTTATTATAAAGTTTCATGTATGACTTCCACATTCCGTTATTTTGGAATAAATGATTATGTTTTATGAATCCATGTTTTATGATCCATGTGGCACACTTATGCAAGAAATGAAATGTTTAAGAAGGGTGTGCCCTTGTAGCGCTCCAATGCATTGGGTAAAGTATAGTATCATGATACGTCATGTGCAATGAGTGTTTACTCATGATAATTCAATTGAAACAAGGGTTTACTCGTGCTTTATGTGTAATAAGGATTTACTCATGCTCCATGTGAAATGAGCCTTTGCTCATGCTAATTCCATGTTAAGTGTTGTTTCATAATTTCCATGTTATGATTATCATGCTTTATCATTCCTTTAGGTTCATGTTTCTCTTATGATCTATTGATATGACTATTACCTAACATGTATTGTATTTGTCATGTTATTCCATGTTTACTCCCTTACTGGACTTTATAGCTCACCCTTTTCTTATGCTTGTCCTCAGGTTATTCCATGCAATGCTAAGTACGAGGGAATGTAGTGGTCATGTAAAGGAATTTTTCAATAAAGATGTTGTATTTAATGTTTTAAGTTTTTATTTAATGATCCTAAGCCCCAAAGACACTAAACCTCTTGATTTTCTTTATTGTATCAAGTGAAGTTTTATGTAATAAATCATGTTTAAGTTTGTAATAAAATAAGGGTTGTCATAGTTGGTATCAGAGGATAGGCTTAGTTATTTTTGGGATTAGGATTATAAAACACTAGTAAAGCCTTAAAGACAAGACTAAGTATAATAAAAACATATCTAAGTTTTTTTTAATTACTAAGTAAGTGGTTTATCAAAAAAATACATCCATGTCTACAAACGAGCAGGTAGAGGCGGCTCTGGAACAGATGTATCCAAGGGGTAAAACCCGAAAACACCGCTTTGAGCTAGACTCAAACGGGAACCAGTGCACGACAATGGGCCTTGAGGCACTATTGGTTACAACACTCCTGGGGGATATGTTCTGATAAATTCACAATCTTAGTATGAACCCTTATTAAGGGAATTAAAAAATGCCTCTAAGAATATATGTTAGAAAGTAGATCATGAATATCCTAGATTGAAGCCTATAGACTCATGAGTTAAGGAAATAAAATTTTATTTATAAGTCATCAAATTTTGTCTTTGGATTACCCTTTATGTGTTACCCCTAACTTTCCTTTTATTCCATCCAATGTCCAGTAATAGGAGGACTCAGGCTAACAACCATTGTGAAGATCAGTGTGATGACTATACTAATGAGATGCCCAATCCAATGGGAGCGGGAATCACAAACTTTGTCACGCTTCTCTCTTAGCTAACTCAAGTTTTGAATAGAAACACGGGTCAAGAGGAATGTTCACCCCACCCCCCCCCCCCCCAAGAAATAACAAGTCGCTATTGAGAGCTTCATGAGACAAAGGCCTCCTAATTTTAGTGGATTATCTGATCCCATGATCGTTGAACAAGGGATCAACTCCATTGAAAAGATCTTATCTATCCTTCAATGTTCTGAAAAAGAAAAGATTCTCCTGGCGGCATATCGTATGGTGGGTGAAGATGATCAATGGTGGACGTTGATCAAAAATAATATTCCTGAGGAGGAGATCAAGGCATTGGAATTGAATGATTTCCAGAAGATGTTTTTCGATAAATATTTTCCACGCACCCTCTGGCTTAATATGGAAAGGGACTTCCTTTCCCTTAAACAAAAATACGAAGAATCTGTTAGAGCCTACGAGGAAAACATCACAAGGCTTGCACGATATGCTTCCGACTTTGTTTTTACCCCAGAATGAAATGTTGACCACTTCTTTGGTGGGTTGAAGCCTAGCCTATAGAAATCATTAGCAATCCGTTACTTTGACAGCTTTGAAGAAATTGTCTGATGTGCCCTCTAGGTCGAAATGGAGATCGGAGAATCATAGGGGTATCCTGGGGATAAAAAGTGTAAGGTGGAATTCAATGCTAGTGTTCCGATGGATAAATCCAATGATGCTAAGAAGATCACGCACCCCACTTGACAAAAGTTTGGAAAGAAGCACCCTGGAAATTGTCTTAAGGGAACGAGGAAATGCTTCAGGTGTGGAAGAGATGGGCACCTAGGTGTTAACTGTCGGCAAGAAAGACCTGCGGCTGCGACAGAGGAGAGGAATGCTTCGTTCGAACATCAATGCATTGTTCAATGCTACAAATGCAAATAACCAGGTCATTTTGAAAATCAGTGCCCTAATCTAAGGGTTTTCGGAGGCAACCAACAACCACCAAGGCAACGAGGAAAATCTTTTGCCATCACTTCTGCTGAAGTGAACCCCGATAACAAAGTGGTGATAGGTACGCTAGTTAGTCATTCAAGAATAGAGAACGTACTTTTTGATTCAGGTTCTACACATTCTTTTATATCTTAAAAGATTAGTAGAACAATCCCAGCACCACCATAAATCATGGAAGTGAATATGTTGGTGAGTACGGAAAATGGGGCAATCATTGCATCCCATGAATATAAGTCCTCCCATGTTATAATCTGTGGATTTAATTTCTTGGAAAACCTCCTCATACTCCCTCTAGTGGAATTTTATGCAATTATTGGCATTGATTTGCTTTCCTTATATAGAGCCATCATAAATTGTCGAGAGAGGGAAATCACACTCCATATGGAAAATCGACCCCCCGATTCTTTACAATTGTAAGGAGGAAGATGAATCTCCTTTAGCTCCATCATCTCAAGAATGGATATTAATGACCTATGAGCACTCATATATGGATTAGATGATTGAGTCGAAGGAAGAAACCATCCTTGAAGAAATTCCTGTTGTGAGGGAATTCACTGAAGTGTTTCCCGAGGAACTGCCTTGTCTTCCTCCTAGAAGAGATGTTGAATTCTCAATTGAACTTATACCCAGGGCTTTACCAATATCCAAGACTCCATATAGAATGTCTGTTGTAGATCTTGAAGAGCTGAAGAAACAACCACAGGAGAATCTGGATAAAGGGTTTATACGCCCAACTGCTTCACCATGGGGTGCACCAGTCCTCTTCGTCAAGAAGAAGGATGGGTCAATGCATCTTTGCATCGATTATCGTGAACTTAACAAACTCACGATAAAGAACAAGTATCCTCTACCAAGAATTGATGACTTGTTTGATCAGCTTCGTGGAGAACAATACTTCTCCATGGTGGACTTGCAGTCGGGATATTATCAAGTAAGGGTGAAGAAGGAAGATATCCCCAATACTGCTTTTCGCACAAGATACGGGCACTATGAATTCATAGTAATTCCTTTCAGACTCACTAATGCACCAGAAATCTTCATGGAATTAATTAATAGAGTCTTTTGAGATTACCTAGACAAATTTTCGGTAGTCTTTATAGATGATATTCTAATATACTCCAAAACCAAGGAGGATGATGAGGAGAATTTAAGAACTGTATTGGAGACATTGTTCAAGGAGAAGCTCTATGAAAAGTACAGCAAGTGTGAGTTTTGGTTAAAGGAAGTCTCATTGATGGGCCATATCATCACAAGCAATGGAATATCTGGGGATCCCTCCCAAACAGATTCAATTGAGGGATGGTCGAGGCCAACATCGGTAACGGATATCCGTAGCTTCTTGGGGTTAGTTGGATATTATCGACGATTTGTGAGAAATTTCTCACGATTTTCCAACCCTCTTACCATGCTAACTCTAAAGGGATTAAAGTTTTCTTGGAGTGATGAATGTGAAGAAAGCTTCAAGGAGTTGAAAATGAGGCTTATCATTGTGCCCGTGCTCACTTTACGCACAAGTGGGGAACCTTTTGTGGTTTTCATCGATGCTTCGAAGAAGGACTTAGGCTGTGTGCTGATGCAGAATGATAAAGTTATCTCATATGCCTCAAGGCTGTTGAAAATCCATAAGCAAAGTTATCCAATGCATGATCTGGAGCTGGCGGCGGTGATCTTTGCTTTGAAAATCTGGCAGCATTATCTCTATGGAGAGAAATGTGAGATATATACTGACCACAAGAGTCTTAACTATATATTCACATAGAAAGAGCTTAATATGCACCAAAGAATATGGATAGAGCTCATCAAGGATTATGACTGTTCAATCCATTACCACCCCGGCAAAGCGAACAAGGTGGCAGATTCCCTATGTAGAAAGGATCCAGTGATTCTATCAATGATGAGAATTGAGAAGGATCCAACCTTTTTAGACTTGATGAAGATGGACATGGTAATTATAGAGAAGGGAACATCATCAATCCTTTCACAAATGATTGCCCAACCGTCTCTTTTGGAAAGGTTAAGGGATGCTCAAAAGGATGATGTGGGAATTCAAGAAAATGTGGAAGCAATAAAAAAAGGGAAATCCTCGGAGTTCAATGTTAATGAAGAAGTAATTGTACGGTTTGGGAAAATACTATGTGTTCCATCAAGTTTGGAGCTGAAGAAGGAACTTTTGGATGATGCATATATTTCTAATTTCTCTATTCACCCAGGGAGCACAAAGATGTATCGAGATCTCCAAGAAAACTTTTGGTGGGATAATATGAGGAAAGAGATCACTGAATATACATCAAAGTGCCTGGTGTGCTAGCAAGTGAAGGTAGAGAGGTAGAATTCTAAGGGGTTGATGCAACCATTGCCCATACTATAATGCAAATGGGAGAACATCCCCATGAAATTTTTCACCAGACTTCCGAGGAAATCCAAAGGCAATAATGAAATTTGGGTTGTTATGGATCGTCTTACAAAGACTGCACACTTCATTGCTATTCGAGAGGATTTTTCATTGGATCAACTAGCATAGATATATATCAGGGATGTTCTAGGTTTTCTTGGAGTACCACTATGTATTGTGTCTGAACGAGATCCAAGATTAACCTCTATGTTTTCAAAGAGTCTTCAACATTCTCTGAATACTGAACTAAACTTCAGTACGGCCTATCATCCTCAAACTGATGGTAAATCCGAGCGGACTATCCAAACACTTGAGGATATGTTGAGAGTGTTCTCAATGGAATTTAAAGGAGGATGGGATCAACATCTTCCTCTGGTTGAGTTCTCTTGTAGTAACAGTTTCCACTGCAGTATCCAAATGGCACCATATGAATCCCTGTATGGGAAAAGGTGCAGAACACCGACATGTTGGGATGAGGTCGGTGAACGTAAGCTTCTTGGACTAGAAATGGTCGACGAAATGGTGGAGAAGGTGAAAACCATTCAGCATCATATCAAGGTAGCCCAGAGTCTAAAGAAGAGTTATCCAGATAATCATCGACGAGACCTTGAGTTTAATGTTGGAGACATGGTTTTTCTACGCATATCTCCATGGAATAAGGTCATGAGGTTTGGAAAGAAAGGGAAGTTAAGTCCAAGGTACATCGGCCCCTTCAAGATTCTTGATCGTGTCAGGGCTATGGCCTATCTACTATCACTTCCACCTACTATGGATAAAGTACATGATGTCTTTAATGTATCCCTCTTAAGGAAGTACATACTGGACCCTTCAAATGTACTCTCTTCTGAGGTGGTACAATTGGAAGATAATCTTTCTTATGATAACCAACCAGTGAAGATATTAGATCGTAGAGAAGAAGTTCTGTGAAATAAGACAGTGCCCCTCGTCAAGGTGTTGTGGAGAAACCACAAGTTTGAAGAAGCGGCATGGGAATCAGAGGAAATGATGAAGTTGAGTTACCCACATCTGTTTTAGTGTGGGAAAAGGAAAATTTCATGGGCGAAATTTCTTAAGGAGGGAATATTGTAACGACCCAAAGTTTCATTAATGGAAATACCTCTTGATCTAATTAAATGTCTCTTTATGTTTATATAAAATGTCAACTTCTTTGGTTTTATTTTAAGAATTTAGACCGTTGCTAATATAGCCGTTGAACAGTGATCACATGATTAGTATAAATATAGGGCTTTAACAAATCCAAATTTAATCAGACAAAGGAAGTGATGGCCTCATCCAGTAGAATTTCCCCATACAAATCCCATTTTTCAGAGCTCAAAAAAGTGGTGGCATCCTTGGGCTTTTCTCTTGACCAAGCCCAAGCTGAGCTTCATCATTTCAAGCTCAAACGGGACCATTTATGGGAGAAGTGGATGTTGATAGAAATTACCACTCGAGCGATGTTATCCGAGCCACCCCAAGAGTCTGTCACCATCGCACACCTTACCCTTAGGTCTTATGCAACTGTCTTTAGGGGTTATGTAACAAATCTCTAGTACTATGTTCATGTATATTATTTGTTTTGTATATAATAATTTATATACTTTCTGGTCATTATTGATACATTGTAAATAATATTTAAAGTAAAAATAATGTATTTAGTTATTATTTAATTAATAATTCTATTTTATTAAATTAAGGGATTTTTGAAATAAATAATATTTTAATGAAATATTATTATTATTAATAAATTTATTTTTATTAAATATAAATGATCTTTTATTTTTATGAATGCAATTGTAATTTTTTTAAGGTTTGAAAGCCATTTCTGTTAAAACCCGTGAATTTTCGATAAATGTCAGTTTTTATTTTAAAAGTGAAAATTAACATATTTATAAAATTATTTAGATAACATAAATGTTATTTCTGGGATCAGGACATCAAAATAATCCAATGGTGAAGTTTTCATAATTTTGTGAGACAGTCAAACTTTTGGGTAAAAATTAAATACTGTTTAAATATATAATGTGTTTATCACATCATAATGACCCAATAGTGATGTAATAAAATACTATAATCTTTATGTTCGGCCAATATATTTTTTACCATCAAAATAATGTGATTTTGGGTTTTTTTGACTTACTTTTCAAAGCATTAATGGACCCCTCAAGACTTATTAAACACCTTGTCTTTTTAAATTAATTTCCCTGGGAGTATGACTCACCTCCACATAAGCAACCATATTATTTTAAGAAGTTAGGACTTTGGACTTATAAAATATTTTTTTCCGTTTCCCTTTGCCAAAAAACATGGGCAAAAACCATGGTATGGTTTGTGGTTTGGATTAATTTAATATAAGGGGTCCCAAACCTAAATAATAAAGAATTCCCTCACCTTTCCTATATAAACCCGCCCAAGCTCCCACTTCCTCCTAACTCAAAGCCTTTTAGGTTCGTCCAACCTCCACCCTAATCTCTCTAGAATCCTCACAAGGTGCCCCAAACTCCCAAGAAGCCTCTCACAAGCCTCTCTCTAGCCTTTGGAAGCACACTTCCAATTAAGGGTTTTTTCGTCCTTTCTCATTTTTGTCCAATTTTATTTATTTTTCTTGCCCTTTTAATTTCAATTATGAATGTTGGGGTATGGTTTCACACCTCCATCATACTAGCATCTTTATTTTTGAATGATGGGAGACCCCTTTCTCGCTCATTAAATTCCTCCCATGTACACCTGTTACTATGCCGAAATTCCGAAAAGAACTTCTCTCTTCTCATATACATTTAATTTTTATGAAATCTTCTATCACGCTGTTACGCTGCCGATATCGCACCAATTTTCTAAGCCAATTCCATTTTGTAGTGAATACCATGCCCATTTCTCCGTCAAGGGTATTCACCTTTATGCACATTTACTTATTGATTATAAAGTTTCATGTATGAATTCCACATTCCTTTATTGTGCAATAAATGATTATGTTTTATGAATCCATGTTTTAGGATCCATGTGCCACACTTATGCCAAAAATGAAATGTTTAAGAAGGGTGGAACCTTATAGCACTCCAATACATTGGGTAAAGTATAGTATTGTGATACATCATGTGAAATGACTGTTGACTCATGCTAATTCAATTGCAACGAGGGTTTACTCGTGCCTCATGTGCAATGAGGATTTACCCATGATCTATGTGCAATGAGCCTTGGCTCATGCTAATTCCATGTTAGGTGTTGTTGCCACATTTCCATGTTATGATTATCATGATTTGGCATGCCTTTATGTTCATGTTTCTCTTATGCTCTATTGATATGCCTATTTCCTATCATGTATTGTACTCCTCATGTTATTCCGCGTGTACTTCCTTACTGGGCTTTATAGCTCACCCTTTTTTAGGCATGTCCTCCGGTTATCCCATGAAATGCTAAGTACAAAGGAATATAGTGGTCATGTAAAGGAAGTTTTAAATAAACATGTTGCATTTCCTGTTTTAGGTTTTTAATTAATGATATTAAGCCCCAAAGACACTGAACCTCTTGATCTTATTTGTTGTATCAAGTGAAGTTTTATGTAATAAATCTTGTTTATGTTTGTAATAAAAGTATAGTTGTCAAAGTTGGTATAAGAAGATAGGTTTAGTAATTTTTGGGATTAGGATTAGAAAACCCTAGTATATCCTTAGAGACAAGACTAAGTATAATAAAAAAATCCCTATGTTTTGGTAAGTACTGAGTAAGTGGTTTATCAAAAAAATGCATCCATGTCTCGATACGAGCAGGTAGAGGTAGCGCTGACACAAATGTATCCTAGGGGTAAACCCCGAAAACACCGCTTTGAGCTAGACTCGAACGGGAACTGTTGCATGACAACGATCCTTGCTGCACTCTTGGTTATGACACTCACGGGGGATATGTTTTGATAAATTCACAATCTTAGTATGTACCCTTATTAAAGGAATTTAAAAAATGCCCCTAAGAATATATGTTAGAAAGTAGATCATGAGAAGCCTATATTGAAGCCTATAGACTCATGAGTTAAGGAAATAAAAGTTTATTTATAAGTCATCAACTTTTGTCTTTGGATTACGCTTTATTTGTTACCCCTAACTTTCCTTTTATTCCTTCCAATGGCTAGTAATAGGAGGACTCGAGCTAACAACCGTTGGAAAGATCAGTGTGATGACTGTACTAATGAGATTCTCAATCCAATGGGAGCGGGATTTGCGAACTTTGTCATGCTTCTCTCTCATCTAACTCATGTTTTGAATATAAACATGAGTCAAGGGGAACATTCAACCCCCCAATGAAAGAACAAGCCGTTATCGAGAGCTTCATGAGACAAAGGCCTCCTAATTTTAGTGGATCATCCGATCCCACAATCACTGAACAATGGATCAAATCCATTAAAAATATATTCTCCATCCTTCAATGTTCTCAACAAGAGAAGGTTCTCCTGGCAGCTTATCTTATGGAGGGTGAAGCTGATCAATGGTGGACGTTGATCAAAAATACGAAGCCTGAGGAGGAGATCGAGGAATTGGAATGGAAGGATTTCCGGAAGATGTTTTTTGATAAATATTTTCGGCGCACCCATTGGATTAAGATTGAAAGGGACTTCCTTTCCCTCAAGAAAAAAGATGACAAATCTGTTGGAGAAAACAAGGAAAACTTCACAAGGCTTTCACGATACGCTTCCAGCTTTGTCATAAACCCAGAATGCAAAGTTGACTGCTTCTATGGTGGGTTGAAGCCTAGCCTGTGGAAAGCATTAGCAATTCGTGACTTCGACAGCTATGAGGAAATTGTCTAATTTTCCCTCAAGGCCGAAATGGAGATCAGAGAATCACAGGGGTATCATTGGGATAATAATCGTAAGTTGGACTTCAATGCTGGTGGTCTGATGGATAAATCCAATGGTGCTAAGAAGATCCAGCACCCCACTTACCAAAAGTGCGGAAAGAAGCACCCTGGAAATTGCCTTAAGGGGACGAGGAAATGCTTCAGGTGTGGGAGAGAAGGGCACCTAGCTATTAACTGTTGGCAAGAAATACCCGCGGCTATGACAGAGGAGAGGAATGCTCCGTTTGAACCTCAATGCATTGTTCAATGCTACAAATGCAAAGAAACGAGTCATTTTACAAATCAGTGCCCTAATACAAGAGTTTTCGGAGGCAACCAACAACCTCCAAGGCACCAAGGAAGATCTTTTTCCATCACTTTTACCGAAGTTAACCCCAACAACAAAGTGGTTATTGGTACGATAGTTATTCATTCAATAATAGAAAATTTAATTTTTGATTCAGGTTCTACGCATTCTTTTATATCTCGAATGTTTAGTAGATCAATCTCAACACCACCACAAATCATGGAAGTGAAGATGTCGGTGAGTACGGAAAATGTGGCAATCATTGCATCCCATGAATATAAGTCCTCCCCTATTATAATCTGTGGATTGAATTTCCTGGCGAACCTCGTCATACTCCCTCTAGTGTAATTTGATGCATTTCTTGGCATGGATTGGCTTTCCTTATATAGAGCCAACATAAATTTTCAAGAGAGGGAAATCACACTCCATATGGAGAATCGACCCCTGATTCTTTACAAGTGTAAGGAGGAAGATAAATCTCATTTTGCTCCATCATCTCAAACATGGATATTACTGCCATATGAGCATGTGTATCTAGCTCAGATGATTGAGTCCAAGGAAGAAACCATCCTTGAAGAAATGTCTGTTGTGAGGGAATTCGCTGAAGTGTTTCCCAAGGAACTGCATGGCCTTCCTCCCAGAAGAGATGTTGAATTCTCAATTGAACATATACCCGGGCCTTTTCCAATATCCGAGACTGCTTATAGAATGGATTTTTTAGAGCTTGAAGAGTTGGAGATACAACTATAGAAGAATCTGGATAAATGGTTTATACGCCCAAGTGCTTCACCATGGGGTGCACAAGTCCTCTTCGTCAAGAAGAAGGATGGGTCAATGCGGCTTTGCATCGAGTATCGTGAACCTAAAAAAATCACGATAAAGAACAAGTATCCTCTCCCAAGAATTGATGACTTGTTCGATCAGCTACGTGGATCACAATACTTATCCAAGGTGGAATTTTGGTCGGGATATTATCAAGTAAGTGTGAAGAAGGAAGATATCACCAAGGTAGCTTTTCGCACAAGATACGGGCACTATTAACTCATAGTAATGCCGTTCGGACTCACTAATTCTCCAGAAATCTTCAAGGACATAATGAATAGAGTCTTTATAGATTACCTAGAAAAATTTTTTGTTGTGTCTATAGATGATATTCTAATATACTCCAAAACCAAGGAGGATCATGAGGGAAATTTAAGAACAGTATTGGAGATTTTGGCCAAGGAGAAGCTCTATGAAAAGTACAGAAAGTGTGAGTTATGGTTGAAGGAAGTCTCATTCATGGGCCATATCATTACAAGAAATGGGATATCTATGGATCCCTTCGAAACAAATGCAATTGAGGGATGACAGAGGCCAACATCGGTAACAGATATCCGTAACTTCTTGGGGTTAGCTGGATATTATCGGTGATTTGTGAGAAATTTCTCACGATTTTCCAACCCTCTTACCATGCTAACTCTAAAAGGAGTAAAGTTTTCTTGGATTGATTAATGTGAAAAAGATTCAAAGAGTTGAAAAGGAGGCTTATCACTGCGCTTGTGATCACTTTACCCACAAGTAGGGATCCTTTTTTGGATTTCAACGATGCTTCAAAGAAGGTCTTAGGCTGTGTGCTGATGCAGAATGATAAAGTTATATCTTATGCCTCAAGGCAATTGAAAATCCTTGAGTGAAACTATCCAACGCATGTTCTGGATTTGGTGGCAGTGATCTTTTCTTTGAAAATCTGGCGACATTATCTCTATGGAGAGAAATGTGAGATATATACTGACCATAAGAGACTTAAATATATATTCACATAGAAATAGCTTAATATGCGCTAGTGAAGATGGATAGAGCTCATCAAGGGTTGTGACTGTTCAATCCATTACCAACCTGAGAAAGAGAACAAGCTGGCAGATGCCCTAGGTACAAAGGATCCAGCGATTCTATCAATGATGAAAATTGAGAAAGATCCAATATTCTTAGACTTGATGAAGATGGACATGGGAATCATAGAGAAGGTAACATCGTCAATCCTTTCAAAAATTATTGCTCAACCGTGTCTTTTGGAAAGGTTAAAGGATGCTCAAAAGGATGATGTGGGAATTCAAGAAAAAATGGAAGCTATCGAAAAAGGGAAATCCTTGGATTTTAATGTTAATGAAGAAGGAATTGTGTGGTTTGGGAAAAGACTATGTGTTCCATCAAGTCCGGAGGTGAAGAAGGAACTTTTGGATGATGCACATAGTTCAAATTTCTCTCTTCACCAAGGGAGCACAAAGGTGTATCGAGATCTCAGAGAAAACTTTTGGTGGGATAATATGAAGAAGGAGATCATTGAATATACATCAAAGTGCCAGGTGTGCCAGCAAGTGAAGGCAGAGAGGAAGAAGTCAAAGTGGATGATAAAACCATTTCCCATACCAGAATGGAAATGGGAGAACATCACCATGGACTTTGTCACTGGACTTCCGAGGACATCCAAAGGCAACAATGCAATCTGGGTTGTTGTGGATCATCTTAAAAAGACTGCAAACTTCATTGCTATTCAGGAGGATTTCTCATTGGATAAACTGGCACAGATATATATCAGGGAAGTGGTAAGGTTTCATGGAGTACCACTATCTATTGTTTCTGGACGATATCAAAGATTCACCTCTATGTTTTGGAAGAGTCTTCAACATGCTCTGAATACTGAACTGAACTTCAGTACGGCTTATCATCCTCGAACTAATGGTCAATCTGAGCGGACAATCCAAACACTTGAGGATATGTTGAGGGCGTGCTTAATGGACTTTAAATGAGGATGGGATCAACATCTTCCTCTATTTTAATTCTCTTATAATAAGAGTTTCCACTCGAGAATCCAAATGGAACCATATAAAGCCATGTATGGGAAAAGGTGTAGAACACCGTCATGTTGGGATGAGGTCGGTGAACGTAAGATGCTTGGACCAGAAATGGTCGAGGAAATGGTGGAGAAGGTGAAACCCATTCAATAGCATATCAAGGCAGCCCAGAGTCGAGAGAAGAGTTATGCAAATAATCATCGACGAGACCTTGAGTTTAATGTTGGATACATGTTTTTTGTACCCATATCTCCGTGGAAGAATGTCATGAGATTTGGAAAGAAAGGGAAGTTAATTCCAAGGTACATCCGCCCCTTCGAGATTCTTGATCATGTTGGGGATGTGGCCTATCGACTAGCACTTCCACCTACTGTGGCCGAAGTACATGATGTGTTTCATGTATCCCTCTTAAGGAAGTACATACGGGACCCTTCACATGTACTCTCTTCTGAGGTGGTAGAATTGGAAGATGATCTTTCTTATGAGGAGAAACCAGTGAGGATCTTAGATCATAGAGAAAAAGTTCTACGAAATAAGACAATACCCCTCATCAAGGTGTTGTGGAGAAACCACAAATTTGAAGAAGCGACTTGGGAATCAGAGGAAATGATGAAGCTGAGTTACCCACATCTGTTTTAGTGTGGGAAAAGGAAAATTTCGAGGGCGAAATTTCTTAAGGGGCGAATATTGTTACGACCCAAAGATTAATTAATGGAAATCCCTCTTGATCAAATTAAATGTCTCTTTATGTTTATATAAAATGTCAACTTATTTGGTTTTATGTTAAGAATTTTGACCATTGCTAATATATTCGTTGAACATTGATCACATGATTAGTATAAATATAGGGCTTTAACAAATACAAATTCACTCAGACAAAGGAAGTGATGGCCTCATTTAGTAGAATTGCCCCATACGAAGCCCATTTGTCAGAACTCGGAAAAGAGGTGGAATCCTTAGGCTTCGCTCTTGACCAAGCACAAGCTAAGCATCATCATTTCAAGATCGAACGGGACTTTCTACGGGAGAAGTGGAAGTTGATAGAAATTACCACTTGAGAGATGTTATCTGAGCCACCCCAATAGTCTGTCACCATCACACACCTTACCGTTAGGTCTTATGCGGCTATTTTAAGGGGTTATGTAAAAAATCACTAGTACTATGTTCATGTATATTATTTTTTTGTATATAATAATTTATATATTTTCTTGTCATTATTGATACGCTGTAAATAGTTTTTGAAGTACAAATAATGGTTTTAGTTATTATTTAATTAATAATTATATTTTATTAAATTAATGGATTTATGAATTAAATATTATTTTAATAAAATATTATTATTATTATTAAATTAATTTTTATTAAATATAAATAATCGTAAAATTTTATGAATGCAATTGTAATTGTTATTATGATTTGAAAGCCATTTTTGTCGAAACCCATGAATTTTCGATAAATTTTAGTTTTTATATTAAAAGTGAAAATTATCATATTTAGAAAATTATTTAGATAAAAAAAATGTTATTTCAGGAATCAGGACATCGAAATTATCCAACGGTGAATTTTTCATAATTTTCTGACACAGTCAAATTTTTCGGTAAAAATTAAATACCGTTTAAATATATAATGTGTTTTATGACATCTTAATGAACCAATAGTGATGTAATAAAATACTATAATCTTTATGTTTGGAAAATATATTTTAAACCATTAAAATAATTTGATTTTGGGTTTGTTTCACTTACTCTTCAAAGCAATAATGGACCCCTCAAGACTTATTAAACACCTTGTCTTTATAAATTAATTTCCATGGGAGTATGACTAACCTCACATAAGCAACCCTATTATTTTAAGAATTTCGGAATTTGGCCTTATAAAATATTTTTTTTCTCATTCCCTTTTCCAAAAACTATGGGCAAAAAACCATGGGATGGTTTGTGGTTTGGATTAATTTAATATAAAGGGTCCCAAACCTAAATAATAAAGAATTCCCTCACCTTTCCTATATAAACCCACACATGCACCCACTTCCTTCTCACTAAAAGCCTTGTATGTTCGTCCAACCTCTACCCAACTCTCTCTAGAATCCTCCCAAGATGCCCCAAGCTCCCAAGAAGACTCTCACAAGCCTCTCTCTAGCCTTTGGAATCCCACTTCCAAGTAAGGTTTTTTTCTTCCTTTCTCATTTTTGTTCAATTTTCGTTTTATTGTTTTTCCCTTTTAATTTATATTATGAATGTTGGGTTATGGTTTTGAACCTCCCTCATACTTCCCTATTTATGTTTGAATGATGGGAGACCCCTTTCTCTCTCATTAAATTCCTCCCATGTACACTTGTTACTATACTGAAATTCCGAAAGGAACTTCTCTCTCCTCATTTACATTCAAGAAATACTTTTGTATCATGAATCTAAATTCAATTAAAATTGTTGGGACATGTATCCATATGACCTCATTACTGTCCATTACATGTAAATATGATGAGGAACCCATTTCTCGCTCATCAACAGTATTTATGAAATCTTATGTCACGTTGTTACGCTGCCGAAATCGCATCGATTTTCTAAGTCAATGCCATTGTGTAGTGAATACCATGCCCATTTCTCCATCAAGGTTATTCCCCTTTATGCACATTTACTTATTGAATATAAAGTTTCATGTATGAATTCCACATTCTTTTAATGTGGAATAAATGATTATGTTTTATGAATCCATGTTTTGTGATCCATGTGGCACACTTATGCATGAAATGAAATGTTTAATAAGGGTGTGCCCTTATAGCGCTCCAATGCATTGGGTAAAGTATAGTATCGTGATACGTCATGTGAAATGAGTGTTGAATCATTCTAATTCAAGTGCAATGAGTTTTTACTCATGATTTATGTGCAATGAGGATTTACTCATGCTCCATGTCAAATGAGCCTTGGCTCATGCTAATTCCATGTTAAGTGTTGTTGCCACATTTCGATGTTATGATTATCATGCTTTATCATGCCTTTATGTTCATGTTTCTATTATGCTATATTGATATTCCTATTTATTATCAATTATTGTACTCCTCATTTTATTCCATGTGTAATCTCTTGCTGGGCTTTATAGCTCATCCTTTTCTTATGCATGTCCTCAGGTTATCCCATGCAATGCTAAGTACGAGGGAATGTAGTGGTCATGCAAAGAAAGTTTTCAATAAAGATGTTGTATTTCATGTTTTAAGTTTTTATGTAATTATCCTAAGCCCCAAAGACACTAAACCTCTTGATCTTCTTTGTTGTATCAAGTGAAATTTTATGGAAATGTGGAAACAACACTTAACATGTAATTAGCATTAGCAAAGGCTCATTGCACATGGAGCACAAGTAAATCCTCATTGCACATAAAGCATGATTAAACCCTCATTGCACTTTAATTATCATGATTAAACACTCATTTCACATGAAGTATCATGATACTGTACTTTACCCAATTCATTGGAGCACTATTAGGGCGCACCCTTCTTAAACATTTCATTTCATGCATAAGTGTGCCACATGGATATAAAACATGGATTCATAAAACATGGATTCATAAAACATAATCATTTATTAAAAAATATATGAAAGTTGAATTCATACATGGAACATTATAATCAATAAGTAAATGTGAATAAAGTTGAATACCCTTGATGCATAAATGGTCATGGTATTCACTACACAATGGCATTGGCTTAGAAAATCGGTGCGATTTCGGCAGCGTAACGGCGTGACATAAGAATTCATAAAAATGGTTGATGAGAGATAAATGGGTTCCTCAAAATATTTACATGTAATGGAATGTAAGTAGGTCATATGGATACATGTCCCAACAATTTTAATGGAATTTAGATTCATGATACAAAAGTATTTCTTGAATGTAAATAAAGAGAGAGAAGTTCCTTTCAGAATTTCGGCATAGTAACGGGTGTACATGGGAGGAATTTAATGAGAGATAAAGGGGTCTCCCATCATTAAAACATAAAGAGGTAAGTATGAGCGAGGTTATAAACCATACCCCAATATTCATAATTGAAATTAAAAGGGCAAAACAACATAAATAGAATTGGACAAAATTGAGAAAGGAAGAAAAAATCCCTTACTTAGAAGTGTGGTTCAAAAGGCTAGAGAGAGGCTTGTGAGAGGCTTCTTGGGAGCTTGGGGAACCTTGGGAGGATTCTAGAGATATTTTGGTAGAGGTTGGACGAACTCCAAAGGATTTGGGTGAGGAGTAAGTGGGACCTTGGGTGGTTTATATAGGAAAGGTGAGAGAATTCTTTATTATTTAGGTTTGGGACACCTTATATTAAATTAATCCAAACCACAAACCATCCCATGGTTTTTGCCCATGTTTTTTGGAAAAGGGAAGAGGAAAAATATATTTTATAAGGCCAAAGTCCGGTCTTCTTAAAATAATATGGTTGCTTATGTGGAGGTGAGTCATACTCCCATGGAAATTAATTTAAAAAGACAACTTGTTTAATAAGTCTTTAGGGGTCCATTAATGCTTTGAAAGAAATTCAAAAAACCCCAAAATCGAATTATTTTAATGGTAAAACATATATTGGACGAACATAAATATTATAGTATTTTATTACATCACTATTGGGTAATTATTATGTCATAATACACATTATATATTTAAACGGTATTTGATTTTTACCCAAAAATTTGACTGTCTCAGAAATTTATAAAAAACTCACCGTTGGATAATTTCGATGTCCTGATTCTAGAAATAGCATTCATTTTATCTAAATAATTTTATATATATGTTAATTTTCACTTTTAAAATAAAAACTGACATTTATCGAAAATTCACTGGTTTTGACAGAAATGGATTTCAAACCATAATAAAAATTACAATTGCATTTATAAAATTATAAGATCATTTATATTTAATAAAAATTAATTTAATAATAATACTAATATTTTATTAAACATTATTTAATTAAAAAATCCCCAAATTTAATAAAATAGAATTATTAATTAAATAATAACTAAAAACATTATTTTTACTAAAAAAATTATTTACAATGTATCAATAATGAAAAAAAAGTATATAAATTATTATATACAAAAAAATAATGTACATTAACATAGTACTAGTGATTTGTTACATAACCCCTTAAAACAGCCGCATAAGACCTAAGGTTAAGGTGTGCGATGGTGACAGACTCTTGGGGTGGCTCGGATAACATCGCTCGAGTGGTAATTTATATCAACTTCCACTTCTCCCATAGATGGTCTCGTTCGAGCTTGACATGATGAAGCTCAGCTTGGGCTTGGTCAAGACTGAATCCCAAGGATTCCACCTCTTTTCCGAGCTCCGAAAAATGGGCTATGTGTGGGGAAATTCTACCGGATGAGGACATCGCTTCATTTGCCTGAGTAAATTTGGATTTGTTAAAGCCCTATATTTATACTAATCATATGATCATTGTTCAATGGATATATTAGCAATGGTCAAAATTCATAACCTAAAACCGAAGAAGTTGACATTTTATATAAACATAAAGGGAAATTTAATTAGATCAAGAGGTATTTCCATTAATGAAACTTTAGGTCATTACAATATTCCCCCCTTAAGAAATTTATCCCATGAAATTTTCATTTTCCCACACTAAAACAGATGTGGGTAACTCAGCTTCATCATTTCCTTTGATTCCCAAGTCGCTTCATGAAACTTATGGTTTCTCCGCAACACCATGAAGAGAGGAATTGACTTATTTCGTAGAACTTTTTCTCTATGATCTAAGATCTTCACGGGTTGCTCCCCATAAGAAAGATCATATTCCAATTGTACCACCTCAGAAGACAGTACATGTGAAGGGTCCGGTATGTACTTCCTTAAGAGGGATACATGAAAGACATCATGTAATTTGGCCATAGTAGGTGGAAGTTCTAGTCTATAAGTCCCCAGCCTTAAACCTTACTTAATCTTGAGTTATTATGAGATTACACCTTGAGGATCTTTTCGGGTTTAGAGTTTTTGAAAATTAGATCGTAAAACTTGCATTACATTCCACATATAAACAAAGTGGTTACATAAAGATAGTATTCTTATTTCCCATCAATGGAAACATATTTAAACTAAAATATGGATTCTTTCTTGACACTTCCTTGACACTATCATCATATCATGTACCTTTCCCTTGGCCTATGAAAAACATTTCAAAAAAAACAAGGGATGAGCGTAAAAAACTCAGTAAGGGATATAAAAATATGGAATGGAAACATGGGTACATATATACATAATAATGAAATCATACTTTACCCATAAAACATAAGCACTTTAACATACCTCATCAAATCATGAATAAATCATAGAAATCATAAGACATAAAGGTAAATTGAGGCATTCAAAACATTCTTACGTAGGGAGTAACCCTTTTGGTTACGTTTGGAATACCCATCACAGTATATTCCATAAATCTCTTCAGGGAAACCTTAACGTTTCACTCCTTCGCATTACCTAATTAATTGGAGAGCTATATCGGGCTCACCCACCCTTAGTCTATCACGGAACCACCCGTCTTCATAATAATGCCCAAGAACCTCAACATAATCGTATCACATAAAACATGCATAAAGGAAACATAACATTTCCACCTTTCAATCACAAGATATCAATACAACACATTGATATAAAAACATTATGAAAACAATTTTCAATACCAAAATAAAAGAAAAGTAAAACATGGTATTTATTTTTCTTTTTTTTTAAAGGTATGGCTTGTAGAGGAAGCCGAAACTCAAATAATGGTCACGGCCGTGGAGAAGTCGTTGTCACCGCATACGTACGACAAAAACATTCCCTTTTGTCGTTTAGTAAACACTTTGTATAAAAAAGATTCCTTTTGAATAAACGTAAAAGTCAAAGGGGTTTATACACCCTATAAAATAAGGTTGTATATAAAACAAAATATGCCTCAATGAAAGGAGATTGAGACGAAGTCCCATACCTCGGGTCCGACTTGACTCGATCTTTCTATAATGTCCTGAATAATAAACTTTATTTAATTTATACTTTCTTAATAACCTTTTTCAAGTTCATTATTCCTTTTATATCACTTATTTCCATGTCATGAACACTATGTAATTATTTAAGTTAATAACGGTTGTTTTAACGATCATTGGTACTTGAGTCAAAAATAAACCCTTTATAATTACAAGTTGTTCATGTATCCATTATATCCAGAATTATAATCATGATGTATATATCATATATATCTAGTATATACATGCATTTATAATATTACATAACCATTTAGAGGTAAGAAATGAAATGCACCGTTCATGGAGACGGTAAGCCGTACGTACGCATGAATGCTACTTTCATATCTATTTCGTATTTTATAGAATGGAATAATAATGATATAAAGGTATATTATAATTCCAGTATAATATCATATATAATATCATAGTTCCATCTTTTATACGTCCCACATATGGTATTTAACGAATCAAATCACTTTGAGGGGGCGGTAGTCCGCACTTCCTTAAATGAAGATATCGTGTTTACCCATAATGGAAACCATAAAGGTATGCCCAAAATGAAAAATACAGAAGCTTAAGGAAAACATAAACATATTATATATCATATATAAATATAGTTACTTATTAATGTCCACCTTTGAAGGTGTTAAAATAATGTTGAACAATCATCATTTTGGGAGGCATAAATTCAACATCCACGGAAACAGTATGTTCTTTAACCATTAGATGTAGGTGTGTGTAGGTGTAGCTCGAATCCTTATTATAAAAACATCCTAGTATATTTACGATACTGGATTTGTTACAAAATAAATGAATAAAAAGAGTTTAGGGGGTTGGATTAACAAAATAAAACAAACGGACTCAAGTGAAGACATTACCTTAAAATCGGGTAACTCCCATTGGTTTGAGCTCAAAGGCATTATTGGGAAGACTTATGCCCAAAGTGAGGCTTCAAGGAGTAAGAAAGAGATGTGGAGAGACAAAATGGGAAGGGGTTGGCCGAGAAAAAGGCTTTGGGAGTGTCGGTAAGGAGGTAGAGGTGGGGGCCTTTTATAAGAGGAGAGGAGGGGCACTCTTGGAAAGTAAAGAAAAGTCACTTTATTTTAAAATGGAATTCGGATTTAAGAGGTCCCACGTTGATATATTTCGAGTCTAAGGTTATAAGGGTTCTAAATATACCCACCCAATAGGTTTTGTACATGTTTAGGTCTTAGATTTTACATTATCTTTCCATTTTATTTAAATCCTTTATTAATGAGGTAATCGCTGCATCATCATGATGTCATAAATAATTTAATTTATTTAAAGTCTAAAATTTAAAAAAAAAATACTATGATGTCTGAAATTCATTTAGCTTTCCAATTACTATTTATATTAAAAAATATAACTTGTATAACCCCATTTAAAATTGTTTTGGTAAAACATCTCATGTTTGTGTCATTTTTACTTTAACATTAAATAAAAAGTTATTTATGTCATTTCCCAACCAATGTGGCTCAATGGGGTCCCTAAGTGGACCCACTAATTTTCTTGGTCGGCCATTACACATAAAATGGGCGTAGGACTTGTGTCAAGCTCATCTCATATTATTAAAACATTCTTTTTACCTTAAACTACAATAATTACCTCTAATCGCGATTAAGAACTTAAAAGTTACTATTCACCAAAAAATTATTTTAATCTCACTGAACCACATTTTACTTCTTAATGACAACCATGTATGTCAGATTTTTGAAAATCAAATCATATAAGTGGCAAAGTTTCATTTAAACGAAAAATCAGTTTCTTTAACTACCACTTAGTGGTTTCACTATTCATAAAAAATTGATGTTTTTCAGAAAAAATACCAAAAATTCACCCTAAGCTATATTTGATATTCTGAATTCAAAAATGATGTTTATTTTACCAAATTAAAAACATATAAGATGAATTAATTAATTTAATAATTAATTCCCACTGTCATGACAACTAGCGGCTTTTTTTGAAACAATATCTATGAAAAGTTTGGCATTAGTTTATGACCAATTTCAAAGTGAAATTAATCCTAATGACCACCATTGGATTAAATGGTAAAAATATATTCTAATTTCACTTCAAAACCAATTAAAAATATAATCTAATCATATAAATAAATTAGATAAAAAAGTGGTTTTGAATTAAAATACAACATTTTTCACTATTCATTAAAAATGAACTTTATCGGAAAAATACCAAAAATTCACACAAAGTAAATTTTGATGTCCCAATCATAAATAATAAGTTTATTTTGACAAACCTATCTTATAAAATTATCAAAAGATACATTTAAAAAGGGTTTTCCATCAAAAGGCAGTAAAACAATCTTTTAAGAATATTAGTGTATTCCATGCTTAAGATTGGACTTATTTTCATTTTAACCCTCTAAAACACTAACTAATTATTAATAGACATAGATAAAAATATTTATTATTCATTACTTACTTGGGATGTTACATCCATCCCCCTTTAGAAAATTGTGTCCCCGAAATTTATTTACTTATCGAATAAATGGGGGTACTTATCCCTCATTGCATTTTCAGATTCCCATGTTGCCTCTTCCATCATGTGGTTTTTCCACAAAACCTTTACCTGATTAATCACCTTATTCTTTAACACTTGCTCTCTGTGGTAAAGAATCTGGACTGGCTGTTCCTCATAAGATAGGTTCTCTTCCAGCTGAACTACCTCTAGACTCAAAACATGAGATAGATCTGGCATGTACATTCTTAGCATCGAAACATGAAAAACATTGTGCACCTGAGATAAACTCGGAGGTAATGCCACTCGGTAAGAAACAGATCCAACTCTCTCCAGAATTTCATATGGTCTAATGAACCTTGGACTCATCTTTCCTTTCTTACTAAATCGCATCACACTATTCCATGGTGATACTTTGAGAAAAACGTGATCACCTACCTCAAAAGAGAGATCCTTCCTCCTGTTGTCCGCATAACTCTTCTACCTACTCTGAGCTGTTCTCATGTGTTTCTGTATCAGCTGAACTTTTTCTGCCAACTCTTCTACCAATTCTGGTCTCATCAACTTCCTTTCAACCACTTCGTCCCAGAAATATGGAGTTCGACACCGCTTCCCATATAATGCTTGAAATGGTTCCATCTGTATACTGGAATGAAAACTGTTATTATATGAAAACTCAACCAAAGAAAGATGTTGGTCCCAAGATCCCTGATAATCCATCGAAAAAGCTCGTAGCATATCCTCCAAGGTCTGAATTGTTCATTCTGACTGCCCATATGATTAAGGATGAAAAGCTGTACTAAAATTTAATTCAGTACCCAACGACTTCTGAAGGACTTTCCAAAAGTTAGAAGTAAACCTGGGATCATGATCAGATACAATGGAGAGGGGAACTCCATGTAACCTGAATATCTATTTAAGATACAAATGGGAAATTTGATCTAGGAAAAAGTATCTCGTATAGCAAGGAAATGAGCAGATTTAGTCAAGTGATCAACAATAACCCAGATTGCATTATTACCTCGAGATGTCTTCGGTAATCCCACAACAATGTCCATGGATATATTCTCCCATTTCCACTCTGGCACTGGTAAAGGCTGAAGCATCCCTTTCGGTAACTGCTTCTCTACTTTAACCTGTTGACATGTCAAACACTTCACAGTAAAATCAGCAATATCTCTTTTCATTCCATCCCACTAGTAATACTCCCGCAAATCCTTGTACATCTTAGTACTGCTAGGATGAACTGAAAATGGAGAACTATGAGCTTCACATAACAAATCTCTCTTCAACAGTAAATCAAAAGGCACACACAATCTCTTCCCAAATCTCAAAACACAATCACTATCAATGTTGAATTCAGGCAACTTACCTTTCTGAACCAGCTCTACCTTTTTCTGCAACTCAATGTCTTGAATCTGTGCTTGCTTGATTCTGTCTGATAGAGACAATTTCACTGATACCTGAAACAAAACAGAAGAACATCCTGCACCAACAACTTCTATGCCAAATTTCATCAAATCCTTAACCAAAGGATCAAGCTCCAAACGCAACATTGCTAATGAAGCATTACTTTTTCGACTCAAAGCATCAGCCACTTTATTTGATTTTCCCGGATGGTAATGAATTGTACAATCATAGTCCTTGATTAATTCTAGCCATCTCCTCTGTCTCATGTTCAATTATTTCTGAGTGAATATATACTTTAAACTTTTGTGATCGGTATATATTTCACAGTTTACTCCATTAAAATGGTACCTCCAAATTTCTAAAGCAAAAACAACAGCAGCTAATTACAAATAATGTGTAGGATAATTTATCTCATGAGTTTTCAACTGTCATTAAGCATAAGCAATTACCTGATCATTCTGCATTAGGACGCAACCAAGTCCATTCAATGAAGCATCACTGTATATAACAAACTCACTATTCCTAGAAGGTAGTGCCAAAACTGGATCATTCACCAATCTTCTTTTCAATTCCTGAAAACAATCATCACATTATTTTGTCCAGATAAACATAACACCCTTCCGAGTTAGCTTAGTCATTGGACTAGATAACCGTGAAAAATTTCTAACAAACCTTCGGTAATATCCTGCCAAACCAAGGAAGCTATGAATCTTAGTTACATTTGTGGGTCTTGGCCAGTCTTCCACAACTTTTGTTTTTGCAGGATCAAAAGTTATCCCATCTTTAGAAACAATGTGACCGAGGAAAGAAATTTTTTGCAACCAAAACTCGCACTTTCTGAATTTTCCATACAGTTTATTTTCTTTTACGGTTTGCAAGATAACCCTTAAATGTATTTAATGCTCCTCTTTACTTTTAGAAAACACCAAAATATCATCAATGAAAACAACAACAAACTTATCCAGGAACTCATGGAAAATTCTATTCATTAATTCCATGAATACATCAGGTGCATTGGTTATCCCAAAAGGCATTACTACAAATTCATAATGTCCATATCTTGTACGAAACGCGGTATTCGGAACATCTGCATCCTTTACCTTCAGCTGATGGTACCCCGATCTCAAGTCAATCTTGGAAAAATACTGAGCTCCCTGGAGATGATCAAACAAATCATCGATATGAGGCAAAGGATATTTGTTCTTAACAGTGAAGTTATTCAAGCCTCTATAATCAATGCAAAGTCTCATAGAACCATCTTTCTTTTAAGAAAATAAAACAAAATCACCCCATGGTGATGTGCTAGGTCGAATAAAACCGTTATCTAATAAATCTTGCAATTCCTCCTTCAACTCTAAAAGTTCAATTTGAGTCATTCGATAAGGGGGTTTTGAAATTGGGTTAGCATCAGGAACTAAGTCAATGGTAAACTCAACTTCCCGATCTGGTATTATTCCAGGCAACTCATTAGGAAAAACATCAGGATACTCATTTACCACTGGCACATCATTAATCTGAACAGTTCCTTTATTTTCAACGATGTGTGCAAGGTAACATTCATTTCCATCTTTTACATGTTTCTCAGCCTCTTGATAAGTTATCAATAGTAAGGGTTCATTCTTGTACTCAAACTGAAAGTCTTTCTGAAAAGAAACTTCTTTATCTCTACAGTCAATCTTATCATGGTAAATAGAGATCCAATCCATACCCAGGATAACATCAAACTCTACTAGAGGTAGAAAAATAATGTTTGAAAGTAGTTTCTTTCCACATATAAGGATAAGAAGATTCTTATAAATTCTTTTGGCCTCAACATTTCCCCCAGGTGTTTTTACCAAAAATTCAGGAGTCATTTCTTGAGATGGTATTCCCATTTTACTAGAAATGTTTTCAGAGATGAAATAATTTTTAGACCCCGAATAAAACAACACACTGGCATAATCTGAAAAAAACAAACAAAGTACCTGATACAACATCATTTGATGGCCCGACATCTGCTGAAGTAGTTTCAAAGGATTTCACCACCCCATTCTGCTTGTAGTCTAACTGCTTCCCATCACTCAAGCTCTTTGTCGGATACTCGTTTGCATAGTGACTCATCTCATTGCACTTATAACATTTCACTAACTGTAAATCAAATTTGGTCTTACCTTCACCTTGATCTTTTTCAGTGCAATCACGAGCCTTATGTCCCATCTTACCACATCGGTAGCACTTTCCAGAATTCAGAAGACATTCCCAAGCATGCCTTTTGCCACATTTATCACAAACTGGAAACCTATTTTTCTTACCATCATTCTTTTTTGAAGAATTCTTACCTTTCTCCTGCCACCTCGGTCTCTTCTTCTGTTGGTTGTTATAGAACACTTGATCATCAGCAAACTCTATTTCCACCTTCTCAGCACATCGAACAAGATTTTCATAACTTTTAAACTCACGAGAATCTAATGCCCTTCGATATTTAGGCTTTAATACTGAGTAAAAACGATTGATTTTACTATCAAGGTCTCGGATAAAATTTGGAGCATACCTTTCCAATCGAGTGAAACATTCTTCATAGGTAGCCACTGAGTCTTCCTCTTGCCTCAATTCCACGAATTGTTTTTCTATCCTAAGTCGAACAGCCTTAGGAAAATACTTCTCAAGAAACATACCTTTGAATTCATCCCAGTCAAGAGCATCAATATCATCGGCATCCCTGATATTTTTAACCATAGACCACCACTGATCTGCCTCACCCTCCAAACGGTAAATAGCAAGACTAACCTTTTGATTTTCTGAACACCCCATGACATCGAAAATCTTCTCCAGTGCTTTAATCCACCCTTCAGCTAGCACAAGGTCAGATGATCCTCTTAATGATGGGGGATGTTGCCTCACGAAATGTTCCACCACTGACATGTTCCTCTGCGGTTGATCTGGCTGATCTCGTGCATGGATACCACCACCATTTATCGCTTGAGTCAACTGCGCCATTACTGCAACAAACTGTTCAGTTCCAATTCCGACCATCTCAGGATGCTGATTCGGAAGGTTATTTCCTTCAGTATGCCTTCCTAGCACTGCTTCCCTATTTCCTCTGTGGAAAACCATTCTGAACAAACATGTCTTAGATGAAGCAACATGGTAATCTTCAAATACTATATCACTTCAATATGACCATAAAAAAAATATTTTTGGATAATCATTTAATAGAATTCTAACTCCTAAATTTATCTAAACCGACATTTGATACCAACTATAAGGACCCAGCCTTAAACCTTACTTAATGTTGAGTTATTATAAGATTACACCTTGAGGATCTTTTCGGGTTTATAGTTTTAGAGAATTAGATCATAAAACTTGCATTACATTCCACATATAAACAAAGTGGTTACATAAAGATATTATTCTTCTTTCCCATCAAAGGAAACATATTTAAAATAAAACATGGATTCTTTCTTGACACATCCTTGACACTATCATCATATCATGTACCTTTCCCTTGACCTGTGAAAAACATTTCAAAAAAACATGGGATGAGCATAAAAAGCTCAGTAAGGGATATAAAAATATGGAAAGGAAATATGGGTACATATATACATAATAATGAAATCATACTTTACCCATAAAACATAAGCACTTTAACATACCTCATCAAATCATGAATAAATCAGAGAAATCATAATACATAAAGGTAACTTGAGGCATTCATAACATTCTTACGCAGGGAGTAACCCTCTTGGTTACGTTTGGAATACCCATCACAGTATATTCCCTAAATCACTTCAGAGAAACCTTAACGTTTCACTCCTTCGCGTTACCCAATGCATTGGAGAGCTATATCGGGCTCACCTGCCCTTAGTCTATCATGGAACCACCCTTCTTCATAATAATTCCCAAAAACCTCAACATAATAGTATCACATAAAACATGCATAAAGGAAACATAACATTTCCACCTTTCAATCACAAGATATCAATACAACACATTGATATAAAAACATTGTGAAAACAATTTTCAATACCAAAATAAAAGAAAAGAAAAACATGGTATTTATTTTTCTTTTTTTTTAAAAAGGTATGGCTTGTAGAGGAAGCCTAAACTCAAATAATGGTCACGGCGGTGGAGAAGTCGTTGTCGCAGAATACGTACGACAAAAACATTCCCTTTTGTCATTTAGTAAACGCTTCGTATAAAAAAGATTCCTTTTGAATAAACGTAAAAGTCAAAGGGGTTTATACACCGTATAAAATAAGGTTGTGTATAAAACAAAATATGCCTCAATGAAAGGAGATTGAGACGAAGTCCCATACCTCGGGTCCGACTTGACTCAATCGTTCTTTAATGTCCTGAATAATAAACTTGAGTTAATTTATACTTTCTTAAGAACCTTTTTAAAGTTCATTATTCCCTTTATATCACTTATTTCCATGTCATGAACAGTATGTAATTATTTAAGTTAATAACGGTCGTTTTAACGATCATTGGTACTTGAGTCAAAAATAAACCCTTTATAATTACAAGTTGTTCATGTATCTATTATATCCAGAATTATAATCATGATGTATATATTATATATATCCAGTATATACATGCATTTATAATATTACATAATCATTTATAGGTACGAAATGAAATGCACCGTTCATGGAGATGGTAAGCCGTATGTACGCATGAACGCTACTTTCATTTCTATTTCGTATTTTATAGAATGGAATCATAATGATATAAAGGTATATTATAATTCCAGTATAATATTATATATAATTTCATAGTTCCATCCTTTATACGTCCCACATATGGTATTTAACGAATCAAATCACTTTGAGGGGGAGGTAGTCCGCATTTCCATAAATGAAGATATCGCGTTTACCCATAATGTAAACCATAAAGGTATGCCCAAAATGAAAAATAAAAAAGCTTAAGGAAACCATAAACATATTATATATCATATATAAATATAGTTACATCTTAATGGCCACCTTTTAAGGTGTTAAAAGAATGTTGAACAATCATCATTTCGGAAGGCATAAATTCACCATCCACGGAAACAGAATGTTCTTTAACCATTAGATGTAGGTGTGTGTAGGTGTAGCTCTAATCCTTCTTATAACAACATCCTACTATATTTAAGATACTGGATTTGTTACAAAAGAAATGAATAAAAAGAGTTTAGGGGGTTGGAGAAGCAAAATAAAACAAATGGACTCAAGTGAAGACATTACCTTAAAATCGGGGAACTCTCTTTGGTTTGAGCTCAAAGGCTTCCTTGGGAAGACTTTTGCCCAAAGTGAGGCTTCAAGGACTAAGAAAGGGATGTGTAGAGACAAAATGGGCAGGGGATGGCCGAGCCAAAGGGTTTGGGAGTGTGTTTAAGGAGGTAGAGGTGGGGGCCTTTTATAAGAGGAGAGGAGGGTACTCTTGGAAAGTAAAGAAAAGTCACTTTATTTTAAAATGTCATTCGGATTTAAGAGGTCCCACATTGATATAATTGTAGGATAAGGTGATAAGGGTTTGAAATATACCCACCCAATAAGTTTTGGTCATTTTTAGGTCTTATATTTTACATTATCTTTCCATTTTATTTCAATCCTTTATTAAGGAGGTAATCGCTGCATCATCATGATGTCATAAATAATTTAATTTATTTAAAGTCTAAAAATTATAAAAAAATACTATGATGTAGGAAATCGTTTTATATTTCCAATGAATATTTATAATCAAAAATCTGACTTGTATAACCCCATGTGAAAATTGTTTTAATAAAACATCTCATGTTTGTGTCATTATTACTTTAACATTAAATAAAAAGTTATTTATGTCATTTCCCAACCAAAGTGGCTCCATGGGGTCCCCAAGTTGACCCATGGATTTTCTTGGTCAGCCATGACACATCCAATGAGGTTAGGACATGTGTCAAGCTCATCTCATATTATTAAAACATTATTTTTACCTTAAACTACACTAATTGCCTCTAATCGCGATTAAGAACTTAAAAGTTACTATTCACCAAAAAAATTATTTTAATATCATTGAACCACATTTTACTTCTTAATGACAACCATGTATGTCAAATTTTTGAAAATCAAATTACAGAAGTGGCAATGTTTCATTTAAATGAAAAATCAGTTTCTTTAACTACCACCTAGTGGTTTCACTATTCATCAAAAATTGTTGTTTTTCAGAAAAATACCAAAACTTCACCCTAAGATATATTTGATATTATGAATTAAAAAATGATGTTTATTTTACAAAATTCAAAACATATAAGATTCATTAATTAATTTAATAATTAATTCCCGCTGTCATGACAAATAGCGGGTTTTTTTAAAACAATATCTATGAAAAGTTTGGCATTAGTTTATGACCAATTTCAAAGTGAAATTAATCCTAATGACCACCATTGGATTAAATGGTAAAAAAATATTCTAATTTCACTTCAAAACCAATTCAAAAGATAATATAATCATATAAATAAATTAGATTAAAAATATGTTTTGAATTAAAATACGACATTTTTCACTATTCATTAAAAAATGAACTTTATCGGAAAAATAAAAAAAATTCACACAAAGTAAATTTTGATGACCCAATCATAAATAATAAGTTTATTTTGACAAAAATAGCTTATAAAATTGTCAAAAGATACATTTAAAAAGGATTTTCCATCAAAAGGTAGTAAAACAATCTTTTAAGAATATTAGTGTATTCCATGCTTAAGATTGGATTTATTTTCATTTTAAGCCTCTAAAACACTATCTAATCATTAATAGACATAGATAAAAATATTTATTATTCATTACTTACTTGGGATGTTACATCCTTCCCCCCTTTAGAAAATTGCATCCCCGCAATTTATTTACTTATCGAATAAATGGGGGTACTTATCCCTCATTGTATTTTCATATTCCCATGTTGTCTCTTCCATCATGTGGTTTTTTCACAAAACCTTTACCTGATTAATCACCTTATTCCGTAACACTTGCTCCCTGTGGTCAAGAATCTGGACTGGTTGTTCCTCATAAGATAGGTTCTCTTCCAGCTGAACTACCTCTGGACTCAAAACATGAGATGGATATGGCATGTACTTTCTCAGCATCGAAACATGAAAAACATTGTGTACCTGAGATAAACTCGGAGGTAAAGCCACTCGGTAAGCAATGGATCCAACTCTCTCCAGAATTTCATATGGTCCAATGAACCTTGGACTCAGCTTTCCTTTCTTACCAAATCGCATCACACTTTTCCATGGTGATACTTTGAGAAAAACATCATCACCTACCTCAAAAGAGAGATCCTTCCTCCTGTTGTTCGCATAACTCTTCTGCCTACACTGAGTTGTTCTCATGTGTTTCTGTATCAGCTGAACTTTTTCTACCAACTCGTCTACCAATTCTGGTCCCATAAACTTCCTTTCACCCACTTCGTCCCAAAAAGCTGGAGTTTGACACCGCTTCCCATATAATGCCTGAAATGGTGTCATCTGTATACTGGAATGAAAACTGTTATTATATGAAAACTCAACCAAAGAAAGATGTTGGTCCCAACTTCCCGGATAATCCATCAAACAATCTCGTAGCATATCCTCCAAGGTCAGAATTGTTCATTCTGAATGTCCATCTGATTGAGGATGAAAAGATGTACTAAAATTTAATTCAGTACCCAACGACTTCTGAAGGCCTTTCCAAAAGTTAGAACTGAACCTGGGATCACGATCAGATACAATGGAGAGGGGAACTCCATGTAACCTGACTATCTCTTTAATATACAAACGGGAAAGTTGATCTAGGGAAAAAGTATCTCGTATAGCAAGGAAATGAGCAGATTTAGTCAAGCGATCAACAATAACCCAGATTGCATTATTACCTCAAGATGTCTTCAGTAATCCCACATCAAAGTCCATGGATATATTCTCCTATTTCCACTCTGGCACTGGTAAAGGCTGAAGCATCCCTTTCGGTAACTGCCACTCTACATTAACCTGTTGACATGTCAAACACTTCACAGTAAAATCATCAATATCTCTTTTTATTCCATCCCACCAGTAATACTCCCGCAGATCTCTGTACATCTTAGTACTGCCAGGATGAACTAAAAATGGAGAACTATGAGCTTCACATAACAACACTCTCTTCAAATGTGAATCGCAAGGAACACACAATCTCTTCCCAAATCTCAAAACACAATCACTATCAATGTTGAATTCAGGCAACTTACCTTTATGAACCAGCTCTACCTTTTTCTGCAACTCACTGTCTTACTTCTGTGCTTGCCTGATTCTGTCTGATAGAGAAGATTTCACTAATACCTGAAAAAAAACAGAAGAAAATCCTGCACCAACAACTTCTATGCCAAAGTTCATCAAATCCTTAACCAAAGGATCAAATTCCAAATGCAACATTGATAATGAAGCATTACTTTTTCGACTCAAAGCATCATCCACTTTATTTACTTTTCCTGGATGGTAATGAATTCTACAATCATAATCCTTGATTAATTCTAGCTATCTCCTCTGTCTCATGTTCAATTCCTTCTGAGTGAATATATACTTTAAACTTTTTTGATCGGTAAATATTTAACACTTTACTCCATACAAATGGTGCCACAAAATTTTTAAAGCCAAAACAACAACAGCTAATTCCAAATCATGTGTAGGATAATTTACCTCACGAGTTTTCAACTATCGTGAAGCATAAGCAAGTACCTGATCATTCTACATTAGGACGCAACCAAGTCCTTTCAATGAATCATCACTGTATATAACAAACTCACCATTTCTGGAAGGTAGTGCCAATACTGGAGCATTCACCAATCTTCTTTTCAATTCCTGAAAACAATCATCACATTCTTTTGTCCAGATAAACTTAACACCCTTCCGAGTTAGCTTAGTCATTGGACTAGATAACCATGAAAAATATCTAGCAAACCTTCGGTAATAGCCTTCCAAACCAAGGAAGCTACAAATCTCAGTTACATTTGTGGGTCTTGTCCAGTCTTCCACAACTTTTGTTTTTACAGGATCAATAGTTATCCCATCTTTAGAAACAGTGTGACCAAGGAAAGAAATTTTTTGCAACCAAAACTCGCACTTTCTGAATTTTCCATACAGTTTCTTTTCTTTTAAGGTTTGCAAGATAACCCTTAAATGTCTTTCATGTTCCTCTTTACTTTTAAAAAACACCAAAATATCATCAATGAAAACCACAACAAACTTATCCATGAACTCATGGAAAATTCTATTCATTAAGTCCATGAATACAGCAGGTGCATTGGTTAGCCCAAAAGGCATTAATACAAATTCATAATGTCCATATCTTGTATGGAACGCGGTCTTCGGAATATCTGCTTCATTTACCTTCAGCTGATGGTACCCCGATCTCAAGTCAATCTTGGAAAAATACTGATCTCCCTGGAGCTGATAAAACAAATCATCGATATGAGGCAAAGGATATTTGTTCTTAACAGTGATGTTATTCAAGGATCTATAATCAATGCAAAGTCTCATAGAACCATCTTTCTTTTTAACAAATAAAACAGGAGCACCCCATGGTGACGTTCTTGGTCGAATGAAACCTTTATCTAATAAATCTTGCAATTGCTCCTTTAACTCTAAAAGTTAAATTTGAGCCATTTGATAAGTGGGTTTTGAAATTGTCTTAGCATCCGAAAATAAGTCAACGGTAAACTCAACTTCCCGATCTGGTATTATTCCAGGAAACTCATTAGGAAAAACATCAGGATACTCATTTACCACTGGCACATCATTAATCTGAACAGTTCCTTTATTTTCAATGATGTGTGCAAGGTAACATTCATTTCCATCTTTTACAATCTTCTCAGCCTCTTGATAAGTTATCAACAGTAAGGGTTCATTCTTGTACACAAACTGAAAGTCTTTCTGAAAAGAAACTTCTTTACCTCTACAGTCAATCTTAGCATGGTAAATAGAGAGCCAATCGATACCCAGGATAACATCAAACTCTACTAGAGGTAGAACAATAAGGTTTGAAAGTAGGTTCTTTCCACATATAAGGATAGGAAGATTCTTATAAATTATTTTTGCCTCAACATTTCCCCCAGGTGTTTTTACCAAAAGTTCAGGAGTCATTTCTTGAGATGGTATTCCCATTTTACTAGAAATGTTTTCAGAGATGAAAGAATGTGTAGACCCCGAATCAAACAACACACTGGCATAATCTGAAAAAACAAACAAAGTACCTGATACGACTTCATTTGATGGCCTGACATCTGCTGAAGTAGTTGAAAAGGATTTCACCACCCCTTTCTGCTTGTAGTCTAACTTCTTCCCATCACTCAAGCTCTTTGTCGGAACTCGTTTTCATAGTGACCCATCTCATTGTACTTATAACATTTCACTAACTGTAAATCAAATTTGGTCTTACCTTCACCTTGATCCTTTTCAGTGAAATATATCCCATCTTACCACATCGGTAGCACTTTCCAGAATTCAGAAGACATTCCCCAGCATGCCTTTTGCCACATTTATCACAAACTGGAAACTTAGTTTTCTTACCATCAGACTTTTTTGAAGAATTCTTACCTTTCTCCTGCCACCTCAGTCTCTTCTTCTGTTGGTTGTTATAGAACACTTGATCATCGGAAAACTCCATTTCCACCTTCTCAGCACATCAAAAAATATTTTCATAACTTTTAAACTCATGAGAAGCTAATGCCCTTCGATATTTTAGATTTAATCCTGAGTAAAAATGATTGATTTTAATATCAAGGTCTCGGATAATATTTGGAGCATACCTTTCCAATCGAGTGAAACTTTCTTCATAGGTAGCCACTGAGTCTTCCTCTTGCCTCAATTCCAAGAATTTTTTTTCCATCCTAAGTCGAATAGTCTTAGGAAAATACTTCTCAAGAAACATACCTTTGAATTCATCCCAGTCAAGAGCATCAATCTCATCGGCGTCCCTGATATTTTTAACCATAGACCACCACTGATATGCCTCACCCTCCAACCGGTAAATAGCAAGAGTAACCTTTTGATTTTCTGAACACCCCATGACATCAAAAATCTTCTCCAGTGCTTTAATCCACCCTTCATCTAGCACAGGGTCAGATGATCCTCTGAATTATGGGGGATGTTGCCTTATGAAATGTTCCACCACTGACATGTTCCTTTTCAGTTGATCTGGCTGATCTCAAGCATGGATACCATCTCCTCGACCATTTATGGTCCAAGCATATTACGTTCACCAACCTCATCCCAACATGTCGGCGTTCTGCACCATTTCCCATACAGGGATTCATATGGTGTCATTTGGATGCTTGAGTGGAAACTGTTATTATAAAAGAACTCAACCAGAGGAAGATGTTGATCCCATCCTCCTTTAAAGTACATCGAGAACGCTCTCAACATATCCTCAAGTGTTTGGATAGTCCACTCAGATTGACCATCAGTTTGAGGATGATAGGCCATACTGAAGTTCAGTTCAGTATTCAGAGCATGTTGAAGAATCTTCGAAGACTTAGAGGTGAATCTTGGATCTCGGTCAGACACAATAGATAGTGGTACTCCATGAAACCTTACCACTTCCCTTATATATATCTATGCCAGTTGATCCAATGATAAATCCTCTTGAATAGCAATGATGTTTGAAGTCTTTATAAGACAATCCACAACAACCCAGATTGCATTGTTGTCTTTGGATGTCCTCGGAAGTCCGGTGAAAATGTCCATGGTGATGTTTTCCCATTTCCATTCTAGTATGGGAAATGGTTGCATCATCCCCTTAGACTTCTGCCTCTCTACCTTTACTTGCTGTCACACCAGGCACTTTGATGTATATTCAGCGATCTCCTTCTTCATATTATCCCACCAAATGTTTTCTCAGAGATCTCGATAGATCTTTGTGCTCCCTGGGTGAATAGAGAAATTTCAACTATGTGCATCATCCAAAAGTTCCTTCTTCAACTCTGGTCTTGATGGAACACATAGTCTTTTACCAAACCGAAAAATTCCTTCTTCATTAACATTAATCTCTGAGGATTTCCCTTTTTCGATAGCTTCCACTTTTTTTTTGAATTCCCACATCATATTTTTGAGCACCCTTTAACCTTTCCAAAAGTGATGGTTGACCAATCATTTGTGAAAGGATTGATGATGTTCCCTTCTCTATGATTCCCATGTCCATATTCATCAAGTCTAAGAATAATGGATCCTTCTCAATTCTCATCATTGATAGAATCGTTGGATCCTTTCTACTTAGGGCATCTTCCACCTTGTTCGCTTTCCTAGGGTGGTAATGGATTGAACAGTCATAATCCTTGATGAGCTCTTTCCATATTCTCTGGTGCATATTAATCTCTTTCTGTGTAAATATATATTTAAGACTCTTGTGGTCAGTATATATCTCAAATTTTTCTCCATTTAGATAATTCCGCCAGATTTTCAAAGAAAAGATCACCGCTACCAACTCCAAATCATGTGTTGGATAGTTTAGCTCATGGATTTTAAACTGCCTTGAGGCATAGGATATAACTTTATCATTCTGTATCAGCACACAGCCTATGCCCTTCTTCGAAGCATCGCTGAAAACAAGAAAAGGTTCCCCACTTATGGGTAAAGTTAGCATGGGCGCAGTGATAAGCCTCCTTTTCAACTCCTTGAAGCTTTCTCACATTCATCACTCCAAGAAAACTTTAATCCCTTTCGAGTTATCTTGATAAGAGTGTTGGATAATCGTGAGAAATTTCTCACGAATCATCGATAATATCCAGCTAACCCCAAGAAGCTACGGATATCTGTTACCTATGTTGGCCTCAGTCATCCCACAATTGAATCTGTTTTGGAGGGATCCACAGATATCACATTTCTTGTGATGATATGGCCCGAGAATGAGACATCCTTCAACCAGAACTCAAACTTGTTGTACATTTCATAGATCTTATCCTTCCTCAAAGTCTCCAATACAGTTCTTAATTTCTCCTCATGATCCTCCGTGGTTATGGAGTATATTAGAATATCATCTATAAAGACTACCACAAATTTTTCTAGGTAATATCTAAAGAATCTATTCATTATGTCCATAAATATTTCTGGAGCATTAGTGAGTCTGAAAGGCATTACTATGAATTCAGAGTGCCCATATCTTGTGCGAAAAGCAGTCCTGGGGATATCTTCCTTCTTCACCCTAACTTGATAATATCCTGACCGCAAGTCCACCTTGGAGAAGTATTGTTCTGCACACAGCTGATCAAATAAGTCATCAATTATTGGGAGAGGATACTTGTTCTTTATCATGATTTTTTTATGTTCTTGATAATTGATGCAAAGCTACATTGACCCATCCTTCTTCTTGACGAAGAGGACTGGCGCACCCCAGGGTGATGCACTTGGGCGTATAAACCCTTTATCCAGATTCTCCGGTAGTTGTTTCTTCAGCTCTTCAAGCTCTAAAACAGTCATTCTATATGGAGTCTTGGATATTGGTAAAGCCCTAGGTATAAGTTCAATTTAGAATTCAACATCTCTTCTAGGAGGCAGACTAGGAAGCTCCTCGGGAAACACTTCAGTGAATTCCCTCACAACATGCATTTCTTCAAGGATGGTTTCTTCCATGGACTCAATCATTTGAGCCAGGTATGCATGCTCATAGGGCAGTAATATCCATTCTTGAGATTATGGAGCTAAAGGAGATTCTGCTTCCTTCTTACACTTGTAAAGAATCAGGGGTCGATTCTCCGTATGGAGTGTGATTTCCCAATCCCGGCAATTTATGTTGGCTCTATATAAAGAAAGCCAATCCATGCCAAGAATTGCATCAAATTCCACCATAGGGAGTATGATGAGGTTCTCCAGGAATTTCAATCTACATATTATAATAGGGGAGGACTTATATTCATGGGATGAAATGATTGCCCCATTTTCCGTACTCACCGACATCTTTAATTCCATGATTTTTGGTGGTACTGGGATTGTTTTACTAAACTTTTGAGATATAAAAGAATGTGTAGAACCTGAATCAAAATTGTGTTCTCTTTTATTGAATGAATAACTAGAGTACATGTCACCACTTCGTTGTCAGGGTTCACTTTGGCAGAAGTAATGGAAAAAGCTCTTCCTTGTTTCCTTGGAGGTTGTTGGTTAACTCAAAAAACCCTTGGATTAGGGCACTGATTTGCAAAATGACCTGTTTCTTTGCATTTGTAGCATTGAACAACACGTTGAGGTTAGAACGAAGCGTTCCTCTCCTCTGTCGCATCCACGGGTCTTTCTTGCCGATAGTTAATAGCTCGGTTCCCTTCTCTTCCACACCTTAAGCATTTCCTCATCCCCTTAAGGCAATTTATAGGGTGCTTCTTTCCGCACTTTTGGAAAGTGGGGTGTTGAATCTTCTTAGCACCGTAGGATTTATCCATCGGACCACCAGCATTAAAATCCACCTTACGCTTCTTATCCCCATGATACCCCATTGGATTCTTCGATCTCTATTTTGACCTTGAGGGAACTTCGGACAACTTCCTCATAGCGGTCGAAGTCACAGATTGCTAATGCTTTCTGTAGTCTAGGCTTCAACCCACCAAAGAAGTGGTCAAATTTTCATTCTGGGGTAATGAAAAATCCGGATGTGTATCATGAAAGCCTTGTGAAGTTTTCCTCGTATGCTCTAATAGATTCTTTGCCTTTTTTCTTGAGGGAAAAGAAGTCCCTTTCCATCTTAATCCGGAGGGTGCACGGAAAATATTTATCGAAAAACATCTTCCAGAAATCCTTCCATTCCAACGCCTCAATCTCATCCTCAGGCTTCGTATTTTTGATCAACGTCCACCATTGATCAGCTTCACCCTACATACGATAAGCCACCAAGAGAACCTTCTCTTGTTCAGAACATTGAAGGATGGAGAAGATCTTTTCAATGGAGTTGATCCATTGTTCACCGATCATGGGATCAGATGATCCCCTAAAAGTAGGAGTCATTAGTCTCATGATTCTCTCGATAGCGACTTGTTCTTTCTTAGGGGGGGTTGAACATTCCTCTTGACCCATGTTTCTATTCAAAACTTGAGTTAGCTAAGAGATAAGCGTGACAAAGTTCGTGATTCCCACTCCCATTGGATTGGGCATCTCATTAGTACAGTCATCACACTGATCTTCACAACGGTTGTTAACCCTAGTCCTCGTATTACTGGCCATTGGCTGGAATAAAAAGAAAGTTATGGGTAACACATAAAGGGTAATCTAAAGACAAAAGTTGATGACTTATAAATAAACATTTATTTCCTTAACTCATGAGTCTATAGGCTTCAATCTAGGCTTTTCATGATCTACTTTCTAACATATATTCTTAGGGGATTTTTTTTAATTCCATTAATAAGGGTTCAAACTAAGATTGTGAATTTATCAAAATATATCCCCTGGGAGTTTCATAACCAAGAGTGCTGCAAGGCCCATTGTCGTGCACCAGTTCATGTTCGAGTCTAGCTCAAAGGGGTGTTTTTGAGTTTTACCCCTATGATACATTTGTGCCACAGTCGCCTCTACCTGGTCGTATCCAGACAGGGATGTATTTGTTTGATAAACCACTTACTCAGTACTTACCAAAACTTAGGGATGTTTTTATTATACTTAGTCTTGTCTCTAAGGATTTACTATGGATTTCTAATCCTAATCCCAAAAATAACTAAACCTATCCTCTGATACCAACTATGACAACCCTGCTTTTATTACAAACTTAAACATGATTTATTACATAAAACTCCACTTGATAAAACAAAGAAGATCAATAGGTTTAGTATCTTTGGGGCTTATGATAATAACTTAAAAACATAAAACATGAAATACAACATCTTTATTGAAAACTTCCTATACATGACCACTACATTCCCTCGTACTTAGCATTGCAAGGGATAACCTGAGGACATGCATAAGTAAACGGTGAGCTATAAAGCCCAGTAAGGGAGTACACATGGAATAAAATGAGGATTATAATACATGTTAGGAAATCAGCATATCAATAGAGCATAAGAGAAACATAAACATAAAATCATGATAAAGCATGATAATCTTAACATGGAAATGTGGCAACAACACTTAACATGGAATTAGCATGAGCCAAGGCTCATTGCACATGGAGCATGAGTAAATCATCATTGCACATAAAGCATGAGTAAACCCTTGTTGAACTTTAATTAGCATGAGTGGACACTCATTGCACATGACGTATCATGATACCATACTTTACCCAATGCATTGTAGCGCTATAAGGGCACACCCTTCTTAAACATTTCATTTCATGCATAAGTGTGCCACATGGATCATAAAACATGGATTCATAAAACCTAATCATTTATTCCACAACAAAGTAATGTGGAAATCACACATGAAACTTTATAATCAATAAGTAAATGTGCATAAAGTTTAATACCCTTTATGGAGAAATGGGCATGGTATTCACTACACAATGGCATTGTCTTAGAAAATCGTTGCGATTTCGGCAGCGTAACGGCGTGACATAAGATTTCATAAAAATGGTTGATGGGAGGGAAAGGGGTTACTCATCATATTTACATGTAATGTAAAGTAATGAGGTCATATGGACACATTTCCCAACAATTTTAATGGAATTTAGATTCATGATACAAAAGTATTGCTTGAATGTAAATGAGGAGAGAGAAGTTCATTTCCGAATTTCGGCATAGTAACGGGTATACATGGCAGGAATTTAATGATATAGAAAGGGGTCTCCCATCATTAAAACATAAAGAGGGCAGTATGAGGGACGTTCGTAACCATACCCCAACATTCATAATTGAAATTAAAATCAATAATCAATATAAAGAATATTTGACAAAATTGAGAAAGGAAGAAAAAACCCTTACCTGGAAGTGTGCTTCCAAAGGCTAGAGAGAGGCTTGTGAGAGGCTTCTTGGGAGCTTGCGGAACCTTGGGAGGATTCTAGAGAGAGTAGGGTAAAGGTTGGAAGAACTAAAAAGGCTTTGAGTGAGGAGGAAGTGGGAGCATGGGAGGGTTTATATAGGAAAGGTGAGGGAATTCTTTATTATTTAGGTTTGGGACCACTTATATTTAATTAATCCAAAGAACAAACCATCCAATGGTTTTTGCCCATGTTTTTTCGAAAAGGGAAGAAGAAAACAATATATTATAAGTCCAAAGTCCTAAAGTCTTAAAATAATAGGGTTTCTTATGTGCAGGTGAGTCATACTCCCATGGAAATTAATTTAAAAAGACAAGGTGTTTAATATGTCTTGAGGGGTCCATTAATGCTTTTAAAAGTAAGTCAAACAAACCCAAAATTACATTATTTTAATGGTAAAAAATATTTTGTCCGAACATAATGATTATAGTCTTTTATTACATCACTATTGGATCGTTATGTTGTCATAAAACACAGTATATATTTAAACGGTATTTAATTTTAACCCAAAAATTTGACTGTCTCAAAAAATTATGAAAAATTCACCGTTTGGATAATTTCGACATACGGATTCTAGAAATAACATTTATTTTATCTAAATAAATTTCTAAATATGTTAATTTTCACTTTTAAAATAAAAACGGGCATTTATCGAAAATTCACGGGTTTTGACGGAAATGGATTTCAAACCTTAATAAAAATTACAATTGCATTCATAAAATTATAAGATCATTTATATTTAATAAAAATTAAATTAATAATAATAATAATATTTTATTAAAATATTATTTAATTCAAAAATACCTTAATTTAATGAAATATAATTATTTATTAAATAATAACTAAAAACATTATTTGTACTTTAAAAACAATTTACAATGTATCAATAATGACAAGAAAGTATATAAATTATTATATAAAAAAATGTACATGAACATAGTACTAGATATTTGTTACATAACCCATTAAAACAGCCGCATAAGACCTAAGTGTAAGGTCTACGATGGTGACAGATTCTTTGGGGTGGCTCAGATAACATCGCTTGAGTGGTAATTTCGATCAACTTCCACTTCTCCCGTAGACGGTCCCGTTCGAGCTTGACATGATGAAGCTCAGCTGGGGATTAGTCAAGAGAGAAGCTAAAGGATGCCACCTCTTTTTTGAGCTTCAACAAATGGGCTTTGTATGGGGAAATTCTATTGGATGAGTCCATCGCTTCCTTTCTTTGATTAAATTTGGATTTGATAAAGCCCTATATTTATAGAAATCATGTGATCACTGTTCAATGGATATACTAGCAACGGTCAAAATTCTTAACATAAAACCAATGAAGTTGAAATTTTATATAAACATAAGGAGACATTTAATTAGATCAAGAGGGATTTCCATTAATGAAACTTTGCGTCGTTACAATATTCCCCCTTAAGAAATTTCACCCTCGAAATGTTCCTTTTCCCACACTAAAACATATGTGGGTAACTCAGCTTCATCATTTCCTCCGATTCCCAAGTCGCTTCTTCAAACTTGTGGTTCCTCCACAACACCTTGAAGAGGGGAATTTTCTTATTTCGTATAACTTTTTTTCTCCAATCTAAGATCTTCACTCGTTGATCCTCATAAGAAAGATCATCTTCCAATTGTACCACCTCAGAAGGGAGTACATGTGAAGGGTCCGGTATGTACTTATTTAAGAGGGATACATGAAAGACATCATGTACTTTGGTCATAGTAGGTGAAAGTGCTAGTCAATAGGTCACAGCCCCGACATGATCAAGAATCTCAAAGGGGTCGATGTACCTTGGACTTAACTTCCATTTCTTTCCAAACCTCGTGACCTTATTCCATGGAGATATGCGTTAAAAACCATGTCTCCAACTTTAAACTCAAGGTCTCGTCGACGATTATCTACATAACTCTTCTGTCGACTCTGGGCTGCCTTAATATACTTCTGAATTGTTTTCAACTTCTCCACCATTTCCTCGACCATTTCTGGTCCAAGCAGCTTACGTTCACCAACCTCATCTCAACATGCCGGTGTTCTGCACCTTTTCCCATACATGGATTCATATGGTGCCATATGGATACTCAAGTGGAAACTGTTATTATAAGAGAACTCAACCAGAGGAAGATGTTGATCCCATCCTCATTTAAATTCCATTGACCGTGCTCTCAACATATACTCAATTGTTTGGATAGACCGCTCGGATTGACCATAAGTTTGAGGATGATAGGCCATACTGAAGTTCAGTTCAGTATTCAGAGCATGTTGAAGACTCTTCCAAAACATAGAGGTGAATCATGGATCTCAGTTAGACACAATAGATAGTGGTACTTCATGCAACCTTACCACTTCCCTGATATATATCCATGCTAGTTGATCCAATGAGAAATCCTCTCGAATAGTAATGAAGTGTGCAGTCTTTATAAGACAATCCATAATATCCCAGATTGCATTATTGCCTTTGGATGTCCTCAGAAGTCCGATGACAAAGTCCATGGTGATTTTCTCCCATTTCCATTTTGGTATGGGCAATGGTTTCATCATCCCCTTAGACTTCTGCCTCTTCCTTCACTTGCTGGCACACCAGGCACTTGGATGTATATTCAGCAATCTCCTTCTTCATATTATCCCACCAAAGGTTTTCTCGGATATCTCAATACATCTTTGTGCTCCCTGGGTGAATAGAGAAATTTGAACAATGTGCATCATTCAAAAGTGCCTTCTTCTACTCCGAACTTGATGGAACGCATAGTCTTTTCCGAAACCGCACATTTATTTCTTAATTAACATTAAACTCCAAGGATTTCCCTTTTTCGATAGCTTCCACTTTTTCTTGAATTCCCGCATCATCCTTTTGAGCATCCTTTTACCTTTCCAAAAGAGACGGTTGAGCAATAATTTGTGAAAGGATTGATGATGTTCCCATCTCTATGATTCCCATGTCCATCTTCATCAAGTCTAAGAAGATTGGATCCTTTTCAATTCTCATCATTAATAGAATCACTGGATCCTTTCTACTTAGGGAATCAGCCACCTTGTTCGCTTTCCTAGGGTGGTAATTGATTGAACATTCATAATCCTTGATGAGCTCTATCCATCTTCTTTGGCACATATTAAGCTCTTTCTATGTGAATATATATTTAAGACTCTTGTGGTCAGTATATATCTCATATTTCTCTCCATAGAGATAATGCCGCCAGATTTTCAATGCAAAGATCACCGCTGCCAACTCCAGATCATGTGTTGGATAGTTTCGATCATGGATTTTCAACTGCCTTGAGGCATAGGATATAACTTTATCATTATGCATCAACACATAGCCTAATACCTTCTTTGAAGCATCACTGAAAACCACAAAATGTTCCCCACATGTGGGTAAAGTGAGCACGGGTGTAGTGATAAGCCTCCTTTTCAACTCCTTGAATTTTTCTTCGCATTCATCACTCCAAGCAAACTTTACTCCCTTTCGAGTTAGCTTTGTAAGAGGGTTGGACAATCATGAGAAATTTCTCACAAATCGTTGATAATATCCATCTAACCCCAAGAAACTATGGTTATCCATTACTGATGTTGGCCTCGTCCATCCCTCAATTGCATATTTTTTGGAGGGATCAACAGATATCCAATTGCTTTTGATGATATGGCCCAAGAATGAGAATTCTTTCAACCGAAACTCACACTTTTTGTACTTTACATAGAGCTTCTCCTTGCGCAAAGTCTCCAATACAGTTCTTATACTCTCCTCATGATCCTCCTTGGTTTGGGAGTATATTAGAATATCATCTATAAAGACTACCACAAATTTGTATAGGTAATCTCTAAAGACTCTATTCATTAAGTCCATGAAGAATTCTATAGCATTAGTGAGTCTGAAAGTCATTACTATGAATTCATAGTGCCCATATCTTGTGCGAAAATCATTCTTGGGGATATCTTCCTTCTTCACCCTTACTTGATAATATCCCAACCGAAAATCCACCTTGGAGAAGTATTGGGATCCACGCAGCTGATCGAACAAGTCATCAATTCTTGGGATTTGATACTTGTTCTTTATTGTGATCTTGTTAAGTTCAAGATAATCGATGCAAAGCCTCATTGACCCATCCTTCCTCTTGATGAAGAGGACTGGTGCACCCCATGGTGAAGCACTTGGGAGTATAAACCCTTTATCCAGATTCTCCTATAGTTGTTTCTTCAGCTCTTCAAACTCTAAAACAACCATTCTATATGGAGTCTTGGATATTGGTAAATCCTTGGGTATAAGTTCAATTGAGAATTCAACGTCTCTTCTAGGAGGAAGACCAGGAAATTCCTCAGGAAACCCTTCAGTGAATTCCCTCATAACAGGCATTTCTTCAAGGATGGTTTCTTCCTTGGACTCAATCATCTGAGCCAGATACGGGTTCTCATAGGGCAGTAATATCCTTACTTGAGACGATGGAGCTAAAAGAGATTCATCTTCCTCCTTCCACTTTTAAAGAATCGGGGGTCGATTCCCCATATAGAGTGTGATTTCCCCCTCCTGATAATTTATGTTGGCTTTATAAAAGAAATGCCAATCCATGCCAATAATTTCATGAAATTCTCCCAGAGGGAGTATGACTGGCTTCGCCAGGAAATTCAATCCACAGATTATAACAGGGGATGACTTACATTCATGGGATGCAATGATTTCCCCATTTTCTGTACTCACCGACATCTTCACTTCCATGATTTGTGGTGGTGCTGGGATTGTTCTACTAAACTTTCGAGATATAAAAGAATGCTTAGAAACTGAATCAAAAAGTATGTTCTCTATTCTTCAATGAATAAACAGCGTACCTGTCACCACTTTGGCAGAAGTGATGGAAAAAGCTCTTCCTTGCTGCCTTGGACATTGTTGGTTGCCTCCAAAAACCCTTGGATTAGGCCACTGATTTACAAAATGACCCGGTTCTTTGCATTTGTATCATTGAACAACACATTGAGGTTCGAACAGAGCGTTCCTCTCCTCTGTCATAGCTGCGGGTCTTTCTTGCCGATAGTTAACAGCTAGGTGCCCTTCTCTTCCACACCTGAAGCATTTCCTTGTCCCCTTAAGTCAATTTCCAGGGTGCTTCTTTCCACACTTTTGGAAAGTGGGGTGATGGATCTTCTTAGCACTGTTGGATTTATCCATCGGACCATGAGAATTGAAGTCCACCTTACTCTTCTTATCCCCATGATACCCCTGTGATTCTCCGATCTTCATTTCAACCATGAGGGCACATCGGAAAATTTCCTCATAGCTATCAAAGTCACGGATTGCTAATGTTTCTGTAGGCTAGGCTTCAACCCACCAAAGAAGCGGTCAACTTTGCATTCTGGGGTAACAAAAAAGCCAGAAGCGTATCGTGCAAGCCTTGTGAAGTTTTCCTCATATGCTCCAATAGATTCTTGGTCTTTTTTCTTAAGGGAAAGGAAGTCTCTTTCCATCTTAAGCTAGATAGTGCGCGGAAAATATTTATCGAAAAACATCTTCCAGAAATCCTTCCATTCCAACGCCTCGATCTCCTCCTTAGGCTTCGTATTTTTTATCAACGTCAACCATTGATCAGCTTTACCCTACATATGATAAGCCGCCAGGAGAACCTTCTCTTGTTCATAACATTGAAGGATGGAGAAGATCTTTTCAATGGAGTTGATCCATTGTTCAGTGATAATGGGATCGAATGATCCACTAAAAGTAGGAGTCATTTGTCTCATGAAGCTCTCGATAGTGACTTGTTCTTTCTTAGGGGGGGTTGAACGTTCCTCTTGACCTCTGTTTCTATTCAAAACTTGAGGTAGATGAGAGAGAAGGGTGAAAAATTTTGCGATTCCCGCTCCCATTGGATTGGGCATCTCATTTGTACAGTCATCACACTGATTTTCACAACGGTTGTTAGCCCGAGTCCTCCTATTACCGGCCATTGGCTGGAATGAGAGGAAATTTAGGGGTAACACATTAAGGGTAATCCAAAGGCAAAAGTTTATGACTTATAAATAAACTTTTATTTCCTTACCTCATGAGTCTATAGGCTTCAATCTAGGCTTTTCATGATCTACTTTCTAACATATATTCTTATGGGAATTTTTTTAATTCCCTTAATTAGGGTTCATACTATGATTGTTAATTTATAAAAACATATCCCCTAGGTGTGTCGTAACCAAGAGTGCAGCAAAGCCCGTTGTTGTGCACCAATTCCAGTTCGAGTCTAGCTCAAAGTGGTGTTTTTGGGTTTTACCCATAGGATACATCTGTGCCAGAGCCACCTCTACCTACTCATACCCAGACAGGGATGTATTTGTTTGATAAACCACTTACTCAGTACTTACCAAAACTTAGGAATTATTTTATTATACTTAGTCTTTTCTCTAAGGCTGTACTAGGGTTTTCTAATTCTAATCCCAAATATAACTAAACCTATCCTCTGATACAAACTATGACAACCCTTCTTTTATTACAAACTTAAACATGATTTGTTACATAAAATGTCACTTGGTACAACAAAGAAGATCAAGAGGTTTAGTGTCTTTGGGGCATAGGATAATTATATAAAAACTTAAAACCAGATATACAACATCATTATTGAAAACTTCCTTTACATGACCAATACATTCCCTCATAGTTAACATTGCATGGGATAACCTGAGGACATGCCTAAGAAAAGGGTGAGCTATAAAGCCCAGTAAGGGAGTACACATGGAATAACTTGAGGAGTACAATACATGTTAGGTAATAGGCATATCAATAGAGAATAAGATAAACATGAACATAAAGGCATCATAATGTAAGATAATCATAACATGGAAATGTGGCAACAACACTTAACATGGAATTAGCATGAGCCAAGGCTCGTTGCACATGAAGCATGAGTAAATCCTAATTGCACATAAAGAATGAGTAAATACTCATTGAACATGAATTAGCATGAGTCAACACTCATTTCACATGACGTATCATGATACTATACTTTACCAGATGCATTGGAGCGCTATAGGGGCACACCCTTCTTTAACATTTTATTTCATGCATAAGTGTGCCACTTGGATCATAAAACATGGATTCATAAAACATAATAATTTATTCCAAAATAAAGGAATGTGGAATTAATACATGAAACTTCATAATCAATAAGTAAATTTTCATAAAGGTGAATACCCTTGATGGAGAAATGGGCATGGTATTCACTACACAATGGCATTGGCTTAGAAAATCGGTGCGATTTCGGCAGCGTAACGGCGTGACATAAGATTTCATAAAAACGGTTGATGAGAGAGAAATGGGTTCCTAATAATATTTACATGTAATGGAAAGTAAAGAGGTCATATGGATGCATGTCCCATCAATTTTAACGGAATTTAGATTCATGATACAAAAGTATTGCTTGAATGTAAATGAGGAGAGAGAAGTTCCTTTCAGAATTTCTGCATAGTAACTGGTGTACATGGGAGGAATTTAATGAGAGAGAAAGGGGTCTCCCATAATTCAAACATAAAGAGGTAAGTATGGGGGAGGTGTGAAACCATACCCCAACATTCATAATTAAAATTAAAAGGTCAAAACAACATAAAGAAAATTGGACAAAAATGAGAAAGGAAGAAAAAACCCTTACTTGGAAGTGTGCTTCCAAAGGATAGAGACAGGCTTTTGAGAGGATTCTTGGGAGATTGGGGAACCTTATGAGGATTATAGAGAGATTAGGTTAGAGGTCGGACGAACTGCAAAGGCTTTGAGTGAGGAGGAAGTGGGAGCTTGGGTGGTTTTATATAGGAAAGGTGAGGGAATTCTTTATTATTTAGGTTTGGGACACCTTATATTAAATTAATCCAAACCACAAACCATACCATGGTTTTTGCCCATGGTTTTTGGAAAAGGGGAAAGGAAAAAAATATTTTATAAGGCCGGTGTCCGAACTTTTTAAAATAATAGGGTTGCTTATGTGGAGGTGAGTCATACTCTAATGGAAATTAATTTAAAAAGACAAGGTGTTTAATAAGTCTTGAGGGGTCCATTAATGCTTTGAAAAGTAAGTCAAATAAACCCAAAATCACGTTATTTTAATGGTAAAACATATATTGGACGAACATAAAGATTATAGTATTTTATTAAATCACTATTGGGTCATTATGATGTCATAAAACACATTATATATTTAAACGGTATTTAATTTTTACCCAAAAATTTGATTGTCTCAGAAAATTATGAAAAATTCACCATTGGACAATTTCGACATCCTGATTCCAGAAATAACATTTATTTTATCTAAATAATTTTTTATATATGTTAATTTTAACTTTTAAAATAAAAAAGGATATTTATCGAAAATTCATGGGTCTTGACAGAAATAAATTTCAAACCTTAATAAAAATTACAATTGCATTCAAAAAATTATAAGATCATTTATATTTAATAAATCTTAATTTAATAATAATAATAATATTTTATTAAAATATTATTTAATTCAAAAATCTCTTAATTTAATAAAATAGAACTATTATTTAAATAATAACTAAAAACATTATTTGTAATTTAAAAACTATTTACAATGTATCAATAATGACAAGAAAGTATATAAATTATTATATTCAAAAAAAAATTATGTACATGAAAATAGTACTAGAAATTTGTTACATAAACCCTTAAAACAGCTGCAGAAGACCTAAGGGTAAGGTGTGTGATGGTGACAGACTCATGTGGTGGCTCGGATAACATCGCTCGAGTAGTAATTTCTATCAACTTTCACTTCTCCTGTAAATAGTCCCATTCGAGCTTAACATCATGAAGCTCAGCTTGGGCTTGGTCAAAAGAGAATCCCAAGGATGCCACCTCTTTTTTGAGCTCTGAAAAATGGGCTTCATATGGGGCAATTCTACTGGATGAGGCCATCGCTTCCTTTATCTGACTAAATTTGGATTTGTTAAAGCCCTATATTTATACTAATAATGTGATCACTGTTCAATGACTATATTAGCAACGGTAAAAATTCTTAACATAAAACCAAATAAGTTGACATTTTATATAAACATAAAGAGACATTTAATTAGATCAACAGGGATTTACATTAATGAAACATTGGGTCGTTAGAGTTACAGCAGTGGAGAATTCATTGTCGCTACATATGTTAAAAACATTCCTTTTGTTTTTTTTGGTAAAGTAAAAAACATCAAATAAAAATATTTCTCTTAAAACCCTTTTAATGCAAATAAATGTAAAAGGGGTTGATATTACACCTTATTAAAGATGGTGTTTTATAACATCAAAATATCCTTCAATGAAATGAGATTGAGACAAAATTCTTTACAAAGATTATGTCATTAGATTAAGGATAAATCAATGGAATAATTATGTGTGACAAATATAAATACACCCAATATAAGTAGATATTTAGTTTCAAATAGGAATATTTCATTCACACATATTCTTTTTAAGATTAAACCAATGACATGCATATTTAACTTAATAAATGGAAATTGAGTAAGGATTTCCCTTACATTGTGTCTGAGTTGTATCATACGTTATTTATTTTCACGAATAATAAGAATAAGTTAATTAATACTATATTGATATCCTTCATCAATTTTATTATTCATTTTATATCATTGATTACCTTATTATAATATTTACCTATCTATTTAAGTTCACATCAGAGGTTTTGTCGATATTTAGTACTTGAGTAAAAAATGACCTCGCTTTGTTGTAAATTTTCGATGTGGTCATAAGTACATCAACTCCATATGTACATAATAATAAATTTTGTATGTTAATTATTCTTTTAGACCCATTAATTAAATATTGATATGAAAAATTGAACAATGTTACAATCATGGAAATGGTAAGCCATACGTACGCATGAGTAATGTTTCCCATTTTTCATTTATCATTATGGAAATAAGGTAAATATAATTTTATCATTACAAAATGATTATAACATAATTATATATCCTATTAATCATTTATACATACTTATATATGTATTTATGATCATTCTTGAATAGTTAATATGGAGAATGAAACTCATCGCATCATGGAGACGGAATGTCGTACGCATGCACGAGGGATGATATCATTCGATTAATTATAAAATTGTGTGAAATAGAATGATATATTGATTATAAATAAAAATTGTCAAGTAGTATTCATAATTTATAACATTTTTTTCAAATTTATATCCATTTGAATAATTTATTGATGAAAAATAGTTTACACCACGGTGTGGAGACGGTAGGTCGTACTTATGCACTCATGATGATATTGTTTTTTGTAGGATGGGTAGATGGATGAATATGGTTATCTTGTAATAATAAAAACATACAGTAATATATTAGTTTTTGGATTCATTAAATTAGTATGGGAAAAACTTATTAAAATAAGTATAAGGGGAAAAGAACTTTGAAAACGTTGGTAAAACTATTACCTTTTCTTCAAATGTCTCCTTTTGAATTGCATAGAAAGAATCCTCAGGGTGGATTTATGCCCAAATTTTTGGACTATAAGATAAATGTAGGGATATTGGTAAGAGAAACTAGTAGGGTTTTTCTGAACCACAATTCAATATATGTTTGAGTACTAGAAAAGAGTGAGTACCTTTTTATTGGGGAGGGGAGGGGAACCATTATAAATTATTAAAATATTAAATTAATATAAATTACTTCTTAATCCAAATGACTCCAATTTTTGATATATAGAATATAGGACGATTATTTTTCGAAATACTCACATCCAATATTTCGTATAAATGTTTTTATTTCATTTTAAACCTTATCATTTCAGGTTAACCCCTAATTATTCTCTTTTAATTTTAATTATGGTAAGAGCATTTTAATTATTAAGAGGCTATTAATTTTACTTATATGTGGTCAGTTTCCTAAAATTGGAAACGTAATGAACTTTTAGGCCTTATTATATTCAATTTTTTATTTTAAAATATTTTTGGTATTTTAAACTAATTTAATAATTTAATAATTTTATAAAACATCAATTATGTCAATTTTTAAACTATTCACTTTATTGAAATTAAATAAAATCATATAGAGCTATAAAATCAAAAAAACACATTTAATAGTCTTATAACATGTAATATTCATTTAGAAAGTTGTTGAATGAAATATATTATGTCAAATAATAGTTATTTTATATTTATTATATCATTTATTTGATTACATCATTAGTAAGATAATCATTGCATCATCATTGGGTCATAATTAAATTTTATTATTTAATGTCAAAAATTTATATAAAAAATGCCATGATGTATATAATTTTCTTATATTTATAATTACTAATTATAAGATAATATATCCCTTATATAACCTCAAATTAAATTTTTTTTAATAATAAGCATAATATTTTTGATAATTTTTCCTATACTTTAAATTAAAATTTACAAATATCATAATCACACCCTTGTGTATTCCAGAGGAATAATATTCATCCCATGGTTTATATAGGTTTTTCATTTCTTATTTGATACTATTAGGATAAGTTTTAGGGTTGTTTTATTATATTATATTATAATTTGTACCCTAATTTACCTAATTTTCCCTTTAACCATGGTAAATAAAATATAAATGTTATTATTCCAAAAAAGTTATTTTGATCCTATTAAACCAAAATTTTCATACATATTACAACCATGTATATTATTTTTTGAAAATTAAATTTATATAATTGGAGAAATTAAATTTTAAAATTAAACTTTTTTTCCGAATGAAAAAATAGGTTTTTAAAAAGTAAAAACCATCAAAAGATTGACATGTGTTTATATAAAATTTCAATGTGAAATTACATAAAATTGCCAACATTGGATAAAATTATAAAACCTTATTCAAGTTACACTTTAAAACCCATTAAAAATATTACCTACCTATGTAAATAAATGAGACAAAAAGACAGTTTTGAATTAAAATGAAGTATTTCCACTATTCATTTAAAAAATGAATTTTATCATAAAAATAATAAAATTAAAACAAAGTAAATTTTAATGTCCCACATATAACAAAGAAGTTTATTTTTAAAAATTTAACATATAAAACTGACAAAAACTAGATTTAAAATGGCTTCACCATTAAAAGGTTGTAAAACTACCTTAAAAAATATTTGATTATTTAATTTTTAAAACTAGATTATTTCCCATTTTAAACCTCTAAAATTAATTAGATGAAAGTAATCAAATTTACAAAACATGTGTAAACATAATATAGTTAGTTTTTTTGCATTCTCTATAATACAAAAACTAGGTGATAACAACCATTTAAAATAATATTATTAATAATATACAGTTTTTTTGTATATATCAGTCTTGGGTGCAACATAATCTTATAGAGAAACCCATTTTTTCATGTTGGGTACGCTATTGGAAATAGTGTTCTTTTTTAAGAAAACCTAATATTTAATTCATAAATATTAATAGATATAAAAATTTATTATTCAATAATTACAAGGGATGTTTCATCCTTACCCCTTTTGGAAATTTTATCCTTGCAATTTTAAATTTTGGCATGATAACTATGGTTTTAAATTTCAAAATGACATCATTGAAATCCCACATCGGAAAGAGTGTTAACAAACCCTCCACCTTATAAGAAAGGAAAGTGATGTCTAAATGACAACTCAGATAAAAAATACAATGGTTCCATGAAAAAAAACATGGATATATAATAGAAAACAAAATGTTATGTTCTAATGGAGGGTGATATAAAACTTGGTTAGGAGAAGGGTAATAATCAGAAAACCATAAATTTTTTAAGGGTTAAACAGTCGTTGATTTTTTATTCGGAAAAGAAAAATAGAAAACATGTTTGTTTTAATATCCTTTTCATAGATTTCAATAATTATATTACTACCTAGAGTAATATCATAAGAAAATATACTTACTTGAAAGGTTGTGTTTCATCCATTAATTAATTTCTACTATATACTCATCTTTTTCTCCAAATAATGAGTATTCAATATGAATCACATTAACTACCAAAGATAAATTATTTTTTTCTCCTTCCATGAAACATTAACAAAAAATAAAATTTAATTGGATATGATAAAATAATTACACAAAATAATAATCTTTAAAAAGAAATCCTTTTTTTAATTTCCAAAATTCCACAGTAATACCCAAATATCAGCATAGACCATTCAACAAATAACTATCTTTAAAATTACTCCAAAAAATCCAAACTATGATTGAAACCCAAATTTTAGAATCATTTGATCACATTGTCTTCCATGATAAATTTTAAGATAAATCGACAAATTACATAGATCACTCTTAGTATCTCATACCAAAAATCAAATTCCCTTGTAATTATCATGATATGTTAAATGTTTCCATAAATAACCTAAATAACCATATTCTGATAATTAAATAATATATTCTTCCAAAATATAATTCAACCTTTTCTTTAAAAACAAAATCTCATTGTAGTCCATTTAACTTTATCATATAGGGTTCCAAAAAATAGTGAATGTATTCTAAATAAACATTCATCGCTTAATCACTAAATCATTTAGAAATCCCGAAGATATCCATTTGAAAAAACATAGGTTCCCAAAATAAAGTTCTTTGTATTCCATCCAATATTTTAACTAAAATGGAAATTCATATGAACCAGGGACTTCTCATATTTCAGTGGTAGGAAATTCACCCTTTTCAACCTTTAGATGTGGTTTTGATTCCCATGGACTTTCCAAACACGATGGGTTGTCACCCATCTTGCGAGTTGTCCCTTTTTATAGTTCTCAAAAATGACCATAACATGTTTTAAAGTCAAAGGTTATCTTATACCTCTCACTTCAATCCCAACTCATAATGAACTCAAGATATTCATTCATGAAGTATTATATATTTTGATATTTTTTCACCTCCATATGATTTAATAAAACAATTCCCAAAAGAAATAACATCGTACCTAGATCATGGTGTCCACATTGTATAATAATTATTTTATTCACATAGATATACAGTCCATGAATTTTAAAACCACTTATAGATTCTTAGAAATCACTTGCTTCCTTTATCCAAACACACCTTGTACAACATGGGTCATATGGGTGTTCACAAAAAAATAATCTTGGAAAATAATCATGTATGACGTATAATTTCATAAAATCATAAAGACGTGAGTTTTATTGAACTTTTGCATCAATTTTGAGTTAAAAATTTCAATTAATGGTCTTTTTAAAAATCTATAACTTTGTGATGAAATATTATATGTTAAATTAATATATAAATATATTGTGAAAAGGTCTCCTACTTCAATATATTTTTCAAAATAATAATATTCTTCAAAATCATGTGATAAGGTAAAATATCTAAAAATGCCTTGATAATATTATCCTTTTTGGAAAATATGAAAATGTTGAGAAAATTAAAATTAAAATAAAACAACCAATGATCCCTGATGATATAGAGGTATAATGGAGGTGTTTTATATCTCAAACAACTTCTTACAAGTGAGTTTTATGTTAGAAAAAGATTCAGAATCATCCAGACATGACTTTGTAATAATTATTTCAAATAATCCATCAGGAAGAGATATGAATCATTTTTTTGAGATCCTCCTCCTTCAATTGGTAAACAAATTTCCTTGATATGAAAATGTATAAAACAATTGCTTCACTAAATTAATATACATATAAAATTATCATAGGTTTAACTAAAACTCATAACCCCTAAAGTTTTATAAACCATTCCTATGATACCAACTATATGGCTCAAGCCATAAACATTACCCAATAATGAGTTTTATTCAATAATTTAATTTTTCCACATTGGGGATATTTTTTAGGATTATATTTTGAGATAATTAGTCCATAACTATTACATAACAACTCAAAATTTACAAAGTAATCACTTCTAACCAATATCAATTTTCCACATAAAGAAACTCTTTAAAATAAAATAAGATGTCTTATTCTTGATAAAAATATTCATAACATTCATGTTGACTTCTTCCTTCCTCTTACCCATACATATGTCATGTGGAAGACGTTTCAAAAACATGGGATTTGCAAAATAATCATAGTAAAGGATAATAAATAAAAAATAAGACTTTAGCCAATGAATATTTGAAACTCATTGAAAATATTTTCAGAAAATCATATTTTTCACCCATAGAACGTAAAATAACTCATGAAATATTAAGATTTCTAAAAAACCACTTAGAAATCAGAAATTCTAAATAAAAAATGTAACTTGTGGCATCCATATCATTTTTACATTATAGCTTTCAGAGCTACATATGGAGTAACCTTTATGGTTACATTTGGGATACCCATCATAGTGTATTCCCTAAATATGTTTGGAGAAACGTAATAGATTACAATTGCCTCATTAACCATTGAATTGGATATCTATCATGGGCTCACCAACCCTAGTTTTTTCTCAAACCCACCAATAAATATAAACAATTCCCAAGACCCATAACATAATCGTAACACATAAAAATCATAAAGGAAAAATAAAATTTACACATTTCAATCACAATAGATCATTTCCAGAAATTGATAAAAAAAATTCATTATAAAAACCATTTTAAATAACAAATACATGAAAATTTAATATGTTATTTATTTTTATTTTATAAATATTTCAGCCTATAAAGGAAGCCAAATATCAAACAATAGTGATGATGTCGGAGAAGTCATAGTCGCCACATATGTTATAAACTTTACTTTAGAAATTTTGTAAAGTAAAACACTTTTTAAAGAAATATTCATTTTTATAAACTTTTTATTAAATTAAAATTAAATTTTTTTTATAAACATTATAAAAGAAGGTGGTGTATAACATCAAAATATTCCTCAATGAAAAGCGATTGAGACGAAGTCCCTTGTAATTATTGTATCATCATATTAAGGATCAAAAAATGAAATAATTATTATTGAAAAATATAAATACACCCAATATGGGTGGATATTTAGTGTAAAATAATTCTAGGACATTCCCACATATTCTTGTAAAAAAACCTATAATATGGATATTTAACTCAATAAATGGAAATATAGTAAAGATTTCCTTTACCTTGAGTCTAACTTGTCTCGTACATTCTTTATTTTTATGAATAATAAAATTATGTTAATTTCTACATTCATGATTACCGTGCTGGAATTTATTTTCCATTTTATATCACTTATTACCATGTTATAAAAATTACATAACTATTTAAGTTCACATCAGAGGTTTGGTCGATATTCAGTACATGCGTCAAAAATGATCTTGTTTTGATGTAAATTTTCCATGTGGACAAAATTTAATAATATACATAATGAAATAGTAATAAATTTAATATATTAATTATACTTTTATAACCATTCATTAAATATATATATGAAAAATGAAACAATGTTTCAATCACAGAGATGGAAAGTCGTATGTACGCATGAGTAACGTTTTCCATTTTTCGTTGATCATTGTGAAAATATGGAAAATAATATTATATCATTCAAAAATCATCATAACATCATTAAATATCATATTAATCATTTAAAAATACTTATTTATGAATTTATAATCATTTTTGAATAGTTAATATAGAGATTGAATCTCATCGCGTCGTGGAGACGGTAAGTTGTGCGTACGCACAAGTGATGATATCATTCGATTAATGGTTAATTGGAGTGGAATTGTATATTATATTAATTATAAATAATAACTATCAAGTATTTTTTATTATTAATATCCTTTATATTAGTCCTTATATCCATCAAAACAAAGTATATATGAAAAACCATTTACAGCACTTGGTGGAGGTGGTAGGCCGTATGTACGCACGCATTGTGATATTGTTTTTCATATGATCGGTAAAAGGATGAATATGGTTATCCCTTAATAATAAAAACATATCACAATATATTATATGTTGAATCTTTTATGATAGTCTAGAAAAAACTTACGAAAAGCAAGTAGAAGGAGAAAAGAACTTTGAAAGAGATGGAAAAACAATTAACTTTTCTTTAAATGTCTCCTTTTTAATTGCATGAAAGGACTCCATAGAATGGATTTATGCCCAAATTATGGCCTCAAGGATTAATTTAGGTATATTGGTAGTAGAAATGGGATTTTTTTTGGAAGATCCAAAAGGCTTTAGTGGGGTGATTATTATATAATAGTTGATATATTTTAATCGAAGTGGGGAGGGCACCCTTGTAGAGTATAGAAATGTTAAATTAATATATATATTAATGTTTTAATCCAAATTAATCCAAAAGGATATAAATAAAAATATAAGAGGATTATATTTATAAATACACTCATAAAATAATTTTATAAATGTTTTGATTTCATTTAAACCTTATCTTTTCACTTTTCCTTTAACTATTCTATTTTAATTTTAATTATTGTAACAACATTTGAATTATTAAAAGGCTATTCATTTAACCTATATGTTGTCAATTTCCTGTAATTATATAAATAATGAACATTTATATCTTATAATATTCACTTTTTTATTTTAAAATATTTTTATTATTTTCAAATAATTTAATAATTTATTATTTTTATAAAACATTAATTGTTTCAATGTTTTATCTATTCAATTTATTTAATTTAAATAAAATAAAAATAGAGCTATAACATTGAGAAAATATATTTAATAGTATTATAAAATTTAATATTCACCTATAAAATTCGTGGATGAAATAAATAATGTCAAATAATATTTATTTTAATAATTATAATATCATTTTTTTGATTCTGTTATTAATATGGAAATCACTGCATCATCATTGGGTAATAATTTAATTTAATTATTTAAAGTGTAAAAATTAAAAATAAAATATTGTGATTTAGGTAATCATTTTCTATTTTCAAATAATATTAATAGTCAAATATATCACTTATATAACCCCATATTAAATTTTTTTAATTTAATAATAGTAATGTTATTTGATAATTATTCTTTTACTTTAAATTAAAAGTTATAAATGTCATAATCACACCCATGTGGCTTAAAAATTCAAAATAATCATCCCAATGGTTATCTTGGTCAGAAATATCTCATCCAATAATATTAGGACAATTTTAAGGGTAGTTTCATATTATTATAATATTATTTTCACCCTTATTTACCTGATTTATGCTTTAACTGTGGTAAATATAATAAAAAAGTTATTATTCACCAAAAATTATTTCGATCCTAGTAAACCACATTTTTTCATACTGATTACCACCATGTATGTTTTTTTTTAAATACAATTCATACAAGTAGAAAAAATAATTTTCATATTAATCTCATTATTAGAATGAAAAAACTTGTTTTTAAGAAGAAAAAACGTTAAAAAGAATGACATGTGTTTATATAAAATTTCAATGTGAAATTATTTCCAATGACCAATATTGAATTAAATGATTAAAACATAGTCCAATTAAACTTTAAAACCAATTAAAATAACAACCTAACTACAAAAATAAATTATATGAGAAGGCAGTTTTGAATTTAAATGCAGTATTTATCAATATTCGTTAAAAATAAAATTTATCATAAAAATACCAAAATTCAACTAAAGTAAATTTTTAGGTCCTTTTTCCAAAGAAAAATTTTATTTCGATAATTATTATATACAAATGTGAGAAAAATATATATATTTAAAAAGGTTTCAACATCAATAGATGGTAAAACTACTTTTAAAAATATTAGAGTATTTTATGAAATAAACTGGATTTATTCTCATTTTAATCCTATGAGATTTATATTATGAAAGTAGAAAAATTTAATGAAGATGTTTAAACATAATATAGTTAGTTATGTCTATTCGTACCAATATAATGGCTAGAAGATTAAAACTATTTAAAATAATAATATTAATAATGTATTATTTTTTAGTATATCTGAGTATTGTGTGCAATATAAGATTTCGGAGAAATTTTTTTTTTTATTTTGTAAGATATCATACATAGCATCATCGTTTTAAGTAAACTTATTTTATAATTCATAAATATTAATAGATATGAAAAATTAAAATTTTTAATTACTTTTGATGTTACATCCTTCCCCCCCCCCCTTTTGAAATTGCGTCCTCACAATTTTAAATTTGGGTTTCATAACTAACATTTTATTTTTCAAAATGACATCATTGAAATCCCACGTCAGAAGAAGTGTCAAAAAAACCTCCACTTAAAAAGAAGGAAAGTGAAGTATAATGGTCACCAAAGATAAAAATACTAGGGTTCCACATAGGTAAACATGGATATAGAAGAGAAACCTAACCATCGTGTTCTAATGGATAATAATAGAAAACATGGTCAGGAGAAAGACAACAATCACAAACCAACAAATATTTTATGAGATAAATGATCTTTGATTTCATAAAAGGAAAACTAAATGGAAATTTTTATTGTTTTAAGATCATTTTCATAGATTTGAAGAATTCTATTATTATCTGGACTATGATCATAAGGTAATATATTTACTTCAAAGGTCTTGCTTCATCCTTTAATATATTTCCCCCACAAACTCATCTTTTTCTATACAATATGAGTATTCAAGATGAATCAAATAATCCATAAAAGAGTAACTATGTTTTTCTCCATCCGTGAATCATTATCCGAAAAAATAATGGTTAGTATACGATAAGATAATTCCCAAAAATAATAATCCTTAATAATAAATACTATTTTTAATTTATAAAATTCAACAGTAATACCAGAAGTTCAACATATACCATTCAACAAATAACTATCCTTAAAATTCTGAAAAATAATCCAAAATATGATTGAATCTAAAAATTCAAAAGGGTTTTATCACATTTTATTCCAAGATAAATTTAAACATCTATATCCAAATACCATAAAACACTCTTAAGATCTTATACTAAAATGTAAATATCCTTGTAATAATTATGATATGTTAACAGTTTCCATAAATAACCTTAATAACCTTAATCTTATAATAAAATAATATATTCTTCTAAAATATAATTCAAACATTGTTTCTAAAATAAAATCTCATATTATTCCATTTACATTGATCATATAGGGTGCCCAAAATAGTCAATATCTTCAAAAATAACATTTATCACTTAATCACATAACCAATTTAAAATCCCACAAATATTTATTTGATAAAACATAAGTTCCAAAAATGAACTTATTCGTATTCTATAAACTCTTCTAACTAAATGGAAATGTTATACAAACCAGGGACATCACGTAGTCTAGTGGTAGGTGATTCATCCTTGTCACCCATCGGTTGTGGGTTCAATTTACACACCCTTACCGAATGTGACGAGTTATCACCCATCTTGTGATTTTTCCCTTTTTATAATACTCACAAATGAGCCTAACATTTTTTAACCTCAAATTCATTCTTATACCTCTCATTTTCATCCAACCTCATAATAACCTCAACCCATTAATTCATGATGTCTTATATATATCATCATTTTTTTCACCTCCATATGATTTAATAAAACTATTCCCTAAAGAACAAACATGATATTGTGATCATGGAGTCCACCTGAAATCATCATTATTATGTTCACATAGATATAATTTCCATGCATTGAAATAATTATTTAGAGATTATTCAAAGTCACTTTCGTCCTTTTTCCAAATACACCTTATACAACTTGGTTTGTATAGGTGTTCATAGAAAAATAGTTTTGGAAAATAATCATGTATGATATATAATTTTATAACATCATAAAAGACATTCTTTTTATAAAACATCCAGACCACCTTTTAGTAAAAACATTCAATTAATGGTACTTTTAAAATAATATAACAATGTTCTGAAAGACTATATTTTAAATTCTAGTATAAAAAGGTCATGCAAGTGTCTCCTTCTTTAGTATATTTTTTTAAAATCATTATGTGCTTCAAAATCATTTGATAAGGTAAAATATCTAAAATTTCCTTAATAATATTTACCTTTTATAAAAATATTAGAATATTAAGAAAATATGATTTGATTAAAAACAACCAATGATACATTTTGGTATCGAGTTATGGTTTAGGTTTTTAAAATCTCAAACAACTTCTTGCAAGTGATTTATATTTTATAAAAAGTTTCAGAATCATCCGGACGTGACTCTCTAATAATTATTACAAGAAAATCATCAAGAATGGATTTGAGTGTTGTTTGAGATCCTCCTCCTTCTATTTTTAATTAACATTACTTTATCTGAAAATTTATATAACAATGGTTTAACTAAAATAATATACATGGAAACTTACGATTTATTTAACAAAACTCTTAAACCTTAAATTTTCTGGACCTATCCTATGATACCATCTATAAGGCCCAGACAATAAATATTATATAATATTTAGTTTTATTAAAGAATTTAATTTATTTCACATTGGTTATATTTTTATTTTTAGAGTTTAAGAGAATTAGGCCATAAATATTACATAAAACACAAAAATTACATTGTATTCACTTGTGCTCACTATCAATTTTTTCACCAAATGAAGCTCTTTAAAATAAAACTCAATTTCTTAGTCTTTATAAAAAAATTCATGAAATTCAACATGATTTATTCCTTCATATTACCCATCATTATATCCTATATAAAAAATTAAAAATCATGTTATGATCATAAAAATATCATCAAAGGATATAAAATAAGGAAACAAAATGTTAACCCATTAATATTTTAAACTGATTGAAAACATTTTCCTAAAATTATATTTTTCACCCATATAAAATAAACTCTATAACATATCTCATGAAATAATCAGATTACTAAAAAAATTATATGCAATTTTATACCATAAATCATAAATCCTAAAGGTAACTTGTGGAATCCATATCATACTTACATTTTAGCTTTCACACCGAAATAGGAAGTAACCTTCATGGTTATATTTGAAATACCCATCACAGTATATTCCCTAAATATATTAGGATAAACCTTATCATTTACCTTTGTCTCTTTACCCAATGAATTGAAGGGATATCATGGTCTCACCCACCATCAGTTTATCACATAACCACCTGTATACATAAACAATTTCCAAGAACCATCACATTATTGTAACACATAAAACAAGCATAAAGGAAAAATAACATTAACAAATTTCAATAATGAGAGATAATTTCAGGATATTGATTAAATAAATCTATTATCAAATCAATTTTAAATTGAAAAATACATTAAAGGTGAATATGGTATTTATTTTTCATTTAAAAACATTACGGCTTGTAGAGGAAGCCAAATATCAGACATCAATTTCGGCGGTGGAGAAGTCATTGGCTCAGCATTAATTTAAAACATTAAATTTTCATTTTATAATGTATAATGATTCATATATAAAGTTTTCTTTTATAATACTTTTAATGAAATTATAAGTAAAATGGGTTGATTTTAGACCTTATAAAAGAAATTGGTGTATAACATCAAAATATGCCTCAATGAAAGGAGATTGAGATGAAACCCCTTAAAAAGATCATATCATTAGACTGATAATAAATCAATGACATAATTATGTGTGAAAAATATAAATACACCAAATATAACTATATATTTAGTTTCAAACAATAATATGTCATTCAAACGTATTCATGTAAAAATAAAACCACTAACATGGATATTTTACTCAAAGAATGGAAATTGAGTTAGGATTTCCATTACATTGAGTATAACTTGTCTCATACGTTATTTATTTTCCTCAATAATAAACTTAATTTAATTTATAATTTATTTATATCCTTTTTAAATTGTATTATTCCTTTTATATCACTTATTACCATATTATAAAAATTACATAACTACTTAAGTTCACATCGGACTTTTTGTCAATATTTGGTACTTGAGTAAAAAATGATCTTGTTTTGATGTAACTTTTCCATGTGTTCAAGAGTCCACACTCTCTAGAATTTTATATTTATCACTTTTATATAGTAAATATACTTTAATATCCATTCATTTAATATGGATATATAAAATTGAACAACATTACAATCATGGAGAAAGTAAGTCATATGTACGCATGAATAACGAATACCATTTTTCTTTGATCATTATGGAAATAAGTTAAATGTCATTTCATATTTCCAAAATGAAGATAAAATAATTAAATATCATACTAATAATTTAAAATTATTTATTTATTTATTTATAATCATACTTCAATAGTTTATGTGGAGAACGGATCACATTGCATCATGGAGACGGTAAGTCGTACGTATGCACAAGTGATGATATAATTCAAATAATAGTGAAATTGTGTGGAATTGGATGGTATATTAATTATAAATAATCATTATCAGGTAATATTAATTATTTAGATCCTTTATATTTTTCATTATATCCATTGATATAAAGTATAGATGAAAATAGTTCACACCACGGCATAGAGACGGTAATCCATACGAACACATGCATTACGATATTGTTTTTTAGGATGGGTAGAAGGATGAATATAGTTGTCCCATAACCATAAAAACATCTCAGAGTATATTATATTCTAGATTTATGACATTAATATAGAAAAAACATATGAAAGAGATGTATAATGAGAAATGAACTTTGAAAGAGTTGGTAAAACAATTACATTTTCTTTGAATTTCTCCATTTAAATTGCTCAAAATGACTCTTTAGGTTGGCTTTCTGCCCATCTTAGGGACTATATGACGATTTTTTTGAGATTATAACGATAAATGGTTAGGTTTTTACTAAAAAAATGAATTAGAGGTGTTAGAATTAGAGAAGAGTAGTTACATTTTTATAGGGGAGGGGAGGGGTACCCTTGGAAAGTATTAAAATAATATATGATGATAAATTAATTTTTAAATCAAGATGACTCCAAATTGAAAAATTTATAAGATAATATTATTATATCTATAATTAATATCATCCAAAAAATTATAAATGTTTGATTTAATTTCAAACCTTACCTTTTCGGTTTAGCCATTATTATTCTCTTATAGTTTTAATTTTGATGAAAAAAATTAATTATTAAGAAGATATTAATGTTACATATATGGGGAAAATTAACAATAATTGGGAAATTTATGAACTTTGAGATCTTTACATATTAACTTTGTGATTTTAAAATATTTTTATTATTTTTAAATAATTTAATAAAAAAATTATAAGACATAAATTATGTCAACTTTTACACTATTTTTTTGAATTTAAATAAAATCCAAACATAGAGATAAATTAGAACAGACCCATTATTATTCTTCTATCATTTCATATTCATCTATAAAATTATTTTAAGAATAAATTATGTTAAATAATATTTATTTTAATATTTATAATAACATACATTTGATTCTTTCATTAATAAAGAAATAATTTCATCATCATTTTGTCATGATTAAATTTAATTATTTACTGAATCAAAGTTATAAATAAACTACAATGATGTGGATAATATTTTTTTATTTTCAATTAATATTTATAGTCGAATAGATCACATATATATCTCTATTAAAAAAACATGTAATAAGAATCATGTTTATGATCATTTTTCATTTAGCTTAAATTAAAAGTTATTATTATCATAATCACATGCAAGTGGATTCCCAATGACAAATTTTCAAACCAAGGGTTATCATGGTTGGAAATATCTCATCCAATAACATTAATATATGTGTTAGGGTAGTTATATATAATTATAATATTATTTTACCCTTATTTACCTGATTTAACTATTAACTATGGTAAATAAACAACTAAATATTCTATTCACCAAAAATTATTTTGATTCTATTAAACCAAATTTTTTATACTGATTAAAAAGTGTATTTTATTTTTAAAATATTAAATTCACATAAGTGGAAAATTTAAATTTAAATTTAATCATGTTCTCTGAATGAGAAAATTAGTTTTTAAAAAGTAAAAACCCTCAAAATATTAACATTTTTTTATATAAAATTTCAATGTGAAATTATTTCTAATGACAAAAATTATATTAAATGATAAAAACATAGTCCAATTTCACTTCAAAACCAATTAAAATGATAACATAGCTATATAAATAAATTATATGAAAATGAGGTTTGGAATTAAAATGCAGTATTTCCCACAATTCATTAGAAAATGAATTTTATCATAAAAATACCAAAATTCCACCAAAGTAAACTTTGATGTCTTGGTTCTAAATAATAATTTTATATTAAAAATTAGAAAATATAAAACTAAAAAAATACTATATTTAAAAAGGTTTCACCCTCAAAAGGTGGTAACATAGCCTTTAATAAATATTAGAGTATGTTATTCAAAGAACAGGATTTATTCTCATTTTATGACTCTAAAATTTATTATATGAAAGTAAAAAACATTAAATAAACCTGCTTAAACATAATATAGTTTATTTTTTTCATTCCTTAAATACAATTTCAAGGAAATTATGACCATTTAAAATAAAAATAATAATGTATTATTTTTCGATATATCTCAATCTTGTGTGCAACATTTGATTTCAGAGAAACTTGTTTTCATGTGTCTGGTATGCTTTCAGACATAGAGTACACTTTTAAGTAAACTTGATATAAAATTATTAAATACTAACAGATATGAAAAATTATTATTCTATAATTACTTGGGATGTAACATTATAATTACCTACAAAACCATTTAAATGTTACCTAAGTATATTTTAATGCAATGAATAACAAAATAGAACATATAAAAGGTCCAAGCACAAGTGATAACATAACTAGACAATCTTGTCCACTATAAAAATTTTCCTACTAGCAAGATAATTATTAATTTTAATCCACCATAACAATTTTACATGGTTATTTCCTATTAGATGAATTTATATAAATATATATATATTTTTAAAAAAAATGTTAACAAAATAAAATATTTTTTTCTCATCCAATATGGAAAAATTAAAAATCTATATTAATGTAATTATTCATATATAACAACATCTAATGATAATTTTTATTTTATAATATTTGATATCGTATTATTAAATCAATATATTTATATCCTTGGGTGGCCAATGATGACGATGTTTTATGTTTTATTCCATGAACCTCATTTTATTTCCATGGAATAATTTAGTTATTAGGGAATAATTATTATTTATATGACCAGGTGGACACCATGTGAATGGTTTTGTTTATTTGATGGATCATATTAAAATTATATAGAACTCAAATGAATTAGTTAATGATTGATGTCACAAGATATAATATGAAGAAAATGTGTACTGAACCCATTCCCAAGATGAATATATTTTGAGGAGTTAACACACAAAATTATTGGAAACATTCCATGATGAGGGGATGGTCTTTGTTGAATCACATGACTAAAAAATTATTTTCTATGATTTTATTCTACTAAAATTCCAATGAAATGATTTTAGGAAGATGATATGTTCCCATAACTAATGATTTTATACTGATTATTCCTAACTCATATGGTGAATTTAATTTTAATTTATTATACTTTATAACAAGACTCGTGATTTATCATCTATGAAAATTTTGGTATAAACATCATAAGATCTGATCAATCTTCTATACCCTTATAATTATTTCATTTATTAATATGACCATCAATTTTTATCTCCCAAGTTTACCCTTATTGAGAATCTAAGGTGATTTTTTTTATATTTCCTTTTACCCATTTTATAATGAATGTTCCTAAATATAAAATTTCTTGAAAGGGTAAAATGATATATTAGCATTATATAAGTAATTAAAATATTTTATTGATAAAATATAATATTATATTTGGTCCACAGTTATTATATATCATTGTGATTCAGGGTTGAGTTATTTTGTGAAATTTATTTAATATTTATATAGAATGATGACGTATTTATATATGATAATATTTTGCTACCAGATTTTTATTAGATAAGGGTCTAGTAATATTACTAGAATTTATTATATTAAATATAAGGATAAAACTAATTTGAAAATGATTAAATAATAATTATATTGGGTTAACCTAATATTCATAATGATTACTAATATGTTTTCATATTTTAGGACATACCAGGAATGATTTTCATGATTATATAATTTTCCTTTTTTTATTATTATATCATGAAAATTATTCAATATTTTTATGTTTTTCAAAATTTCTTGAATAATGAGGATTCTTTTTTTGCAAAAAAATGTTGAGGGGAATGAAATGATTGTCCTACTAAAAACTAAATGGAAAGGGGGATGGATTGAAAAAAATATTTTTATAGGATAATGAAACTATCTAAATACATGGGTCATTTAGATCTTCTAATTGATAAAAAGTAATGGACATTACTCATGAATTCTATCATGATACAACATCCAAATTTTTTACTTTCTCCGCTCATCCATTAGTTGCCAAATGATAGATTAGTACAATTGAAAATATATTTTAAATTTTCAAATTCCCATAGCATGAAATTATACTTCTGAATGGGTAACATTAGGATGTAAAAGTAGACAAATTATGCTGAATAATATGAATAAAAAGAAAGATAAATAATTTGAATTTAATTTTTGGGATGAGTTTAGGAGTGTAGTTTTAAATAACTAAATTCAACCCAATTATTTTATAAAAAAGTGAATTAATTGATCTTAAGAAGAAGGGTAATCAATATATAGTCACATATGAGGAAAAAATTTCAAAACATGTGATATATTATTATAGTGTATTCATTAATCATAAAATAAAAATTTAATGTATTTCAATGTTTTATAAAAATTTATTTTAAACGATTTGTCCATAAAACATTATTAGTTATGATGAAATCAATCCATGTGCTCTCAATTATAATTATTTATTATGTATTCCTGTCATTTTCATTGTTTATATATTAATTGAGAGGTTATTTATTAAGATATTCTAAAAATAGGTAACAAATTCAAATGAAATTTATTCATATATTATTCAATATCTTAGAAGAGATTCATGGGGGGATTTTTTTATTGAAACTAAAAATTGTTTTAGTTGTGGAAAATTTGGTTTTTGAACAAGTGAATTCTAATTACATGTTAATAGGAACACAAATAAAATTAATTTGGATATTGATTAACCAAATATACCATCCATAATACATTTCCATTTCTACATGGTGTATATGAATTATGACATATATAACATGAGTCCAAGGGTTAATAACTCTATTATGAATCAATAACCTCTTATTATTAGTGGTAAAACCAAAATATATTATGATAACAATATCTAATTTGGAATGAGATAATGTTTTATTGAAAGGTACACTTTTCTTCTTCTTTATAACTATAAATGACTTATTTTATTCTAGTTATAAAAAAATTATATCATAATTTTTTTAAGGTTTTCACATCACCACATCAAAAATTTAATATTAAATTATCACTGAAAACACATATTGGTAATATCATCTCTTCTCGTTTCCATAGCTTCACTCTGCAAGATATTTATTTATTTTTTCTCAAAATATTATGGTATACAATATAATTTAATGTCATGTGATAATGGAAATGTATTGGAATTATTAATATATATCCAATATCTATTACTGGGGAATGGAATTCTTTTTTCGTATTACGAATGTGGAAATGATGGTATATAAGAACTGCGATAAATATGGAAATCCAATATAAACTAATTTAAGTATATTAATATTATTAACTATTAATATGGAAAATCTATATCAAATGGTTGGGGAGAAATTCAATATTTAATATAAGAAAATTTTTCAAGAATATGATATTATATTTCATAAAGTATTTCCATATCTTCTCTTGAATCTGAATGTAGAGTTCTCATTCAAACTTATTCATGGTGTAATTGTTATATCAATTAAAAATAATAAAATGAAACAAAATGGTTCAAAGGATTGATGAACTAAATCATAGAAAATATTTAAATTTGACTAATTCAACAATCTGTCTAACCATAGGGTTTCCACTTCTTTTTTCTAAAAATAGTGATTGGGCAATGAATAATTTCACTGATTATAGAGAAGATAATGAGATTTAAATAAAGAAAATGTATCTCCAACCCCATATTTATTATTTTTGATCAATTATGGTGACACCAATATATTTCAAATATGGACATTCGATCCTGATATTGTTATTTATTTGTCAAAAGATGTTATATGAAAGTTAATCTTATATGGAAACTCTTCTAATTATGAATTTATTGTGATGCTATTTAAAAAAACTAATGTTTCCACCATGTTTTTATATTTAATTGAAATCTTTTATATATATTAGGTTTATTAGATTTTTTATTCATTATAGATGATATTCTGGTATATTCACAAAGAAATAATGATCATAATGATTATTTTTTAATTGTGTTAATGACCATGTTAAAGGAGAAGATGTTTGAAAAGTTATCATATTTGATTTATATAAATTGAATTTATCAATATTGGGTTAGGTAGTTACATGTGAGGGTCCATTGTTTGATATGTTAATTACTGATGTTATTGAACAGTGGTAAAAATCAGTAAATATTATTGTAATAAAAAATATCATATGTCGTACGAACTCTACAGATATATATACATAATATTTTACACCTATAAAATCCACTAATAATGTTTATTCATAAAAAACAAGTTTCAATTAATTAATTAATATGAGTAATATTTTAGGAAATAGAATACCAATATTTTCATTTCATATATAATTACACTACACTATAATAGAGAAATTATTTTCATCTATAGGTTTTCATCATGAAAGGTACTAGTAAATTTTTTCATGTCGAATGACATTATAGTATCTCAAGTAAAATTAAAATTTACTTTTCTTGAGAATACATACGCAACTCAAGTTTTGGAAATTGATTGGGTAATATTTTTTTAAAATTAATTGGCATAATTATTATTGTTAATATGTTTATAATAATACCTGTCAAAAAATATTTGATTATGTATTTTCAAAAAAATTGTTGAATATTAAAATATGGATATGGTTGGAACTAAAAAAATTATGAGTTCTCGATATGTTAGAATATTTTGAAGGTGAACCTGGTGATAGATGCTCTGAGATATAAGGAACATACTTTTGTTTAATGATATTAGTTGAAAAATACCCACTACTACTAAATTTGTAGATGATGTACATTAAAATAATAAGGTACAGAGTGTGATCCTAATATTACCAGATTAAAGGTCAATCGTCCATTCATGATATGATTAATGAGGAGCATAAGTTAAATGTAGAGTTTCAAAAACATATATGGAATATTCATTTGTTTATTAAAGATTTTAGTGGAATGGGAAGCTTAATTATAAGTGTATTCCCCCCATAAATACAAAAAAAATGATGAAGTGGGTGGAAGATTATGTAAACAAATTATCATTCCCTATTCATATTGAGGATCGAAGATGTATAGAGATGTTTAGGATAATTTCAAATGGGAAAACATGAATTCAGATATTGAAGAGTATATATCTATTTTCTTGGTGTACCAACATTTTGGGGATGAGATGTATATATGAATGGTATTATTATAACAATTGCCTATAATAGAGTTTAATGGTTAAATCATCGCCGTATATTTTCTCATAGGGATACCTAATAAAGATAATGGTTATAATCCAATTTCATTTATAATTTATATCCATATTAAATAAGAAAACATAATTTATATTTTATATTATTTATATCTTGTTCATCAATCCTAGTTATATGTGAAGGAATTTGTTTGTTTCATGGTGTTACAATTTAAATAGTATTTGATTATGATTTGAGGTTTAAAATGATGATTAATATAATTATTTATCATGATTCGAATATAGAGGTTATCATTTTCACTAGGAAACCTTCCTGGATAAATTTTATCCTTGTTTGTACCATTTAGAAATTAGAATACATATTGAAAACATACTTGAGTGATCATAAAGGAGGTTTGAATCAACATTTTATCTAGTCAAATATTCATACAATAATATAGATCACATGAGAATTCAGAGGGATCCTTATAAATAACAATATGGAAATATGAGAAGGGATGAATCATAGAGGTAGAAACTCTCTGAGGGAAATATATTCATATATGATCTAGTGGAGAAAATTGTAAAAAAGATTAATGAAATTATTCAATAAAACATTTTAGCTTTGATTTGATCGAAAAATTATATAGAAAATCATTGGTGATAATTGGACATCAATTTTGTTAATAACATATTTCCTAAAATACCTTATATTTAGCAGGTAATGATATCTATATTATATGTAACTATAAACCATAATTATATAAATTCAAGTGATAATATTGATAATATTGGGAATATAAACTATCCTTGGGTGATATATCCAATAATATACTTTTTTTACAATGTAATCCATGAAATCATTTTTAGAATGTAAAAACTAGATCCTTCATATAGTGTGGAAATAGTGGTTTTACTATAAGATCATGAACACTCATATCAAGATAGACTATTATATGTTAGGGATTATATGGATAATGTGATATAGAACATGACCACTCTATTGGTGTGGTATGGGGTAGGAGTTAGAAATGTTAAGAGGAAATATGTAAACCAATGGATGAAATGAGCTCGAATTATATTATGATGTTAATGCCATTGTAAAAAAAATTCTATGGTGAAATTATTATAAGGGTATTAGTGCGCAACAATATAAGATTATATAATATATTTCACATTACTAAATATATTATTTCTATAACTTGTGATGAAAAAACCCAAAACTTATGTGCATTTTCCGAATATATTAACAAATTAATAAAAATATATTTTATTAGAATGAAATATTATTTTTGAACAAAATTTATAATTATATAATAAATTTTATTGATCAAAAAGATCAAATTTTAAATAATTTATTAACTAGAATTATTTTACAATATGTTCTCTAATTAAATATTATTTCACTGTGTTGGGAATACGGAAAAGTAATTTTTAAAAATGAAAAAAAAAATCATTAGTTATTAATTTGATATAAATGGAAAAAAATTGATAGAAAAATAGAATTTTTCCAGAAAAAATTTATTTATGCTTGAATTGTTTTATCATAATAAGTAAAATTAGATAATATTGATGAATTATTGTAAACATTTTATATAATAAATTTAATAAAATATATTATCATTCATTTAATAATTTCTATAATTAAAGGAATGTGAATTAATTTATTATAATTATTAAAAGTATATTTTTTTAGAAATAGATTTCATTATAATTTATTCAATTATATTCAAATAAAGACTTACACAAATCAATGTAATTAAGCATAAATAAAATTTCATCAGAGAAAATTCCTTCCATTGTGGCGACTCTGAAGGTATACTCAAATCAATTCGTCAAATTATTAAATAAAATTTCATCCTAGAAAATATGATAAAATGGAATAAAATATTTAAATTTTTATCTAAAAATAGTCTCTATTGTCAAATTCAATTTTGGGGGGAAGGATTTGTAGATGAGGTTAAAATTTTTACTACAGTAAAGCTAAAAAAAGGGTTATACTAAACTGATAAGGGATATAAAAAATTAAAAACTTCTCAAAATCATGTTATTTAGTTATATTTATACACAACATTATGTCAATATAACATTTCGGATATTTTGGTTCACCATATATTGAATAATACTTTATCATGTATTAATGTACCATGAAGTTAAAATGATTCAATAAAAGAAAAATATAAAATATATTCTACTCTCATAACATATACAAAAAATTGAAAATTAATTAATATTCATTCATAACAAAACAATATCTTAACATCTATACATCCAACATAGATATTTTTATCCCTTACTATAACTAAACCAAGAAGGATTATGGTGTACGCCAAATGTGGATTCAAATGAATAGTTCATTTCCTTTTCTAATGTATTTTGAGTTTCATTCATCTATAATTACTATAAATCTATTTTATCCATAATTTAATTTTTAATTAAAATAATTAGGGTAATAAATTCTTATAATGATAATGTTATATACATTGTATACCACTTTACTTCCTATCATTATTTAAAACATTGTTTGTGTGTAAATGAGGGATACCACTTTTATGATTTGAGGTGTTATTATTATCATTTCATCCATAAATGGATTTTAATGTTGATATATTTAATAAATATATATTATATTTTTGGTATTATTAAGATAATAGGAGTATATATTATTATAAACATTTCCTTCATTCTATTATTTTTTAAATGAAAACATTACTCATGTGTACATATAGACTACCAAATCGATTAAACAATTTAATTCATTTTGCAACCCCACTTTATATGAATGTTAAAAAAATTGTATATAATTAATAAATACGAGACTGATATAAATTTTATGTCTATGGGGATTATTAAACCATATAAATGTTATAGGGATAAAAATCATCAAACTATAACATGCATGGGATATAGTTTATTGTTCACCTGAATATTAATTTTGATGATGATATTTTAATAGATGTGAAGTCAAAAAATATAATGGGATAATATATATTGTAAGAATACTAATTTTATTATTCTTGTATATATGTATCATTAATATAAACAGATTATAATTGTATTTATGACCTAGTATATTGAATTTGAGGACATCGTGTAAGGTTTTTTGTAATGAGTGACTATGTAAAATTACAATTTGGGGAGATTATATGATCTTTTTCAGTTATACCACACCTACATTCAAACCCACATATTATTTCTAGGGTTTTCAATTTTCCATATCATTATCCTCCCTTTGGTATTTAAAAACCTCTACAATAGTATTATTTAATATAAAACTAGAATTATTTCCTATTAAACAGTTGACCACTTTCTTCGATGTTTAGTTTTGATATTTTTTTTAAGAAAGTGATATTATATAATTCATTTATTATTTAAAATCCATTTTAAAAAATATTTTATATTATTTTCAATTGATTAAAGTTTTTTAATAATATTTTTGAAATATCTTATTTATAAATTTTTATAAACAGTGTTTTAAGAATTATTATTTTATTTTTTTCACATAAATGGATTTTCCCATCACTATCATAATTCTATGTACTTATGATTACATTAAATTTTTCCATGTAAATCTTTAATAATTATATTTTAATCTATATTATATGAATTTATTTTTACAAATTTATTAAATGAAATTGATATTTTCATATTATTTCGAGGAATAGTTCAAATGATATTTTGAAGGTATTTTTCATCAATATCCACATCATTTTATTACTCTAATTCTTCAAGGGGGATATGATCATATGATACAATGGAAGACTTATATATATTTTTCAACATCTAATCTGTGGGACTAGAAATATATATTCATCCAATGAATTTGGTAATTATTGATATCTCATGGTATAATATGATGGGGATTGGTAGTAATACCATTAATGGGATAAAAAAGGTTACATTATGAATTACTTGGTAGTGATCCATGTATAATGAAATTATTATATATGATTATTAAAGTTATAGAATTCTTATTAAAATTTCTTATGATTATGATATTCTCTCATGTATAATTAATCATTAATGATTACTCATCGTGATTAAAAATAATGCATTTTTAATTTCTTCTTCATTATCATATGACACGTGATTTATGATCTATGAAGGATTATTAATGAAATTCGTAATACATGATCATAAAACATCACATTTTTCTCACTTTATGGTTTTATATGATCATTTATTTAAATATATAATGTTTTCCCTTGTAGAGAATCAAATCTTAGACATTTTATATTTCCATTTCCTTGGGATATGAAGGAAGGATATATATATATATATAATTTTTACATGAAATGTATACTAGGATAGTGAAATTGAGGTAAATGTTTATTATCAATCATAAAATAAAGTTATTATATATCAAAACTAAATATAACATAATTTTTTATTGTTTTTTTCTTAACATGTTATTGCACAATATATTGATTATTCATCTAAAATAATACAATACTTATGTGTGTTATTCCTTATGAACCACACTAAATATTTACCCACTCTATTAGAGATCTGTATACAAATTTCCCCCCTCCTCAAATATAATCATAAAATACCATAAAATGGACACAAAAATTAAAAAAAAAATATACCAACATTATCAAAATAAAAAAATTTAATTTTAAAAAAAAAGAATAATAACATATATTAAATTCATAAATGTTAAATTAAATATACTATTCATGGTTAATGGATACCAAATTTAAAAATTGGACATATAAATTATTTTGTAAATCCATGAAAATTTAGAGGTGAATCGTTATAGTGAATAACATCCATGATAATATGAAAATTATATCAAGTGGTAAAAATTAATAAATAATTATTTTCAAACTATTATAATGAATATAGAGAATTAAACATGTAGAAAATGAAAAGAAATAAATTTAATCCTTTTAATAGAATTTCAAACATATTATAAATTAGCCTTAAAAAATAATCTATTTTATATAAAATAATATTCAAATAATTGTGATATGGATTTGAAACTACTAAATGGAATACATTGAAACATATAAACTAATTTTTAATAAAAACATTGATTAACTCGAGTCTAGACTCCATTCATAAAAAATCAGTACTCTAGAAAAAAAAAATTATAAACAATTAGTTAATTTCTTTAAAAATATTATTTTTATTTAATTATACTTTTATAATTATTAAATTTATTTTCATGTTTAATATGTTATCTTGAATTTTGTAGTTTAAATTGCGAATTTTTGTTTCATTTTCTTAATAATCTCCATTATATATTAGGTACACTTGTAATAGTAAAAATTTATTTTCTTGGTTTTATATAAGTTCCAGATGTGGTTTGGTAGATCATTCAAATAATTACATAAAAAATAGATCACCAAGTTGTGGTATGAATAAATATTCATGAAACACCTTTTATAAAAAAATATCTAAATTTAGACTTCGTTTTTCAATTTTATTTCTATTATAATTATTCATATTTTATCCCACTATAATTAATATATATATATATATATATATAAATTCTAAAAAATAGTTATATTTAGGTGTAAATTATAATACATAATGTAAACATTTTATCATCATTTAGTTTGGTTGTATAACTAACCCAATCAAGAAATTATTATAACGACCAAATGAGTACGAATATAATATTTTATAGTAGTTATATAGCTTCTAAAGATTAATTTTGTTTAAAACGAATTAATTATCATAATAAGTATGAGTCAATAAGAATAATATAATGAAGATAAATAAAAATTAATTATAAAAAAATCACTACATATATATTTTATTAGTATGTTTATTTTAGAAGGTTATATATTACAATGAAATTTTATTATTATTATTATTATTATTATTATTCAATGGATGGCTATCTTCATATGATTTTAGAAATTTTCAAATTAACATATTTATTATTTTAATTCATTTTTCAGACAGCCAATATCTATTAGTGATGAAAACATATCTACATCATCCACGATAGCAGTAGTATTAATGGACAAAAAAAGTAAAATTTTCATTTTTCATATTGATATTAGACTGGAATAAATTTCTTTTTTTAATTAAAAATATATTATATTGAAAATATTGATTTTATTAAAGTATAATGGGAATAATGGACTTATATGATCTGTATGAAGAAGAAACCTGGAAGAATAGTGTTACAATAATTTATTATTCTTTTGATAACCACATTATACTTTTATAGTTTTTTATTTGGGGAATAGAAAATAATTTGTATGTAGAATGTAATGTTGTGATGGTATATTGTCATATCTTGGTTTTTATAAGGTCCTCAATGTGTGCAGAAAATATTATTGGTGAAGGAATAGATTTATAATTTAGAGGAGTGAAACTCTGGTAGATAATGATATCACAAAAATCATATATATAACTTTCTCATGGTATAATGGTACAAAGGAAAACACAATTAAACTTTAGGATAGGATATGATGAAATTTTTTAATGAACTATAATGGAATTATGGGGATTAATTATTAATACTCAAGGAATACAATGCAAATATAAGATATAATGTTAAGTTAAAAGGATCAATTAAATCCCAAAATAATTAGGAAATGTAATTAAACTTCAAACAATTATAATTTGTGAAAAAATAAAACTTATGTGATGAATTAATTTATATAAATTAAATTATTATGTAATTTTAACAATTAATAACTCATTAATTAAATGTAGGAAATTAATTGAAAAGGAAAATATTCACAATACTAATGATAAAAATGATCAATAATTTGTTAATGAATTTAGAAAATTGCTCAATTTTTAGGCACCTACATATCAAACATCAAAGGTGTGAGGTTTTTTTGAATTAGTAGACATTGATATTAGCACTGTGGTGGAAAAAAAACCCAAAATCATTGAAATTATTATTAGATAAGATATATAAAAATATAGAACTTGGTTATATTGGTTTATCATGAAACTGAAGAGAAGCATCTCGGTATTACTAGTATAAAATGAACAATAAAATAAAGATAAAATTTATATTTTTGTCCATGAAATCCCATTGAAGAAGTTCTCAAAATTATCTATAACTATTGAGAATAAAATTTTTAGTGAAATATAGAGATAAATATGGATATCAATGATTTATATGAATGAAAAACATAGATATCTCAAAAATAGTAACAACAAATGAAAAATTGAAGATTCTAATTATAGAAATTTCCATGGGATAAATGTGTATAAAATTCGGTCGGAGCCATGTCATGAGTATCATCCAATGGGATAAATATGTATCCTTTAATGGTATAATAATCATATTGGAGGTTTAATTTGTTAAAAATATCTCTTGGAGACAATTCTTGTTGGGTATTTTGACTTTTTAACTCGACAGTGCTACTAGTCAACAAATTCCATAGACAAGTCAGTGAGCTTTTAGTAGCCTTACATTTTGATTCAGTCTCAACTTGGTATCCACTATCGTCTATCAGTAATATAGTGAGAAACCATTAGTTTTGTATAATCTATCACATTCTACCTTATGTCCAATGACACAAAATGGTGTAGTTGGTCAAAATCTAATATCTAAAGGCCTCTGCCCAATTTCACTAACAAGCCAGTGATACTCGAAAAGCTAACCAGGGTTATCCAAGAATAATATATCATCATTTTGACTTATTCATTCACCTTTATTAATTTTGTTTTAAAATTTAAATCATAAAAAAATGATCAAAAATATATATTTAAATCTATATAAATCGACTAGGTAAATGAATAAACTGTGTTTATAATCATTAAAACACAATCTATGAGAGTGAAGAACATCAATTTCCCACTTTTTTATGATTGCAATTAATTTATATATGTCAACTATATAATAAAATTAAATTTAAATATTTTTAAATATAAAACATTCATAAAAAATTCGTATGGGATGGAAAAATCATTTTCAAAACACAAAAGATTAAAAAATGATTATTTTTTAGGGATTAACAAAATACTAGTTCAAAATAATATATTTTTTACATATATTTAATAAATTGAAATAAATTATTAATCCCATTGAGTACCTTTTGTTCTCCAGAAATGTCATCCAACATTTAATATATATGAAAAATCGAAGTAAATAATTAAAAATTTCACAATGATAACATCAATTTGTCTAAATATATAAATATCTATAAAGACCTGTAATTCCCATGGAAATTGTTTTTCTTAAATACAAGTAAATTTTTATGAGTCTGCAAATACTAACGGTGCATGATTCCAAGGCCCGGTGTGCCCGAAATCAATTTCTAAAGTTTTGTTCGGGTACGTTCAGTAAACGTATGAGCAAGTTTTTATAACTTTTGAACTGGTGCTCGGGATTGAAATCTGAGGGCACCGTTGAACTCGCAGTGCTGGTATTTGCTTAAGAAGACTTTCACCTCGATGACAGTTCGTCGAGAATAAAAGATAGTTTTTTCATTTTTGGGGAAAATAATAAAATAAAGTGAGATTCAATTTATTTTTATTTGATCCCCCATGTGGGTGTTTGGTGGTTAAAACCTCCTCATGGAAGTTGGAGGTTGGACCACTACACCTTAACCTCCCTTGAGAGGTTATGGTGGTGGGGACCACCTGAACCTAACCTCTCCCGAGAGGTTACGACATGTGGACCACATGGGACTAAACACCCTACTGATGGAGGAGAGTAAAACTTCTCAACTCTACCTCATTAATGAGGGAGAGCCTCTTTAGCTCCCCTTTAATTAATTGGTGCCAACTCCTCTAATTAATTTGTTCCAACACTCATGCATTTATTAGGTGGGGAAAATTAAAATTAATTCACCAATTTGATTTTTGTGCCAACAACTAAAATAATAGAAAATCTATTATTTTTGGTTTGCATTTCTCATTTGGTGGATCTTAGGAAGAGAAGTGCTTTAGAGAAAAGCACCCAATGAAGAACGAAGAATGAAGAATGAAGAACGCCGGCGAGGATCGACTTTGACTTCATTCCTCGGCTCCTACCGACGTGGATCGTTTTCCACAACTGACCTACCCTCCGCATTGTCATCAATGAGCCGACCCAGCTCTGGCTTGGAAGTGTACGGTAGATGCGAAGAACGAAGAACCCCTTGGTCTTCTTCCCGCAACTTCATTTTCGATGACCAACGATAAAAGGTAGGGGGATTATTTTGTGTAACTTTCCTTTTCTTTTTCTCTTCTTCGGATTGGAAAGGAATTATTGCGGGGTTATAAAAAAAATTTGTCCAAATATCTTACTCTTTGTTGAGCCAAGTGTTACCACCCTAAATGGAGGGGGTGCGGGCCAAACCAACATGGCCCGACCCCTCCGTCGTTCTTGTTTGTGTTGTTTCTCGGCATGGGGACGAAGTGACCTTGACGGTGAAGAAGGCACAGGAAAATCCCTCACTTCCCGCGGCCTCCGCAAACCGCGTTGCCCCTGCGTTGTTCTGGTGCCCCGACAGAGTCGGATCTGTGGGCCTAACCACTGCCAACCTCTCACATGCCCGGCCGCACCGATGCCCGCCTCCCATGCGCCCCGGCTGAAACCTGTTGGCCCACGCTGGCCCGAGCCACGCCGAACCATGTTGGCCCAAACCGGCCGACCCGACCTCGCATCCTCCCAACCGCCTACTGGATAGGCCGCGCCTTACCCGGCCACCCGATGGCCTACCTGGCACCCTTCCTGGCCGCCCGTCGGCCCGCTTGGTGCCCTGCCTAGTCTCTTCTCAGCATGGTGGCTTCCTACCCGGCCCCCCGCTGGCCGACCTGGTGCCCTGCCCGGCCGCATGCCCCCTGGCCATGCCTATCCTGGCCACCTCCCGGCCGCCCGACCTCCCAAACCAGCCAGTGGCCCCCCTTGCAGTGCCCTAGCCGAACTGGCCCGGCCACGCCCTTTGGGCCAAGCCGAGTCGGACCGTGCCCTCATGACTCTACTGGTCGAACCGGCCCCGAGACCCGGCCGAACCGCCCTCATGACCTGCTGGGTTGGTCCCAGTGGGTCGGGCCGAACCAAACAGGTCGGCCCACCCAATGGGTCGAGCCAGACTTAACAGGTCTGCCAGGTCGACCCAGACCGGGTCGGCCCAAACTGGTTTGGGCCGAGTCAGTCTGACCGAGTCAGACCAGACCCGGGCCCACTACTGACCGCTTTACTTTCTTTGGTCATATCTTTGGCACCAGACGACCGTTTGATGAACCATCAACGATGTTGGTTTTCATGGAGCATGAAATTTCCTTTGAGTGTACCCCACTAGAGTTCGGGTTAATGTTGAGATATGGTCAGGTTGGATCGTACACAAATCCAACCAGGCCCCATGGACTAAAAGGCTAATAACTCATAGACTGAGCGTTCGATTGACGCGCTGTCTGTTGCGTTGATACCTCTATGATGTGTAGTACCATTGAGATACTTCTTCATGGGACTTCGTAAAAGTTAGAGCATCAACCTGTAGCTTGTGGATCGGATCTTCCAAAGACGAAAATGCATTTGTGTAGGAACCTAGTAGCTGGCTGAGACCTGACGACTGTTGACTGTTTGACTCGGAGTGGCTCTATTGGCCCAGTGGGGAGAAACATGGATTCATGGTAGACCCACAGTGGGGACTGACTTGGTGACATAGTAGACCCACATTATTCGACAGTAGGATTATCACAGTAGGCTATGAGGGGGAGAACATCTGTGTGACGCAGTAGACCCACGGTGGGGAGCACCTCTGTGTGACGTGGCAGACCCACGGTACTCGACAGGAGGAGTACCTCAGCAGTCCTAGGTTAGTGGGAAGTGCCTCTGTGTGATGTGGCAGGCCCACTGTAATTGATAGAGGAAGAGTTCTCCAGCAGCCGAGGGTTAAAATTGATACTATCCCTAGAATGAAAATCATGTTTGAGTTGAGTCAGTAACTTTTTTGTTTACCTCATGATTGAGATGGATTGCTTGATAACTTGGGTATATGTATGTACATATACCTATGTGGGGTTATCAATTGATTTCATACTTTGTGGATTATCCTTGATGGATTTTGTTAGACCTTGAGGGTCTCGGGGTCCCTACTGAGTATCGTTACACTCACCCATGCACGGGCTATTCTCGCACATCGTTGTGTTATTTGCAGATGACGAATAGCATTGACTGAGGCTGAGGGTACCAAGACTATATCGTAACTGAAGGTGGACCATACGACATGTCGGTATGTAGAGGAGACCGACAGACGTGGAGTTTTTTGGTGGATATCTGTATGTACCCTTCAGGTAGGATCTGTGGCGGGGGATCCATGAGCTACTCTTCACCTTTCAAATGTTTTTTCCTTTTCAGTTGTACTTGTATTTTCTTGTAGGGATTGTATTCCATCCCCTCTACATTCATCACTCTTTGTATACAATTTTACTTAGTGATTTTCTTCCAACTTGTACTCTTTTGTGTGGGTTTTCATGTTTTAATGGAAATGACTTCTTAGTTTATGGATTTAAGCCTTTAGTTCTAGTCATCTTCCCCTAGCCTATGGAGGGCGGGCTTGGGTTAGTCACGACATAGGCCCCGGGGTTGGGGTCATAAAAAATATGTATCTAAGGAGTTGGTTCTACTGCAGAACATAGGACTCGGATATTTCTTTTCTCTAAAGCAATATTTTTAAGGGAACTAAGTGTGGTTTCCAGTTAAGGGATTCCAACGTTGGTGCGGCAACCAAGATATCCATACACTAGGACTCTGACTTCTAATTTCCAACTTAGTGCATGAAAACCCTGATTGTGTGTGTGTTTTCAAAAGTCTTTTTTATGTCATCCCATCCAGGTCAGATCACCAGGTATAATCTTTTTACCATGTCGCATCTATTTATTTCAGGATGCCTCCCCACGGACGACCAGCTAGAGCACCGTGAGTTTTACGTGCGGATATCCCACCGAGCGATGAGGCCTTGGTTCAGGGCCATTTACCATTGGAGGCACCAGCAGTAACACTCCTCGTTGGGCCACCAATTCCACCAGCTCCAGCAATAGACGATGCATACGACTTTAGCATGTTGCACGAGTTCCAGCACTAGAGGCCACCCAGGTTTAGGAGAGAGATGGACCCACATGAAGTTGAGGATTTTTTGGAGGTTGTGGTGAGAGTCTTCCAACTTGTAGGGATGCCTGAAAAACTCATGGTGATTCTTGATTCCAGCCTTCGATAGGCAGCAGCGGGCAGATGGTGGAAATTGATGCTCTAGGTTCACGACAAGATGACGCTTCTTTGGGCAGACTTCGAGAGCCTGTTTTGTGCGGAGTTGGTTCTAGAGACCCTTATCATAGTGCGCATATAGGATCTACTTAATCTGCTGCAGGGAAGCATGATATTGGCACAGTACTTAGCGAGGTTCACCGACCACTTGTGCTACTCCACATATATGGTGTGGGACAAATTCTTTAGGGCTCAGACCTTTGAGTAAGGGATCAGGCAAGAGATCACGGTTTTGATGATCTCCCTCAGCATCCCGATGTAGGCAGGGGTGTTAGAGTGAGCCCTATTAGTGAAGAGATTCCTTGATGAGCAGTCTCCAGTAGTGAGACCCACTACAAGTTGGCATGCAGTAGATTCTTCTATAGCTGGCAGTAGACCGATGTCGCAGAGGTCCAAGAGGACCAGACGCATGGGAGGATGACTGCATGACTCAGGATTTGTTATATGGGTTACCCATGGAAAATACCCACATTCCATAAGCGGACAGTGTTACTCATGTGGCGGGCATGGTTATATGGCTCAGGACTGTCTGACCCGCCATTCGGATGATCAGCAGACGGTCGAAGGACCACCCAGGCAGAGATAGAGATTCGATCGAGGAGGTCTGTAGGGAGCAGGTGGATGTGGAAGAGGAGCTGGTCAGGTAGGTGGCGGTGGGAGACGTTTCAAGGTGTTACCACCACCACCACCAAGGGGTCCACCCCGACCACAGGGAGCAGGTGGACAAGTGAGATCTCAGCTTCAGGCAGCTGAAGCATACAACCATGGTGCTTCGGAGATAATTCAAGGTACGATTTGTGTCTACTCCATCGTAGCTGTAATACTTATAGACACAGGTTCCAGTCACTCTTTCATTGACAATGCCCTCGTTCACAGCTCAATGATTATGATGGAGTTGTTTGCTCGATCCTTATGGCTAGAGACACCTATGGGAGCAGACTCAACGATTACACACCTGTACTGGCAGTGTAATCTTACTCTTGGAGGTGAGAGCTTCGGCTAGGATCTCTTAGTTGAGGAATCGAGGCCTTACAACATCATCATGAGTATGGCCTTTTTATCTACAGTCCAAGCTCAGATCGACTGTATTTGGCGCAATGTGCGGTGTGTCCGCAAAGATGAGACTAGGTTTACTTTCACCGGTGAGAAGGGATCCTTTGCAGCAAAGGATGAACTTACTCGGGGGAGGGTGCAGCCAATCACTCATCAGTTGTCCTTCCTTACACTTGGAGAAGTTGACGTGGAGAGTTTGAGCTATCCTATAGTGGTGGACTAGTACGTGGATGTTTTCCCTGATGATATTCCAGGTATACCTCCTCACTGAGAGGTGGACTTTTACATTGAACTGTACCCCAGGACGACACCGATATCTACACTATCATATCGGATGGCTCCCGCTGAGCTTCTTGAGGTGCGGGTACAGCTAGAGGACTTGCTGGGGAAAGGATTCATCTGGACCAGTGTTTCTCCCTGGGCAGCCCTGATTCTGTTCTCCAGGAAGGTGGATGGGATCTTGAGGCTTTGTGTCGACTACCATCCTAAACCAGGTGACTGTGAAGAACACGTACCCACTCTTGAGTATTGACAACCTCTTTGATTAGCTGAATGGAGCACATTGGTTATCGAAGATAGACCTTGGATTAAGCTATCACCAGCTCAAAGATCGAGATGAGGATGTGCAGAAGATGGTCTTCAGATATTGGTACGGCCACTACGAGTTTCTGGTTATACCTTTCGTTGTAATCAATGCTCCAGTAGTGTTCATGGGACTCATGGATAGGATTTTCCAGCCAAACCTTGATCACATTGTCGTAGTCTTCATTGACGACATTATAATCTACTTGACTACTGAAGAGGAGCATGCCTACCATTTGCAGGTAGTACTAGACACAATCTAAGAGCACCATCTTTTTGGTAATCTCTCAAAGTGCCAGTTTTTGATCCGAGATGTTCACATTTTGGGACATGTCATCTAGGAGGCTGGAGTTGTATTGTATCCAGCAAATATTGAGGCGGTGCTTTGTTGGGAGCCACCAAGGAGTGTGACAGAGGTATGGAGTTTCTTGGGATTGGTTGGTTACTACCGAAGGTTCGTTCCAGACTTCTCCATAGTTGCAACACCACTATCATCCTTGAGAAAGAAGGGGCAGCCATTCATGTTGTCGGAGATATGCCAACAGTGCTTTCAGAATCTGAGGCAGAGGCTAACTACTGCCTCCATCTTGAGTCTTCCAGAGGAAGGTGTAGGGTATGTAGTCTACTGTGATGCATCGGGGACTGAACTCAGGTGTGTCCTGATGTAGAAGCAAGTGGTGATCGCGTATGGTTATCAGTAGTTGAGACAGCTTGAGTAGAACTATGCTACCAATGACCTGGAGTTAGAAGCAGTGGTTTTCTCCTTGAAGATATAGAGAAACTATCTGATGGGTGAACGTTTTACCGTGTACTCTGATCACAAGAGTCTTAGGTATATCTTCTCTCATAAGGACCTGAACCTGAGACAATGGCGATGGCTTGAGTTCCTCCAGGACTATGACTTCAAGATAGTATATACTCCTGGAAAGGGGAACGTTTTAGAAGATGCAATTAGCAGGAGGTCTTCTATATAGCTGCTAGGCGAGGCGACGGAGCAGCTGGCTGCTTTACAGGTATCCTTTGTGGATAGAGATGGAGCAGCTTTACTTCATTCCCATACATTCAGTCCCCCACTTCTTCAGTGAGTCTGGGAGGCTCAGCATGTGGATGCTAACTGTGAGACACGACGTGCTCAGATATCCACAGGGTAGGCACCTGATTAATTTTCTGAAGGTGGGTACCACGTCATCCTCTTCAGAGGGCGTACTATGGAACCAGTGTCACTTTAGGAGGAAGTGTTGAGGGAGTTCCACACATACCCTATAGTAGTATATCTAGAAGTTGTGAAGATGTACCATGACCTTTGAAGATAACATTGTTGGCTAGGTATGGAGAAAGAAGTTGTAGAGTTTGTCTCTTGATGCCTCACTTGTGAGCAAGTGAAGATAAGGCACCAAGTACCAGCAGGCTTGGTTCATCGTTTAGAGGTTCCAGAGTGGAAGTGGGATAAGATATCCATGGTCTTAACAACTGGTTCTCTACATACGTCTATAGTTCATGACTTTATCTGGGTGATCGTCGACCGACTCACCAAGTCGGCTCACTTCGTACCTATATGAGAGTAGGGCTCAGTAGAGAGCTTGGGATACCTCTATGTGCAAGATATTGTGCGGCTACATGGAGTAACTTCTTATATTGTCTCCGATCATGACGCACAGTTTACTTCTCAGCTATGGAAGGTTTTGTAGGAGGCTTTTGGGATGCAGCTTCATCTGAGCACTACCTTCCATCATCAGACGGATGTTCAGACTAAGCGAACCATATAGACCCTCTAGGACATGCCATGTGATTATGTCCTTGACTTCGGTCACATATGGGAGGATCACTTACCTTTGGTGGAGTTTTCCTACAACAAAAGCTATCACTCCACCATCGGGATGGCACCTTTCGAGGTGTTATATGTGCGACCTTTCAGATCACCCTTGTGCTGGACTGACCCTAGGGAGTCAGCACTAGTGGGACCAGAGATGGTATGAGCTACCACAGAGAAGGTTCAGATCATCCAGGAGTAGATGAAGATTGTAGAGTTTAGGCAGAAGTCATATGCTGACAGGAGACATAGACCTCTGGAGTTTAATGATAGCGATCATGTTTTCCTAAGGGTCTCACCTCGGCGAGGTCTACGGAGATTTGGCTGAGGCGGAAAGTTATCTCTGAGATTCATCGGACCTTTTCAGGTCCCCATCAGAGGTGGAGAGGTGGTTTACCACTTATCTCTTCCACCTCAGTAGCACCAATTGCACAACATCTTCCAAGTATCTCAGCTGAGGAGATACGTGCATGACCCTTCCCACATCATTGACCATAGAGAGATGGATGTCGATGATGGGGTGACTTTCACGGAGGTTCTAGTGGAGATTGAGAATCGATAGAAGCGGGTCCTACATGGACGGTCGATACCTCTGGTGTGCATTTTCTGGCAGCACAGGAACCTCCAGGAGTGGACACAGGAGCCGGAGGCTCAGATGCGTGCTCAGTACCCCCACTTGTTCTCATAATTCGATTTGTAGCTTACGGGGAAATAAATCCCTAAAGTGGGGAGAATGTAAAGACCTGTAATTCCCATGTAATTTTTTTCTTCTTCAATAAATGGGAATTTTTACGAGTCCACGAAAACTAATGGCGTGCGATTCCAAGGCCCAGTATGCCTGGAATCAATTTCTAATGTTTTTTTCGGGTACATTCAGTAAACGTACGAGTGGGTTCTTATAACATTTGAACCAATGATCGGAATTGAAATAAGAGGGCATCGTTGAACTCATTGCACCGGTAATTTCTTAAGAAGACTTTCACCTTGACAACAGTTGGTCGAAAATAAAAGATAGTTTTTGGGTTTTTGTGGATAATAAAAAAATAAAGTGATCTTCACTTTATTTTTACCTGAGCTGCCATGTGGGTGTTTGGTGGTTAAAACCTCCTCATGGAAGTTGGAGGTGGGACCACCACACCTTAACCACCCATGAGAGGATATGGTGGTGGGTCCCACCCGAACCTAACCTCCCACGAGAGGTTACGACATGGGGACCACACGGGGATAAACCCCCTATTGTTGGAGGAGATTAAAACATCTCAACTCTCCATCATTCATGAGGGAGAGCCTCTTAACCTCCCATTTAATTAATTGGTTCCAAATCCTCTAAGTAATTTGTGCCAACACTCATGCATTAATTAGGTGGGGCCCATTAAATTTACCTCACCAATTTTAATTTTGTGCCAACAACTAAAATAATAGACAATCTAGTATTTTTGGTTGGAATTTCTCATTTGGTGGAGCTTGGGAAGATAAAATGTTGGGAGAAAAGCTCCTAAAAAGAATGAAGAACGAAGAACGCCAATGAGGTGCAACTTCGACTTCCTTCCTTGGATCCTACCTACGTGGATTATTTTCCACAATCGACCTACCCACCACATCATCTTCAATGAGCCAATGTAGCATGGGTTCGGAAGTGTGTGGAAGATGCGATGAATGATGAACTCATTCGTCTTCTTCTGATGACTTCATCGTCGACGACCAATGATCAAAGGTAGGGGGTTTATTTTGTGTAAATTTCCTTTTCTTTTTCCCTTCTTTGGATTGGAAAGGAATCATTGTGTGGTTGTAAAAAAACTTTGTTCATATTTTTTACTCTTTGATGATCCAATTGTTACCACCCTAAATGTGGGGGGTGCGGGTCAAACCAACATGGCCCGACCCCTCCACCGTTCTTGTTTGTGTTGTTTCTCGGCATGGAGGTGAAGCGGCATTAAAGGCGACAAAGGCACCAGCAAAGGCCACACTTCCCGTAGCCTCTACAAACTGCGCCACCCCTCCAGTGTTCTAGTGCCCTGAATGAGCTAGCTCTCTTGGCCGAACCACCGCCGGCCTCCCGCACGCCCGGCCGCACCGTCGCTGGCCTCTCGCGCGCCCCGGCTGAACCCCGCTGGCTCGCATCGGCACGGGACGCTCCGAACCGCGCCGGCCTAAATCGTCCATCCCGGCCTTCTGGCCGCCCGCCTGGCCCCCTACCCGAACGCCTGTTGGCCCACCAGGCTCCATGCCCAGCCGCCTCCTAGCTGGGTTGTGCCCTGCCCGGCCGCCCGCCGGCCTGCCTGGTGCGCTGCCCAACCACCTGCCTGACGCCCTGCATGGCTCCGTGCCTGCCTGGTCGCACCCTTCTCGGCTGCCTCCCAGTCTGCCGACCTCCCAAACTGGCTTGTGGCCCCCCTCGTGGTGCCCTGTCTGAACCGGCCCAGCCGCACCCTCATGACGCTCTGGGCCGAACTACCCTCACGGCCTGCTGGGCAGGGCCCGGCAGGTGGGGCCAAACCTAACCTGCTGGCCCACCCAATAGGTCGGTCCAGACCCAACAGGTCTGATCGGGTCAACCCAGACTGGGTTGGCCGAGACGGGGTTGGGTCGAGTCAGTCCAACTTGGTCGGACTGGACCTAGGCCCACTACTGACCCCTTTACTTTCTTTGGTCATAAGTTTGGCACCGGACGAATGTTTGACGAACCGTCAGCGACACTGGTTTTCTTAGAGTGTGATGGTCCCTTTGAGTATACCCCACTGTATTTCGGGGTAATGTTGAGATACGGTCCGGTTGGATCGTACATGAATCCAACTAGACCCTCGGACTAAAATGATAATAACTCACAGACTGAGCGATCGATTGACGCACCGTCTATTGCGTTTAGACCTCTATGATGCGGCGGACCATTAAGATACTTCTTTGTGGGATTTCTTGGAATTTGGAGCATTGAATATTATCTTATGGAGCAGATCTTTTGGAGACGAGAGACCATTTGTGTGGGAACCTAGTAGCTGGCTGAGACCTGACAACAGCTGACTATTTGACTCGGAGTGACTCTACTGGCCCAGTGGGGAGCGCCTTGGTGTTGCGGAAGACCCACAGTGGGCAGCGCCTTAGTGATGCAAAAGACCCACAGTACTCGACAGGAGGAGTATCAGCAGGCTATGAGGGGGAGCGCCTCTATGTGATGCAGCTGACATACGATGGGGAGGACCTATGTGTGACGCGGAAGACCCATGGTACTCGATAGGAGGAGTACCTCAACAGACCAAGGTTAGTGGGAAGCACCTCAGTGTGATGTTTCAGGCTCACTATACTCGATAGAGGAGTAGTTATCTAGTAGTCGAGGTTTCAGATTGATACTATCCCTAGAGTATAAATACTAGTTGAGCTGAGTCACTAACCTTTTGTGTTTACCTCATGATTAAGATGGATTACTTGATAACTTAGGTATATGTATGGGAATATACCTAAGTGGGGTTATCCATTTATTTCATACTTTGTGGTTTATCCTTGTTTGATTTTGTGTAACCTTCAGGGTCTCGGGGTCCCTACTGAGTATCATTATACTCACCCCTACACAAGATAAGCTCACACCTCATTGTGTTAGTTGCAAACGACGGACAACGCTGACTGAGACTGAGAGTGCCAGGACTGGACGATACCCAGAGGTGGACCATACGACTTGTCAGTATGTGGAGGAGACCGATAGACTTGGAGTGCTAAGGAGGCTATCTGTACCTACTCTCTTGGTAGGATCTTTGGGGGACGATACAGAAGATTCTCTTAACCTTTCAGCTGTTTTGTCCTTTTCAGTTGTGCTTGTTTTCAGTTGTACTTGTATTTTCTTGTTGGGATTATATTCTGGCCCCTCTACTTTCAACGCACTTTGTATGCAGTTTTACTCAGTTTTTTTCATCCATCTCATACTCTGTTGTGTGCATTTTCATGTTTTAAAGGAAATACCTTCCCAGTTTAGGGTTTTACACCTTTGGTGCTAGTCACCAGCCCATGGCCTATGGAAGGCCAGCGTGGGGTAGTCACTACATGAGCCTTGGGGGACGGGTCTGACAATATCACCCCATTAAAAAATACATGTGTAAATATGCAACAAAATTTAATGAATAATGGGTTATTAAAATTACATATTTTATAAAAATAAATAACATATTTTGTAGAATATGTATTTTTCACTATTCAGTGATAAATTATCCATTTTAAAAAAGATCCCTACTTTTCAACATCTTATAAGTTTCTTATGGAGATTTTAAATTTTTTATTCTTCTTAAAAAATATAATTTCTATAAGTTATATAAATTTATTATCATTCAAAAAAATGAAAATTGAAACCATTTTTTGGGAATTTTTATTTTAAAGAATAAAAGAAAATTACAAATAATTTCTTAAAATAATTATATATAAATAAATTATTATTTATTAGGAAACATATATATATATATATATCATTTTTTTCAACCCTTTTATACATACCATTTCAATTTTTATGTTATAACTATCATATTTAAATAGTATATCATGATGTGTTTATGACAGATGGTGTCGGTCATATATGATATCCAAAAAAATGTTCTATTAAAACATCAGGGTTTCATTTATCCCATGAATTTAATTACTATAATATATTTAAAATAAATCTACATTAAAATATTGGGTTGTGACAATTATTATTAAAAAACACTCCCAGACAATCACTTTGTATGAATATGGTCTTATAGGATTTTTAATTTCTCATTTTAAGGTTATCTAATAATTTATATAGTCTCATTTGTAATATAAATGAAATAAATACTATTAAATCTTATATATTCAATGAAATTTAAAAATATTATTAGGTTTTTTTCCTAATACATTGAAATTAGTTTCATCGAAAAATATATAGTTGAATCAACTCATGGGAAATAGAGGTTGATAGTTTATTTTTTAGATATAAAAGAAGTTTTATGTTTCATTAGTTGATGTAAAGTTTAACAAATTATTTTATTTTAAAAAATAAGTTTATGTAAATATCATAATATATTATTTTATTTGTGTTTGTAAATTGATGGTTTTCAGGTTTATTTCAATTATAATGGTGCAAATTTCATTTTAATGACTTAATATCTATATCAAATAAATAATAATAATTTTTGCATGATAGATTTTTTAAATCAATTACATACTAGTTTTGAAAAAAAAAACTTAGAAACTATGTTTTTCATTATAGTTATCATCCTTTAAAAAAATTTGTTAAAATTGACAATGAAACCATAATCAGATATATGAAAAATATTTAGACAATAATTTTTCAAATCATTAACATATAAGATTTCTTTAAGATTATGATAATTTAAAAAATAGTTCCAATATCATTGATATTATTACCAAATTTATCATAAAAAAATTTGTATCCTCTATTCTATTTTTCAAAATCATTAATCTAGGTTTAGTCACCACACATGTTTCCCTAGAACTCACTATACATGGAGTCTGTGAATGTAGAAAATTTTCTCATGATAATTTATTTTAATAAAATATATAAAACCTAAATACTTTGGAATTGAAATAATATTTTGATAATAGTAAGAGAAAAGTGTTTTTGGAATCTATAAAAATTTAGAAAATGATTTTTTGATAAAATTCTTATTAAATATTATGATATTATATAAGATTTTACATAGACCTTAAATAAAAAAATAAAATTTTATTCATAATTAGGTTTCATATATTTTATGAATTAATTAAAAAACATATTCTAAGCGAATCCTCTTAAAAAATAATTAATTTTTTAATTTTTAGAATGTTTTAAAACAAATATATATATATATATATATATATTAGGAATAATTTATAACCAAGAAGACTATTTAAATTTCACTCGACATGGCAGAAAATGACATGAGGGATTTTTAGATCCTCAATTGATTATTCTATTTTTTTGTATTGGAATATTCTATTAATTTAAAAAATATTACATTATATTCTTAAATAAATGATTATTTTATAAAAAAACATGATATTATTTCATTCATAGAATATTAAATTTGGTATCATCCTTAGAAAATATTGTTTCTATATTTTCATGTTCTATTTGACATGAAAAATAAATATTTGTTGAATTATGAACTACACTACCATTTAAATATTTTATTTCTTAATTACTTGTATTTTGGATATTTTTTAGAAAGGAAAAGTGTTGCATGATGTTTTCCTTTTTTTTAAATAACTAAATATTTACTCATATTCATTATATTAATTCTAATTCTTAACACATTGGACGTATTTCTAATTAATCATTATTTTATTTTATTTAATTTATATATGTCATATATCAAAATTAAAATAAGTTTTCTATCATAAATTTATTAAAAATAATTTTTTTTCATTACACCATTTTCTACTTTTCCAGCATGTCACTTCACGGTAATTTTAATGGTCCTAGGAGATTTGAAAATATCTTCACCCTCTATGTTCATAATAACATTTTCTTCATTAATTCATAATACCATGTGTAAAAAAAATCCCTTACAGTGATATGAAATAATTTTAAATTTTGTGTGATATAATTTCATTTATACTTATAGAAATGTATTTTGGTGTTTGGAGTTGTAATGGTGTGTGGGATTGTAAGGAATAGGTCGAGGCCTATAGCCAAGAGGCTGTAGTGAAATCGGATATACGGTTGAATACCACAGACAAGTTGAATGGATTACTATAAGATTTAATTGTTAGTTGAATCCAACTAGCTATTCAGTATGAACCACAAGTCATCCATTGTGTTTTGGCCATGTTATTCTAGTGAGGTTATTTTAGTCATTCCCCCATCTTTAATTAGTTTACCTCTATCAAATTTCTAAAAAAATCGCATATAAGATCCTTAGTTCATTTAACCCTCTTCATCCCCTCATTATTTTGTGTGACTTCTTGGATACTTGGTATTTTGGGATCCCTTTTGAAGTCATCAATATAGTGTGGTAAATTCATATATTTTATCAACTCATTTCTTTATTTTATTAAATGATTATTTTTTTCAAATTTGATATAAACAGTTCCATATAATATATGGAAAATCAATTTTTATATTGTTATCTCTAGTTATATGAAAAATCTAGGGTCAATATTAGGTTATAAACCCTTCTTATAATGAAGTTAGTGTGTCCCCATATAGTATCAAATTATTGTACTTTTTTTATTTATGAAAGATATTTTATATTATTCAGTTGTTTTCCATAATAATAATTTTATTTCAAATACCTAAAATTTGCCCATATCATTAAACACAATTATTAAATATGGGTTTCATGTTATAAAATTAATATTAAAATCATCACTAACCATCTTTAGGATTATTCCTTTTGATTATTCCTTGGAATATTAGAATTTGGGATAGGTTAGTGGTCATTATATTCTAACTGAACTTGGTAATGTTATCTATAAACATGACTTTCCCACAAATAGGGTTTGTAATGGGTTTAGGTTTTAAGGAAATTTATTTTTTTTAATAATCATGGTAAATATATTTTAGGATTTTAATTTAAAAGTATGTTTTCTATTTTGGAGTTCTTGAGTTATTCACTAGTTTCATCATACCTTCATGTTTTTGTAACATTTGGTTACTTGAGTAATAGTTAAACCTGAGGTAAATTTGTTCCCCAAGTGGATGATATATTTAATGGTTATTTATGGATTAAACATTATCCTATAGTGGATGATTTATTTTCTTGATAAAACAGTGTGAAAATGGGTCGCTGGTGGATTCTTCGGCACTAACGAATGTTATATTTCCCCAAGGTCTAGATTGGATGAAGGAATAGTATAAAACCATTATTCATGAGTGGATGGGTAGTAATTATCTCTGAAACCATATCATAGAAATAAAACACCAGAAGATGATGGGGGCCTAACCTTGAGTGTCTACACAGATCCCTTGTTCAAATTTTATGTTTATTTATTTATCCTTCCCATTAGTTAAATATTTTATTTAAATAGATACATCACTTGTAATTACTATTCATATTGTATTATTGGGTCAAATAATGGGTGTTGTATTACTGAGTCATATTCAAACCATTTTTAGGTAAACCCCATGATTTTATTAATTTTTTTTCAAATAAATTTAATTTATTTAATATCTTTTATAACAAGAAATAATGAGTTTAAATAAACAAGGGTCTACTATTAAAATATTTTTATTTAATATGGAGTTCAAAAACAAGCCATTATTTTTAGTTTTATGAATTGGAATATATACATTTTTTACAATTATGTTTTGACTTATTAAATAATTAAAATACATTTACCTATAAATTCTTAATTTTTTTAAAGACATTATACACATTGAAAATAACGTTTCCCTAAAAATTTTGTGTTTTATTTCTTTGTATTAATTATATTAATAAAAATAAATTTTTATATTTTTATAAAATATTAAGAAAAAATTATTACATTTTTCAAATCATTATTTCGAAATTATCATTTCGGGAAATATTAAAAATTATAGGAAAATATTAATTTTTCCATGAATAATGATAATACTGAATTTTCATTGATATTCATCTATTCATTGAAAGAATTTAAAAGAATAAATATATATTAACTCCATTTTAAAATATATTTTCTTAAACTAGATTAATATTAAACAATTTTATTTCATTAATATTAATTTAATGTTAAATTTTCATATAAACAGATTTTATGTATATGGAAAATTCTTCTTTGGAAGTTATATTATTCTTCTCATCTACCCGTTTTATTTTAAATTAAATTATTCCACATAACATAATTTAGTTTTTTTTAATTTATTGAATAAATTAATATTAATTATTAATATTATATATTCATTTCACCTTAAATTTCAGATATAATTAATAGTAACAACAATAATAATTTATTATTTTATTAAAAGTTAAAAAGATATTACATAGGGTTAAACTAAAATATAGGCCTTAAATGATGTAAATAAGCATGTCCAATTCCCTTTGGATGGTATTATTTCATATTTATAACATATATGGATCTATAGTGAGATATTTTGGAGTCTTTTAGTGTGTTTAAAATGTAGATATATCTTATTCTTTCAAAAAAAGTCACAGTTTTCCCCCTCCCCCTCTTATTTATGGACACCCACTCTCATATAATCTTTAAACATCCAATTTATTTTTATTATAAATAAAATATTCAAAATACATTCAATTATTCCAGTCCGATTACATATAGAATTTTCTTTAAATATGAAACCTTTTTATAAAGACTTTTTATTTAAACTGATAGATGTTCCCCGAAAGAGATGTATAGTACAAAACCAGGTGTTTTGGTTTTATTTATACTTTCAAATCCTTTAACTATTCCTCCAATGTGATGATATAATAAAACCATTATATACCATATAATGATATTTTATTATTCTTGTGTCAAAACCTACATCCATATCCTCTTCAATAAAATGGGAAATGAAATTGTCGATCATTTATACAACAAACAGCTAGTTCAAGAGCTGACGTAATTAATTTTACATCACCACATCTAAAAATTGAATATATTGAGTAATTTAACATATTTAAATTATATTAATTCAATTATCATAATTATTTAATTATTAAATCACACTTACATTCTTTCTATCTAATTTGTTGGAAAATGATGACATCTCCCCTACATAAGTCTAGACTACCACCTCCACAATGTGACATGATACGTTTTTTGTTTTATATTTAAATGGATAGAAAGATTTTCATATTTAATAAATATATATTATATCTATCATAGATAAATTTTTATTTAATTGTTTGTTATTATGTAACATAATTTCATTCCAACATTCAAAAAAATGGAAAAAACATGTTTACATACATTTGACCAATCGCCTCCAATGGATGTGTAGTTCATTTTTATATCTCTATATTTATGGATAAATATAATTAATTATAATATATTTATATAATGGTTAAATTTTTTAATATGAGATAACTATATTTAATGTTTAAGGACCAAAACATCCAATAAAAAACAAACATGAAAAGGAATTGGGTTATTACCCGAAACGATGACTGTGAAAAAATTCTTAATGAAAAAGTTAAAAAGGTTATAATGAAATCATATAGTAATTATATATATGACTATGGTTATATAACATATTTATTATAAACATATATTTATAATATAATAGAATTATACTTTTATGATAAATTTCTAGACTTTAGGTAAGGTATTTTTTTCTCACATTCATTTCTGTGAGACACATGCCACATTCACAACTTTTTTATTTTTTATGTTGTATATAAAACCCATGAATATTGCTAATTATAATTCGTATCAAAATAATAATGAATTACATATCTATATATAGTTCATTATTTCATAAGTACTATGATTCCAAAAATAAAAATGTGAAAAATGTTTTCTGTTATAACATCCTGGGTTTTCGAATTCATTAAAATTATGTTATTTATAATGATATATTTTGATATAGCCCTCATGTAATTCATGAGTTTTCTAACCCAATAATAATTTTTGGAAAATAAATTTCATCCATCCATTTTCTTCTCCCTATGTACTCATGATATTGAAAGAATATTTCTATATAGTACTGACATTATTTATACCTTCATCCAAACATTTTTTTCCCTCAGTATCCATGTTTTAGGAAACAAAATTCAAAAAAAAATTAAATTCATAATTCAGTGTTGAAATTTGTATTTACCCATCTCTTAATTATAAAAATTAAAATAATATTATCATATATTTTAAAATATGTTCCTCTACAAATTTTAATGAAAAAGTAAATGAAATATTTTTTTATGTATGTGGATTGAATAGAACTATTAACTATCATGATAAGTAAACTATATGAAGAATAAATTGAATTTTTGCGAAGGTTGTTTTCAATGAAAATGTTAGTTTTAATATTTATGAATTATTTTTATTTTAAATAAGTTATTTTAAAATAGAATGGTTATTTTCCAAAATAATTTATTAATATTTTTTTAATGCTATTACAATTCGATAACACTAGCAACCTCAGATGATGATTTTTATTTAGAGGGGATAAGACCTATTTCTATGATATATATCATTTATATGGATTGTTTATTATAACAATTCATGTTTATTGTGAAACCTATTTTATTTTATATTGGTTATGTTATGATGATTTGATGAAAAAATTATGATTCCCATTTTGGTTCCAAGGGTTATACCCTTTTGAAATTTCAATGAATCCTTACTTTTTAATGGTTTATTGTATGATAAATTTATAATAATATTGTGTCACACATCTATATGATTCTAATTATGTGATGGGTGGGACCATAATTATATCTCTCTCATGTGTGATGGGTAAGGATAGATATCTCATAATATATACAAAACTAGAATGGGAATTTAACCATATTAATTAAGGGACTCTGTCTACAATAATGTAATTGGAGTGAACCATTACTAATATGTTTGATTGGGAAGTGAACCCATTACATTATGATTATGTTGACTTTGAGTATTGGAAACTATGTAAATTATATTGTATGTTTTTTTACATAATTTATTGTACAATTACAATTTTATGCACTCACATATTATGTTCATTTATTAATTTTTGATACATGATTATTAAATACCATGAAATATTAATTATCTTATATTTATGATATCTAATAAGTACGGTTTAGTTTTTAAATGTTATAGTTGTGTTCTCATGAACATATTTTCATTTTATGCTGATATCTCCCATTTATACCACTATTGAATTTCATATAACACATTTTATTATGTTTCATTTACCTCTGTTATGAAGAATAGTATAATGTATGGTATTCATAAAAACAGTGACAGTTACGATGAACATAGTGTGAGATAATGTAGATTACATAAAAACTATTATTTTCTATCTTGATGATCAAAATTATATGAGACTTATACAATCATATATTGGATTATTATGTTTTATAATGAATATTCATCCAATAAGATTTTAAATCTATATATGAATAGTGTGGGTCTCTATAGTTTGTATGGGATAAATCCATAGAAATCCTTCTAAAACTTGTATGATGATTTTTTTAAACCATAAAGACATTTCAATGTATAAAAATATGTACAATATTTTTTATGTATAATAGAGAGTTTGATTTCAAGGTAATTGAATCCCTCTCCAGATAATACATGAGGATGTGGCTCCTTATATAGAAAAAATAAATATGAAAATGGGAACATTGGGATTTCACTCAATCATCATCTATTGTAGGACAAGAAGCATTTCTACACAACTAGTTTTACACCCCCATTGGCTATATTTTGGGTTATCGATAATTTTTTACAGAAAATCAATAATTAATTGAATGTATGATGACCATAAATGATATAGGATTAACTAACGTTGTCATAAGTTGAAATGGTGACATTATTAAGACTACATTTTAATAATTTCTCATGATTAATCACTTAGATTAATGATGTGTTGTGGTCCTAAAATTTTCCATGGTTTTAGTCAGGTATTTAATATAGAATGATGAATTTAATATGTTAGTACATATGATAAAATACTTAGTTAACCACATCGATCTCTATTACTTGAATTTCATTATAGTAGAAACGTATATAGGAATTATAATTATAATCTACAATGATTTTTTTCCATAGAACCTAAAAAACTGAATGGTATAATGATAATAAATCAATTATATGATTCATCACTAATTGTATTTTATGGGATTTTAATTCCTAAAAGTCACATTATTCTCCCTCTCAGTGAATGTGTTTCTGTCATTGTTATTGATTGTATTTCCCTATATAAATCCTACTAAAATTTTTGAGTAAGTTAATTCATGTATCATATTCCAAAAAATGATTTTATAATTGTGTGATGATAAATATGAAGATAAAATATACATGACATGAATTATCAACTCATATAGGATATCAGTTCAGTGATAAATTCTTAAAGGGATGGTGAACCGTGGAAAAGGAGAATATTTTCGCCATACCATCAAAATCTATGCTCAAAAGCGTGCTAATACTACAGTATCTACCTACTTTAAATGGTAAAGGCGACCCCTAGGAAAAAAAATTGATTGAGTTAGTACATATGAACTCTATAAATATTTAGGCACCCATAAATATGAGAGTGAAACATTCTATGTATATGCTCCATGGACCTACCATGAATTACTGGGATATTCTATTGAATTATATAAAATAAGAAGTTTTATCATGGAAGTGCATCAAGGTTAATTTCATGATAAAATTTTTTATAAATTTATTTAGGGATGATAAGGCACACAAGATCATGTATCTTACATAGGTGGGGAATTTAGTGATGGACTTCATTGAGTGTTTCACTAACTTACAATTCTATGCTCCATATTTAACTAGAGATGTGATCTCTAGGGAAATATGATTTAAGGATCATTTCTCATTGATATCAGGTCATAGGTGAATGGTTTTCATTTGACTAGATTTTCATTTATGATGAATCATTCACTAATCATGGAAGGTAATTTGAGATATCCCTTGAGTAGTGGCGAGGCTATTCTAGGACTAAGATCTGTCAACTATTCTTTTGGTTTAAATAAGATTAAATATGATAGTTATTACCATGTAATCAATGAGAAGAGATGTAATGGAAATGGGAATCCATCATAGACCCATTTTTCATTATAGTTCTAATAGTGAGCCATGGTGGTTCACTAGAATCCACAGTGTTTGTACCCCTCATTAGAGTATCATGCGTGTTACAGGATGTGCCATCCTCAGATATTTTCACAGAACATCTCACAAAAGTTAAATGGAATGGGATCGGGGCCTTTATTATTCTAGGAGTGAATCAACTACTCATTTTTAGACATGTTTCCAGAGTCCCACATGAAATTCTTGTCAAGGTATGGGATGTGGTACCCATGTAAAGGAACAATTTTATCTACAAGAGTGAATATGTGAGAAGATTCAGGCTGGAGCTCAAGGCAAAGTGGATGGTTAGATGCACGTTATTCATAAAACTTTAGTTATAGTGGATTCATGGCCATAAACTATCATAGTTACGATTCATATCTTATCTAAACTTTCTTTTTTTGATACAGGATAGTTTCATTCCAATTTTTCATTAGCTTTTAAAAATTATTTTGGCATTTATGTTGAGATATTGTATGGTGTTTTGGCCATCCATAGACCATTGGTATTTTGGTCTATGCATATCAAATGTTGCAAGGCATGATCTATTGAGATAAGTGGTTATTGTTTCTTGGGGGAACTATTTGGGATTGAAATGATAGGATCTTATTTCAGTATTGGAATGGATTGGTTAGTCCCCTAACTAGATCATATTGAATTTTACTAGAGTAGGGTTACCATTCTATCTCTATAACGAGGAAGTTATTCACACCTGAGTGATTGGGGTATTCGAGATGGACGTGCAAAACTAATTCAGTACTGGTTTGATTATATCATGGTTCATATAGAAATAATTATTCTGAATGATGGTTGAATTTAAAAGGATACATTTCATTATTTGGTATATATTTTTATATCTTTGTTTCCTAATGAGTTGGATTCACACCCTATTAGGAGACTAAGTGCACAATTATGTTAGTGTTGGGAGTTGAGGTAGTTTCTATCCTACATTATAGAATAGAACTATTAGACTTTTGGGAGTTGAATGTTCCGTTGGATGATTTGGAATCTAATCGTTTCATACAACCTTGTACTCCTCTGTGAAAATATCTATTGCCTTTAAATAAGAATATTGATTCTACCTTGTGATTGTGTGTGGATTATTAGTGATTGAACAATATGTTGTTTAAGAACCATTTTATAATTCTACACGTTGAAAATCTCCAAAAAATGAGTGGTAGTAATATATTAACCAATATTAATTTTATATCTAGATACCACTAGTTTATGGGGGTAACTTTATACCAACAATATATGATATTTAGGAGGATCTGTTAAATATATGAGTTTGTAGCGATTCTTTTTGGGTTGAAAAATGCATAGGATGAATTCATGGACTTGATGAATCAAATCATTCATCCATTTATGGATCAGTTTATGGTGTTCATTGTCGATGGAATCTTATTTTACTCTCAGTCAGTATAATATCATTCCCCATATTTATACATCAATTTTAATACATTAATAGAGAAGTAGATTTACATCAATATAACCCAAAGAAGTTTTTTGATTGATAATGTAGATTTCTCAGGCCATTTCATCTACAAGGAAGAAGTTTTAGTGGACCCAAAGAAGGTTACAACCATAGTTTATTTGGAGTGAACCATGAATTTCATAATGATTTGGATCTATTTGGGTATCACTCATTATCTTCAATGCTTTATATATTAATTTACCCATGAAGTAGCACTGTTGTTTGTGGTTACTAATCAATGAAAAATTGTTTTGGTCAGATGCCTGTAAGAGGGATTTTTATAATCTAAAGAGTATAATGACCTAATTAAATATTATCAATTTACTTATTATGGGTAATAATTATTCCTTTTCTAATGAAGAATTCATAATTGGACTCAGATCATTTCTGATGTAGGTGGATTGAGTGGTATCTTGTTGATCCATACACTTAAGATCTCAAGAGAAGAATTAAAATAATCATGATACAGATTTAGTTGTGGTAGTATATGCCTGGAAATTCTAGACTTCTTATCTTATATTTGATATGTTTGGATTGTACACATACCACATGATCCGTAGGAACATACTTTCACAATTAGACCAAAACCTTTAGGAAATGAGGTGGGTTGAGTGTTTTTAAAATTTCAACATCATGTTGGATTATTCATCATGAAAGGGAAATTTCATTGTTTATACTATGAGTCAATAGACTCAAATTGAGTAATTATGGGTGTCTTTAAATGAGTTGTTTATGTTGGAACTCGTTTTCGACATGCATCTAGATGTCCATGAGTAACATGTATGATTAGATCAAGCTTCGATATCTATTTTAGCTGTTCATTTAGAATAGATCAAGAAATTACAATTATCTAATCCAAAAGGCTTATTTAGGATAAGAAGCCTATATATTACTGAGAGACCATTAGGATGGTCTCCTAGTAGTGGAAATTGAATTTTTTTTTCTTGGATGATAATGGATTTATACGGCCTTCCGTGAGGAGCAGATGAGATAGTTTGATTTTTTAGATTGGTAGTATTTCCTTATTTGAAAAAAAATGTTTCAGGATATCCATGTATAGAAATGTATTCCAGGAAACAAGAAGTATGTAGTAGGATTTTTCAAGAGATGATCACTTTTTAGTAATTGAATGATAAGCATCATAAGATACATGATATTTTGCAATAACATCCTATTTCATATATTAAATTGGATAATATCAATTTAGATTTTATTTCAGGATTACCGAGGAAAAGAAATAAGAATGATACAGTATGTTAGATCATGTATTGAATGATTAAGGTAGACCCCTCGTTTCCTATCAGATAGATTTTTCCAATTAATAATCTATTTAGTCTCTACGTGTTCAACATAGTTCAGTTTAAAATTGATTTGAGGAGTTTCTTTTATGGTAGATATCTTTACTTCACATTGTGAATATCTTAGTTTTATTAGAAGGATTTGGGATTTAAATCTATTTTGATCATAACCTAACATACTCATACTGGTGGGTTCTCTAATTAAATTATTCAGGTTATGTAGGATATATTATGAGTCTTAGTTTATTATTTTGATGGTTTGTTGCAGAAAAAATATAGGAATCATCAGTTTTTTCACAAAATAACATCTTCCAAGAATCAATTAAGATTGATCATTTTAAGGTGTTGTATGGCATGTCATTTCATTCTCCACTTTGTTGGATAGAGTGAGGTGAGTTTTTTCTTGTTATACCTAGTCTCATGTAGGGGAAAACTAAACAGGTTATAATGTCCATGATGTAGTTGTTTGCAGTGTGGAGTATGAAGAAATCATTTGTTGACCATGAAAGATGACTTGTGCAGTTCTATGTTATCCATCATGTTTCATTATGTGTCTCCTAGGTTTTTTTAATGTCATATCAATAAATAGTGATAGTTAGTTCCTAGTTATGTGGATCCATATAAGATAGGTAGTAGGAATGGTCAAGTGTTGGACTAATTTTCCCTTATACATATATACCTTTCTAGGAAGGACATGTTTAATGTGTTATGGTTTTAGTGATATTACCTTGAACCTTATTATATGATTAATATTGTTGACTTATAGATTTTTTTTGATCCTTGATATGAGAAGAATCTTATAAGGATTATGGAAATTAGTGATAAGTATCTCTAGGTTAGAATTACACCTCATGTTTGAGTGATGTAGTATCAGGGGTGTGTTTAGGAGGAGAAATTAAAGGGGGTCCTGAAATGAGCTAATTGTGTCTAGAATTGTTCGACTGAGACCACATAGTGATTCTTAGATAATATCATTTATAATATATTCTATTTGACGAAGGTTGTAAGTTACTTTCCTTTTATGGGGACATCCCCATTGGGATTGTGTGTTAAAAGCCTTTCTTTAGGGTCATTCTTAGTCCATAAAACATGGAGGATGTTTCTTATTCTGATATAAACATCCTTTTGGGGAAATTATCTAATTTTAATGTGTATGGTATTTTTAATTAATGGGGTTTGGGTATAAACATGTTAAATTATTGACGAGGGATTTCCATTGTTTGGAAGGCTTTAGAGGTGGTTTAGTTTCTTATGGACAAGTTGTGCTAAAAACCTTTTGTAGATCATTTACACCCCAAGTGAATGATATCCTATTGGTAACTGCTTCCAAGTAAATTTCATAAACTAGATAATTATTTGAATTTGTTACATTTTATAGACCTTATTCATGTTGTGTAAATTTCATCCTAAAGAAATGTTAACCTGAGGAAATGGGTTTTTTAGTGTATCTTATTAATTGATAAATAAATTATGTGAAATGATTAAAAGTCATGTAATTTATACCCTATAAGATTTTAAAACACCTTAACATGTATGATTCTTTCATTATTTCACATGAAACCTTCCACTCTCAAAACTAAGTGGTTTACAGTTTATTTTTCAGCTTCATATCTTATTCTGGAAATCTCCTTTTAACCTTTGTATCCCTATTGAGTATATCCACTCAAGTTATTACCTTAGTTTTATAGTTCCTCATTACTATAGTGGAATTCACTAGAATAATGTTGGATTGACTTTATGATGAATGTTATGTGATCTATATTTCCTTTTAAGATCCCTATAACATTCATTTCTATTATCATTTCCTATTGTTTGTGTTTCTAAATCACTAGATAATGGTATGGAGTATTAATATAATAAATTATTCTATAAAAATTACAATTTATATTCTATGATGTGATATCAATCACATGACATGAGCTTTAAATTATTTAATTATTGATTAATTTTAAATACCAGATTAGAAGATTGGTTAGATTCTACTGGATATGATTGATAATTACCAGGATTATGGCTTCCCATTGGGTGAGAGGACCATTGATAAACATTTTTTGGATAATATATGACTGTTTGTTTAGACTTTCATAATATTTTTTGGATTTGTATTAGTATAAAATAAATTAGGATATAATTTTGGGATATTTTAATGGTTGATATAAAATTGATAAATAAATGAAAAAATAATAGAATGGAATGTTTTAAATTTCATATGTATCCATTGAGTCCCATGATGTGATATTATGATATCCTTGATGTAATTATTATATATAGTTTTTTCTCCCCTATCTCATGTTTCAATGATTATTGAGAGGTATCATCCTATTCTCGTGTGGTAATGCTTATATTTAGAGGACTCTACCCAATATTCATTTTGTAATCCTTTTATTGAGTAGACTCAACCTACTTCCATTCAACAATACTTATATTGAGGTGACTCTTCCTAGTCCAATTTTGCAATGATTATATTGAGTGGGATCTACCCAGTTACATGCGGAAATTTTTATATTGATTGGACTCTTATGATTCTGAATATGTAATGATTTTATTGAGTGATCTTTACACAGTGTGACACTGTAATTCTTATAGTGTGTGGGATATGTCTAATACCATGATGAAATTCCTATATATATGTGTTGTACATGATTATTAGGAATTCTCACTAGATATGTGTTTTGTGGTTGGAATGGTTGTTTTAAAGATCAGGGGACGTTACAAGAGCCATGTTCTACTAGACATATTAATTCGAAAAGAAAATTATTGAATTAAAGAGAAGATTTTTATGTTTACATGTGATTATAAAACCCAACATGAAAGAAGGGTTTTTAATCTATAGTGATTCACCATAAAAGTTATTTGGATTTATTAACCAAAATAATGATACTGTTATAACTCATGCCTCATGAAAATGTATGGTTGAAGGTAAAAAACCCCAAAATTATTATTTTGAGCTAGTTGCATTAATTTTCATTAATGGTATGGGGATATTATATTTACTGAGTATTTTTTTATATATGTATTCACATTGGAATAGTTTAATATGTACGAGAGAATATATCTTCAAATGATTAATGATTTTTTCTTCTCAGTACATTACCACCATGGGAAAATGATCATAGTGTCTTATGTGTTGATTAAAAAGGATCATGCTAGCTTTTCTATGATGAGTATAAAAAAGATCCAATATCAATATATTTTGTATGATTATACCTATAAATCATGAATCTAGGGGAGTATTTTTTTCTCTATTGATTGAACAAACATTTTAAAAGTGTGTATTAAAGAGGCACCTAATATAGATATTGATATATAAAATAATGTGTCAAATTATCCTGAGACTATCATTGAATGTGGTGGAATGATATTGTTATAGAGTTGATTTTATCTCCAGTAAATACCATATTTGATTAAGGATAAATAACAAGATGATCATAGTTATTCATTCTAAAATCATCGTGTAAGTATGAATAAGTATATAGTTTTGAAATAATTTCTCTATTGGGATAACATAAAGATAAATATTGATGAGTCTATATCTTGGTGCTTGGTATGTCAGAACGTCAGGGATTTGAGACAAATGTCTTAGAGGTTGTTTCAATTATTAACGATAGTAAATATAAATCTAATAACATCACCATGTTTATTATCAATGAACTCTCAAAAAAATCTATATTTCTATTTGGGTCATAGTATATTTTCATAGACATTTAGGGAACATCATGAATATATGAGAATATTCATCTATATATCAGATTTCAGGATAAACATAAATAATTTTGTAAGGTTTTGTAGACATATTTACTAAATGTTATCCTATTAGGGTATTTGTTTTAAATTAATAATATATAAAATTCAAAAATACAAAACTGATATGGATTTTTGTTTCGCACATAATATCTTCATTAGAAAGATAGTCCATCTAGGAAATCCCTTAAAACAATAGAGGATGTTTTGTTATCTTATTCTATCTCTTTCAAATAATAATGGGATTAACTCCTTAATCTAGTCAATTTTTCATATAGAAATACCATTCACTAAAAAAATAATAAGGATCCTTATGAATCCCTCTATTAAAAGTTGTTTAGAACTCAATTGTGCAAGGATTAAGTTAGAGAAATAACTTTATAGGGACCATGGATATCTTGGTAAATAAAATACAATTTTATTTCAACTCAATAGTATATCATGGAATATTATATTGCATAGAAAATATATTTTCAATCATTAGAGTGATCTAGAGTATGATTTTGGTGAAAAGGGTTTTCAATGAATTGATCCATCGAATAAGGAAATAAGGCTTGGGAATAAAAACATTAATATCCCAATAAATATTCACACATTCAAGATTCTTGATCGAGTATGGATGATATCTTATAGCATTGTGCTTCTACTAAACCACTATCACATTCACAATAAGATCCTTATGTCACTCTTGAGGATGTATAGACTTGATCCTTAACACAAACATAAATTATACTATATATCACCTAACCAAGATATGTTTTATTAAAATAAACTATAGAGTTTCTATATCATAGATAGAATAATCTATGAAAAGTGACTAGGTACTTGGCCAATGTTTTTTGGAGAAACCACTAGCATAGAGAGGTTATGTGCGAATAACAGGATAGGATTAAGAAGAATTATTCTTGGTTTTCAATATCAATGTGACATAGTTTCTAAACTTAAATTCCCTTTTAAAAGGATTATTCTATAACCATGCACGATTTAATGAAAAAAATGTCTTTTTGAGAGAAAATTAATTTTATCGATAACTTACATTACCCACAACCCTGTGTATAAATTATCAATGATAAACAGTTAGTAGATTATTATTTAATGTGTTAGTAACAACATATCCATTAAATGTGGAGGTATAGAAAGGAATATCAACATATTAAAAAAATTATGATGTTTATAAATAAATAATATTTTTTGATAAATTTGTAATAATTTTATTATAAAGACATGATACATTTCAAAAGTAATTTTAACACTTAAAATAATATATATTTTTTATGTGAAATACTAATAAAGGAAATATTTTACAGTCCTAAAAAATATATATTTTTTTAAAAACGTCATATCTTAAATATGAATTCCAAAATTATTTTGGATGGAAATTTTTATAGTTTTTTAAGACAATTAATTATATTGAGGAATAGTAAAAAAATACCAAAATAGTTTAAAATTTCCATTTTGGTTATAATATTTATAATGTATATATTAATTCTATAATTTTTAATGAAATTTTATTATTTAATTCATATTATTATTAATTCATTTTTCCTCTAAATAATATTTCTGTTATATATTGGAATATAATATTGTCATAGAAATGAACAATTTTCGATTGAAAAAACATTACTGGTTTGTGTCTGTAGGATTAAATTTTAATTATATTCTACCTATTATATGATAAAAGTTTTCTAAAATGAACTTGTTTTTTTGAATCCTCGTAATTTATATTATATTATAAGTTGAAATTAATTTCTAGTTAAAATGAATAGTAAGGAACATTCAAATTGATTATTGAGGATAATGATAAAATACTGTTATTGAGGGTTAAAATAAAATAATAATGATTAAAATGACCTAAAACCTATTTTTAATTTCCCGGCCCCAGTAGTCGGGTGCTAGTGGCTTCAGTTAGTAATTTGGTGTAGATAAAATCTTTAAATCCAAAGGGATTGAACAGTTTCGCAGTTTTGGAAAACTACATTACTTATATGATTCCCATATTGCATTTTGAAAAATAAAATAAAACGAAATAAATTTCAAAGACTAATAAAATTACTCCATGAAACACACTTAATGTATTTATTTTCATTTCCTAGGGAGAGGAACCAAATAAAAAGGTGATTTTAAATACCTAGTAAGGGTAACTAAAATGGAAGAAATAATGAACCAATGAGAATTAATCAACATGGAGTTATAAATAACTGAGAAAAAATGACATATAAATAACTAGAAAAGTATTAATCAATATGTAAAGGTAATAAAATGAAAAAACATTCCATTTAATAGATAAACTGATAATAAAATGCATCTATTAATTTTTTTCATTGTAAATATATCATGGACAATACACACTAAATAAATATAAAATAACTGAATAATAACGGTAAATCATTTTTTTGGAATATTAGTACCAATATATATGAATATTTATCCTCTAGAAAGTTTAAAACTAAAGTATTAAACCTATTTAATCAATCCAAATTGTTTTTATCATGATAACCTATTGATGCATCAAGGGGTGGTATAATGGTTGGGCCCATCTAGTCCCTGTATATCTAAATAATTCCTCAAATATATTAATCAAATTAATTACTAAATAAGATGAATGATCAAATATATTCATTTAATAGTGAATATTTATTAATCAATATGTCCCCAAATAATCAAATAATTATCATGTACACACAATATGTAGAAATGGTACATGGTTTAGAAAATATTTACACCCATAACAAAATATTCTTGATATAAAATATAAAAGTGATCTCTATTCTATAATGTTCATAATGAAATTATTCATTCAATATAATTATAAAAATCATAGAATAAAGTGATGTTGTAAAGATAAAATCTACAACATGGTAATTTTTTCCTCAAAACACCATAAATGAGATAATTAAAAGAAAACAATTAAATACCATGAATATAATGGGATTCATGATATAATATATCAATAGTGGATGTATATATACCACATTAATGATTTATGTAGGGGATATGACAATTATCTCACTACCACAAAAAAGTTTGGGATGTCATTCGACCCGACACTCGACCATGTGAACGAGATAGCCCAAATTTTGTTCACGATCCCTGGGGGTTGGAAAATATTTTTGGTCAAAAAAATAATATAATGTTAATTATTTATACAAATAATTATAAAGGATTGAAATACCATGGCAGAACACACTGAAAAAGAGAACAATTAAACATCAATAAATATAAAAAGTCATCCAAATACAAAAACAATTGAACATAATAAAAAATAATAGAAAACTTAAAAAAATCACACCCACATGATCTCTATCTGACCTCTCGGTCACCACCAATTAGATGGCCAAGCTGCTCTATTAGAAACTTATACCGAAAACTTGATCCTAAAAAATAAATTCTGTCTACCGACACCTAATGGCATAATTAGGGTGTGAGCACTAATAATGCAGAAGATTACCACCATTGAATCTAAATATTTAATTTCCCAAAATAATCCTTAAAATTTCTTTTAAAATGCATTATAAAACTTTTTATTATTGTTCTTAACAACCACAAACAACTTTATGTAAGTTTCCTTTTTAAAACACACACAGTTTTTCCTTTTAAAAATGATTTACCATTATGGGAACTAATTTACACAAATGAGTCTTGAACCAATAATTCAAGATATGTTAAAAATAATCCAACTAAATACCAAATAGGAGATCAAGTGAAATAGATAAATAAATAAGGACATACATATAGAAACCATGGGAACATCATAATGATCACCAGGGTGATCTCCTAAAAAACTCAGTTTCAACTCACTTGCTAGAATATAGTGAATATTCATAGTCTATAACTCACTAGTCATTCTTATAGCCAATCGAGTGGAACAATCCCACATTGCCTATAAAACATCAAAGGGGTATAAACCAATTGAGCCGGGGTTGATAAGAAACTATCCCTCAACCCTCTAAAAGATTACCATGAAACCAATTGTAATAGTAAGTGGTCAAAGAAGAAGTCCCTCACACGTGTACTCACATTACCCTTTGCCACCTCACTTGCCTACCCCAAACACTAACACCACTTATGTGATAACCCACTATCGATAAATCCTCTATAGGGGTTACCATCTCACAAAAATACTTTTGAAAGTTCCAACTAGGCCGTTACATCACAATATCATTCAGACCATTTATAAAAACATTCTAGGATCCCAAACATTATACTTTCAAAATTGAAATCTATTTACAAAAAATTATATTGTGCCAACTAGGACTTCAACGTTGTCAATTCCAGTACATTATAAAAATGTTTATTAACAATTTCCTGCATAACATTAAACATCACTTTTATGTGAAAAATTCTAAATGGGACCTCACACTCTAAATCCAATTAAACATCCATCTCCACTACAAAAAAAAAATTAAACCCAAAAATATATAATGGTTCCAAACATAATTTCATATTATTTATAGTAAAAAATTATTTCCAAGTAGAAAAAATTCTATAATTTCAAATATAATTTGAAACCAATTTCATATTATTTGGTAACCAAGGGACCATTCGTAAAGAATCATGAGTTTGAATAAATAAAAAAGTATTAGGATAAGTGTTTTTAAATCCTGGTTTTTTAGTTAAACATGGAAATTTTAATTTTTTTTCCAATATATGTGTCCATAGTAAGAACCCATGGAAGTGACAACATCTAATGGCACCCGAAAATTATCCTTTAAATTAATCCAAAACATTTTCAATGTAATGTCACAAGTTCGAACACCAACACAACAATCCATACATATTTTGTAAACCATAAAAGTCACCATAATCCACAAATAAATATCATATCACAATCAACCTACTCCATCAAAACATAACCAAGACAAAAACAAGCTAAAAAAATACCCAATTTAATATGAAAAGTTAAATATGTAATTTTATCAAAAATGTTGAGTGAATGCGTACATAATAATATTTAATGAATCTCTTGAAAACATTTTTTACCAACATCCACCAACATGAAAGAAACTCAACGTACCAAAAAAACACATCACTATCTTTGAAACAAGTTTATAAATTATTAAATAATACCAAAGAATCAAATGGAAAACATTGGAAAGAAAATTTGTGGAAACACTAACCTCAAAAAAGTGAATATACGATAAAACCTAAAAATGATGGAAGAATACACCCTATGGAGTAATACGCACACCCTAAACCAAAAGAAAGACAATCCAATATATCAAACCTAGCATCTTGGGTTCATCCAAATAATAAACCGCCAAAGATGTCGTACCCAGAGATTATTTTCTAACCCTTATTTTATGATTCTCATGGTTATAAAGTGTAAGGGAGAAGGATTGGACGGTTGGCTAAACACTAAATAAGTGTTCTGGGCTAAATTAGGTGTGCGTGGGTTGCGCATGGTCTGTATAAACCATACGGATATCCTACGAGAAATCATGAACAGTTGTAGTTTTGAGGAAGTATCTTTGGCATAGTTTAAGAACAATTAGGGAGACCATGAGAGGAGTTTGTGTGAGGGTTTCCTTGAGGAAGTGGCTAACACATGTTTAGCACATATTTTTTCTAACCATGTGAACTAACTTTGAACGGGTTTAAAACAAGATCCTAAAAAAGTGGATATGGGTCATCATTGTCTTTAATCCACTTGTTTTTCCCCAAACTGGCTCAAACATGGTATTTTCCTTCTCCTATGGTTAATAATGTTCTCCAATTAATTTGGATTTAATTCAAAGGCTTACAATTGTAACTCAAATCTAGATTCATGAGGTATGTGATCATTCTACATTGTTCTTGTCTGGTTTCTTAAATATACTTAGATATACTTCTCATATCTTCTATATTTCATAGATATACACCCATTATGGGTAGATATAAGATTTTTTATGCCAAATATGTATAGATTTTCCTTGATCATGTCATGAGAAGAGATATAAGGTAGTTTTGTAGAGTATCGACCCGATTTTTTTTTGGGTTCTTCGTTAGTTGTAGAGTTTAGTCAAAGCCTTCAAGGTAGGTGGATTCAATCTCGACTCCACTTTCTAGAATTGATTAGATTTGTTTCAAATTGGTTAAATTTAATGAACTTTAGTTTGAAATATTTGTTCAGAACGTGGAATAAATTCTCTTTAGTGATTTTTTTTTAAATTCTAAAATCTTGATGAATTGTGGCGAAAATTGCTATAGATTACTAGATTTAAAATGGTGAGTTAAATTTTTGATTGTTATTGAACTTATAAATGACTTTTTGTAAAGGGGTTTTCAATAAAATTGTAGTTTTATTAAAATGGTTTGTCATTGGGATGGTTTTGATGGAAAATAGTTTAAATAAAATGTTGATTTAATGGAAAAGGATTTTTTAGCATGATCCTTGGTAATATTGGTGTGGGTTTTTATATTTCATATATAGGTATTTTTTAAATGTTACTTTTTTCTTAGTTCCAAATTTCAACCGGCACATGGGATATAATTACCTTACGATGACTTGGTAGATTGACGAGAAACCGCTTATGAGTATGGAATTTTAATCATGTAGTATACTTGGTTGGTTGTGTGGATTTGTGGAATGGATTGGGATTGCCAAAGGAATATTAATAAATGGTTTTAAATCATTGTTTAGTTATTTTTCGGTAAAAAATAACTTTTTATAAAATTAGTTTCAATTTCACTTGTATAATTGGTTATAAATTGTTTTGGAAACTTTTTTTATATTTATTTATAAACTATTTTGAGAAATAGTTTTATATAAACTGTTAAATATAATTTTTTATAATTCTTCTATCTTATTGGTTTGAGTATGGAATTCATTGGGAAAACCTACAGAGCATTATACTCACCCCATGTAGGGAACTTTATTGATTTTTTAGATGCTATATTTTTGGATGTGGGAAAAGATAATATATCCCATGTTTTGTACACCACCTCATGATACTTAATTTGTTCAGGGATTATAGATCTTGGAGCTTGTGGAGCATGGAGCCTTGTGTTATTTTGATTGTCTTTAGTTTTTATCCACTATTTTCTTTGATACTTTTTTGGTATTCTTTTGTTGTAAACATTAGAGTGGATTTGATATAAATAAAGTAGTTGTGTTGTCATTCATTTTCTCATGCATCCTACAGTGATCTTTTTAGTTAATGGTTTTCTTATTAAAGGGTAAATCACCCCCACTTGTATTTGAAACCCTTATGAATTTATTTCCAGCCATTGGAATCATTGGGATTTCATTTAAGGCCTATTAATGATCATTTATATTCTCATTCCAATGAGAATTAACGGGTCATTACAAATGTTGTCAAAGTGAGTTTGATCAGTTTGTGCCTAATAAGTAGTTTTCATTTTCATAGACTTTGAGTTAAAATTTGTTCATTTCTATTCCCTGGGTTATGATCTTAGAAAGGTGTAGTATTCTTAGAACAAAAAATGTATAGAAGAAAAGGAGGTAGCTAACCTATTTATATTAAACTTCAAGTTACCAGGGTGATTTTTACAAAAGTGTTTTGGAGACACTTTTAAGATAGTGGAATCCCTTTTCCATGGGTTTAGCCAATCATATGAGCATGTCATGCATTATAGAAGAATTACATTCCACTATGATTGAATAATTAAATTTTAGTAATGATTTATGATTTCATGCAAAGAGGTAGATTTTTCAAAATATATATTTTATTTATAAATAGAAGACTTCAAAAAATGGAATGATTGATGTATATTGAAAATGGTTTGATTTTCCAAAGAAATAATTAGATTTTGTTTCAAAAATGGTTGAAATTGAAAAAGGTTATTTCTAGAAAAAAATGTGTTATAGTTGATGTGATATAATTTTAAATGATATGCCATCAGTTTCTAGTGAGTGACAATTACCATATTTGTTGTTTGTTCAGTAAATAAAACCCAGTATGTGTCATAGTAACCAGTCGGAAGAGGACACTGAGAATGTGGTTTCACATAAACCACATGTGAACCAATAGTTGGTCCAATGCATCACATGTACTTTTCAAACTATTGAGTTGGGAATACAACTAGATAATCGGTTAATGAAATATATCACTATTGAAAATCCAAGTAGAGGAAGAATGGATTTCTTCTCTAAAGGAACAGAGAACTCTAGAACTAAAAACAATAGGAAAAGAGAAACATATTCTCAAGGAGGAGGAAAACATTATAATTGGGCCACAAAAGAAACTAACCAACCCCCAAGAACCAAGAGTAGGCTTGGATGTTTTCAGTGTGGTTCAATGAGTCAAATCAAGTGGGAGTGTATATCATAACTAAGAGCATGAAAAAATTACAACAAGATGGGGCATCTTAAGAGATATTTTCCCATTCCTCTATGTTCAAGTGTTAGTGGTAATTATATAGAATCACAACCTACAAAATATTTTATAGAGCGAGGGTTGCCGAATTAGTCTCATCAAAAGAGAATAACTTGACATGGTGACTCTTGGAATACCTTGACTCCTCAACAAGGGTAATCACAATAAGGGAATAAAGAGTAGAGTGTAGCGATGAAGCAATTGTATGGAGATAATAAATTTCTTTTCAATTGATATAATACAACATCTATGGTGAGAGGTATGATTATTTTTAATTATACCCTTATGCAAGTGTTTTTTTGATACTAGTGCATTGCATTCCTTCATTACCTCTCGTGTTGTTGATTTGATAATTCTAAAATTATAGATTATTCCTTCTTTGTTAAAACTTTAAACTCTTCTTGGTGAAATATAATGTCGATACTTCGTGTGTGAATCATGTTCTATAATTGTTCATGGCGGTGAGCTAAAATAAAATTTCTCAGTGTTGGAGATGGATGCATATGATGTAATCCATGTCATGGATTGGATGGCAATGTTTAAGACTCGCATATAATGTTATATAAGAATAATAAGTTTCACAAATGAGGATGGTGTTGAGCATATATTTTGAGGATAAAAGGAGGTAAAGAAAGGTGACATGGGTATATTGTCACCAGTGGTGGGAATGATCTCTTATCAGTTGGAAGCTCTGTCTTTGGCATTGATGGAAGAGATCGAGGATACCAGTTTTCCAAAAGTTGTGGATCATTTTCCTGATGCCTTTGATAAGAAATTCTCATGGATAACACCTATAAGGTAAGTGTAGTTTCAATTTATTTCTTTTTTGGAACCAATCCTATTTCCCTTCCATCTTAGAATATGAAACTATCAATGGTAAGGGAATTGAAAGTGAAGTTGGAGGATCTAGAATGTAATGGTTTCATTTGTCCTAGTATGTCTCTAGGTGAAGCAACATTCTTATTGATGAAGAAATAAGATGGAACTCTAAGGCTATGTGTGTATTATCATAATTTTAACCAAGTTACAATAAAGAATTTGTATACACTTCCACACATTGTTGATATTTTTGATCAATTAGGGGAGCTTATTAGTTCTCTAAAATTGACTTGCGAACAGGGTATCATCAATTGTGAGTTCTAAAAGAAGATATTCCAAAGATATATTTTAGAATTAGATATGGTCACTAAGAATATATAGTAACTCCTATCGGTGTAATGAATGCACCAGTAATCTTTAAAGGCTTGATTAATCAGATGTTTCAGAGATATAATTATTATTCTATTGTCGTGATTGTGTATGGCATATTGAGGTATTTTAGGACAAGGACTAAGCAATAGAAACACCTAGAGATAGTTTTATAAATCTTGAGAGATCACCATTTGTATGAAAAATGGTTTAAGTTTGACTTTTTTATTCAAGATGTATGCTTTCTCAGCCATGTAATTTTTGAAAAAGGTGTTTTAGTATACCCTAAAATGATATAAATTGTGATCTTGTAGAATCCTTCAAAATATGTCTTTGAGATATGAAGATATCTTGGTCTAGTTGGTTATTAACTATTCATTTTTCATGACTTCTCATGGATATCCTCCCCAATGGAAGATTCTAAAAAGAAGAATTATCCATTCCAATGGACATATGAATGAAAAAAAACTTTCAATAAGTTTAATGTTCAACTTACTTCAAAACCTATATTGAGTTTTCCTTAGTTATGATAGGGATATGTTGTGTACTATGATTCTTTGGGATCAGGTTTGAGCTATGTTCTTATGCAATGAGACCATGTTGTGGATTATGGTTCAAGGTAGTACAAAGTGCATGAGAATAATTACCTAACACATGATTTGGAGTTAGCTGTAGTCTTCCATTCATTGAAGGCTTGGCATCATTATTTCTTGGGTGAGAAATTCACTGTGCATGTGGATCATAAAACATAAAACAAATTTCCTCATTGTGAGAATTAAATCTAAAGAAAAGTATTTGGATGTAGTATCTTTATAGGTTTGACATTTACTTGATGTATACACTGGAAAAAAAAGGGAATTCGATGGCAGATGCATTTAAAAGAAATTTATATGGTCATTTGGAAAAAGAAGCTTCAAATGAATGGTTGTTGATGTTGGTAATGGCTGACATGCATGTAGAATATGAATACCAAGGTGGTGTTTGGGTTTTCTTTTTTGTTTATGTGGTTCCTAATATAGTAAATATGGTTAAATAGGAACAAACATCTGATGCATAATGATTAGATATGAGTTCAAAACTATATGGTGGGGAGACCATTGAAGGATAGATAATTGATGGGAGTTCGGTGTTGTGTTTCATAGATCAGGTGGATGTACCTATATCTTATTAGGAACAACACCTTCATGCTTACCAAAATTCTAGATGGGTTTTATATCCAGGATATTAAAAGATGTATAGGGAATTTAAGGTGTTCTTTAGGTGGAGCGGTATGAAAATGAAGTTGGTAAAGTTTTTCTCGGTGTGCTTAACTTTTCAGCAGTTTAAAGAAGAGTATCAGAGACCAATGGGTATGTTTCAGTATTTAATGATTCCAATGTGGAAATGGGAGACAATAGCTGTGTATTTTTTAATAGTTCTCCCAAGAATGTTCCAAAAAACGATGTCATATAGGTGATAGTGGATCGTCTTACCACGTCGTCACATTTCATCCCGATTCATGAAAGTCATATAGTGGAGGATCTATCCAAAATATATATCAAACAAGTAGTAAAGATAAATATAATACCAATTTAAATCATGTCATATAGATATTTTAGGTTCATATATCATTTCTATAAATCCTTATAGAAATCCATTTGAACACAGTTGAATATTAGTATGGTGTATCATCCTCATAAGGATGGCCAATCTGAAATGATGATACAGTCATTAGCATACATTATACAGGCTTGTGTAATAGATTATGGGGGCTCATGGGAAGATAACATACCCATAGTGTTGTTCTAATATAACAAGATTTATTCGGTCTCTACACATATGGTTCTGTTTAAAGCATTGTATGTGCGTCCTTGACATTTTACACTATGCTTTGTGGGAAAAGGTAAATCTTCACTAGTCGGGTAGAGACTTATCCAAGAAACAATGGAGAAGATTCAATTGATTTGAAAGAGGATAGAGATGGCTCAAATCCATTATAAATATTATGCAGATCATCTTCGATGACCACATTCGTTTTCCGTTAGTGATCATGTGTTTTTTAGGATCTCTCTAAGTCCTAGATATCGTCATTTTGGGATGTAGGAAAACATATATGCTCGATACATTATCCCTTTTGAGATACTAGAATGGGTTTGAGAGGTGAAATATTGGTTTGAATTAGCACCACTATTTATTTTTGTGCATAATGTGTTCCATGTATCCCAGTTGAAAAAGTATCAGCCTGAATCTGACCATGTGATTAGATGGGATAACGCTGACCTAGAGCCTGGATGAATCATTGGTACATATCTTGGTGAGGATTGTGGATAGGAAATAGAATGTCTTGGGTGGAAAAAAATCAGTCCAGTGTGTTTTTTACGGTTACATGGTCATATTCAAGAAGAGACATGGGAATATGGGAAGGAAATTAAAGAGAAATATCTAGAACCTTTTTAGGGAAGCAATGTTTTTTTACTTTCCGAGGATGGAAAATCCAATGGTGGAGAGAATGTAGTGCCCCCATTTTCTGGTATGTAACCATTTCATAATTATTTTCATGGTTATAAAGTATAAGGTTAATGGATAGGAGATTTTGGTGAACTATAAATACTTTTTTGGGGCTAAAGAAGGTGTCCATCGAATGTGCACAGTTTTTCTAAACCGTGTGGATATGTTAGGATAAACCGTGCGTAGTTGTAGTTTGTCGGCAGTAACTTCAACATAGTTTTAGCATGGTCAGGGAGACCGTGTGAGGGTTTCCTTAAGACCTTAGAAAATTCATAGTTAGGGAATAGTTTGTCAAACTGTGTGAAATAATTGTGCGTGGGTTTAAAACAAGATCATAAAAAAGTGGATCTGGGTTATCCATGCCTTTAATCCTCTAATTTTTTCCCAAAAATGGCCCTAACTCGGGAGTTTCCTTTTCCTGAGGCCAAATAAGGTTCTCCCATTGAACCAACAGAAATATGATGGCTTCACAAGGTGATTTGAAGCCATATTCATGAAGTATGTGATCGTTTATCATCGTTCTTGATCAGTTTCTTATATCTATATAGATCTACTTCTCATGTCTTCTTTGTTTCTTAGATTAATTCCCATTAATATTATATCTAGGAATTTGGATTCCAAAAAATACTGGTATTTTTTTCTGATCATGATAGGTGAAGTGATCCAAGGCAGTTTTGTAGAGAATCAACCTGATTTCTTGTGCGTTCTTGATCGGTTGTGCAGTTTCATCAAAACCTTCTAGGTATGTGGATTCTCTCTCGAGTCCTCTTTCTAGAATTGATTAGATTAGTTATAAATTGTATGAATTGAATGAAATTTATTGTGATATCATGGTTAAATGCCTGGAATATATCTTCTTTGGTGTTAATTTATCATTTTTGTGAAATTATGAAATCTTCATGAATTGTCGTGAAAATTAATTTAGATTCATTAATTTAAAAAGTTGTTTTTAAAGATTGAATTTTATAGAACTTCTAAATGGATTTTTGGAGAGCATTATAGAATGAAATTAGAGTTTTATTGAATTGGTTTTACTTTGGGTTGGTTTAGATGGAAAAAAGTTTTCAATAAAAATATTATTTTATTGAAAAGGATTATTTCATTAGGCATGATCCTTCGGAATATTGGTGTTTGTGTTCTTATTGAATTTCTATGGATTGGTTGAAATATGACCTTATGATAAGTGCCAATGTCAACTAGAACATAGGATATAATTACATTGTGATGACTTGGTAGATCAATGAGAAATTGGCCATGAGTATGGAATTTTCATTGTGTAGTATGCATGGTTGGTTGTGTGGATTTGTGGAATGGATTGGGTATTACAAAGGAAAATTGAGAAATGGTTTTCAATATTTCTTTAGTTATTTTTCTATAAAAATAACATACAGAAAAATTAGTTTCAATTTCACTTGTATACTTGGTTATTAATGTTTTTGGAAACTTGTTTATATTTATTTAAACACTATTTGAAGATACTTTTAATATAAATTTTTTTATATAATTTTTTTGAAATTTTATATCCTAGTGGTGTGAGTAAGAAAAATTATTGGAGAAAACCTACTGAGTGTTTTACTCACCCCTACTTGGGAACATTGGTGTTTTGGAATTTTTTATCTTCTGGGACATGGGAAAAGGTAAAGTATCACATGTTTTTAATACTAACTCATGATACAAGGGTTGTTCAGTGATTATGGATCTTATAGATTATGGAGAATGGAGCCTTCTGGTCTTCTGAGAGTCTTTAATTGGTTATCCACTTTTTTCTTTGATACATTTTTTTCTTACGTTGTTTCACACTTTGGAGTGGATTTGATATGAATAAAGTAGTTTTGTTGTCTTTTATTTCTTCATGAATCATATAGTTAGTTTTTTTGTTAATGGTTTTATTCTTAAGGGGTAAATTATTCCTCATTTTTATTTTAAACCCTTCGGCATTTATTATCATCCTCTGGCAACTTGTGGATGTTAGTTAAGGCCTGGTAATGATTCTATGTATTCTCAAGGCAATGGTAATTAGCAAGTCATTACAAAGTAAATACCCTTAAACCATCATAGGAGAAGGGAATGAAGATAAAAATGGAAAAAATCCTAGAAACTGACCTTATATTCAGAGGAGGAGAACAAACAAGGGTGGAGGAACCTAGCAAAGGGATCATGGGAGTCCCTTCTTGCACTAAAAATGATCCCATAGGGAGAAAACATAAAAATGTGTTAAAACATAAGATTTAAATCATGGAATTTCTTATTTTAAGAAATCCAGGAAACTCTCATGATTTTACTACAATGTTTTACAAGTTATTCACAAAAGTTGTTCTCGCCACTATCCAAATGGGAAAGAACACAAGCATTATTGCCACCCATTTTCCCAAAACATTTGAAACTATGAACTTTACTCATAAACCCCAAAACATGCCACATATTAACTTTTGTGATGCCTTATGATTTCACATAACTCTGCATTGCCAGCGCACCCTTTACTGTGAAATAACCCAAAAAGTATAAAATATTAAATGGATTGTTTTTTTAATTATTAATAAACTATGATATGAAAAATAATAATTAAGTGTTTTATGTTAATAATATTACATATAAATAATTATAATTATAATTTATTATTTTCAAATTAATTGTAAATTAATATACTAAAATATGATCTTTTATAGTATTATTTTTATTAAAATATTATTTTAATATAAATATCTTTATTTGATAGTTTTTATAAAACATAATGATAATTTGAATAACAATGTTTATTTTATAAAAATGTAAACTAATAAAATATGATGATCGATGAAACTTTTAAATATCAATATATATATATATTGATAATTATAATTATTTTGATTGATATATTAAAATACCAAACTGTACTGATTATAAATCAAAATTCATATTTTATAATATGTTCACTATGATAATAATTATTTCATCTGAAATAATGAATACTTCTTATCAAATATAACTAATCGGTTCTTATAAATTTTGAACTTCGAAAATATGATATATATATATATATATTAAATTATAATTATTATATTCAAATTATAAATTTTTATTATATTTTTTATAAAATTATAAATATAATAAAATTGATTTTTAACAAAATTATAATGTATTATTATAAATATTTTTAGTTAAAATGTTAAATTATACAAATATTATATAAATTTTCATGTCTTAAAAATGAAATATTAAAAATTTTATGAAATTGATTTTGGGTAAATGGGGGTGCACCGCGACCTGGGTAGAGGGTTTTGATAGCTTCATGAGATTTGAGCATGGGAAGCAGCATGCGGTGGTCATCATCGTGCTATGCTTGGTGGAGGAGGCTGAGTTGTGTTCGATGGTATATCCAGTATTTATTTCGGCTAAGGAATCACAAGTAGCTGATGATGAGGATCTATGTTTCACCATCAGGTTTCTATCTGCATTTAGGGTTTTAGGTCACTGGTGAATATGATCTGGGTGACATGGAGGTCGGAAAGGGTAGATCGAGGTTGGCCTGAGGTTTTGATTTCTTTTTTCTTCAAACTAGGTGGGTATGTGTTTTATTTTTAGATCTTATTCCTCTATTTTTTGTCATCTTCTATGTTTTTTTCTTCTCCATCCATTTTTTAAATGTTCATTTATTACCTCTAGGCTTGTTGATCAGTTCTTATTTTTATTTTTGAATATGAATAGAACTCTTTTATTTTCATCAGCATATATTTTTTTCACTCTCCTTGGACTTTTAATATCAAATTGTTTCTATCAATTTATGTTTTTTCCCAAGTGATCTTAATATAGTACATGTTTGTTTTCACTTCCTACACATTGATCTTGAACCTCATGCTTAAAATATTTCAATAATATTCTTATATATAAGAAATTGCATTAATGACAAATTGAATATAAGACATAGATATGTTATTAGCTATCTCCATCAGTATTCATTGATTACTATAAAATATTGAACTGTTTAAATATCTCAATATGGGAATTATAGGTATAAAATTCCTTTAACAACTATAAAAATACAAATGGGAAAATAACTTCTCTATATTAAGATAGAATGAGATTGAGGAAACATAAACATAGGTAAGGTATATTTTTTACCTATAAGGCCCCAGCCTTAAACCATACTTAATCTCGAGTTATTATAGGATTACACATTGAGGATCTTTTCAGGTTTATATTTTTAGAGAATTAGACCAAAAAACATGCATTACATCCCACATTTAAACAAAGTGGTTACAATAAAATATAGTATTCAATTTTCCCATCAACAGAAACATATTGAAAATAAAACATGAATTCATTATGGACACTTCCTTGACACTATCATCTTATCATGTACATTTCCCTTGACCTGTGAAAAACATTTCAAAAACTTGGGATGAGTATAAAAATCTCATTAAGGGTTATGAAAATATGGAAAGGAAACATGAGTTCATATATACATAAGAATGAAATCATTATTTACCCATAAAACATAGGCACTTTAACATACCTCATCAAATCATGAATAAATCATAGAAATCATAAGACATAAAGGTAACTTGAGGCGTTCATAACATTATTACGTAGGGAGTAACCCTCTTGGTTACGTTTGGAATACCCATCATAGTATATTCCCTAAATCTCTTCGGAGAAACCTTAACGTTTCACTCCTTCGCGTTACCCAATGCTTTGGAGAGCTATATCGGGCTCACCCGCTCTTAGTTTATCACGGAACAACCCATCTTCGTAATAATGCCCAAGAACCACAACATAATCCTATCACAAAAAACATGTATAAAGGAAACATAACATTACCTTTCAATCACAATATATCAATACAACACATTTATATAAAAGCATTATGAAAACCATTTTCAATACTAAAATAAAAGATAAGTAAAACATCGTATTTATTTTTCTTTTAAAAAAAATGTATGGCTTGTAGAGGAAGCCGAAACTCAAATAATGGTCACGGTGGAAGAGAAGTCGTTGTCACCGCATACGTACGACAAAAACATTCCCTTTTTTCATTTAGTAAATGCATCGAAAAAAATATTCCTTTTGAATTAACGTAAAAGTCAATGGGTTTATACACCGTATAAAATAAGGTTGTGTATAAAACAAAAATATGCCTCAATGAAAGGGGATTGAGACGAAGTCCCATAAAAAGATAATTTTTAAAATAAAATAGATATATTATGTGTATTCAATATAATTACACATAAAGTAATTACAAATACAAGATAGGAAATAATAATATCATGACATAAATTGAAAGTAGGATATTAACCCAAAGAACGGAAATCGGGTTAAGAAGTTCCCTTACCTCATATCCGACTTAACTTGATCATTCTTTAATCTCCTGAATAATAAACTTGAGTTAATTTATAATTGTTTAAGAACCTTTTTCAAGTTCATTATTCCTTTTATATCACTTATTTCCATGTCGTGAACACTATGTAATTATTTAAGTTAATAACGGTCGTTTTAACGATCATTGGTACTTGAGTCAAAAATAAACCCTTTAAAATTACAAGTTGTTCATGTATCCATTATATAAAGAATTTTATTCATGATTTAGATATCATATATTTCATATATATCCAGTACATGCATGAATTTATAATATTACATAACATTTAGAGGTAAGAAATGAAATGCACCGTTCATGGAGACGGTGAGCCGTACGTACGCATGAACGCTGCTTTCATTTCTATTTCGTATTTTATGAAGTGGAATCATAATGATATAAAAGAATATTATAATTCCAGTATAATATCATATATAATATCGTAAATCTATCCTTTATACGTCTCGCATATGGTATTTACGAATCAAATCACTTTGAGGGGGCGGTAGTCCACACTTCCTTAAATGAAGATATCACGTTTACCCATAATGGAAACCATAAAGGTATGCCCAAAATGAAAAATACATAAGATTAAGGAAAACATAAACATATTATATATCATATATAAATATAGTGTCATATTAATTTCCACCTTTGAAGGTGTTAAAAGAATGTTGAACAATCATCGTTTCGGGATGCAGAAATTCGGCATCCACGGAAACAGTATGTTCTTTAAACATTAGATGTAGGTGTGTGTAATTGTAGCTCGAATCCTTCTTATAAAAACATCCTAGTATATGGAAGATAATGGTTTTGTTACAAAAGAAATTAATAAAAAGAGTTTAGGGGGTTGGAGAAGCAAAATAAAACAAAAGAACAGAAGTGAAGACATTACCTTAAAATCGGGTAACTCCCTTTGGTTTGAGCTCAAAGGCTTACTTGGGAAGACTTCTGTCCAAAGTGAGGCTTCAAGGAGTAAGAGAGGGATGTGGAGAGACAAAATGGGAAGGGGTTGGCCGAGCCAAAGGCTTTGGAAGTGTGGGTAAAGAGGTAGAGGTGGGGGCCTTTATAAGAGGAGAGGAAGGGCACTCTTGGAAATTAAAGAAATGTTACTTTATTTTAAAATGAGTTTCGGATTTAAAAGGTCCCACATTGAAATAATTAGATTATAAGGTGATAAGGGTTTTAAATATGCCCATACAATAGGTTTTTGACAAGTGTATGTTATAGTTTTGACATTATCTTTTGATTTTATTTAAATCCTTTATTACTGAGGTAATCGATGCATCATCATGGTGTCATAAATAATTTAATATATTTAAGGTCTAAAAATTATAAAAATAAATAATATGATGTAGGAAATCTTTTTATCTTTCCAATGACTATTTATAGTCAAAAATCTGAGTTGTATAACCCCATTTAAAAATTGTTTTAGTAAAACAACTCATGTTTGTGTCATTTTAATTTTAACATTAAATAAAAAGATATTAATGCCATTTTCCTACCAAAGTGGCTCCATGGTGTCCCGAAGTTGACCCATGGCTTTTCTTGGTCGGCCATGACACATCCAATAAGGGTAGGACATTTGTCTAGGTATTTTCATTTTATTATAACATTATTTTTACCTTAAATTACACTAATTATCTCTGATCGCGATTAAAAACATAAAAGTTACTATTCACCAAAAAATTATTTTATTCTCATTGAACCACATTTTACTTATTAATGACAACCATGTATGTCAGATTTTTTAAAATCAAATCACAGAAGTGGAAAAGTTTCATTTAAATGAAAAAATCAGTTTCTTTAACTACCACTTAGTGGTTTCACTATTCATCAAAAATTGAAGTTTTTCAGAAAAATACCAAAACTTCACCCTAAGCTATATTTTATATTATGAATTCAAAAATGATGTCTATTTTACAAAATCAAAATCACATTAGTTACATTAATTAATTCCCACTGTCGTGACAAATAGCGTGTTTTTATATAACAATAAGTATCAAAAGATTGACACTAGTTTAAATCCAATTTCAAAGTGAAATTGACTCCAATGACCACCATTGGATTAAATGGTAAAAATATATTCTAATTTCACTTTAAAACCAATTCAAAAGATAATCTAATCATATAAATAAATTAGATTAAAAAGTGGTTTTGAATTAAAATACAACATTTTTCACTATTCATTAAAAAATGAACTTTACCGGAAAAATACCAAAAATTCACACAAAGTAAATTTTGATGTCCCAGTCATAAAGAATAAGTTTATTTTGACAAACATAGCTTACAAAATTTTCAAAATATAGATTTAAAAATGGTTTGCCATTAAAAGGAAGTAAAACAATCTTTTAAAAATATTAGTGTATTCCATGCTTAAAATTGGATTTATTTTCATTTTAAGCCTCTAAAAAAATATCTAATTCATTAATAGACATAGATAAAAATATCTATTATTCATTAATTACTTGGGATGTTACATACTTCCCCCCTTTAGAAAATTGTGTCCCCATAATTTATTTTCTTATCGAATAAATGGGGGTATTTATCCCTCATTTCATTTTTAGATTCTCATGTTGCCTCTTCAATCATGTGGTTTTTCCACAAAAACTTTACCTGATGAATCACCTTATTCCGTAACACTTGCTCCCTGTGGTCAAAAATCTGGACCGGTTGTTCCTCATAAGATAGGTTCTCTTCCAGCTGAACTACCTCTGGACTCAAAACATGAGATGGATCTGGCATGTACTTCTTTAACATTGAAACATGAAAAACATTGTGTACGTGAGATAGACTCGGAGTTAAAGCCACTCGGTAAGCAACTGATCCAACACTCGCCAGAATTTCATATGGTCCAATGAAAATTGGACTCAGCTTTCCTTTCTTACCAAATCGCATCACACTTTTCCATGGTGAGACTTTGAGAAAAACATGATCACCTACCTCAAAATATAGATCCTTCCTCCTGTTGTCCGTATAACTCTTCTGCCTGCTCTGAGATGTTCTCATGTGTTTTTGTATCAGCTGAAGTTTTTCTGCCAACTCTTCTACCAATTCTGGTCCCATCAGCTCTCTTTCACCCACATCATCCCAAAAAGCTGGAGTTCGACACCGCTTCCCATATAACGCCTCAAATGGTGTCATCTGTATACTAGAATAAAAACTGTTATTATATGAAAACTCAACCAAAGAAAGGTGTTGGTCCCAACTTCCCTAATAATCCGTCAAACAAGCACGTAGCATATCTTACAAAGTCTGAATTTTTCGTTCTGATTGCCCTTCTGATTGAGGATGAAAAGTTGTACTATAAATTAATTCAGTACCCAGCGACTTCTGAAGGCCTTTCCAAAAGTTAGAAGTGAACGTGGGATCACAGTCAGATACAATGGAGAGAGGAACTCCATGTAACCTGACTATCTCTTTAAGATACAAATGAGAAAGTTTATCTAGGGAAAACGTATCTCATATGGCAAGGAAATGAGCAGATTTAGTCAAGCGATCAACAATAACCCAGATTACATTATTACCTCGAGATGTCTTCGGTAATCCCACAACAAAGTCCATGGATATATTCTCTCATTTCCATTCTGGTAGTGGTAAAGGCTGAAGCATCCCTTTCGGTAACTTCTACTCTGCTTTAACCTATTTACAAGTCAAACACTTCACTGTAAAATCAACAATATCTCTTTTCATTCCATCCCACCAGTAATACTCACGATGATCTCTATACATCTTAGTACTTATAGGATGAACTGAAAACAGAGAACTATGAGCTTTACATAACAACTCTCTCTTCAATTGTGAATCACAAGGCACACACAATCTCTTCCCAAATCTCAAAACACAATCATTATGAGTGTTGAATTCATGCAACTTACCTTTCTGAACCAGCTCTACCTTTTCCTACTACTCACTGTCTTGCTTCTGTGCTTGCTTGATTATGTTTGATAGAGAATATTTCACTGATACCTGAAACAAAATAGAAGAACATCCTGCACCAACAACTTATATTCCAAAGTTTATCAAATCCTTAACCAAAGGATCACGTTCCAAATGAAAAATTGTTACTAAAGCATTACTTTTTTGACTCAAAGCATCATTCACTTTATTTGCTTTTCCCAGATGGTAATGAATTGTACAATCATAATCCTTGATTAATTCTATCCATATCCTATGTCTCATGTTCAATTCTTTCTGAATGAATATATACTTTAAACTTTTGTGATCAGTATATATTTCACATTGTACTCCATACAAATGATGCCTTCAAATTTTTAGAGCAAAAACAACAGCTGCTAATTCCAAATCATGTGTAGGGTAATTTACCTCATGAGTTTTCAACTGATGTGAAGCATAAGCAATTACCTGATCATTCTGCATTAGGACACAACCAAGTCATTTCAATGAAGAATCACTGTAGATAACAAACTCCCCATTCCTGGAAGGTAGTGCCAAAACTGGAGCATTCACTAATCTTCTTTTCAGTTCCTGAAAACAATCATCACATTCTTTTGTCCAAATAAACTTAACACCCTTCCGAGTTAGCTTAGTCATTTGAGTAGATAACCATGAAAATTTTTCAACAAACCTTCTATAGTAACTTGCAAAACCAAGGAAACAACGGATCTCGGTTTCATTTGTGGGTCTTTTCCACTCTTCAACAACTTTTGTTTTAGCAGGATCAACAGTTATTCCATCTTTTGAAATAATGTGACCATGGAAAGAAATTTGTTGTAACCAAAACTCACACTTTCTGAATTTCCCATACAGTCTCTTTTCTTTTAAGGTTTTCAAGATAACCCTTAAACGACTTTCATTCTCATCTTTACTTTTAGAAAACACCAAAATATCATCAATAAAAACAACCCACATTTTTCACCTGAGTCAAGTGAGCCATCACTGCAACAAACTGTTTAGTTATGATTCTGACCATCTCAGGATACTAATTTGAAAGGTCATTTCTCTCGGTATTCCATCCCAGAAAATCTGTTCTGTTTCCTCTATGAAAATCCATTCTTAACACAGAAATATCTTAGGGGAAGCAACATGGTAATCTTCAAATGATATGTCATTTCAATTTGACCATAAAAAAATATTTTTGGATAATCATTTAATATAATTATAACTCCTAAAGTTATCTAAACCGACCTCTAACACCAACTATAATTCCCCAGCATTAAACCTTACTTAATCTTGAGTTATTACAAGATTACACATTGAGGATATTTTTAGGTATAGAGTTTTAGAGAATTAGACCATAAAACATGCATTACATCCCACATTTAAACAAAGTGGTCACAATAAAAGATGGTATTTATTTTTCCCATCAACGGAAACATATTGAAAATAAAACATGGATTCTTTCTTAACACTTCTTTGACACTATCATCTTATCATGTACACTTCCATTGACCTGTGAAAAACATTTCAAAAACTTGGGATGAGCATAAAGAGCTCAGTAAGGGTTATAAAAATATGGAAAGGAAACATGAGTTCGTATATACATAAGAATGAAATCATACTTTACCCGTAAAACATAGGCACTTTAACATACCTCATCAAATCATGAATAAATCATAGAAATCTTAAGACATAAAGGTAACTTGAGACATTTATAACATTCTTACGTAGGGAGTAACCCTCTTGGTTATGCTTAGAATACCCATTGCAGTATATTCCCTAAATCTCTTCGGAGAAACCTTAACGTTTCACTCCTTCGTGTTACCCAATGAATTGGAGAGCTATATCGGGCTCACCCACCCTTAGTTTATCACGGAATCACCCGTCTTCGTAATAATGCCCAAGAACCACAACATAATCATATCACATAAAACATGCATAAAGGAAACATGACATTACCTTTCAATCACAAGATATCAATACAACACATTGATATAAAAACATTTTGAAAACCATTTTCAATACCAAAATAAAATAAAATTCAAACAAGGTATTTATTTTTCTTTTTAAAAAATAGGTATGGCTTGTAGAGGAAGCCAAAACTCAAATAATGGTCATGGCGGTGGAGAAGTCGTTGTCGCCGCATACGTACGACAAAATCATTCCCTTTTTTCATTTAGTAAACGCATCGTAAAAAATATTCCTTTTGAATAAACGTAAAATTCAATGGGTTTATACACCGTATAAAATAAGGTTGTGTATAAAACAAAAATATGCCTCAATGAAAGGGGATTGAGACGAAGTCCCATACAAAGATAATTTTTTCAAATAAAATAGATATATTATGTGTATTTCATATAAGTACACATAAATTAAGTACAAATACAAGATAGGAAATAAAAATATCATGACATAATTTGAAATTATGAGATTAACCCAACGAACGGAAATCGGGTTAAGAAGTTCCCTTACCTCGTATCCGACTTGACTTGATCATTCTATAATCTCCTGAATAATAAACATGAGTTAATTTATACTTGTTTAAGAACCTTTTTCAAGTTAAATATTCCTTTTATATCACTTATTTCCATGTCATGATCACTATGTAATTATTTAAGTTAATAACGGTCATTTTAACGATCATTGGTACTTGAGTAAAAAATAAACCTTTTATAATTACAAGTTGTTCATGTATCCATTATATCCAGAACTGAATTCATGATGTAGATATCATATATATCATATATATCCAGTACATGCATCCATTTATAATATTACATAACATTTAGAGGTAAGAAATGAAATGCACCGTTCATGGAGATAGTAAGTCGTACGTACGCATGAACGCTGCTTTCATTTCTATTTTGTATTTTATGAAATGGAATCATAATGATATATAGTTATATTATAATTCCAGTATAATATCATATATACAATCATAACTCCATCCTTTATACGTCCCACATATGGTATTAACGAATCAAATCACTTTGAGGGGGCGGTAGTCCGCACTTCCTTAAATGAAGATATCGTGTTTACCCATAATGGAAATCATAAAGGTATGAAAAAAATGAAAAATACAGAAGCTTAAGGAAAACATAAACATATTATATATCATATATAAATATAGTTTCATCTTAATGTCCACATTTAAATGTGTTAAAAGAATGTTGAACAATCATCGTTTCGGGAGGCAGAAATTCGCCATCCACGGAAACAGTATGTTCTTTAACCATTAGATGTAGGTGTGTGTAAGTGTAGCTCGAATCCTTCTTCTAACAGAATCCTAGTATATGGAATATACTGGTGTTCTTACAAAAGAAATTAATAAAAAGAGTTTAGGGGGTTGGAGAAGCAAAATAACACAAAAGAACACAAGTCAATACATTACCTAAAAATCGGGTAACTCCATTTGGTTTGAGCTCAAAGGCTTACTTGGGAAGACTTCTGCCTAAAGTGAGGCTTCAAGGAGTAAGAGAATGATGTGGAGAGACAACATGGGTAGGGTTTTTCGAAGCCAAAGGATTTTGAAGTGTGGGTAAAGATGTAGAGGTGGGGGCCTTTTATAAGAGGAGAGGAGGGGCACTCTTGGAAAGTAAAGAAATGTTACTTTATTTTAAAATGAGTTTCGGATTTAAAAGGTCCCACATTGAAATAATTAGAGTTTAAGGTGATAATGGTTCTAAATCCACCCATCCAATAGGTTTTTTACAAATGTAAGTTATATTTTTAACATTATCGTTTCATTTTATTTAAATCCTTTATTAACGAGGTAATCGCCGCATCATCATAGTGTCGTAAATAATTTAATTTATTTAAGATCTAAAAATTATAAATAAATATAATATGATGTGGTAAATATTTTTATCTTTCCAATGACTTTTTATAGTCAATAATCTGACTTGTATAACCTCATTTAAAAATTGTTTTAGTAAAACAACTCATGTTTGTGTCATTTTAATTTTAACATTAAATAAAAAGATATTAATGTCATTTTCCTACCAAAGTGGCTCCATGGGGTCCCCAAGTTGACCCATGGTTTGTCTTGGTCAGCCATGACACATCCAATAAGGTTAGGACATGTGTATAGGTATTTTCATTTTATTATAACATTATTTTTACCTTAAATTACACTAATTTACTCTAATCGCGATTAAAAACATAAAAGTTACTATTCACCAAAAAAATTATTTTAATCTCATTGAACCACATTTTACTTCTTAATGACAACCATGTATGTCAGATTTTTGAAAATAAAATCACAGAAGTGGCAAAGTTTCATTTAAACGAAAAAATCAGTTTCTTTAACTATGTGGTTTCACTATTCATCAAAATTTAAGTTTTTTAGAAAAATATAAAAACTTCACCCTAAGCTATATTTGATATTCTGAATTAAAAAATGATGTCTATTTTAAAAAATTCAAATCATATAAGTTACATTAATTAATTTAATAATTAATTCATGTTATCCTGACAAATAGTGTGTTTTTATGAAACAATATGTATCAAAAGATTGACACTAGTTTGAGTCCAATTTCAAAGTGAAATTGATTCCAATGACCACCATTGGATTAAATGGTAAAAATATATTCTAATTTAACTTTAAAACCAATCCAAAATATAATCTAATCATATAAATAAATTATATTAAAAAGAGGTTTTGAATTAAAATACCACATTTTTCACTATTCATTAAAAAATGAACTTTAACGGAAAAATACCTAAAATTTACACAAACTAAATTTTGATGTCCCAATCATAAAGAATAAGTTTATTTTGACAAACATATCTTATAAAATTTTCAAAATATATATTTAAAAATGGTTTTCCATTAAAAGGTAGTAAAACAATCTTTTAAAAATATTAGTGTATTCCATGCTTAAGATTGGATTTATTTTCATTTTAAGCCTCTAAAACACTATCTAATTCATTAATATACATAGATAAAAATATCTATTATTCATTACTTACTTGGGATGTTACAATACCTATGTTTCCAAAATTATTATTATCATGATCAATTTTAATTGAAAGGGATTATTTATTTATTCAAAACATGATTAATTTTTTTGTAAAGGGTTTTATATATTTAACATTTTTTCTTGATTTATTGGGGAACTATTTACTTTTTATGCAATTATTTATTTCAAAAAAATTATTATAAATGTAATTTCTTTCAATACAATTTATGTTTCATTTTAAATGATCTACTTAGAATATCAAATAATTATCTACATTTTATATTTTATATTTTCATTTTATTTAATCAATTTATATCATTAATTTTCTTATTGTTCTTAAGTAATTTTTTTTATATTAAGGGATAATTTTTTCAATATTTTTTAAAATATAAGTTATTTTGGTGTAAGGGAAATTATTTATTCGATATCTTTACCCTTTTTTTGTTTTCTCCAAAACCAATCATGTAATCATTTTTATTTTTTTTACCAATGTTATATCAAAGTAAGCAGTTTTATGTATTTAAAATATAATTTAATATTATTCTCCAAGGGATATGTATTATGTTGGAATACACATTCAATAATCGTCAAAATACAATTTATTAGTCAATTTATATTTTTTTCAAATAGATTTTATCAATGGGTATCAATTATGGTTATATATATCATTTTAGTTATATTATATTTATTCATATCTATAATTATGGATTATTTCATAAAATATTTTCTATACACAAAATACTTGTCCATATATAATTCAATGTAGTTTTCGGGTTTTAATTTATGATGTTAAGAAATTTCTATAATATTAAATTTATCAATTTCTAAATACTGTTTTTGGAAAGAGAATTTTTTTTTTCATAAAATTTAAATGATTTTCCCATAACGATTCATGTTGGTGTTAAGATTAAAAATTTACATAAAAAATTATTCAGTCAATGAGTCTTAAATTATTGAATTTATTTCTGAAAAAATAAAAGATCCACTATTAACTCATATAAATGAATGTGACTAGATTTTCATAATTATTATTTCATACTAGTGTTGCAGATTGTCTTTAAACACAAACACACACACACAAACACACACACACACACATATATATACAAACACATGTCAAATTAAAAACCACACATGTCCATAGATTTCTCATCAAAAAATTAATTCAAATGGTTATGTAATTTTAATTAACCATATATAAGTTCAAGAGAAGTTTTCAAATTTTCAAAATCAATGATTACATTAAAATTTATCTATTTACAAGAAATAATATATTTATTTACCAATATGTCATCCATAATAAATCATTATTTAAAAACATGTATATTTATATACATATAAATACATGCTATTTTAACAGAAATGATTTTTAAAATTAAAAAAAATTAGATACATGTAAATAAATATAATCATATAATTATTAACTTATGAAAAATCATTTTATTCTTATCATATATACATATATATATATGTATGTATATAAATGTGTTATTTTATATTAATGTATGAACATGAAATTATTTATATTTATAATTTCTACATATATATATATAAATATATGAACAAATGTATATATATATAACTTTTCATGAAAAATGTTTTATGCAAACTCTTGTCATGATATACGTATAATCAATAGATATTTTTTGTGAAATAGTTTTTAAAGTGAATGGTTTAAAGGAAACTCCATGGTCATGTTGATGAAAAATATAAGTCATAATGTTTTTAATTCCAAAGATTCTCACCGATTTTTTATGTAAATAAAGGAAGGGTATGGGGAGTGAACCCAAGACCCTTATGGGATTTTTTTTCGATTATAAGAAGGGTGTCCCGAACAACACTTCTGTGCATTGGGTAATATTATAATCTCATTAGATGTTGTCAACGGTTGAGGGGATGATTATATTAAGTAAATTATGGGATTTTGGAGTGATCCTAATCCATCATTGGACTGTTTCCACCTTATCTCAGGAGTGAAACGAGAATCCGTGATAGGATCCAAGGTGCCTTTGATAACTAAATTATGAAATGCATATAAGTTTTCAAGTTAATTTTCTACAGTTTTGTGAATGAATGATGTTGATTTAACATAATATATATATATATTGGAATCATTTTAATAAAATGTATATTTTGAGAAGTTATAATGGTTTTATAATCATTTATTCTTGGACATCATGACATGTTACAATTTTTATATTGAATTTCAAAACTATATTTGGTTTTATTTTAGTTTGAAACCCCCTTAATGTGGTTTCTAATGGTTATTACTTATTTTTTTTAAAATCAAATTTCTACATGAATTTATAAGTTAGGTGTCTTCGATAACATGTTTGCGCACATTAAGTATGCTATATTTTATATTTTCTGTTTCTTTTGTGTAGATTTTTTAAAAATGTTAGGGTTCTATAATATTATGAAAAAAGACCAACAATGTTCTTAGTGTGTAATAGATGTTCGGTATTAATTAATGTTTTTTTTAAACAATATATACACAGAATTTTTATGTGTTGAGCCTAGTAGTGCATTGTTGGGGCATTACAATTGGTATCAGAGAAAATATCTTTACAACATTTGAGAGATTATGTTGTCTACGCAGTAGAGTATAAAACATTAGCTATCCAAGTTTTCATAATTCTAAAGAAGGAAATTCATAATTCTTCTTTTATGAATGAATTGCAAGGAAGATATTATTTTTAATGGGGGAGAATTTAACAACATAGAAAGTTTAAGATTTTAATTGACTTGTTTTTAGTAGTATAAAAAAACAATTTTATGAAAAATAATAGTTAAGTGCTATACGTAAATTATAATACATATAGATAATTATAATTTATATTTATATTTTTCAAATTAATCATAAATTTATTTTCTAAATATAATATTGTACAGAATTATTATGTTTAAAATATTATATTAATATAAATATATTTATTAGTTTATTTTTATAAATAAAATGGTAATTTGAGTATAGTTTTTTTATCAAAAGTTAATATATTAATCTATATTGAATGGGTAAAATTTTAAAAATCAATATATATATATATTTATTTATTTAATATTATAATTACTTTTATTAATATATTAAACAACCAAATTAATCTTATAATAAATAAATATTCAAATTTTAATATATTTTATCTATGATAATAATTATTTCATCTGAAATAATTAATAATTATTATCAAATATAATTAATATGTTTTTATATTTTTTTATCTTCATAAATATGATATATATATATTTTGTAATTATTAGTTTTAAATTATAAATTTTCATTAGATTATTTTTATAAAATTATAACTATTATAAATTTAATTTTAAATAAAATTATATTATATGATTATAAATATTTTTAATAAGTTTGGAAATTATTCATATATTATGTCAAATTTTATGTGTTCAAATTGAAATAATAATAAAATAAAATAATTAAAAAATTCAAGATAGTGATTTGGGGTAATGGTGTGTATCGCGACCTAGGTAAATGCGTTTGAGGGATTCGTGGGAGAATATCACAGGAAGCGTCCTAAGTCCATCATCATCACACCAAGCTTGGACTAGAAGTTTGGGAATTGTTCGACTGCGTCTCTAGTGTTGGTTTTGGCTGACCAAGAACAAGATGCAGTTGATGAGGATCTGAGTTTCCACATCAGGTATCAGTCCACAGTTAGGGTTTTCAGTCACCAGTAAAGAAGAACCATGCGGCATGGATATCGGAAAGGGTAGATCAAGGTAGTCCTAGGGTTTTAATTTAAGTTTTTCTTTGACCAAGGAAGTTAAGAGTTTTCTTTTTAGATCTGAATCTATTTTTTTGGTTCATCATCTGTGTTTTCTTCTTCTCCATTAACTATCAAATTTTTATGTTTATTTTGTACCTGTTGATAGGTGGATCTATTGTTGATTATATTTTTTAATATGAATATAACTCTTTGATTTTATTCTACATATTTTTTTCATTATCCCTATACCAATAATATAAATTTTTTGTCACTTTTTTTCTTTTTGTTTTTCAATGAATGATCCTATTATTATAAATGTGTATTTTCATAGCCTTTTCCTTTATCTTTCCCTATAAGCTAGAAATCTGTCAAATTTATTGGTGTTCGGATGAATATTCTTTAGCAATTGATTGGATATAAAATTTTTATATCTTATTAGTTGTCTACATCTCTATTCTAGGATTGCTGTGAAATCTTGAACTATATTTATATATATATATATATATATATATATCACTCTGTAAAATATGTCAATAAAAACTTTTAACCAGCATGAAAATACAAATAGGAAAATCAATTAATTATCCTAAGAGATAGGGATTATGAGGAAACACAATTTCAGTCAAGGTATATTTTTACCTATGTTACCAAAATTATAATTATCATGTTCAATTTAAATTAAAAAAGTATTATTAATTTATTGTAATCATAAATAATTTTTGTGTAAATGGTTGTATTTATTTTACATTTTAAAATTGGATTTTTTGTGAAACTATTTACTTTCTAATAGTAATTCCTTTTAGAAATGTTATTATGAATTTAATTTATATCAATAAAATTTAGGTTTCATTGAATATGATCTACCCAAAAGATACTAGTAGTTTCTATGTTATAAATTTTATGTATTAATTTGATTTAGTCAATTTCATTCATTTATTTTCTAATTGTTTTAATATAATTTTTGTGATTGTAAGGTATTATATTTGATTGAATTTTTAGTTTAAATATAATATATTTTGGGGTAAGGAAATTTATATTTACTATATTTTTAACCATTTGTTTTATTTCTCTAAAAAAACATTTAGTCATTTTTAAATTTAGTTTTTATAAGGTTATATTTAAGAAAGTAGTTTTATTTCATTAAATTATGAATTAATATTTTTCCTCAACGAATATGTATTATGTTGGAATTCATGTTATATCTTCTCCAATATATATATATATATATATATATATAGTTTCTGGTTTTCCAATAGATCTTATCATCTAATATAAATTATGGGAATATGTATATTATTTTATTTATATGTGTTTTATTCAGATCTATTATTATTGATTATTTCTCAAAATAGTTGCACCATGCAAAATAATTTTCTATATATAATTCAATGTGTTATTAGGATTTAATTTATATATTTATGATGTTATGAAATTTATTTTATATTAAATATTTCAAGTTATAGGTAATATTTTTGTAAATTATATGTTATTTTGTTTATGTACTTTAAATGGTTTTTCTATAATGATACATGTTGGTATTATGATTAAAAATTATCACAATGAATTATTTGGTATATGAGACATAATTTCTTGAAGTTATTTTTGAAAAATTAACAGAACCACAATTTCAATCATATAAATTAATGTGATTAAAATTTCATAATTATTATTAATACAATTATTTTATATGTGTGTTTATATATATAGAAATATAAAAATAATTATATTTATATTTATAGACACATAATGTTAAAATCCATGCATGTCCACCGATTAATCTTAATAAAATTTATTCAAATGGATACAGATTTTTAATTATCCCTCCACATGTGAAAGAAGAATTTTTGAATTTTCAAAATTACTGTTTACATTAAAATTATTCTATTTTCATGAATATATATAATTTTATTTACAAATATGTCTTCTCATAATAAAACCATCTTGGAAACATTTATATGTAAATATATATATCTAAATACGTGGTATTTAAGAGAAGAAATTTTTTAAATTGAAAACATTAGATATAGGTAAATAAATATAAGCATACAAGTATTAATGTTTTAATATTTTTAATTTTTATTATCTTTCAATATTGATAATTCAATAAATGTATTTTTATATATGTGTTATTTTATGTGAAATAAAGAACATGAAATTATGTTTTGTTATTATGTCTATATAGCGACCTAGGCTTTATATAAATGAATATTAAATTATTTTATATGAATATTCATTACATTAAAAAAATTCATCTATGAGGACCGTAATAGTTTAGTGTCTTGGAAAACATAGAAAAAAAATATTTTATCCTAGGGAAAGATCTTCAACATATCCCATAATGATCTAAACCTTTAGTAATTCTACCTAATATCTTTCTTCATAACATGGGGAAACAATAAATAATAGAATAGTGAGAACACATTCTTATAAAGGGTAAATAAGGGAGATATGTAAGTATTATCATGAGAATAAGTGTATGAGATAATGATCATTAAAAGTGAAGATCATATCATGCATATCAAATATCATGTACATGAACCATGGAATAAATTTTGGAATTTCATAAGGAATGAATCTTAAGGAAATAAAGAATATACTCTATGAAATCATATCATAAGAATAAAACATGTAATTATTGAAGACACATAACCGTATAATATTATTTACATAGTGTCCAATGAATTTTTTACAAGACCATATTAGTTGTATAGGTTCACTCTCCATACTATCTTTTTAGTCATTTTTCACTCCCATGCACATATTAGTATCGTGATTTCACTCCTAATACCATATTGGTAGTCATGGTTCACTCCCTTGACCATCTTAGTAGTCAGGTTTTATTCACAACACCATCTTATTCTATCTCATAATATATAAATATTTATCCAATGTATTGGAGTGAGATATAGGTCCCACCCATCTCAAAATGAAATCATACATACCTTTTCCACAAGTTCATAAATAATCATAACAAAACCCATTAAAATAAATGGGTATTATAACATTTTAATTTTATCATAACCTGTTGAAGAAAGAGAAGTTTCATAATCATTTCACCAATAGAAGAACCCATGAAAGATAAATGGATTTCAGAAAAATATAAGCCATGAATGAGAAATATATTTCAAAAAATATAACTCGTCCAAGAGAAATTGGTTTCATAAAGGACACAATATTAAAAATAACCCATTAATAGAAATAATATGAATGGAATCATTATATCATTTCCTAGAAGGGCATGAGTGACATCAATATATGTTTTCTTAGATGGAAAATAAATTTAAAATATCTTTTAAAATTGTTTCTTTATTAAAATATCATTTCTTATTTTAAAATGTATTTTTCCAATATAAAACCATTTAAAAGTCATTTTATTAAATATCATGAAAACTTATAAGTAATAATTAAAATCATTTTGATACCCATTTTCCTTGAAATCATTTAAAATTATCTTTCAAACTTTTTAAAGAACTTTTTCTTTGAAAAAACATTGAAATATTATAAACCATGAAAATTATTTGAAAATAATTTCTTTGAAAATACTTTTAGAACATATAAATAATTATTGAAAACATTTTGAAAATTATTTCCTTGAAAATAAATTGAAAAAATATAAATAAATCATAAAACATTTGAAAACCATTTCATTTGGGAATAAGTTAAAATTTAATCTTTAAAAAATTTTGGAAACCATATCTTTGAAAATATTTTTAAAAAATATAAATAATTCTTGAAAATGTTTTTGAAACCATTATCCATAAAAACTTATAAAAGAGTATTTAAAATGTTTTTAAACCTATTTTTCTTGAAATCTTTTTAATGGAGCTTGAAAAAAATATGAAACCCATTTTCAGAAAATAAATTTAAAAAAATTAACCCTTTAAACATGAAATGTAATATTTACTAAAATGATAGAGAGTAAATCTATACATTTCATATGAGATAAAATGAATGTTCCTTTTTCAAAATAAAATGGTTAGAAGGATATCTTGATCATAAAAAGACAATAAGATTTATTTTAAAATTGGTAAAAAAAAGGAAAAATTTTATTTTAATGATCATAGGATATTATATTAATATTCATGGAAAATCTTTTTTGAAAACATGATTTTATAAGAGCATAGATTTCTAACCAAATAAAAGGTAAAATCATGATTCCATAAAAACTCATTTATAACTATATTTTGTACCAAAGAGTGAAAACAATGTACCAATATATTAATAAATCATTTAAAAACATAGGAGAATAAAAATCATGAATTTTATTAATATATGGATCATAATATTACCTCAAAAAAATCATTAACATAAATAATCATGAAAAATAATAAGATTTTCCCAATAAACTATTGTGACATGTTAACAGGGGATCATAATCTCTATGAACGAAAATTATGTTTCATGAAGCATAAAATATAATAAAATGAAGTATATTCAATATTGAACACATAAAAAGGAATAATATACACCAAAAAAATAATTTAGTTGCATAACAATCCATGAGTCTCAAAGAAGGAAAATTAAGACAAAACTATTTCACCGATTTGATATCATTTTAAACATAAAGCCCTTGAAATAAAAATCAAAAAATAAATATTTTAATACCCATAAATTTATGTTTATGTTACATGGAATATATTCATGGTTATTATATACACCACACAAAAGAAATTAGTGGTGAACATAACATGTATATCATGGAAACAATGTGAGATAAAATCCCCTTAACTTGTGTCTTGACCCTCATTATACTCTTTCAAAATACTTTTAAAATAAATATAAATTTATTATACTTATTTTACATAACCATATTAATATATATAATACTGTATATTTTTTTATTATGACCTTATATTACCTGCTTTTTAACCATCCTATGTTAAGGTTTTGGTATGGATAATATTCACATTTTCCTTCACATTTTTCTTAATTTGTTATATATTTGGTCGATATACTTATATCACAATTTTATGAATGTAAACTGTGATATAAATATCAAATATATATATTATATGTGTATTATAATAATCTATATAATATATATGTTTGCAATTGAATACACCGATCATTGAGACGGTAGGTCGTACATATGCTTGAATGCAATTCCAGTTTTATTATCATGTTGAAAGAAGCAAATACATATACATATATATATATATATATCATTATTAAATAAACTTTATTATATCATATATATATTAAATATTTATTAAAATTATCCTTAATATAATCCATTTATTGTATAAAATAATCATATCACTTTGAGGGGGTGGTAGTCCGCACATCCTAAAATAAAATTATCATATTAACATCAAATGGAAAGTCAAAAATATTTTTTGGAATATTAATAAAAAATCCTAAGAAATAATAAATATAACATATAAAATATATAAACATAGTTTCCATCATAATTTCCACCATGAGAGTCGGTAATGAAAATTAAACAATCATCGTTTAGTGAAGCGGTAGTTCATCATACACATAAACATTAGGTTTTTTTCTATTAGATGAAATTTTGTATAATTTTATATTGAATCCATAGCATAAAGATCCTAGTATATTTATGATCCTATTGTTGTTATATAAGAATGGAAAATTTTAAGTGGATGGGTGGAAAAATAAAATAAAAGAAAGGACTTGAGAGAGGACATTACATCTTAATTAGGTAACTCCTTTTGGTTTATTCCCAAAAGGCTTCCTTGGATTTCATTCATCCAAAGGTAAGTCTTCTTGGATTTTGGAAGACTTTATTTGATATTTATTGGGTATATATTTAATAATCATAATATTTTTTATATTTATGTGGAAGTGGGAGAGGTGTTGGCCTTTTATAGAAGAAAATGACTCACATTGAATTTTTGAAAACAAGTTAGGTTTACACGTGTTATATAAGGCCCCAGCCTTAAACCTTACTTAAAATTTAATTAAATGAATAATTCACATTGAGGATCTTTTCAGGTTTAGAGTTTTATAGAATTTGGACATAACTATTACATCTCAAAAGATTACAAAGTAGTCTCTTCTACTAAATTTCCATAATAAAAAACTATTAAAAGAAACATGTCTAGTTCCATGTTTTATATTGCATGACATTCCCTTGATCTCATCCTTGAACTTATTCCACATTAAGTCCTGTGAAAAACATTTCAAAAAAAACTTGGGGTGGGCATAAAAATCTCAGTAAGGGATACACAAAGAATGAAAACTAATAGTTTTTCAAACATCAAATAACCATGTATACTCTATCAAAGTAATACCTTCACCTTCATGAAGTATTAAAAACTCTTCACTGAATAAAATATCATTACTTACCTTTTTGTAACCAAAGGATTACCATAAAACCCATATAAAGAACACATAACATATATAAAGGTAACTTGGGACATAAACATACTTAAGTGGAATAACCATACGGTCGACTCCCACACATATCACTTAATGGAATAGCCATACGGCCAATTTCCATACATACTAAATGGAATATCCATACGGCCGACTTCCATACCCAATGCATTGGATGTTATAACAAAACCACCCGTCCTGGTATTCACGGAACCACCCGTCATATGGTTTATAATGTAACCACCCGTTAAAATGTCCAAGTACCAATATAAAATCATAAAACATAAAACCAATATAAAGGAATGATAACATTTCCACATTTCAATCACAATATATCATAAATATATTGACATAATAGAATCTTTTATCAAAACCATTTTCAATACCAAAATACATAAAAGAGTATATGGTATTTATTTTATTTTAAAAACATTACGGCTTGTTGAGGAAGCCAAAGACGAAATAATACTCGTGGCGGCGGAAAAGGTTGTTGTCACCGCGTACGCTTAAAAAACATTCCTTTTTTCATTTAGTAAAACACTTCGTAGAAAAATATTCCTTTTGTATAAAAGTAAAATTCAAAGGGGTTTATACACCATATAAAATAAAGTTGTGTATAAAACGAAATATTCCTTAATGAAAAGAGATTGAGACAAAGTCCCTTACAAAGACGGTATCCTTGGTTTAAGGATAAATCAATTACATAATTATGTGTGAGAAACGAATACACAAAATATAAGTGGATGTTAATTGTAAAATAATCAAAGGTCATTCACACATATTCAAAGGATGACATATTCAATAACAACATGATTGAACCCAAAGAAATCGAAATTGGGTTAAGAAGTTCCCTTGACAGCCTAACGGTGTCACATCAAAATGAGTTGATGAGAGATAAAAAGAAGGGTATCTCATCACTTGGACATAAAATTTACATCAATCAGGATATATAAGAACATATCCCAACATAATAGTTTGTGAATTAAAAGACATAACAAACGAAGTCTTTTAAAAAGAGGAGGGTGAAAGGTTCCCTTACCGACTTGGGTAACTTTTGAAAAGTACACCCCATTGAAGAAGTGTCATACAATGAATATGTAAATACCCATAAATGGAATTATATTAAAAAAGGAGTCTAATAGTGGGCAGTATATAAACCACTCAATGGAAATTGTGGAAAATGTATCATAAATCTCACGGGAATAAAAGTGAGATGAAAAATCTCTTACGAAAACTCGGCAGCCTAACGGTGCCACTTAAAACATCCATAATGGATTGATGAGAGAAAATAGGGTATCTCATCACATTACAATAAAATTTACATCAAGAGTAATATAAAAGAACATCCCCCATCATAAAAAAAGGAGCTTAAAAGAAGTGACATAAAGGAGAGTACTTAAAAAAAGAGGTTAGATCTCTTACGAAAATTCGGCAGTCTAACGGCGCCACTCAAAACTTCCAAAATGGATTGATGAGAGAGAATAGGGTCTCTCATCACATGAACATAATACGTACAGTAGGATTAATATAAAAGAACATCCCAATCATAATAAAGATGAGCTTAAAAGGAATGACATAAAAGAGTGTACTTAAAAAGAAAGAGAGTTGTAGGATCCCTTACCTTGGGTCCGACATGACTCGATCGTTCTTTAACGTCCTGAATAATAAACTTGATTTAATTTCTACTTGATTAAGAACCTTTTTAGAGTTCATTATTCCTTTTATATCACTTATTTCCATGTTATAAACATTATGTAACCATTTAAGTTAATAATGTTTGTTTTGTCGATATTTGGTTCTTAAGTTGAAAGTGGACTTCTTACAATTACATGGTGTTCGTGTGGTCAAAGGTTCTTTATATCCAGAATGAAATTCCTGATTTGGATATCATATATATCATATATATCCATCATATACATGTTTTTATAATATTACATAATCATTTAGGAGTAAGAAATGAAATGCACCGTTCATGGAGACGGTAAGCCGTACGTACGCATGAACGCTACTTTCATTTCTTTCTCATATTAATGGAATTAAAACTAAATGAGAGGTATTTATATTTTAATTACAGAATTATATTCATCATTTAGATGTATCATTAATCATATATATCCATTATATACATGTACTTATAATAGTACATTACATTTGGGGATAAGAAATGAAATGCACCGTTCATGGAGATGGAAAGTCGTACGTACGCATGAACGCTACTTTCATTTCTATCTCATACTTTAATGGAAAGAAATAATAATGATATAGAGGTATATAATAGTTCCAGTATAAGATCATATATAATAACATTAAATCCATCCTTTATATGTCCCACGTATGGCATTAACGAATCACATCACTTTGAGGGGGCGGTAGTCCGCACATCCTAAAGTGAAGATATCGTGTATACCCATAATGGAATCCATAAAGGTAAGACACAAATTAAAAATAAATAAGAATAAGTAATACATAAACATATTATATATCCTATATAAAAATAGTGACATCATAATGGCCACCTTTTAAGGTGTTAAATGAGTATTGAACAATCATCATTTCGGGAGGCAGAATTTCGCCATCCACGGAAACCGTATGTTCTTTAACCATTTGATGTAGTTGTGTGAGAGTGTAGCTCGAATAAATAATATAACAACATCCTAGTATATTAAAGATACAGGTATTGTTACAAAAGAAGTAAATAAAAAGAGTTTAGGGGGTTGGAGAAGCAAAATAAAACAAATGAACATGAGAGAATGAATTACCTTTAAAAGTGTAACTCCTTTTGATTTGAGCCTAAAGGCTTCCTTTGAAAGGATTCTGCCGAAATGGAATCCTATAGGATGAGTAGAGGGATGTGGAGAGAGTATATGGGCAGGGTATGGCCGAGCCAAAGGCTTGAGGAGTGTGTGAAATGAGGTAGAGGTGGGGGCCTTTTATAAGAGGAGAGGAGGGGCACTTTTGGAAAGTAAGGAAATATTACTTTATTTGAAAATTGTTTTCGGTTTTAAAAGGTCCCACATTGATATAATTCGTGGATAAGGTGATAAGGGTTCTAAATCTACCCATCCAATAGGTTTTGGACATGTTTAGGTTTTAGATATTACATTATCTTTCCATTTTTTTTAAATCGTTAAATAATGAGGTCATCGCTGCATCATCATGATGTCATAAATAATTTAATTTATTTATAGTCTAAAAATTATAAACCAAAATACTATGATGTAGGAAATCTTTTTATCATTCCAATTACTATTTATAATCAAAAATCTGATCTTTATAACCCCATGTAAAAATTTTTTTTGTAAAACATATTATGTTTGTGTCATTTTTACTTTAACTTTAAATAAAAATATATTAATGTCATTTTCCAACCAAAGTGGCTTCATGGGGTCCCCAAGTTGACCCATGGGTTGTCTTGGTCGGCCATGACACATCCAATGAGTGTAGGAAATGTGTCAAGCTCATCTAATATTATTAAAACATTATTTTTACCCTAAACTACACTAATTATCACTAATCGCGATTAAAAACATAATAAGTTACTATTCACCAAAAAATTATTTTTAATCTCGTTGAACCACATTTTACTTCTTAATGAAAACCATGTATGCCGGATTTTTGAAAATCAAAACAAAATGATGGCAAAATTTCATTTAAACGGAAAATCAGTTTTTATAAGTACCACTTAGTGGTTTCACTATTCATCAAAAATTGAAGTTTTTCAGAAAATTACCAAAAATTCACCCTAAGCTATATTTGATATTAAAAATTCAAAAATGAAGTCTATTTTAAAAAATTCAAAACATATAAGTCACATTAATTAATTTAGTAATTAATTCCCGCTGTCATGTCAAATAGCGTGTTTTTGTGAAACAATATGTATCAAAAGATTGACACTAGTTTAAGTCTGATTTCAAAGTGAAATTAATTCCAATGACTACTATTGGATTTAATGGTAAAAATATTTTCTAATTTCACTTTAAAACCAATTCAAAAGATAATCTAATCATATAAATAAATTATATTAAAAAGAGGTTTTGAATTAAAAAACAACATTTTACACTATTCATTAAACAATGAACTTTATCGGAAAAATACCAAAAATTTACACAAAGTAAAATTTGATGTCCCGATTCTAAAGAAGAGTTTTATTTGGTCCAAAAGAATGTATAAGAGTGATCAAAACTATATTTAATGATGGTTCGTCGTCAAAAGATGATAAGTGAACCCTTAGTGAAAATTAGGGTATAAAAGCCTAAAATTGAATTCTTTCCGTATTTTAAGCCTTTGGATAAATGTAAAAACATTTAAAAAACATATATAATAATTTTGTAGTTATTTCTATCCATTCCCGCCAATACCACGTCTACATGTTAACTACCATTTAAAATAATATTATTTTATTATTAGAGTGCAACGTAAGATTCCCAAGAAACTCGTTGTTGCGTATTGGGTACGCCATCAAGCATAGCATCCCCTTTAAAGTAATATTAATATTTGATTCACAAATATGGATAAATATAAAGATTTCATATTATTTATTTACCTGGGGTGTTACATCCTTCCCCCTTTTGGGAATTGCATCCTCGCAATTTTAAAATTGGGCTTGGAAACATCCTTGAAAGTCCCTCATCGGAAGAAGAGTCGGTAAAACAATCACTTTAAAATAAAGAAAGAGAAGTATAGAGGTCACCCGAGTTAACCCATACTAGGATTCCAAGTATGAAAACATGGACATGGAGGAGAAAACATAGGGTCATGTTCTGATGGAGAGTGATAGAGAACATGTTTAGGAGAAAGTTAACCATGAGAAAATCACAAACTTGTGATGGGTTAAACGGTATTTGATTCCCCAGTAGGAAAAGTTAATAGACAATATTTTTTTAAGTTACTTTTTATTGATGAATTTACTCATAAGGAAACATAATCACTTATCATGTTGACTTTCAACTTTTATTAGATTCCTTACACAAACTCATATTTTCTCCAAAAGACGAGTATTTAGGAAGACTTGTTCACATTAAGAGTACTATAATCAACTTCTAGAGAATCACCTAATCCACAAAAGTGAACTATATACTTCCCATATCTTTAGACTTTAACCAAAACCAAAACCAAAAAGGCTATCACAAGATCTGATAATCCAGAAAAGGATAACGCTTTATCAAAAGTAAATCTATGCTTAATCTCCAAAATTTGTCCAACAAAACCCAAAGTTCAACGAGGACCATTCGATAAACAATTTGTCCATAAAATTATTCAAAGTAAACCAATCTAAGATTGAAACCCAAATATTTTAAGGATTTAGTCACATAGTCTTCCAAGTTAAATCGTAACATTTATCTCCAAACAACATCAGTTGCTCCTAAAGTCTTGTATTGAAAAGTAATTAACCTAATCAGATATCCTCCATGATAGGTTAATCATTTTCATAAATAACCCAAAATCAACTTACTCTTAATTCATAAAACCATATAACTAGAAAGAATCAGTCAAACTAACCAGGGACTTCACGTAGTCCAGTGGTAGGCGATAAATACCAGTCGCACTTTGGTTGTGGGTTCGATTCCTGCGGCTTTGTCCGACGCGACGGGTTGTCACACGGCCTACGTGTTGTCCTTTTTCCAAAACTATATAATTCTTAAAACATTCCCCAAAATGAGATAAAATCTTCAAGAATAATCATAAAATATTTTAACATCAAGTTTATCTCATTCCTTTCATTTTCCATCATATCATAGAGTAACCCATAATTACCTAAAAATTAAGGATCATATAAACCCTAATGGTTACCTTAATAATTATTACCTGAATTTCCACATCGAGTTGTCCATCTCATACATGATGCGTTAGAGAACTCGCCAAGGTTGAAGTGGTTGATCATGACTCCTTGATAGTTGGTTTAGAAAAACTATGAGATTCCTCATTGAATCCCCCATCTCATCCAGTATCTTAATCAGAGAACCACCACAGTTTCCTTCAAACCCATTGTCACTTTGGTGCCTGCTAGATCCAGCCATTTACTATAACCAAAAATGTCAGTGTGAGTATATCAACATAACCATCATGTACTAATGAGGAAGATAAACACTAAGATATTCTTACTCATTCACTTTATCTAAAACTAGGACTCTGTCTGAAATCCTAACCATTATGGTAATGTCACTTATTCTTAAAGAATACCCTAACCTCTAAAGTTATCTAAACCGACCTTTGATACCAACTATAAGGCCCCAGCCTTAAACCTTACTTAAAATTGAATTAAATGAATAATTCACATTGAGGATATTTTCAGGTTTAGAGTTTTAGAGAATTAGGACATAACTATTACATCTCAAAAGATTACAAAGTAGTCTCTTCTACTAAATTTCCATAATAAAAAAAATCTTAAAAGAAACATGTCTAGTTCCATGTTTTATATAGCATGACATTCCCTTGATCCCAACCTTGACCTTATTCAACATTAAGTCCTGTGAAAAACATTTCAAAAAAAACTTGGAGTGAGGATAAAAAGCTCAGTAAGGGATACACAAAGAATGAAAACTGTTAGTTTTTCAAACATCAAGTAAACCATGTATACTCTATCAAAGTAATACCTTCACCTTCATGAAGTAGTAAAAACTCTTCACTGAATAAAATATCGTTACATACATTTTTGTAACCAAAGGATTACCATAAAACCCATATAAAGAACACATAACATATATAAAGGTAACTTGGGACATAAACATACTTAAGTGGAATAACCATACGGTCGACTCCCACACATATCACTTAATGGAATAGCCATACGGCCAATTTCCATACATACTAAATGGAATAGTCATACGGCTGACTTCCATACCCAATGCATTGGAGGTTATAACGTAACCACCCGTCCTGGTATTCACGGCACCACCCGTCATATGGTTTATAACGTAACCACCCGTTAAAATGTCCAAGTACCAATATAAAATCATAAAACATAAAACCAATATAAAGGAATGATAACATTTACACATTTCAATCACAATATATCATAAATATATTGACATAATAGAATCCTTTATCAAAACCATTTTCAATACCAAAATACATAAAAGGGTATATGGTATTTATTTTATTTTAAAAACATTACGGCTTGTTGAGGAAGCCAAAGACCAAATAATACTTGCGGCGGCGGAAAAGGTTGTTGTCACCGCGTACGCTTAAAAAACATTCCTTTTTGTCGTTTAGTAAAACGCTTCGTAGAAAAAGATTCCTTTTGTATAAAAGTAAAAGTCAAAGGGGTTTATACACCATATAAAAGAAAGTTGTGTATAAAACGAAATATGCCTCAATGAAAGGAGATTGAGACAAAGTCTCTTAAAAGACGGTATCCTTGGTTTAAGGATAAATCAATTTCATAATAATGTGTGACAAACGAATACACCAAATATAAGTGGATATTAAGTGTAAAATAATCAAAGGTCATTCACACATATTCAAAGGATGACATATTCAATAACAACGTGATTGAACCCAAAGAAATCGAAATTGGTTTAAGAAGTTCCCTTGACAGCCTAACGGTGTCACATCAAAATGAGTTGATGAGAGATAAAAAGAAGGGTATCTCATCACGTGGACATAAAATTTACATCAATCAGGATATAGAAGAACATATCCCAACATAATAGTATGTGAATTAAAAGACATAACAAACGAATTCTTTTAAAAAGAGGAGGGTGAAAGGTTCCCTTACCAACTTGGGTAACTTTCGAAAAGTACACCCCCTTTTAGAAGTGTCATACAATGAATATGTAAATACCCATAAATGTAATTATATTACAAAAGGAGTGTAATAGTGGGCAGTACATAAACCACTCAATGGAAATTGTGGAAAATGTATCATAAATCTCACGGGAATAAAAGTGAGATGAAAAATCTCTTACGAAAACTCGGCAGCCTAACGGCGCCACTTAAAACATCCAAAATGGATTGATTAGAGGAAATAGGGTATCTCATCACATTAAAATAAAATTTACATCAACAGGAATATAAAAGAACATCCCCCATCATAAAAAAAAGGAGCTTAAAAGAAGTGACATAAAGGAGAGTACTTAAAAAAAGAGAGAGGTTAGATCTCTTACGAAAATTCGGCAGCCTAACGGCGCCACTCAAAACTTCCAAAATGGATTGATGAGAGAGAATAGGGTCTCTCATCACATGAACATAATAATTACATTAGGAGTAATATAAAAGAACATCTCAATCATAAGAAAGATGGTCTTAAAAGGAATGACATAAAAGATTGTACTTAAAAAGAAAGAGAGTTGTAGGATCCCTTACCTCGGGTCTGACTTGACTCGATCGTTCTTTAACGTCCTGAATAATAAACTTGAGTTAATTTCTACTTGATTAAGAACCTTTTTAGAGTTCATTATTCCTTTTACATCACTTATTTCCATGTTATAAACATTATGTAACCATTTAAGTTAATAATGTTTGTTTTGTCGATATTTGGTTCTTAAGTCGAAAGTGGACTTCTTATAATTACATGTTGTTCCTGTGGTCAAAGGTTATTTATATCCAGAATTAAATTCCTGATTTGGATATCATATATATAATATATATCCAGCATATACATGTTTTTATAATATTACATAATCATTTAGGGGTAAGAAATTAAATGCACCGTTCATGGAGACGGTAAGTCGTACGTACGCATGAACGCTAATTTCATTTATTTCTCATATTAATGGAATTAAAACTAAATGAGATGTATGTATATTTTAATTACAGAATTATATTCATCATTTAGATGTATCATTAATCATATATATAAATTATATACATGTACTTATAATAGTACATTATATTTGGGGATAAGAAATGAAGTGCACCGTTCATGGAGACGGTAAGCCGTACGTACGCATGAACGCTACTTTCAATTATACCTCATACCTTAATGGAAAGAAATAATAATGATATAGAGGTATATAATAGTTCCATTATAACATCATATATAATATCATTAAATCCATCCTTTATATGTCCCACGTATGGCATTAACGAATCACATCACTTTGAGGGGGCGGTAGTCCGCACTTCCTAAAATGAAGATATCGCGTATACCCATAATGAAAGCCATAAAGGTAAGACACAAATGAAAAATACAGAAGCATAAGTAAAACATAAACATATTATATATTCTATATAAAAATAGTGACATCATAATGGCCACCTTTGAAGGTGTTAAATGAGTATTGAACAATCATCGTTTCGGGAGGCAGAATTTCGCCATCCACGGAAACCGTATGTTCTTTAACCATTTAATGTAGTTGTTTGAAAGTGTAGATCTAATAAATCTTATAACAACATCCTAGTATATTTAAGATACTGGTTTTGTTACAAAAGAAGTAAATAAAAAGTGTTTAGGGGGTTGGAGAAGAAAAATAAAACAAATGAACATGACAGAATGAATTACCTTTAAAAGTGTAACTCCTTTTGATTTGAGCCTAAAGGATTACTTTGAAAGGATTCTTCCCAAAGGGAATCCTCTAGGATTAGTATAGGGATGTGGAGAGAGTAAATGGTAGGTGATGGCTGAGCCAAAGGCTTTAGGAGTGTGTGAAATGAGGTAGAGGTGGGGGCCTTTTATAAGAGGAGAGGAGGGGCACTTTTGGAAAGTAAGGAAATATTACTTTATTTGAAAATGTGTTTCGGTTTTAAAAGGTCCCACATTGATATAATTCCAGGATAAGGTGATAAGGGTTAGAAATATACCCATCCAATATGTTTTGGACATGTTTAGGTTTTAGATATTACATTATATTTCTATTTTATTTAAATCGTTATATAAAGAGGTCATCGCTGTATCATCATGATGTCATAAATAATTTATTTTATTTTTAATCTAAAAATTATAAAAAAATACTATGATGTGGGAAATCTTTTTAGCTTTCCAATGACTATTTATAATAAAAAATCTGATCTTTATAACACCATGTAAAAATTGTTTTTGTAAAACATATTATGTTTGTGTCATTTTTACTTTAACTTTAAATAAAAATATATTAATGTCATTTTCCAACCAAAGTGGCTTCATGGGGTCCCCAAGATGACCCATGGGTTGTCTTGGTCAGCCATGACACATCCAATGAGTGTAGGACATGTTTCAAGCTCATCTCATATTATTAAAACATTATTTTTACCCTAAACTACACTAATTATCACTAATCGCGATTAAAAACTTAATAAGTTACTATTCACCAAAAAATTATTTTTAATCTCATTGAACCACGTTTTACTTATTAATGAAAACCATGTATGTCGGATTTTTGAAAATCAAAACACAATGATGGAAAAATTTCATTTAAACGGAAAATCAGTTTTTATAAGTACCACTTAGTGGTTTCACTATTCATCAAAAATTGAAGTTTTTCAGAAAATTACCTAAAATTCACCCTAAGCTATATTTGATATTAAGAATTCAAAAATGAAGTCTATTTTACAAAATTCAAAACATATAAGTCACATTAATTAATTTAATAATTAATTCCCGCTGTCATGACAAATAGCGTGTTTTTGTTAAACAATAAGTATCAAAAGATTGACACTAGTTTAAGTCCGATTTCAAAGTGAAATTAATTCCAATGACCACTATTGGATTTAATGGTAAAAATATTTTCTAATTTCACTTTAAAACCATTTCAAAAGATAATATAATCATATAAATAAATTATATTAAAAAGAGGTTTTGAATTAAAAAACAACATTTTACACTATTCATTAAAAAAATGAACTTTATCGGAAAAATACCAAAAATTTACACAAAGTAAAATTTGATGTCCTGATTCTAAAGAAGAGTTTTATTTGGTCCAAAAGAATTTATAAAAGTGATCAAAACTATATTTAATGACGGTTCTCCGTTAAAAGGTGATAAGTGAACCCTTAGTGAAAATTAGGGTATAAAAGCCTAAAATTGAATTCTTTCCATATTTTAAGCCTTTGGATAAATGTAAAAACATTTAAAAAACATATATAATCATTTTTTAGTTATTTCTATCCATTCTCGCCAATACCACATCTACATGTTAACTACCATTTAAAATAATATTATTTTATTATTAGAGTGCAACGTAAGATTCCCAAGAAACTCGTTGTTGCATATTGGGTACGCCATCGAGCATAGAATTCCTTTTAAAGTAATATTAATATTTTATTCACAAATATGGATAAATATAAAGATGCCATATTCTTTATTTACCTGGGGTGTTACATGTTATTACCTAAAAAAGTCATATAAAACAAACCTAAATCATGAATGGTAGTTTTATGGCCAAATAATTTCCATAAAATGGGTTTTGGAAAGTGGATAGGTCATTTAGGCCCCTAAAATGAAGATTTTGTCCCTAATTATGCTAAATTTTACCTTATTCACTTTGATTAAATTTAATCAATTTTACTAAAACAATTTGTCAAAAATGAATTTGATCTTATTAGACATTAAATATTATATATAGTAAAAAAATTATATTAGTTTTTAAAGATTAAATTCATAGAATCGATAAAATTAAAATTAATTTTATTCCCATAGGCGGGACGAAATAAGAAGTTTTAAAATTAGAAATATTTTTAAATGTTTATTAAGTTTTTAAATTAAATTTTAAAGTAAAATTTTTATTATATATGAAATTGTATCAATAGGTTTATAATTGATATAATTTGAACATAGGACAAATTTAAGTTATAATTTAGAACTAATTATTATTAATCAAAAAGGCATTTATTAACTAAAATGCAATATTTTTCACAATTCATTAAGAAATGATGATTCTCATAAAATTCCATAAAACACACCCTAAGAAAATTTTGACAATATAAATTCAAACATTAAGTTTATTTTAGGAAATTAAATTTTGAATGGGTCTAAAAAATTTATAATTAAAAGTTTTTTATTCAAAAAAACAATATTTTAAATCATCAAAGAAATTTACCAAAAATTATATCATTCATTACCAATATTATTTATCTATATAAAAGAATTATAAATAATATTGGAAAATTATTTATTACTATTTATATAACTATGTTTCATGGAAATGTTATAAGTATCTCATCTAAGTAATTATAATATTAAAATGAAGTTTTTTAGAAATATCTTTGGTGTGCGTAAGGTATGCCAAGTAGGTGTTGTTGGTAGTTCAAGACATGTCGGTATTGCATGTATCACATGCCAATCCAGTATTTTGTATAACACAAGCCAAGTCAGTTCTGTATGAAAGGAATGTTTGAAATAGTGTATATATATATATATATGACTATTCCTAGTGTCAAGTGAAATCAAAAATATCATAAGGATAAATTAATTCTAAAAGAACATAATTCAAAAAATCTTATGGTATTACACTCTACCCTCGATAAAATGAATTTCACCCTAGAAATTCATCTTATTTATCAATGGTGTAATACTTGAATGTTTCATTTATAGAAACCCCCATTATAAAAATGAATACAAAAACTTCCCTTAAAAAGGGAAAGATGGAACCATAATAGTTACCCAAATTAATATATAACTTAGTTTCCACACAAAGAACATAGGTTGGGAATATATATTGGACATGGATGAAATGAAAAAATATTTATATGTAGTGATTTAATTAATCAATCACAAACAATTTAATGAAGAAATAAGAGTAAAGGGCCTCAAATTAGTAAATATGTGATGATTTATAAGGCCATCAATTCAAAAAAATGATGTATTAGGAGAAAACATTTTCTTTTTATTTTTATCTTAACATTGAGTTATTATTTTATTGACCAATAATATTAGGAAATAAATGTACTTTATATTTTTAGATAAAAAAATTTCATTATTTTTTTGTTCTTTTATAAATTACTAATTCATCCATTACTTTATGTAATGGACATCCAGAAATTACCTTTGATTCTTGAAGTGATAAAATTCTATTTTAGAAGATCATATGGCCCATAAAAGAAGGAAAATAATAACTATTTTCTATAATTATTCTTAAAAATAAACATGGATAATTGATTGATCACTAAATGTAAAAAGTTACACTATTGTTTCATCATAAAAAATAATTCATAAAAATATAATTATACATTAACCATGATATTGTGTAGGTTGGTGGTTGACATGAAACCCTTATCATCCTTCGATCAGAGGTCATTAACTCACGACCTTTCTAAACATGATTGGTTGTAACCCGCCAAACATGATATCCTTTTCTAAAACAATAAAAATATATTTTCCAGAAATAAAAAGGATGTATATCCTTGAAAATAAGTTATTCACTAAGTATCATTTTAACAATGGTTTTCAATACAAACTCGGTGCATAAATAATTCCTCTAAAATTTAACATAAACACTTCATTAATGATTAACCTTAAAAAACTTCTCAAAGATGAAAATCCAAAACATTAGAATAAAGTCTTGAAATCATCTTTACATTGATTCCCTCATATATTACAATGTATTATTTGGTTGTCACATTCAAAACATGTGAATATCCTCACTGTATATTCCCATGAAACATGGTAATAACCTTAATTTCCATTAATCCTATTAGAAAATATGCATTCTTCCTTATTACAATGATTACTAGATATATTCTTTATATCTAATAAGTCATGAACTTCATCCATGGTATCTTGAACTACTTCCAAACATGTCCTTAATTAGTTCCAATCTAATCAGTACCATCAAATTTACTTATTTATATCCAACATATCTTTATCCAAATATCATTATCTGATTTTCATACATTAATTAAGGGTTACCATCCCTTAATTTAAATATCGCAATTACATGAAATCACTTTTATATGTCTTCATCAACATTAAATATGAAATCTTTGATCCTTAAGGAAAACTTATAATTAAAATTAATATACATTTCGTGATTTATATAACATAATATTTGTATTTTAAAACATTAATACTTTATTAATCCAAATTTATTTTTAAAGCATTTAACTAGGCTTCAGAAAATTATTACTTAATAAATATTTCCTAGAAAATGAAATATGAATCATGTATTATGGTTCCTAAACCTTAATATAATCATTCTTATTATGTTCAATGTAAAAGATATTATAAGAACATCACCTACCATTCAAAAGTTATTTGTGGTTATTTTCATAAGTAAAACCAATATTCATACTACCTTATTCACTCTTCTTATCAGATTTTCACTTAATAAATCAATTTGTATAATGAACATACATTCAAAAATTGTAACATTCAATGTTAACAATGTTCTTTATTATTCCCAACATTGACATATACTAGAAGTATAGTACGATCATTACTTATTATAGCATAAAACCACATCTTCATGAAAATAATTACTTATAGGATGTATAAATCATGAAACCTTCCCTAATATTTGACACCATAGATTAATATTATATTATTAATATCCAACATTTATGTAAATCCATCATGATGATTCATGAATATTTTGTAAATTCGCAATGCATATCCCTCAGGAGTGTTAAACCAGATGTCCAGTAAGTCTCGTTGTTATGTACCGGATCGCTCTAAGTCAGGATTGTAACATATTTTTAGAGTAACTACCCCTATGTACATCTATACCAGAGCAACATCAACTTGTAGTATCCTTACATGGATTTATTTCCAAGAAACAACTCACTCAATCCTTCATCAAAATTCTAGTACATTTTCTTAAACATTGAATCCTCCTTATACTTATCCATAAAGACATCCTTATACATATACCTGGAAATATTTCTAGGGATATCACTGATGTTTACTCACCATCGTTTCCAAAGGATTAAAAAAACATTACATTTATATCAAATATAGTTATTTAGGCTTGACATAAATTTATATTACCTCATTTTTCAGGAATATTCAATACATTAAAAAAAATGCATGCTCAAGGACCATAATAGTTTAGTTTCTTTGGAAACATAGAAAAAAAACCTACTATCCTTATTAAAGATATTCAAAATCTCCCATAATGATCTCTATGTTTATTAATTCTATATAAAACCTTTCTTCATAACCTATGGAAATGATTCATAAGAATGGGTGTGGTCAAATAATCAGTAAGGGTAAACAAGGGAGATATTTAAGCACAATCATGATCATAAGGGTATGAGAACATGATCATGAAAATAGATTATCATACCTGAAATATCAAATATAATATACATGAATCATGGAATAAAGATTTTCAATTTATAACGTATAAATCTTAAGGAAATAAAGAACATAAAAAATAAAAGAATAGGATAAGAATAAAACATAGAATTGTGACACACACATGAGAATATAATATGATTTCCATATTTTCCAATCTATTTCTACAAATACCATCTTGGTACTATAGTTTCACTCCTCATAACATATTAGTAGTCATGGTTCACTCCCATGGCCATCTTAGTATCATTAGTTCAATCGTCATATCATCATGGTAGTAAAGTTTACTCTCATGTCCTTATTTGTAGTCAAGGTTCATTCTAGAGACCATATTAGTAACTCTCTGGAGATATAAATAATTACCTAATGAATTGGAGGGACATGTTGGTCCAACCCATCTCAAAATTAAATATTACATACATGTACCACAATATCATAAATAATTATATCATAACCCATGAAATTAAATGGGTATTGTAAACAAGTAATCTTATCATAAAATGTGGAAAAAGATAGGTTTCATAATAATTTCATCAAAAGAATAACTTATAAAGGGGAAATGGATTTAAAAAAAAATCCCATGAAAGAGAAAATGATTTTATAAATTTATAACCCATGAAATAGAAGCTAGTTTTATGAAGACCAAGATATTAAAAATAACCCACTCTGATAATTAATATGAATAGAACCATTATATAATTTCCTAGAAGGGAATGAGTAACATCAATATATATCATCACAGAAGGTAAATAATTTTTCAATGTCTTTCAAAAAAATATCAATAGGGAAATATCCAACCTTTTCTTAATATGTATTTTTAATGCATAAAACAATTTAAAATTCATTTTTATTAGAAAATACATTAAAAACATATAAAAAATACTTTAAATTAGTTTGAATATATTTTCCCCTGATATATTATAAAATAATCTTCTAAAAATTTTAATACCCTTTTTTAAAAATCACTTTGACACCTTATAAATAATTCTTAAAAATGATTTTTTTTTAAAGTTTGAAAACATATAATTTTTGTAAGTTTGGGTTCAAAGCCTTATTTTATTATTAAAATAAAGAAAATAACTCTTTTAACTGGGTAGAGGGAGATAGATTACATAGCCGAAAGGCCTAGTGGGCATGTATCCCATTACAAAGCCCGTAGGCCCATATTTTTTGCCAAAGGCCCATTCTGTGAATAATACAGCTACAGTACCCGCATAGTACTCACCACTGCTACAGTGCTCTACCACCATTACAGTAGACTTAGTTTTTATAGTTTCGCCACTGCTACAGTACTACTACGGTAACATTTTCAGAATTTGTTTTTAACCCCTTTTTTCTTGTAGGATTACGAGGTTCGTACCACTAAGACAAACTCCAACTACTTTAAATACTTATAAATAAAGCGTGAAAAATTTTTGGAAACAAATTTGTTGAAAATACAACGAAAACTTATAAATAAAACACTAAAATGTTATGAAAACAAGTTATTTGAAAATACATTGAAATCATATAAATAAAGCCTGAAAAAATATTTTCAAGAGGAGTTATTTGAAAGTACTTTAAAACTCATAAATAAATATTGAAAACATTTTGAAATCCGTATTCCAAGAAAACATATAAAAGGAACCTAAAAACATTTTGGAAACAAATTTTTGAAAATAATTTTTTAAAATAATTTCTTAAAAATTAACCCTTTAAATATGAAAAGGAAGAATCATAGAAGTGAAAGTGGGTAAATTTGTACGTGTCATATGGGGTAAAATGAATATTCCTTCAATATAGTAAAAATATTGAAAAATCCCTTGATTAAAAGTGACAAGATGATTCGATTGAAAAATTGAAAAAGAAAAAAAAGTAAAAATAAAATTTAATGATCATATGTATTATAATAATATTTTTAGAAAACCTGATTTTAAAAGAACATAGATTTTCGAACCAAGAGAAGGTAAATGATGGATTTCCTAAAACCCCAATCATAAAACTATTATTTAACAATGAGTTAAATAAATGGTACCAATATATGAATTAATCATTAATATCCATATGATAAGAATAGTCATGAATGTTCAGGAGAGATAGATTATAAGATTTTATCAAATGAATCAAATACATTAACAATATTGAAAAGCGATAATATTGTCTCAATAATAAATATAAAATTAATATACATATTTTAAAGAACCATATTATTATATATAACAACATATATGGTTTTATAAATACCTTATATTACATACTTTTCAACCATCATATGTTAAGGTTTAACTTTGGGTAATATTCTCTTTATTCTTCACATGTGTCTTAATTTTTAATATATTTGGTCCTTAAACTTATATAATGATTTCTAGAATGTAAATAATGTTATAAATATTATTTATATATATTGTATTTGTATTATAATAACATATATAATATATATTTATGAAATGGGAAAGATCGTTCCTGGAGACTGTAGGTCATACGTATGCAAGGATGCTATTCTTGTTTAATTGTCGTGTTGATATAAAAAAAGAAAAAAAAATTATATATATATATATCATTATTAAAGTATATTTATGATGTCTTTTATATAATATATATTCACTAAAACCATCCTTAATACAATCCATGTAGTGTATGAATGAATCATTTCTCTTTGAGGGGCCAGTAGTCCACACATCCTCAAACAAAATTATCATATTAATACCAAAAGGAAAGTAAAAACTTCTATATTATAAAATTAATAAATAATATTAAATAAATAATTGATATAATATATTAAAAATATAAAGATGGCTTCAACCATAATTTCCACCATGAGAGGTAGTAAGAAAAATTGAAAATCATAGATTAGTGTGGTGGTAGTTCTCCATATATATAAACAGTATGTTTGTTGTCCAATTGATGTATGTGTTTCTAAGTGTAAGATGATACAATAGAATAAAAAAATACTAGTATATTGAGTACAATTTTTTTGTTATAAAATCCTGTAAAAAATAAAGTTTAGGGGGTGGAAAATAAAATAAATGAAAGGAATTTAGAGAAGATGTAACCTCTTAATCGGGTAACTCCATTTGGTTTGTGCCAAATGACATCTTAGATGAAATTCATCCTAAGGGATGTATTATAAGAGTATGGGATTATTTTTGGGAATTTTATTAGTATGATATTTTCTAGTATTAATTGGGTTTATGGATGTGAGGAAGTGGGAGCATTGGTGGCCCTTTATAGGGAAGGAAAAGTAATCACAAAGAATTTTTGAAAACAATTTAGGTATAGACATGTTATTCCCTAACAAAAATATTATAAAACAAAAATAAATAAATAATTTAATGTTTAGGTCTTAATAATGGAAACAAAATGGGTTTTGGACAAGGGGCTAGGTCATTTGGGCCCTTAAGATTTAGGTTTAGTCCTTAATTAAGATTATTTTGACCTTAATTGCTATGATTAATTTTAATCACTTTTACTAATATTATTTTTAAAACAAAATTAATATTACATTATTAGAATATAAATATTATAATTATTACAATTTTTTAATTCATTTTTTCAAAATTCAATTCACATAAGGTTCATAATTAGGATTAATGTTAATCTCGTAGATAGGACAAAATAACATGTTTTTAAGGTAGAAACATGTTCAAAAGTTTATTATGTTTTTACATTCAATTTAAAAGTGTAATTATTTATAATTAAATAAAATTTATTAATAAATGTATAATTGATGTAATGGGATCTTAAAACAAATTTAATATATAATTTAACATTAATAATTATTTAAATGAAAAGTAAATTATTAACTAAAATGTATTATTTGTCAAGATTCATAAAAAAATGAAGTATCTCAAAGAAATGCCAAAAAATCACCCTAAAATAATTTTTTCACTATAAATTAAATAATGAAGTTTATTTTAAAAAATAAAATTTATAAATGTGTCTTAAGTAAATTTTATTATTAAAATTGGTTCATTCGAGAAAACTAAATTTTCAAACATAAATCAAATTTACCAAAAATTACATCTTTCATTACCAATACGTTTTATCAATATAAAAAAAAATTAAAATAATATTTGAAAAAGTGTTATTACTATTCATGTAACTATTTTTTATAGCTAGGTTATAATTATCTCATTTAAATAATTATAATAATAAATTTAGGTTTTGTAGAATTATATGTGTTGTTTGTATGGTAAGCCAAGTGGATTTTGCATGTACCACAAGCCAAGTCGGTATTTCAAATAGCACAAGACAAGTTGGTATGGCATGTAGTGCAAGCGAAGTAGGTTCCATTTGAATAGAATTTTGGACATATTGTTTTAATATATATGTATATATATATATATATTTCCATTATCATATGAAATGCATAATATCAAAATGATAAATTAATTCAAAAATAATAATTCACAAAATATCGGGATGTTATAGTCCAAATGTATATTTTCAGAAATAAATAAATATATATGTGTACATATGTTTTTATGGAATAATATTTTCTATATACTCTTATCATGATAAACATATAATCAATAGATTTTTTTATGAAATAGTTTTCAATGCGTATAGTATAAAAGTAAAATCTATGGTACTCATGATGGAGTTTTTAATTTATAATTTTTTATAATTCTAATTAGTTAAACATGGATATTATGTGAATAAATTAAGGTTATAGAGAGTTAACCCAATACCCTTAGGGGAAATTAGTCCATTTATATGAAAGGTGTTCCCATATGGCACTCCAATGCACTGGGTAATGTTTTAATCTCATGTGATTTCTTGTGTGGTGCATAGGAGGTGCATCCTATTAACTTTAAGGGATTTGGGAGTGAAACTAATATACCATGGGAATATGTACACCATGTCTCTAGTGTGAACCGATAATCCATTCTATGATCTAAGCTTACTTTGAGAATTAAATTATGAAATACAGATAAGTTTTCAAGTGAATTTGAAATAGTTTTTGAATGAATGACATTGATTTTACAAATGATATATAATTTGAAATACCTTTTATAAATTTTTAATTTTCATAAGTACTCATGGTTTTATAATACTTTGTTATCATACATCATTACATGTTCCAATTTTTATATTGAATTAAATAACACAATTTGGTTAACTTTTAAAAAAACTCATTACTAGAATTTTTAATAGTCATTTATGGTTTTAAAATTATTTTTTTTGGTTAACTAGAAGTTCTATGTGGGGAAGATTCAATAAAAAGTTAGCACACAAGAATTAGACTATAGATTTTAGTTTTTTTTTATTTTGTACATCTCTAATAAAAATGTAAGGTTTTTCTAATCCTCCAAAACCTAGAGCGGTTTGGTTCCAAGTTTGTATTAAATTGTGTGTATTTATTCAGTTTATTTTAAAAGAAAATATAAATATAGTTTTTATATTTGTTGAATCTGATTATGCAGGCTCAGGGCGTTACATGATTTCAAGCCCAAAACATCCATTTTTCATAAAAAAAACTCAAAAAAGTAGACTGGTACTGAACCCAAACCTTAAAAATGGTCCATAATTAAAAAATGAATAAAATAAAATGATTTCTAAGTTGGGGTGTGAAAATCCCCCCCCCCCATAGGCACTTTCAACCCCCATTATGTCACCCAAATGAAAGAAAAATTAAAAAATTATTCCATCCCAGATCAAAACCGAAAGAAACAATGAACCATTAGCTGACCTTTCACATCTCAATTCACACCCAGCCGATTATAAAGAAATACATAACATGAGGAACTATGAGGGATCATAAGAGGTTTCTACCCACCATAAGGACCCAAGTAACTCCACAAACATTAAACCCCTAAGAAATAAGCACCAACTTAAAAAACCCAAAAAAAATACCAACCAGGAACTCCCAACCCAGACCACCCCCCCCCCCCATACAGACATAAAGGGAGACCCACGAAAGGAAACCAAACCCAAAATCATACCAAACTCATAATTTTAAAACACATCATGGTTTATCACTTCAAAAAAAATAATTAAAATTGATACTAACCCACACAAGGGGTAATACCACTAAAAAGGAAAAACCCAATTTAAAACCCACCTTTAGATAAACATAACTACTCAAATTATGAAAGAACAATTCCATAACACTTTTATAAAGGAATGATGAACATTCAATATAAGAAAAACTAAAAATTAGTAACTTAAGACGTCCCCACTCCAACACCAGAGACAAAGAATGGGAGATGTTTCACCACACACTCGATGATTCCCTGACTGCAAGAGAGCTTCTCTCTGAGGCATGTGGATGGAGCCATATTGATTGAATCATCTTCTTCCTCAAATTTTGTTGCTAAAATATTTTGATCAAGACTTCTTACTTGGGAAACTCTTATTACAAAACATTACCAAATAACACATGTGGCTACAAAAATGAAATATGCTTAGAGGATTGTATCAAGATTTCATTCAATACCCAAACCGACTGCATTGAAATCACATGAATGATAGTTAGGATGAATGAGAGGTTGCAACCAATGAAGGATATTTCATAGGAATAGGTTTACCAAACAAAAACCTATCTAAATATAGTAGTCCCTCATGATCACCACCTATCACAGACTACGTCCTAAAATCCATCTAAGTTAAAAATGAATCATCCACTAACTTCTCAAACTGAACATCCCTAAACAAGAGGACACACTTCTTGGTAAATGGATGAAGAACCCCATAGAAAAGAGAATACATCAAATGATACCATGATGCTACCTTCATAGAAAATGAAGATGGCTCATTGAAATGTTCATCATAGGACTTTCATTCATGTTGTCATTGATGATTACTCATGAGATCATCCATTTCCTTCTTATCCAACTCCACATGTATGAACCATCAGATGAAAATGGAATTAAACACATCCCATTTCATCCCATCCTATGTTTTTAATGGGGAAACTACCTTCATTTCATCGAAATATATACCATCAAACAAACCTATAACTGCATGCAGTATGATATCTTCATGAGTTTCCAACAATAGGAAGATGTACTTAACTTCCTCAATCCATTACAATACATCTAACAGATATTGATCACTACCACATAAAAAAAATAACATAGAAAAAACGAAATTGGGAAAGAACCATAATAAACATTGGGTACTTTTCTAGATGGTATATTCTGTAAAGATGATAACACAAAACCAAGATCAACGTCATCCAAAAAAATCTAAATGTACCTCTCAATCCAAAACAACAGTCTCATAATCCAAACACATAGAATAAAAAGAAAAAATAATCCTGTTTAAAAACTAAAAATTTCATATAAATTAAAAAAACCCCTTCTTACAAGGACACTTTTCACAAAAAACCCCATATCTCAATGCAAAACCAATTTTAGAACACATTTTTGAAAAAAAAAGTCAAACTCCTGATTTCAAAAACTCACCCATATCATCTTAAGAACCACAATGTATGAATTAATCTCATTTAAGATTATACCATCCATTACCACATTCAAACATGAACTTTCCACACATACCAACACATATGGTGAAGTTCAATTAGAATACCAAGGGGTACACATGAAATTTCTCCATCAACCCCAATAATTCACCAAATTTTTAAATCCAAAACACTTTCCTTTAAAACACATTTTTTCCAATTCTAAAACCACTTAAAATAAATAATTTTCATTTAAAAAAACAATTTTATTTTTAAAACATGATCACATATACGAAGAATGAAACAACATATAACTCACACCAAACTATTGTTGTGGATAACTAATGGACTTTCCTAACATGGTGATATGGTGACATGGTTAGTGGTACATGCCACAAGTAAGAATAAAGAACTAGGAGGATCTTAAGTTATGCACTTAGAATCCACATGGGTCACTACTCTATATGAGATCACTACATTAAAATGACTCACTTCCATTATTATCCCTCGAATAAAAGAGAAAAAACCAAAATCCTAGACTACCCTGGAAACTTCAGGATCAAAACAAACAAGGGACCATTATGTCCTTCACATACCTTACTCCTGAGTCCTGACTATAAGGCCCCAGCCTTAAACATTACTTAATCTTCAGTTATTACAAGAATACACATTGAGGATCTTTTCAGGTTTAGAGTTTTAGAGAATTAGATCATAAATCTTTCATTACATTCCACATTTCAACAAGGTGGTTACATAAAAGAAATTATTCGTTTTTTCCATCAAAGGAGACATATTAAAAATAAAACATGGATTATTTCTTGACACTTATTTGAAACTATCATCACATCATGTAATTTTCCCTTGACCTGTGAAAAACATTTCAAAAACTTGGGATGAGCATAAAAAGCTTAGAAAGGGATATAAAAATACGGAAAGAAAACCTTAGTCCAAGTATACATAAGAATCATTGAAAACATACTTTTCTCATAAACATAAGCACTTAAACATACCTCATGAAATCATAAGGTTTATGAATAACTCATATAAAACATAAGACAAAAAGGTAAGTTGAGGCATTTATAACATTCTTACGTAGGGAGTAACCCTCAGGGTTACGTTTGGAATAACCATCATAGTATATTCCCTAAATCTCTTCAGAGAAACCTTAGATTTTAACTCCTTCGCGTTAACCAATGAATTGGATAGCTTTCACGGGCTCACCCGCCCTTATTTTATCACAGAACCACCCGTCTTCATAAACAATGCCCAAGAACCATAACATAATCGTATCACATAAAACATGCATAAAAGAAACATAACATTTACACATTTACACATTTCAATCACAAGATATCAATACAACACATTGATATAATCAAAACATTATCAAAACCATTTTTAATACCAAAATAAATGAAAATTAAAACATGGTATTTATTTTTCATTTAAAAAAATTTATGGTTTGTAGAGGAAGCCGAAACTCAAATAATGGTCACGGCGGCAGAGAAGTTGTTATCGCCGCATACGTAAGACGAAACATTCCTTTTGTAGTTTAGTAAAAAACTTCGTACAAAAATATTCCTTTTGAATAAAAGTAAAATTGAAAGTGGTTTATACACCTTATAAAATAAAGTTTTGTATAAAACAAAATATGACTCAATGAAAGGAGATTGAGATGAAGTCCGATAACTCATGTCTGACTTGACTCGATCATTATTTAATCTCCTGAATAATAAACTTAAGTTAATTTATACTTGCTTAAGAACCTTTTTCAAGATAATTATTCCTTTTATAACACTTATTACCATGTTATGAACATTATTTAATTATTTAAGTTAATAACGGTCGTTTTTTCGATCTTTGGTACTTGAGCCAAAAATAAACTTCTTATAATTACAAGTTGTTCATGTGGTAAAATATCTATTATATCTAGAATTATATTCATGATGTATATATCTTATATATAATATAAATCCAGTATATACATGCATTTTTAATATTACATAACATTTAGGGGTAAGAAATGAAATGCATCGTTCATGAAGACGGTAAGTCATACGTACGCATGAATGGTACTTTCATTTATATTTTGTATTTAATGGAGTGAAATCATAATGATATAAAGGTATATTATAATTCTAGTATAATATGATATATAATATCATTAACTCCATCCAATATATGTCCCACAAATAGTATTAACGAATCAAATCACCTTGAGGGGGCGGTAGTCCGCACTTCCTAAAATGAAGATATCGCGTTTACCCATAATGGAAACCATAAGGTATGCCATAAATGAAAAATACAGAATCATAAAGAAAACATAGAAATTATATATATATATATATATCATATATAAATATAGTGACATCTTAATGGGCACCATGAAAGGTGTTAAAAGAAGATTGAACAATCATCGTTTCGTGAGGCAGTAATTTGTCATCCACAGAAATAGTATGTTCTTTAACCATTAGATGGAAGTGTATGTAAGTGTAAATCAAAAACTTCTCATAAAAATATCCTAGTATATTGAATATAATGGTCATGTTACAAAATAAAGGAATAAAAAGAGTTTAGGGGGTTGGAGAAGCAAAATAAAACAAAAGAACACAAGTGAAGACATTACCTTTAAATCGGGTAACTCCCCTTGGTTTGAACCAAAAGGGTTTCTTGAAGAGCTTTATGCCTAAGGTAAGGCTTCTAGGATGAATACTGGGATTTGGAGAGATAAAATTAGCATATCTTGGGTGAGACAATGTCTTGAGAGGTGTTGTTAAGGTGGTATAGGTGGGGGCCTTTTATAAGAGGGAGGAGGGGCACTCTTGGAAAGTCAAGAAATGTTACTTTATTATATAATGAGTTTCGGATTTTAAAAGACCCAAAATTATATATTTCTATGATAATGTGATAAGGGTTATAAATACACCCATCCAATAGGTCTTTGGCAAGTTTAAGTCTTAGATTTTACATTTTATTTTCATTTTATTTAAATCTTTCATTAATGAGGTAATCGCTGCATCATCATGGTGCCATATAAAAATTTATTTATTTAATGTCTAAAAATAATAAAAAAAATACTATGATGTATGAAATCATTTTAGATTTCCATTTACTATTTATGTTCTAAGATATCATTTATGTAGACAAAACTAAATTTTTTTTACTTGGGTGATACATACTTTGGTTATACTTTCCTTTTAAAAACAAAAAATGATAAAGTGCCACTATCACCCAAAAGTAATTCCATGGGGTCCCAAAGTTTGACACAAGGCATCCCATGATAGGCCATGACACAACCAGTAGAATTAGAACACATGTTCGGGTCATTTTATATTATTGTGTTATTATTTTATTACCCTTAACTACCTGATAACAAATTAATCACGATAATTAAAGATAATTACTGTCGTTACTATTCATAATGTCCAAAAACAAAAGAGTCTTAATTACATAATTTGGACCTTCTGATTCCAAATATGGAATCCATTTTACCAAATTACAAACACATAAATTGTAGTAATTAATTTAAAAATAATTCTCATTTCCCAAACAAATAGCGGGTTTTTTAGAAACAATATCTATCAAAAGTTTGACAATTGTTTATGTCCAATTTCGAAGTGAAATTAATTCAAATGACCACCATTGGATTAAATGGTAAAAATTTATTTTATTTAAACTTTAAAACCAATTTAAAATATAATCTATCCATATAATTAAATTAGATGAAAATGTAGTTTTGAAGTAAAATGCAGAATTTTTCACTATTCATTAAAAAATAAACATTGTTAGAAAAATACCAAAAAATTATTCAAAGTAAATTTCAATGTCCCAATACAAAAGAATAAGTTTATTTAGACAAATAGATATTATAAAATTTTAAAAATATAGATTTAAAAATCGTTCTCCATCAAAAGGTGGTAAGACAATCTTTTAGAAATATTAGAGAATTCTATGCTTAAGATTGGATTTATTCTCATTTGAAGCCTCTAAAAGACTATATAATTCAAAAATAGACATAGATATGAAAATAAATAATTCTTTACTTACATGGGATATTACAGCCTTCCCCCCTTTAGAAAATATCATCCTCGCAATTTATTTACTTATCGAATAAGTGGGGGTAGTTATCCCTCATTGCATTTTCAGATTATCATGTTGCCTCTTCAATCATGTGGTTTTTCTACAAAACCTTTACTTGATGAATCACCTTATTCCACAATACATGCTCCCTGTGGTCAAGAATATGGACCATTTGTTCCTCATAAGATAGATTCTCTTCCAGCTGAACTACCTCTGGACTCAAAACATGAGATGGATCTGGCATGTACTTCCTTAACATTGAAACATGAAAAACATTGTGTACCTGACATAAACTCGGAGGTAAAGCCACTCGGTATGCAACTAATCCAACTCTCTCCAGAATTTAATATAGTCCAATGAACCGTGGACTCACCTTTCCTTTTTTACCAAATCGCATCACACTTTTCCATGGTGAAATATTGAGAAAGACACGATCACCTACCTCAAAGGAGAGATCCTTCCTCTGGTTGTCCATATAACTTTTCTGCCTGCTCTGAGATATTATCATGTGTTTCTCTATCAGATGAACTTTTTCTACCAACTCTTATACCAATTCTGGTCCCAACAACTTTTTTTACCCACTTCATCCCAAAAAGCTGTAGTTCGACACAACTTCCCATATAATGCCTCAAACGGTTCCATCTGTATACAGAAATGGAAACTGTTATTATAAGAAAACTCAACCAAAGAAAGATGTTGGTCCCAACTTCCCTGATAATCCATCGAACAAGCATATAGAATATCCTCCAAAGTCTGAATTGTTTGTTCTGACTGCCCATCTGATTGAGTATGAAAAGTTGTACTAAAATTTAATTCAGTAATTAACAACATTAGAAGTCCTTTCTAAAAGTGAGAAGTAAACCTGGGATCACAGTCCGATACAAGGGAGAGGGGAAATCCATGTAACCTGACTATATCTTTAAGATACCAACGATAATTTTTATCTAGAGAAAAATTATCTCGTATAGAAAGGAAATAAGTAGATTTAGTCAAGCGATCAACAATAACCCAGATTGCATTATTACCTCGATGTGTCTTTGTAAATCCTACAACGAAGTCCATGGATATATTATCCCATTTCTAGTCTGGTACTGGTAAAGGCTGAAGCATCCCTTTCAGTAACTTCTGCTCTTCTTTAACCTGTTGACAAGTTGAACACTTCACAGTAAAATCAGCAATATCTCTTTTCATTCCATCCCACGAGTAATACTTCTGAAGATCTATATACATCTTAGTACTGCCTTGATGAACTGAAAACGGAGAACTATGAGCTTCACATAATAACTCTCTCTTCTACTGAGAATCACACGGAACACACAATATCTTCCCAAATCTCAAAACACAATCATTATCAATGTTGAATTCAGTCAACTTACCCTTCTAAAACAGCTCTACCTTTTTCTCCAACTCACTGTCTTGCTTTTGAGTGTGCTTAATTCTGTCTGATAGAGAAGATTTCACTAATACTTGAAAAAAACATAATAACATCCTGCACCAACAACTTCTATGCCAAATTTCATCAAATTCTTAACCAAAGGATCACGTTCCAAATGTAACATGGTTAATGAAGCCTTACTTTTTTGACTCAAAGAATCAGCCACATTATTTTCTTTTCCTAGATGGTAGTGAATTGTACAATCATAATCCATTATTAATTCTAGCCATCTCCTCTATCTCATGTTCAATTATTTCGGAGTGAATATATACTTTAAACTTTTGTGACCACTATATATTTCACACTTTACACCATAAAAATTATGCCTCGAAATTTTTAAATCGAAAAAAATAGTAGCTAATTCCAAATCTTGTGTAGGGTAATTTCCTCATGAGTATTCAACTGACGTGAAGCATAAGCAATTACCTGATCATACGGCATTAAGACCCAACCAAGTCCTTTAAATGAAGCATTATTGTATATGACAAACTCACCATTCCTAGAAGGTAGTTCCAAAACTGGAGCATTCACCAATCTTCTTTTCAACTCCTGAAAACAATCTTTAAATTCTTTTGTCCAGATAAACGTTACACCCTTCCATGTTAGCTTAGTCATTGGACTAGATAACAATAAAAAATTTCTAACAAACCTTATTTAATATCCTACCAAACCAAGAAAACTAGGAATATTAGTTACATTTGTGGGTCTTGTCCATTCTTTAACAAACATTGTTTATACAGGATCAACAGTTATTCAATCTTTAGAAACAATGTGACCAAAAAAATAAATTTTTTGCAACCAAAACAAACACTTTCGGAATTTCCCAAACAATTTCTTTTCCTTTAAGGATTCCAAAATAACCCTTAAATGACTTTCATGATCCTATTTACTTTTAGAAAACACCAAAATATCATCAATGAAAACAACTACAAACTTATCCAATAACTCATGGAAAATTCTATTCATAAGGTCCATGAATACAGAAGGTGCATTGGTTAACCAAAAAGGAATTACTATAAATTCATAATGGCCATATCTTATACGAAATGCAGTCTTCGGAATATCTTCTTCCTTTACCTTCAAATGATGGTACCCCAATATCAGGTCAATCTTTGAAAAATACTGAGCCCCCTGGAGCTAATCAAACAAATCATCGATATGAGGCAAAGGATATTTATTCTTAATAGTGATGTTATTTAAGGCTCTATAATCAATGAAAAGTCTCATTGAACCATCGTTCTTTTAAAAAAAATAAGATAGGAGAACCCCATGGTGATGTGCTAGGTCGAATGAAACCTTTCTCTAATAAATCTTGCAATTTATCCTTCAACTCTAAAAGTTCAATTTGAGATATTCGATAAGAGGGTTTTGAAATTGGATTAGCATCAGGAACTAAGTCAATAGTAAATTCAACTTCCCGATCTAGTATTATTCCAGGAAACTCATCAGGAAAAACATCAGGATACTCTTTTACCACTGGCACATCATTAATATGAACGGTTCCTTTGATTTCAACAATATGTGTAAGGTAACATTCATTTCCCTCTTTTACAAGTTTCTTAGCCTCTTGATATGTTATCAACAGTAAGGGTTCATTCTTGTACACAAACTGAAAGTCTTTCTGAAAAGAAACTTCTTTATCTCTACAATCAATCTTAGTATGGTAAACAGAGAGCCAATCCATACCCAAGATAACATCAAACTCTACTAGAGGTAAAACAATAAGGTTTTCAAGTAGGTTCTTTCCACGAATAAGGATAGGAAGATTCTTATAAATTCTTTTTGCCTCAAAATTTCCCCCATGTGTTTTTACCATAAGTTCAGGAGTCATTTCTTGAGATGGAATTAAAAATTTACTAGAACCTTTTTGTAACATCCCAAGTAATTAATGAATAATAGATATTTTTATCTATGTCTATTAATGATTAAGATAGTGTTATAGAGGCTTAAAATGAAAATAAATACAATCTTATGCATGGAATACACTAATATTCTTAAAAGATTGTTTTACTGCCTTTTGATGGCAAACCATTTTTGAATCTATATTTTGACAATTTTATAAACTATTTTTGTCAAAATAAACTTATCCTTTATGATTGGGACATCAAAATTTACCTTGTGTGAATTTTTGGTATTTTTCTGACAATGTTCATTTTTTAATGAATAGTGAAAAATACTGCATTTTACATCAAAACTGCTTTTTAATCTAATTTATTTATATGATTAGATTATGTTTTGAATTGGTTTTGAAGTGAAATTAGAATATATTTTTACCATTTTATCCAATGGTGGTCATTGGAATCAATTTCACTTTGAAATTAGACTTAAACTGGTGTCAATCTTTTGATACTTATTGTTTTGTAAAAACACGCTATTTGCTCTGGCAGCGGGAATTAATTATTAAATTAATTAATGTGACTTATATGATTTGAATTTTGTAAAATAGACTTCATTTTTGAATTCGTAATATCAAATATAGCTTAGGGTGAATTTTTGGTAATTTTCTGAAAAACTTCAAATTTTTGATGAATAGTGAAACCACTGAGTGGTAATCAAGCAAACCGATTTTTCAGTTAAATGAAAGTTTACCGCTAATGTGTATTGAATTTTGAAAATCTGACATACATGGTTGTCATTAAGAAGTAAAATGTGGTTCAATGGGATTAAAATATTTTTTTGGTGAATAGTAACTTATTAAGTTTTTAATCGCGATTAGTGGTAATTAAGGTAGTTTAAGGTATAAATAATGCTTTAATAATATGAAATGACCTAGACACATGTCCCAACCTTATTGGTTGTGTCATGGCCGACCAAGACAAGTCATGGGTCAACTTGGGGACTCCATGGATCCACTTTTGTTGGGAAATGACATAAATAACTTTTTATTAAATGTTAAAGTAAAAATGACACAAACAAAAGATGTTTTACGAAAACAATTTTTACATGGGGTTATAAAGATCAGATTTTTGATTATAAATAGTAATTGGAAAGAGAAAAGGATTTCCTACATCATAGTAGTTTTTTTATTATTTTTAGACATTAAATAAATTAAATTATTTATGACATAATAACGATGCAGCGATGACATCATTATTTGACGATTTAAATAAAATGGAAAGATAATGTAAAATCTATGAACTAAACATGGCCAAAACCAATTGGATGAGTGTATTTCGAACCCTTATCACCTTATCCACGAATTATATCAATGTGGGACCTTTTAAAACCGAAACACATTTTCAAATAAAGTAATATTTCTTTACTTTCCAAAAGTGCCCCTCCTCTCCTCTTATAAAAGGCCCCCACCTCTACCTCATTTAACACACTCCTCAAGCCTTTGGCTCGGCCAACCCCTAACCATTTACTCTCTCCACATCCCTCTACTCATCCTAGAGGATTTCCTTTGGGCAGAATCCTTTCAAAGGAAGCCTTTAGGCTCAAATCAAAAGGAGTTACACTTTTAAAGGTAATTCATTCTCTCATGTTCATTTGTTTTATTTTGCTTCTCCAACCCCCTAAACTCTTTTCATTTACTTCCTTTGTAACAACACAAGTATCTCCAATATACTAGGATGTTGTTATAAGATTTATTTGAGCTACACTCTCACACAACTACATCAAATGGTTAAAGAACATACGGTTTCCGTGGATGGTGAAATTCTGCCTCCCGAAACGATGATTGTTCAACACTCATTTAACACCTTCAAAGGTGGCCATTATGATGTCAATTTTTTTATATATGATATATAATATGTTTATGTTTTCCTTAAGCTTCTGTTTTTTTTCATTTTGGGCATACCATTATAGTTTCCATTATGGGTAAACACGATATCTTCATTTTAGGAAGTGCGGACTACCGCCCCCTAAAAGTGATTTGATTCGTTAACACCATATGTGGGATGTGTAAAGGATAAAGTTAATGATGTTATATATGTTATTATACTGGAATTATAATATACTCTTATATCATTATGATTCCATTCCAGAAAATATGAAATAGAAATGGAAGTAGCGTTCATGCGTACGTACGGCTTACCGTCTCCATGAACGGTGCATTTCATTTCTTACCTCTAAATGATTATGTAATATTATAAGTGCATGTATGTACTGTATATATATGACATATATGATATCTAAATCATGAATACCATTCTGGATATAAGGAACCTTTGACCAAATTAACAACATGTAAGTGTAATAAGTCTATTTTTGACTTAAGAACCAAATACCGACAAAATGAACATTATTAACTTAACTGATTACATGATGTTCATAACATGGTATAAAAGGAATAATGAACTTGAAAAAGATTCATAAGAAAGTAGAGATTAAATCAAGTTTATTATTCAGGAGATTGAAGAACGGTCGGGTCAAGTCGGTTACGAGGTATGGGACTTCATCTCAATCTCCTTTCGTTGAGGCATATTTTATTTTATACACAACTTTCTTTTATACGGTGTATAAACCCCTTTGACTTTTATGTTTATTCAAAAGGAATATTTTTTATACGAAGCGTTTACTAAATGAAAAAAGGGAATGTTTTTGTCGTACGTATGCGGAGACAACGACTTCTCCGCCGTCGTGACCGTTATTTGAGTTTCGGCTTCCTCTACAAGCCATACCTTCTTTTTAAAAGAAAAATAAATACCATGTTTTACTTTTCTTTTATTTTAGTATTGAAAATGGTTTTCATAATGTTTTTATATCAATGTGTTGTATTGATATCTCGTGATTGAAATGTGGAAATTTTATGTATCATTTATGCGTGTTTTATGTGATATGATTATGTTATGGTTCTTGGGAAATATTATGAAGACGGGTGGTTCCGTGATAAACTAAGGGCGGGTGACCCCGTTATAGCTCTCCAATGCATTGGGTAACGCGAAGGAGTGAAACGTTAAGGTTTCTCCTAAGAGATTTTAGGGAATATACTGTGATGGGTATTCCAAACGTAACCAAGAGGGTTACTCCCTACGTAAGAATGTTATGAATGCCTCAAGTTACCTTTATGTCTTATGATTTCTATTATTTATTCATGATTTGATGAGGTGTGTTAAAGTGATTATGTTTTATGGGTAATGTATGATTTCACTCTTATGTATGTATGTACCCATGTTTCATTTCCATGTTTTTATAACCCATACTAAGTTTTATGCTCATCCCAAGTTTTTGAAATGTTTTTCACAGGTCAAGGGAAAGGTACATGATAAGATGATAGAGTCAAGGATGTGTCAAGAAATAATCCATGTTTTATTTTAAATGTGTTTCCATTGATGGGAATGAAGAATACTATCTTTATGTAACCACTTTGTTTATATGTGGAATGTAATGCAAGTTTTATGATCTAATTCTCTAAAACTCTAAACCCGAAAAGATCCTCAATGTGTAATCTTGTAATAACTCAAGATTAAGTAAGGTTTAAGGCTGGGGCCTTATAGTTGGTATCAGAGGTCGGTTTAGATAACTTTAGGAGTTAGAATTCTATTAAATGATTATCCAAAAATATTTTTTTTTCTCGAAATGATATAGCATTTAAAGATTACCATGTTGCTTCATCTAAGACATGTCTGTTCAGAATGGTTTTCCGCAGAGGAAACAGGGAAGCAGTGCTAGGAAGGCATACAGAAGGAAATAACCTTCCGAATCAGCATCCAGAAATGGTCGGAATTGGAGCTGAACAGTTTGTTGTAGTAATGGCGTAGTTGACTCAAGCGATAAATGGCAGTGGTATCCATACACGAGATCAGTCAGACCAACCGCAGAGGAACATGTCAGTGGTGGAAAATTTCATGAGGCAACATCCACCATCATTCAGAGGATCATCTGACCCTGTGCTAGCTGAAGGGTGGATTAAAGCACTGGATAAGATTTTTGATGTCATGGGGTGTTCAGACAATCAAAAGGTTAGTCTTGCTATTTACCGTTTGGAGGGTGAAGCATATCAGTGGTGGTCTATGGTTAAAAATATCAGGGACGCCGATGAGATTGATGCTCTTGACTGGGATGAATTCAAAGGTATGTTTCTTGAGAAGTATTTTCCTAAGGCTGTTTGACTTAGGATGGAAAAGAAATTCTTGGAATTGAGGCAAGAGGAAGACTCAGTGGCTGCCTATGAAGAAAGGTTCACTCGATTGGCAAGGTATGCTCCAAATTTTATCCGGGACCTTGATAGTAAAATCAATCGTTTTTACTCAGGATTAAAGCCAAAGTATCGAAGGGCATTAGCTTCTCGTGAGTTTAAAAGTTATGAAAAGCTTGTTCGATGTGCTGAGAAGGTGGAAATGGAGTTTGCCGATGACCAAGTTTTCTATAACAACCAGCAAAAGAAGAGACCGAGGTGGCAGGAGAAAGGTAATAATTCTTCAAAAAAGTCTGATGGTAAGAAAACTAAGTTTCCAGCTTGTGATAAATGTGGCAAAAGGCATGCTGGGGAATGTCTTATGAATTCTGGAAAGTGCTACCAATGTGGTAAGATGGGACATAAGGCTCGTGATTGCACTGAAAAGGATCAAGGTGAAGGTAAGACCAAATTTGATTTACGGTTAGTGAAATGTTATAAGTACAATGAGATGGGTCACTATGCAAACGAGTGTCCGACAAAGATCTTGAGTGATGGGAAGCAGCTAGACTACAAGCAGAAAGGGGTGGTGAAATCCTTTGCAACTACTTCAGCAGATGTTGGGCCATCAAATGAAGTTGTATCAGGTACTTTGTTTGTTTTTTCAGATTATGCCAGTGTGTTGTTTGATTCGGGGTCTACACATTCTTTCATCTCTGAAACCTTTTCTAGTAAAATGGGAATACCATCTCAAGAAATGACTCCTGAACTTTTGGTAAAAACACTTGGGTGAAATGTCGAGGCAAAAAGAATTTATAAGAATCTTCCTATCCTTATCTGTGGAAAGAACCTACTTGCAAACCTTATTGTTCTACCTCTAGTAGAGTTTTATGTTATCCTGGGTATGGATTGGCTCTCTATTTACCATGCTAAGATTGACTGTAGAGCTAAAGAAGTTTCTTTTCAGAAAGACTTTCAGTTTGTTTCCAAGAATGAACCCTTACTTTTGATAACATATCAAGAGGCCAAGAAACTTGTAAAATATGGAAATGAATGTTACCTTGCACACGTCGTTGAAAATAAAGGAACTGTTCAGATTAATGATGTGCCAGTGGTAAATGAGTATCCTGATGTTTTTCCTGATGAGTTGCCTGGAATAATACCAGATCGGGAAGTTGAGTTTACTGTTGACTTAGTTCCTGATGCTAATCCAATTTCAAAACCCCCTTATCGAATGACACAAATTGAACTTTTATAGTTGAAGGAGAAATTGCAAGATTTATTAGAGAAAGGTTTCATTAGACCTAGCACATCACCATGGGGTGCTCCTGTTTTATTTGTTAAAAAGAAAGATGGTTCTATGAGACTTTGCATTGATTATAGAGCCTTGAATAATATCACTGTTAAGAAAAAATATCATTTTCCTCATATCGATGATTTGTTTGATCAGCTCCAAGGAGCTCAGTTTTTTTCAAAGATTGACTTGAGATCGGGGTACCATTAGCTGAAGGTAAAGGAGGCAGATATTCTGAAGACCGCGTTTCGTACGAGATATGGCCATTATGAATTTGTAGTAATGCCTTTTGGGCTAACTAATGCACCTGCTGTATTCATGGACTTAATGAATAGAATTTTCCATGAGTTCTTGGATAAGTTTGTGGTGGTTTTCATTGATGATATTTTGGTGTTTTCTAAAAGTAAAGAGGAGCATGAAAAACATTTAAGGGTTATCTTGAAAACCTTAAAAGAAAAGAAACTGTATGGGAAATTCATCAAGTGTGAGTTTTGGTTGCAACAAATTTCATTCCTTGGTCACATTGTTTCTAAATATGGAATAACTGTTGATCCTGCAAAAACAAAAGTTGTGGAAGAATGGCCAAGACCCACAAATGTAACCGAGATTCGTAGCTTCCTTGGTTTGGTGGGATATCACCGAAGGTTTGTTAGAAATTTTTCACGGTTATCTAGTCCATTGACTAAGCTAACTCAGAAGGGTGTTAAGTTTATCTGGACAAAAGAATGTGATGATTGTTTTCATGAATTGAAAAGAAGATTGGTGAATGCTCCAGTTTTGGCACTACCTTCCAGGAATGGTGAGTTTGTTATATACAGTGATGCTTCATTGAAAGGACTTGGTTGCGTCCTAATGCAGAATGATCAGGTAATTGCTTACGCTTCACGACAGTTGAAAACTCATGAGGTAAATTACCCTACACATGATTTGGAATTAGCTGTTGTTGTTTTTGCTTTAAAAATTTGGAGGCATCATTTGTATGGAGTAAAGTGTGAAATATATACCGATCACAAAAGTTTAAAGTATATATTCACTCAGAAAGAGTAAAACATGAGACAAAGGAGATGGCTGGAATTAATCAAGGATTATGATTGTACAATTCATTACCATCCGGGAAAAGCAAATAAAGTGGTTGATGCTTTGAGTCGAAAAAGTAATGCTTCATTAACAATGTTGCGGTTGGAACGTGATCCTTTGGTTAATGATTTGATGAACTTTGGCATAGAAGTTGTTGGTGCAGGAAGTCCTTCTTTTTTGTTTCAGGTATCAGTGAGATCTTCTCTATCAGATAGAATCAAACAAGCACAGAAGCAAGATAGTGAGTTGCAGAAAAAGGTAGAGCTGGTTCAGAAAGGTAAGTTGCCTGAATTCAACATTGATAATGATTGCGTTTTGAGATTTGGGAAGAGATTGTGTGTGCCTTGTGATTCACAGTTGAAGAGAGAGTTGTTATTTGAAGCTCATAGTTCTCCGTTTTCAGTTCATCCGGGCAGTACTAAGATGTATAGAGATCTGCGGGAGTATTACTGGTGGGATGGAATGAAAAGAGATATTGCTGATTTTACTGTGAAGTGTTTGACTTGTCAGCAGGTTAAAGCAGAGCGGCAGTTACCAAAAGGGATGCCTCAACCTTTACCAGTGCCAGAGTGGAAATGGGAGAATATATCCATGGACTTTGTTGTTGGATTACCGAAGACATCTCGAGGTAATAATGCAATCTGGGTTATTGTTGATCGCTTGACCAAATCTGCTCATTTCCTTGCTATACAAGATACTTTCTCTCTTGATCAACTTTCCCGTTTGTATCTTAAAGAGATAGTCAGGTTACATGGATTTCCTCTCTCCATTTTATCGGATCGTGATCCCAGGTTTACTTCTAACTTTTGGAAAGGCCTTCAGAAGTCGTTGGGTACTGAATTAAATTTTAGTACAGCTTTTCATCCTCAATCAGATGGGCAGTCAGAACGAACAATTCAGACATTGGAGGATATGCTACGAGCTTGTTCTATGGATTATCAGGGAAGTTGGGGCCAACATCTTTCTTTGGTTGAGTTTTCATATAATAACAGTTTTCATTCCAGTATACAGATGGCACCATTTCAGGCATTATATGGGAAGCGGTGTCGAACTCCAGCTTTCTGGGATGAAGTGGGTGAAAGAAAGTTGATGGGACTAGAATTGGTAGAAGAGATGGCAGAAAAAGTTCAGCTGATTCAGAAACACATGAGAACAGCTCAGAGCAGGCAGAAGAGTTATGTCGATAACCGGAGGAAGGATCTACCTTTCGAGGTAGGTGATCATGTTTTTCTCAAGGTTTCTCCTTGGAAAAGCGTGATGAGATTTGGTAAGAAAGGAAATTTGAGTCCAAGGTTTGTTGGACCATACGAAATTCTGGAGAGAGTTGGATCAGTTGCATACCGAGGGGCTTTACCTCCGAGTTTATCTCAGGTACACAATGTTTTTCACGTTTCAATGTTGAGAAAGTATATGCCAGATCCATCTCATGTTTTGAGTCCAGAGGTAGTTCAGCTGGAAGAGAACTTATCTTATGAGGAACAACCGGTCCAGATTCTTGACCACAGGGAGCAAGTGTTACGGAATAAGGTGATTAAGCAGGTAAAGGTTTTGTGGAAAACCACATGATTGAAGAGGCAACATGGAAATCTGAAAATTCAATGAGGGATAAGTACCCCCATTTATTCGATAAGTAAATAAATTGCGGGGACGCAATTTTCTAAAGGGGGGAAGGATGTAACATCCCAATTAAGAAATGAATAATAGATATTTTTATCTATGTCTATTAATGATTAAGATAGTGTTATAGAGGCTTAAAATGAAAATAAATACAATCTTATGCATGGAATACACTAATATTCTTAAAAGATTGTTTTACTGCCTTTTGATGGCAAACCATTTTTGAATCTATATTTTGAAAATTTTATAAACTATGTTTGTCAAAATAAACTTATCCTTTATGATTGGGACATCAAAATTTACCTTGTGTGAATTTTTGGTATTTTTCTGACAATGTTCATTTTTTAATGAATAGTGAAAAATACTGCATTTTACATCAAAACTGCATTTTAATATAATTTATTTATATGATTAGATTATGTTTTGAATTGGTTTTGAAGTTAAATTAGAATATATTTTTACCATTTTATCCAATGGTGGTCATTGGAATCAATTTCACTTTGAAATTAGACTTAAACTGGTGTCAATCTTTTGATACTTATTGTTTTGTAAAAACACGCTATTTGCTCTGGCAGCGGGAATTAATTATTAAATTAATTAATGTGACTTATATGATTTGAATTTTGTAAAATATACTTCATTTTTGAATTCGGAATATCAAATATAGCTTAGGCTGAATTTTTGGTAATTTTCTGAAAAACTTCAAATTTTTGATGAATAGTGAAACCACTGAGTGGTAATCAAGCAAACTGATTTTTCAGTTAAATGAAAGTTTACCGCTAATGTGTATTGAATTTTGAAAATCCTACATACATGGTTGTCATTAAGAAGTAAAATGTGGTTCAATGGGATTAAAATATTTTTTGGTGAATAGTAACTTATAAAGTTTTTAATCGCGATTAGTGGTAATTAGGGTAGTTTAAGGTATAAATAATGCTTTAATAATATGAAATGACCTAGACACATGTCTCAACCTTATTGGTTGTGTCATGGCCGACCAAGACAAGCCATGGGTCAACTTGGGGACCCCATGGATCCACTTTTGTTGGGAAATGACATAAATAACTTTTTATTAAATGTTAAAGTAAAAATGACACAAACAAAAAATGTTTTACGAAAACAATTTTTACATGGGGTTATAAAGATAATATTTTTGATTATAAATAGTCATTGGAAAGCTAAAAAGATTTCCTACATCATAGTAGTTTTTTTATGATTTTTAGACATTAAATAAATTAAATTATTTATGAGATAATAATGATGCAGCGATGACATCATTATTTGACGATTTAAATAAAATGGAAAGATAATGTAAAATCTATGAACTAAACATGGCCAAAACCAATTGGATGAGTGGATTTCGAACCCTTATCACCGTATCCACGAATTATATCAATGTGGTACCTTTTAAAACCGAATCACATTTTCAAATAAAGTAATATTTCTTTACTTTCCAAAAGTGCCCCTCCTCCCCTCTTATAAAAGGCCCCCACCTCTACCTCATTTCACACACTCCTCAAGCCTTTGTATCGGCCAACCCCTGCCCATTTACTCTCTCCACATCCCTATCCTCATCCTAGAGGATTCCCTTTGGGAAGAATTCTTTCAAAGGAAGCCTTTAGGCTCAAATCAAAAGGATTTACACTTTTAAAGGTAATTCATTCTCTCATGTTCATTTGTTTTATTTTGCTTCTCCAACCCCCTAAACTCTTTTTATTTACTTCCTTTGTAACAAAACCAGTATATTCAATATACTAGGATGTTTTTATAAGATTTATTTGAGCTACACTCTCAAAAAACTACATCAAATGGTTAAAGAACATACGGTTTTCGTGGATGGTGAAATTCTGCCTCCCGAAACGATGATTGTTCAACACTCATTTAACACCTTCAAAGGTGGCCATTATGATGTAACTATTTTTATATATGATATATAATATGTTTATGTTTTCATTAAGCTTCTGTTCTTTTCATTTTGGGCATACCTTTGTGGTTTCCATTATGGGTAAACACGATATCTTCATTTTAGGAAGTGCGGACTACCGCCCCCTAAAAGTGATTTGATTCGTTAACACCATATGTGGGATGTGTAAAGGATAAAGTTAATGATGTTATATATGTTATTATACTGGAATTATAATATACTCTTATATCATTATGATTCCATTCCAGAAAATATGAAATAGAAATGGAAGTAGCATTCATGCGTACGTACGGCTTACCGTCTCCATGAACGGTGCATTTCATTTCTTACCTCTAAATGATTATGTAATATTATAAGTGCATGTATGTACTGGATATATATGACATATATGATATCTACATCATGAATACCATTCTGGATATAAGGAAACTTTGACCAAATTAACAACATGTAAGTGTAATAAGTCTATTTTTGACTTAAGAACCAAATACCGACAAAATGAACATTATTAACTTAACTGATTACATGATGTTCATAACATGGTATAAAAGGAATAATGAACTTGAAAAAGATTCATAATAAAGTAGAGATTAACTCAATTTTATTATTCAGGAGATTAAAGAACGGTCGGGTCAAGTCGGTTACGAGGTATGGGACTTCGTCTCAATCTCCTTTCGTTGAGGCATATTTTATTTTATACACAACTTTCTTTTATACGGTGTATAAACCCCTTTGACTTTTATGTTTATTCAAAAGGAATCTTTTTTATACGAAGCGTTTACTAAACGAAAAAAGGGAATGTTTTTGTCGTACGTATGCGGCGACAACGACTTCTCCGCCGTCGTGACCGTTATTTGAGTTTCGGCTTCCTCAACAAGCCATACCTTCTTTTTAAAAGAAAAATAAATACCATGTTTTACTTTTCTTTTATTTTAGTATTGAAAATGGTTTTCATAACGTTTTTATATCAATGTGTTGTATTGATATCTCGTGATTGAAATGTGGAAATTTTATGTTTCCTTTATGCGTGTTTTATGTGATATGATTATGTTATGGTTCTTGGGCAATATTATGAAGACGGGTGGTTCCGTGATAAACTAAGGGCGGGTGAGCCCGTTATAGCTCTTCAATGCATTGGGTAACGTGAAGGAGTGAAACGTTAAGGTTTCTCTGAAGAGATTTTAGGGAATATACTGTGATGGGTATTCCAAACGTAACCAAGAGGGTTACTCCCTACGTAAGAATGTTATGAATGCCTCAAGTTACCTTTATGTCTTATGATTTCTATGATTTATTCATGATTTGATGAGGTATGTTAAAGTGATTATGTTTTATGGGTAAAGTATGATTTCACTCTTATGTATGTATGTACCCATGTTTCCTTTCCATGTTTTTATAACCCATACTGAGTTTTATGATCATCCCAAGTTTTTGAAATGTTTTTCACAGGTCAAGGGAAAGGTACATGATAAGATGATAGAGTCAAGGATATATCAAGAAATAATCCATGTTTTATTTTAAATGTGTTTCCATTGATGGGAATGAAGAATACTATCTTTATGTAACCACTTTGTTTATATGTGGAATGTAATGCAAGTTTTATGATCTAATTCTCTAAAACTCTAAACCCGAAAAGATCCTCAATGTGTAATCTTGTAATAACTCAAGATTAAGTAAGGTTTAAGGCTGGGGCCTTATACTTTTTCAAAGATGAAAGAATGTGTAGACCCTGAATCAAACAACACACTGACATAATCTGAAAAAACAAACAAAGTACCTGATACCACTTCATTTGATGGCTCAACATCTACTAAAGTAGTTGAAAAGGATTTCACCACACCTTTCTGCTTGTAGTCCGACTACTTCTCATCATTTGAGATCTTTGTTGAACACTCATTTGAATAATGACCCATCTCATTTCACTTGAAATATTTCACTAACTGTAAATAAAATTTAGTCTTACCATCACCCTGATCTTTTTCAGTGCAATCACAAGCCTTATGTCCCATCTTACCACATCGGTAACACTTTCTAGAATTCAGAAGACATTCCCCAACATGCCTTTTACCAAACTTATCACAAACTGAAAACTTAGTTTTCTTACCATCAGACCTCTTTGAGAGATTCTTCCCTTTCTCCTGCCACCTCGGTCTCTTCTTCTATTGGTTGTTATAGAACACTTGATCATCGACAAACTCCATTTCCACCTTCTCAGCACATTGAAAAAGTTTTTCATAACTTTTGAAATCACGATAAGATAAAGCCCTTCGATATTTTGGATTTAATCCTGAGTAAAAATGATTGATTTTACTATCAAGGTCTCAGATAAAATTTGAAGCATACCTTTCCAATCGAGTGAACCTTTCTTCATAAGCAGCCACTGAGTCGTCCTCTTGCCTCAATTTCAAGAATTTTTTTTCCATCCTAAGTCTAATAGCCTTAGGAAAATATCTCTCAAGAAACATACCTTTGAATTCATCACAGTCAAGAGCATCAATCTCATCAGCGTCCTTGATATTTTTAACCATCGACCACCGCTGATCTGCTTCACCATCTAAACGGTAAATAGCAAGACTGACCTTTTGATTCTATGAACACCCCATGACATCGAAAATATTCTCCAGTAATTTAATCCACACTTCAAATGGCACAGGGTAAGATGATCCTCTTAATGATGGTGGATGTTGCCTTATGAAATGTTCCACCACTGACATGATTCTTTGAGGTTGATCTAGCTGATCTCGTGCAAGGATACCACCACCATTTATCGCTTGAGTCAACTGCATCATTACTACAATAAACTATTCAGTTCTAATTCCGACCATCTCAAGATGTTGATTCGGAAGGTCATTTCCTTCTGTATGCCTTCCTAGTGTTTCTTCCATGTTTCCTCTGTGGAAAAACATTCTGAACAAACATGTCTTAGATGAAGCAACATGGTAATCTTCAAATGCTATATCATTTCAATTTGACCATAACAAAGTATTTTTGGATAATCATTTGATATCATTCTAACTCCTAAAGTTATCTAAACCATCCTTTGATACCAACTATAAGGCCCCAGCCTTAAAAATTACTTAATCTTGAGTTATTACAAGAATACACATTGAGGATCTTTTCAGGTTTAGAGTTTTAGAGAATTAGATCATATATCATGCATTACATTCCACATTTCAACAAGGTGGTTACATAAAAGACAGTATTCATTTTTCCCATCAAAGGAGACATATTTAAAATAAAACATGGATTCTTTCTTGACACTTCCTCGACACTGTCATAACATCATGTACTTTTCCCTTAACCTTTGAAAAACATTTCCAAAACATGGGATGAGCATAAAAATCTCAGTAAGGGATATAACAATATGGAAAGAAAACCTTAGTCCACATATACATAAGAATCATTGAAAACATAGTTTACTCATAAGCATAAGAACTTAAACATACCTCATGAAATCATAAGTTTTATGAATAACTCATATAAATCATAAGACATCAAGGTAACTTGAGGAATTCATAACATTCTTACATAGGGAGTAACCCTCATGGTTACGTTTGGAATACCCATCACAGTATATTCCCTAAATCTCTTCAGAGAAACCTTAGAGTTTAACTCCTTCACATTACCCAATGCATTAGAGAGCTATCACGGGCTCACCTACCCTTAGTTTATCATGAAACCACCCTTCTTCATAAACAATGCCCAAGAACCATAACATAATCGTATCACATAAAATATGCATAAAGGAAACATAACATTTCCACATTTCAATCATAAGATATAAATACAACCCATTTATATAATCAAAACATTATCAAAACCATTTTCAAAACCAAAATTAAATAAAATTAAAACATGGTATTTATTTTTCATTTAAAAAATGTTATGTCTTGTAGAGGAAGCTGAAACTCAAATAATGGTCACAATTCCGGAGAAGTCGTCGTCTCTGTATACGTAAGACAAAATATTCCTTTTTTCGTTTATTAAAATGCTTTGTACAAAAAGATTCATTTTGAATACAAGTAAATGTGAAAGGGTTTTATACACCGTATAGAAGAAAGTTGTGTAAAAAACAAAATATACCTCAATGAAAGGAGATTGAGATGAAGTCCCATACCTCATGTCCAACTTGACTTGATCATTCTTTAATATCCTGAATATTAAACTCCAGTTAATTTATACTTGCTTAAGAACCTTTTTCAAGTTCATTATTCCTTTTATATCACTTATTTACATGTTATGAACATTATGTAATTATTTAAGTTAATAACAGTCGTTTTGTCGATCTTTGGTACTTGAGCCAAAAATAAACTTCTTATAATTACAAGTTGTTCATGTGGTAAAATATCTATTATATCCAGAATTATGTTCATGATGTAGATATCATATATATAATATATATCCAGTATATACATTAATTTATAATATTACATAACATTTAGGGGTAAGAAATGAAATGCACCATTCATGGAAACAGTAAGTCGTACGTACGCATGAACGCTACTTTCATTTCTATTTCATATTTAATGGAGTGAAATCATAATGATATAAAGGTATATTATAATTAAAGTATAATATCATATATAATATCATTAACTCCATCCTTTATTCTTCCCACATATGTTAGTAACGAATCAAATCACTTTGAGGGGGCAGTAGTCCGCAAGTCCTAAAATGAAGATATCGCGTTTACCCATAATGGAAACCATAAGGTATGCCATAAATGAAAAATACAGAATCATAAGGAAAACATAGACATTATATATATAGCACATATAAATATAGTGACATATTAATGGCCACCATGAAAGGTGTTAAAAGAAGATTGAACAATCATCATTTCGTGAGGCAGTAATTCTCCATCCATAGAAACAGTATGTTATTTAACCATTAGACGGGAGTGTGTGTAAGTGTAAATCAAATCCTTCTCATAACAAAATCCTAGTATATTGAAGATACTGGTGTTTTTACAAAAGAAATGAATAAAAAGATTTTAGGGGGTTGGAGAAGCAAAATAAAACAAAAGAACACAGGTGAAGACATTACCTTTAAATCGGGTAACTCCTCCTGGTTTGAACCAAAAGGGTTTATTGAAGATATTTCTACCTATGGTAAGGCTTCTAGGATGTAGAGAGGGATGTGGAGAGATAACATGGGCCGATATTGGAAGACACAAAGGCTTGAGATTTGTGGGTAAGGTGGTAGAGGTGGGGACCTTTTATAAGAGGGGGGAGGGGCACTCTTAGAAAGTCAAGAAATGATACTTTATTATATAATGAGTTTCAGATTTTAAAGGTCCCGCAACTATATATTTATAGGATAAGGTGATAAGGGTTCTAAATACACCCAACCAATAGGTCATTGACAGGTTTAATTATTATATTTTACTTTAAATTTTCATTTTATTTAAATCGTTCTTTAATTAGGTAATCGCAGCATCATCATGGTGTCATAAAAAATTTAATTTATCTAATGTCAAAAAATTATAAGAAAAATACTATGATTTAGGAAATTTTTTTAGATTTCCAATTAATATTTATAGTCTAATATATCATTTATGTAGACAAAACTAAAATTTCTTTACATGGGTGATACATACTTTGGTTATACTTTCTTTTTAAAAACATAAAATGATAAAGTGTCACTATCACCCAAAAGTGATTCCATTGGGTCCCAATGTTTGGAACAAGGCATCCCATGGTCGTCCATGACACAAACAGTAGCATTAGGATACATGTTTGGGTCATTTTATATTATTAGGTTATTATTTTATTACCCTTGACTACCCGATTACTAATTAATCGCGATAATTAAATATAATTACCGTCGTTACTATTCATAATGTCCAAAAACAAAAGACTATTAATTAAATAATTTGGACATTATTATTCAAAATATTTAATCCATTTTACTAAATTCCAAACACAGAAATTGTAGTATTTAATTTAGAAATAATTCTCGTTGTCAAAACAAATAGCGGGTTTTTTAGAAACAATATCTATCAAAAGTTTGACAATTTTTTATGTCCAATATCAAAGTGAAATTGATTAAAATTACCAAAATTATATTAAATGGAAAAAATATATTTTATTTAAACTTTAATACCAATTAAAAATATAATCTATCCATATAATTAAATTAGATGAAAAGGCAGTTTTTAAGTAAAATGCAGTATTTTTCACTATTCTTTAACAAATGAACATTATCAGAAAAATACCAAAAAATTATCCAAAGTAAATTTCAATGTCCCAATACCAAATAAAAAGTTTATTTTGACAAATAGATCTTATAAAATTGTCAAAATATATATTTAAAAATGGTTCTCCCTCAAAAGGCGGTAAAATAATCTTTTAAAAATATTAGAGAATTCTATGTTTAAGATTGGTATTATTCTCATTTGAAGCCTATAAAACAATATCTAATTCATAAATAGACATAGATATGAAAATCCATAATTCATTACTTACTTGGGATGTTACACTAACAATACTAATCATCAAATACATATCACCCAAAATAACTACAGCCTCCCCTGATTCGATTTTTTCACTAACCAAGATGGGATTCCATCCAACCTAACACCAAAAATGGTCAACAACATGGAATGAAGGGAATTACCGATCCCCATTAGCTGGAAAATAGTGTTAGGAATCAAAATAATCTAACAGGAAGGACTTAGACCCAAAATAAATATGGTCAAAATAAAAAAAAATGAACATTTTTCAAAATCCAACAATTGAACCTAAATAAATATAAAAAATAAGCCAAATACACAAAATTTATGAACATAATAAAAATTGAGTACAGAAATAAAAAAACCATGGCTTTAGAATCTCCATATGACCTCTTAGTCACCACCAACCACAAGACCAACCTAATATAAAAAAATAACACCTGAATCCAGAACCTACAAAATAGCTTGGGTCTACCAACACTGAATGGGATAAGTAGTGTAACAATATGGCCTCTATGATAGCACAGACCTCCCACCATAACATGTTCATCGAGACCTATACCACTATGTACCACCAATATCCCCCCCCCCAACATGGGGTTCCCACCCTAGGGCCCCCCACGTGCTTGCACGGTTCATTTAACTAATGATTTTTTCCATAATCCAACACATATTTATTTCAGTGTTCTTTTTCCTTACTCACACACACCCTATGAATCATCCCCAAAGGTCACCCATACCAGTCCCAACTCCTGACCAAGCATGCTTAATGGCGGATTTCTAATAATGTAAACTCCATAGAACCATGATGAACTTTGTTGACATGAGTAATATCTTTATTCATTTAACATATTCTCATTATAGGGTGTTAGATTCACCCACCCTTTAAAAAACAACATTCTCATTTATGACCCTACATCTCAAACGAGGAAGTGCACTGTACATAAGGCTAGTCACCGCCTATAATACCAAATGTAAAAACTGGGCCCCACTGATAGCATAAACACCCCACTCTAACATGGCTTTTAGGTCCTCCTCCACCAGGTACCAGCAGTTTCCCCGCATATACATGGTACCCACCCTAGGGCCGACCAACATTGATGCATGTTTCATTTGACTAATGGATGGCCCCACATGCCAATACATGTTATTTTTAGTGTTCTTTTTCCTCACTTAGAAACACCCTTGGAATATTTCTAGAAGGTCATCCATTATAATCACAACTCCAGGAAAAGCATTCATAGAAGTGGAGTTATAATCAGGTAGTCTCTTGAAAAGAGAGGTACACCTTGTTGACATGAGTTGAATAATTTATTCATTAAACCAATTATCATTATAGGTTGATATAGGTAAGGTTTGATCTTTAACATCTCAGTAAGAAACCACCAAATAATATATTCATTTCCTTTTTCAAAACAATCCATAAACATCAGTTTCAATACACATTCGTAATACATGTTTTTATTCTTTTTAGTAATCCAATCACAACATTATATATGTATTCATTTTAAAAAAATACAATCTACTTTTCTTTTTGAAACAAATTTATCAATTTTTCAATCAATTTCATCTTATGTGTCGTGAACCAATAATATAAGAAATGCTAAAAATAAAGTGAAGTGATACCAATCTAGCTACTAAGTTTAACAAAAAAAGATAACATGAAAATATTAAGAATTGGAATTTCTGAACATCCATATGGATATACCTAGATGTAGTTTGTTTGGACTCACCAACTAGCATATGGTGCACCTCCATAGTCAGCAACTCACTGGTCATTCTAACTTCCCATCATGGGGCAAAATCCCACCTTGCCTCTATCACATACAAGGGGTAATAACTATCTAATCAGGTTTGATAAGAGTATATTGTTATACCCTCTAAATGTTTCTCATGAAACCAATGGTAATATTACTTCATGAAATGAGGAGTTATTCAAATTCATGAATAACCTTAAATGCTGCCACCATACTTGCATACCCCAAACACTAACACAACCTTCGTGATAACCCACACATGGTAAATCTTTCATAGGGATTCCCATCTCCCAAAAATCCTTTCTGAAGTGCCAACCTGTCTTTAACATCACATGATCATTCAAACCATTTCTTAAAATGTGTTATTTTTCCATACAAGAATTTCTTCTTTCAAAACCACAATTCATTTATAGAAAATTATAATTTTCCAACTGAGAATTCAAAATTATAAATTCCAATACATTAAAAAATATTTCCTATTCATTTTGAAAAAAATATCAATCCTTGCTTTTATGAGTAAAATTACAAATGGGATCTTATGCTCCAACTCAAATTCCACTTCCAACACCACATCATAACCATAATGAAAACAAAAAAATACCTAAAAGTGAAAATAGACTTTTATACTATTTAAAATACAAAATTATTTCAATGTACCAAACGTTCCATAATTTCTAATATAATTTGAAACCACTTTAATATCATTTGGGAACCAAGGGAACATTAGTAATGCATCAGGATTTCAATGATAGACAGAAGGAGGTGGGTAATGTATTTTGAAAACCTGGTTTTTTAGATAAATAAAGCCATTGTCATTTTTTCCCATCTACGTGTCCACCCTAAGCAACCATGGATGTGCCCATATCTAAGGGAAGAACACAAGTATCCATAAATTTACCCAAAACCATTTTTAATGTAATGACACATATTTGAATACAAACACAATAATACAAAAATTAGTTCCAAACCATAAACTTCACCACAATCCACACATAAGTATCATCTCACAATTAACACATGCCATCAAAACCCAATAAAATCACCATAGATTTGAATTAGGAGCACCAAAATCGGAGGAGGAACTGAGTTAAGGGAGCTTGGGAGCCCCTTAATTCTCCAAAAATGATACTATATGGAGAAAAACTTGATATATGGTCAAAAAAAGTTATAAAACATGGAATTTCATGTTTTTTGAAATCTTTTCAACTCACATGGTTTTCCCCCACATTTTTCCAAACCATGGGAAAACCCTAAGGTTGCTACATTCCAAATTGACAGAACCTCATGCACTTTTTCCATAGGGTTTCCAAAATAGTTTTCAACCCATGATAATTACACTTGAACCCCAAAACAACACACATGATTACCTTGGTGAATCCATTTAGTTTCCCATAACCATTTTCTACCCTTGCACCCCCTGATGCCATCCCAAAACCTAAATTATTCAACAAAATATAAAATATTAAAACTGGGAGTCAACCCAAATCTCAACCAAAGGATTTATGATCATGAAATTAATAAAACAAAAGGATATCCATGATTGGGGTGTGACACTCCTAGATGTAAAATGTGAGATGAATATCCATTGCCTTTTTTCTGTATGGGTGAACATCCATTAACATCGTGTATAGTGGTTTTAGTCATATTAATAACTTATAAAAGAACCATCCTCATATTAATATTTTTATATATTATCTTTTTATAAATTTTTATTATATTTTTGTTAGCAATCATTCATTATTTTCAATGTTTTAGTTGTTAACAACATAGTATTTAGAGTATGTTTTGACTTATAAAATGTTGTTCTTATTGATAATATAATGATTTCATCATCATCAAAAAATAATACAGAACATAAATATAATATATATATATATATCAAATAAATATTTATTTATAATAATCCATAATATTTAGAAATAATTAATTAAATGCAATGTTCTTGGTGATGGTTGGTCATACATACACATCAACATTACTTTCATCTCATCATTATATTAAAAGGTTAAAAAGTAAATGATGTATTTATATATTTATATTATAACTCCAGTATAATAATTATGTTATATATGTTAAATATTTTATACAAAACCATCCAAAACACATTCCATGTATAGTGTGAATGAATCACATCGCTTTGAGGAGGTGATAGTGACACATCCCTAAATGATGTTATTGTATTCCAAAAAATGGTTTTCATAATGGTATGTGTTAAAAAATAACTATAAAAGAAAAAATACATTATAAATATGATATATATCGTATAGAAATAGTGTTTCTATCATGATTTCCAACCTGAGAGGGGGTAAAGGAAGAACGAACAGTCATCATTTCATGTGGTGGTAATCAGTCAAACATAAGATCTATACAGTTGTTACGCATTAGAATGAGGTGTGTGTAAGTGTACGTTAAACCATTAGATTAAAAAAATATAATTATATTTTGTATATTAATATTGTTTTATATTGTAGTAATAAAAATATTCCAGAGTGTGGAGAAGGAAAATAAAATAAATGTTCTTCAGGAATGATGTTACCTCTTCTTAGGGTATCTCCTTTTGTTTATACCTAAACAGTTAGTTGGTTATATTTATTCCAAAATATAGGCTTATTCTTTTATGGGATAAATTCTGGGAGCTTATTTTAGTAGATATTGGGTGATATTAAGGGAATAATAGTATTGATTTAATGGGAGGATTGAGTTCCTTTTTATTGTGGAGGAGGGGAAAATTATTTTAAATTATCAAAAATAGAATTCCACCAGTGTTTTTTCTATGAAATTTGAAAAAATATTTGTCCACATCATATCCAATTTAGTATAGGGTTGAAATATTTTCATAAAATATATTTTTTACAATTTTATAGGTCATTTTTCTCTTAAGATTTAGGATTAGTCCCTTATTAACCTATTTATTCTCTTAATTAATGTATTTAATTTGAATCACTTTTAAAAATATTTTTAGTAAAACATAATTTTACATTATTGGAAATTATTAATTATTCTGATTTCAAATATAGAATCCATTTTTTCAAATGGAAATCCCAAAAGTGGTAGAAATTAATTTAATTTTAATCCTATATAAGAGAGGTCATAATGTTCTTTAAAGTAAAAATGTTCCCATGTTTGGTATGTTTTTATATGAAATTTCAAATATTAATTTATTATAATGAAATAAATTCGATTAATTAATATATAATTTATCTAATTGAATTTAAATTAAAATATAAACATAATTTATTCTTATAAATAAATTATATGAAAAAATAGTTTAAAATTAAAATTCAGTATATTTCTCTATTAATTATAAAATGAAGTTCCTCTAAAAAATAAAAAAATAATAACTCTAACCTATATTTGATGTTTATATTTAGAAATTAAAGTTTATTTTGTTATATTAAATTTATAAATGTTCCCAGATGAATATGTAAATTATGTACACCATTACAAGGAGGTAAAACTAATTTTCTAAAAATATAGGTTTAAATGTGTAAAATAGGGTTCATTATAATATTATCCATAATGAAATATGTTGGATGAATGTAACAATATATTGTTCTTTTTAAAACAAGTATAATTTATTTATTTATTATATAAAATTTGAAATAATTTAATTGACTATGAAAAGCATGACTAAATATTGTTTTTTTAAATCGGGTGTTGCGTGCACTACATACTAACTCACTATTGCATGGTCTAAAAACTATCGAAGAAATTAAATATATTCCAAAAGAAAAATAAGGTAAACTATTGTGGTGAATCATTATTACCTCCTAAAAATGTATCTACAATCTTAATTTATGTATTTTGTTCTTCTTCATAGAATATTATGGATCCCATGATTCTTATTCCATTTTGGGAATTCCCTAGAGTAACTTTACTAGATGAGTCATCCAATTTCTCAACACTTTATCTATCATCTCAAAAATTTGGATGGGTTATTCATAGTGTGAATTTTTAGGTTCCAATTATATTTCATCATAGATGATATCAGGCATTGGTTCTGGAATGTACTTCTGTAGCGTAGTTATATGGAATATATCTTCTACCTTTGAGAGAGTTAGTGGCATTACTAAACAATAAGAAAAAACTCCAAATATTTCAAGAATATTGAAGGGTCTAATATAACTGAATCTAATTTCAAATTTATAACCAAACATTATAACAACCATCCATAGAGATAATTTCCCAAAAAAAGACCTCCCACATAGAACTCAAAATAATTCCTCTGATTATTAGTAGAATACTTTTTCATATTTTTTTCTGCATTAATAAGATTCTAAATACACATTACCTTTGTCATCATATCTTTAAAAAGTTATTTTCCTATAAGTATACTTACACAAACTTATACCCAATAATTTAGAGTATGACACCTATATTATCCCTAGTTTTTTAATGGAAATATTATTTTTGATAGCGTACATGATAAGCCACATCAAGACTAAATAAACAAATATATATTGTTATTCAAATATTGTAGTTATCATATATCCTTTTGAATGAATTTAATGAACATTATTAACTTAATTATAAAAATATGGCCTACAAATAAAATTATTTTATGAATATAATATAAATGAGAATAAAACCCTTTTTAAACAAAAGGAAATGTTTTTATAGAAAAGTATTTGAATTTACAACTGAGTTTTATAAGAATAAATAAAAAATCAATCTTTTTTATTATATTAATGATATATATATATATATATTATAATATTTATAATTCATCTTATGTGTTTTTTAGACATGATACAAGAATAAATTCAATTTTACGGATAAAATATATATTTTTTTAAAATGAAATATTCATGGCTTTTGTTAGCACAATTTTTTTAAATATTCTTATTGAATATTTTATTATTTATATTTGAAAAAATAAAATAACTTATTTAAAATTAGATTATGAAAATTTACATTGGTTGGATATTTGAAATTTTTCTGATAGGATGCATTTCTTGATGAGTAGTGAAAAAATGTTGAATATTAGTTGAAAATTACTTTTTCGTCAAATTTAATTATACTGTGAAATTTTTATTTTTAATATTTTTAATTTATTATTAATTTTTTTATCATTTTATACAATTTATTTCATTATAATGAAATCCACATTGGATTTTAATAAAAAAATTGTGAACTTTTGAACGTTTCTACTTTAATAACCCATTTTCTATTTCAATCAATGAGATTAATTTGTATTTAATTTCATCCAATTATGTGTTTTGAATTTGGAAAAATTTAATACATATTTTTAATTATAAGGTACAAAATATTTAAAAACTTACATTTTATTTTTGTACATTGTGAATAGTAACCTTAGTAATATTTTTTTTACCACAGTTAAGTGTAAAACATGTAATTAATGGTAAAAATAATATTAAAAGTATTGTAAAAATTACCCTAACACTTGTACTAATATAATTTTTTGAGTAACATTTATCATATTAAATTATATTATAAGTTATTAGATAATTTAGGGCCTTTTTTAATAGTAATATAACTTAAATGATATTATATTCAAAGGAAAGTCAATGTTCTCATACTTTTGTTTTAACAAGTAAAATATCTATAATATGGGATATATAGGATATTTTTTTACTAAAAATATTTATTTAAATAATAAAATATTTCTATACATCATTATAATTTACTTATATTTTTTACTGATAAAATGTATACCTTAAATTATGACATAATGATGATGGAGTAATTTTTTAAATAATTGATGAAACAATTAAATGATATTAAAAAATTATAATAAATATAACATGAAATAATGAACATAATACACAAATTTTATGGATTAATTTTACATATTAGTGATGAGTTAACAGAGTTTTATTAATGATAAAACGTTCTTATGACATTTTTTAAAAGTCAAATAATGAAAACTGTCAAAATTTACATTAATGATATTTTAAAATAAATTATATTTTATTTAATGATATAAAATTAATAAAAATATAAAATTCATCCAACATATATTCATTAGTCTTAATATTACATTAATGACTCATTTATTGGTGTTTTTCATTTTAGAGACCTTATATTGACACACAATATGAAAATTACAATATATCATTGTAAGAATTAATAAGGGTTAAAAAAGATACGGTTTAAATAATAGTCAAAACATATAAAATTTTCATTGGATAAAAGTTATTAGACCAAAAATAATAATATATACTAAATAAATCATTTTTGATTAATTTGTATTAGAAAATCATTTTATATTGAATTAATATGTTTCATAATTCCAATAGTGTTATGCACCTCCCCTATAAAAGGGCACCCATTCTTGTTCTTTTCTTCTCATATCAAAACCTACTTTTTACAATAAATTGAAACATCCCTTCATATAATCCCTTAACACATTATAGGGGCCTCATTTTATCAATAACACCATCAATAGAGGTTCTAACATGTTAATCAAAAGAGATCATACAATGAAGATGTATCATTTTTTATTATCTATTTCTATTTTATTTCTTCATCTATTTCATTCAAATATTACTAAAACATGATGAAATAGTAACTCGAGTATCCTAAATATACTAATATGTTATTATATTAATATAATCACACAAATATGTTTCCAATTTAACCCAATGGTAAACGTATTATTGTTAGTGTGTATAGAAAACTACCACCTCACAAACACATATAATTCGTTTCCCATCACCTTATCTAAATAATTGCTATAATATTGGAAATAAAGTTTATATATGATATTTATGAAATACTTATCATCATGAAGAGATAATATATTTTTTGTTTTCTTAACTTTCTATGCATATGAAAATGATAATGTCGTTCGTGCATGCATGTGAACTATCTCTTCTATGACGCGATGTGATTCATTTTTTCATCACCAAATCACATAAATGATATATATATATATGTATAAGTATATTTAAATTATATATAAGTAATTAATTATTTTATTATAATTTTCTATTAAAAATTTAATACTTACCGTCTTTCCACAATGATCATTGATGGATTAAAATTACACTCTTGTATATGTACGACCTACCGTATTAGTGATTATAACATAGTTAATTTTTGATAACCATTCATATTGGTTTGAATTAAATGTATAATTTATGAATAATGATGATATCCATTTCATTAATTTTATTATGGAGTTGATGTAGTAATGGCCATATTTACTATTTACATCATACCAAAGAAACTTTGGACTCATGTAATGAATTTTAACAAAATTTCCAACAAGAACATAAAAAATTAATCAATTTTAATAGTATGACAATAACTGATATAAAAGGAATATTCAAAATTAAAAATGTTATCAAGAATGTAAATAATTATCCTATATTTATTATAAAATAATATTAGGATAGATATTGTTCAGTTCGACTTAAGGTAGGGGACTCTTTATTTATAACATCATTTTAAATGTTTTAAATATTTATTATTCTAAATATTTAGGATTCATTTCCATGATTTCAAAATGGTTTTATGGATATATTTTAATAAAAATGAATATGTTAAAATTTTAATTTCTTTAAAATGTTTCAAATTATTATTGGACACTTTTATTGAATAATCTTTTTTAAATGTTTTACATTGGTTTTAAAAATAGTATGATTATTTCAATAACTTGGAGTGTTTTTTATCATATATACAGAGAGAACATAATTTCACACTTTCATGAAGTATAATTTATTTAATTTTTCCTCTATAAATTTCATAATTCTTTCCAAATAAATTAGTTTATTTATTATGGGTGTGGTATTTATATTTCAAAAGTATTTTTACATGAAAATGGTATTTTGATAACATGAAGTGTTTTATATAATGAATTAAAATATTTTTCAAGTGTTCTATTAATAATCTACTTCATGTTAATTATATATGAATGTTTGATACCCATTATAACTATTATTGAGCCGAATATATCTTATAAGAATTTGTGAGTCCCATTATATCTCATGAATGTTTTTTGCGCCCTGTATATCTTATAGGAAGGGTGAGCCCCTTTATAGCTCACTAGTGCATTGGGTACTCTAGAGATGGAAGTTGAATGAATGGTTATTCCATTTGTAAGGTTATATGTATGAGTTATACAGTAAATAAATCCCACGTAACCTATGTTATTTTTCTCTTCTTGTTAATGAGTTTGTAAAAAATGGTTTTAATGGGTTTTTAGGTTTTCAATACACTAGTGATTTACTTTCATTTTCTCCATTACTTTGATTTTTATGATCATAAAAAGTTTTAAAAAAATTCATTGGACTTATTATTTCTAATGTATTATAATATTCCATGATGAAAAAATTTATTATGTGTCTCAAAAATAATTCATATTTGTAAATCGTTTTCTTTGGTGAAAAAATGGATACTAAGTATATGTGTTCACAAGTAACGTATCGGTCTACATTTTACGTTTTCAAACTAATTCTCAAAAACTCTAAACTGAAAAGGTCCTCATATGTGAACTATATTTAAAAAATATATAATATGAAATGTTTAAGTCTTGGTCCTTATAATTGGTATCAAATTATGGTTTCAAAAACATTAGAGATAAGAATATTTCATAAGAGATAATTATATCATCATGGGTTTATAATGTTAAGTTTCATCATTAGTTTAGGGCCTCAGAAACCCTTTTAAGGATTTATGTTATGAAATTTTATAATGAATAATAGTATTTTTGGATACATTTATATTTTAGGACTTTATCATATAGTTTTTATAGTATATTAACTATATAGTTATAGAAAAAAGAAAACCAGTATGATGGGTGACAAACCATCATGTCTGACAAGGTCGTGAGTTTTGAACACCCAACTAAAGGGGAAAAGGGTGAATCGCCTACAATTGGCCAAAATAATGTAACAGATTTGTATGTATTTTTGTTTTTATTTAGAATATTTTATGTAATAATAATAAGTTTATTTTGGGAATATTATTTTTATCTTATTAGAAAAATGAATTGGGGGATTAGGTGTTGAATGTTGTTTTAGAAGACGTTCAATATTTTGGGAAGCATATATGACTAAAGTAAACATAATAATATGGGATTTTATTTGAAAAGTAATACATGAATTATATTTTCAAATAATCTATGGTTTAATTATAGATTATGGTGATTTAGGTTATTTATGTAAATGTTTATCTTATCATGAATATTACTAGGTAAATTACAGTTTGGTATGAGGCTTCAAGATTAATTGATGTTATTTATAGATAATTACTAAAATCTTTCATTGAAGACTATGTACTCAAATCCTTTTTATTGTTTTGGGTTTTAAAATTAGATAAATTTTTTTTGAGTAATTTTATGGATATTTATTATTGTAATGGTCTTTGTCAATCTTCTAGTATTTAATTTTTAATTTTGGACATTGAAGTAGTTTTTCATCATATATGGTTTACATTTTTGGGTAATTTTATTTTCTTATCCAAAAAAATTTGGTTTTGTATAATTTTTCAAGAGATTAGAAATATTTATTTATTATTTTTTTGATTATTTTATTATCTATAAGTTCATTATAGTTCTTCATTTGTGATAAAACATCATCTTTAATACTCATAGTCTAGAGAAGTAAATGTGTTTGTGGTGGAAATTTATTAAATAATGAAACTGTACAAATCATGTAATTATATTTCCTTATGTTCTTAGTCTAGTTAGTAAAATAATTCATCAATCACTATGAAAATAGTCGTGAAACAAAAACATTAACTGTTTACTTTTCTTACTGAGAAATCAATGAAATTTTAACCAATTATAGATTTATGGTTTTTTTATTATTAACATTATCAAAACTGTGTTCCCTATCACTCTCCATCAAAACATGAAAGTTAGTTTTCCTTCTATATCCATTTTTTCCAACCTATAAACCTCATGTGGGTTATCTTCGGTGACCTTCATATATCCCTTACTTCAATTTAAAGAGGAAGTTTCATTAATCCTTTTTTAATATGGGATTTTTGAAAATGTAATTTGAAAATAAGAACCCCTATTTTTTTATCCTGAGTTCAAATTTAAAGGATTAAATTTATGATGTTGGGGGGACAATGTAACATCCTGATTTTTTTTAAAGAAGACACTATGTTCAATAGCGTACATGAAACACCTCATCATGCATAATAAAAAATTAAGTATTATTATTTAAATATGGTATTTATTACATAGCCATTGTAATGGTGGGAATGAATAGTATTAAATTAATTATGAAAATATGTTTTACACTTTTATATATAATTATTTTACCAATTTATTATAAATAAAAAGAAATTAATTTTTAAAATAAGAGGAAATGTTTTTCTTAAAAACAAATTAAATTTTCACAAGTTTTTTTATTCCAATAAATAAAAAAACAAACTTTTTGGATTATATTAATGATATATATATTTACTATATTAAATAAAAATTTTAAAATTTATCATATGTTCTTTCTAGACATGATATAAGAAAATATTCAATTTTATAGATAAAATATGTATTTTTCTAAAATGGAATATTTGACTCCTTTTGATGGAACAATTGTTTTAAAAATATTTTTTAACACTTTTATTAATTGTATTTTAAAAAATAAACATATTAATTTAAATATAAGTATATAAATTTTATTTGTTTTAATTTTTTATATTTTTCAAATAAGATTCATTTCTTAATGAATAGTGACCAAATTACTGCATTTTAAATGAAAACTACATGTTCATCAAATTTAGTTATACAATAAAATTATATTTTTGAATTTTTTTAATTATAATAATATAATTTTTTAAAATAACACAATTTTTGGTAATTTTAATCAATTTCACAAAGAAAATGGATATAGAAACAATGTGTACTTTGGGTCATTTTTACTCTAAAAACATGGTTTATCTTTCTATTAAAGGGGTTAATTTATAAATAATTTCATACAATTATGTGTTCTTAATTTGTAAGTATAGATTCCATGTTTATAATTATAAGGTAAAAATTAATTAAATAGGTTAATTTTATTTCTTAAAAATTATGATTAGTGAAATTAAAAATATTTTTTATTACAAAAGTTAAGGGTAAATTGTTTAATTACTGGTTAAAATGATATTATAAATATTATACAATCACCCTAACACTTTCTATAATTTCATTTTATGAGTATTATTCATCCCTAATCATTAATGTATTGGTTATAAGATAATTTGTTTCCTTTCAGATGGGAATATAGCCTTAATAATATTTTATTCAAAGGAAAGTCAATTTTCCATACTTTGGTTTTTAACAGCTTAAATGTTTTTAATATGAGGTTATATAGGTGATATGTTCAACAGTAAATATTAATAATAATTATAAAATATTTATCTACATCTTGGTAATTTATTTATAATTTTTATTGATAAAATAATTTTGATAAATTGTGACACAATGATGATACATTAAATTTTAATTAATGGAAGAATCAAATAAATGATATTAAAAATATTATAATAAATATAATATAATTATTTATTTATTTAAATTAATTTAAAGGATTTAACTAACATTTTATGTATGATTTAATATATTTTTTTAGAATATATCATTTTGTTAAGAAATTTTTAAAAAGATAAATATTTAATAGTGTCAAAGTAGACATTAATATAAATTTAAAATAAATAATAACTCATTAAATGGTAGAAAATTCATAAAAATATAAAATTCACAATTAATATTCGAATTTGTCTTAAAGTTCATAAATGTCTCATTAATTGGTCTTTTTATATTTTACTGTAATTATGTTAAAATAAAAATTGTAAATTAGATGATATCAGGGTAAAAATTAATAAGGGTTAAAATAAAATGATATTGATAAAAAGTTCGAAAACCTTATCTAATTATCATTGGATGATGTTGATATGACCCTAAATCATCAATTAATAGAAATAAATATTTTTGGATTGATATATATTAGAAAATTACTTTTTATTAAATTAATATTTATAATAATTCCAAGAGTGCTCATCCCCACTCCTATAAAATAGTACCCATTATTCTTTTTTCATCACATATAAATACCTATTATTTCAGAAAATATCAGGATAAATACCTTCATATAATCCCTTACCACATTCTATATTTTTTATTTTAGGCATAAAACACTTCATAGAGGTGTTAAAGGTTTAATTAAAGTGGATTGTCTGAAGAAGAGTTATCGTTTTTAACTAAGAATTTCTATTTTATTTATTCTTCCACTTACTTAAAATATTCATCAAACATGAGGAAATATTAACTGAATATCTATAAATATTATGAGATTTAATTACATAAATATAAACACCCAAATACATATCCACTCTAATAAAATGGGAAAATAATTATCATTCTTGTGTATGGAGAACTACGACCTCACGAACCGATTTAATTTGGTTTCCATCACTGTCTCTCAAGACAATTTAAAATTATGGAATTAAAGTTTTTATATGATATTCATGAAATATTTATCATTATTAAAAGATATTATATAATTTTTTTTCTTACGTTTATATGAATATGAAAATGATAATTTCATTCGTGGGTACTTGGGATTTGTCACCTCCACAAAGCGATGCGATTCATTTTTCATCAACACATTACATGAATGATATATATATATATATATATATATTTATTTATTTATTTAAATTTTTTATACGATATTAAGTCTATTATAATAATTCTTGAAAGATAAAAAAATACTGACTTTCATTCCATAATGATCTTCAAAAATTGAAAATATTACTCATTCGTAAGTACGACCTACCGTCTCTCAGAATATAACAAAGTTCATTATTCATAACCATTAATAATGGTTGGAATTGAATGTATAATTGATGTATAAATATAAAAAACATGTCATTAATATTATTCTAGATACTATATACTAATGACCTATCTGACTACTGACATCGTGTCAATGTTAATTAGGACCCAAGTACAATATATCAACAAAATTTCTAATAAGAACATAAACAATTAAGATATTTTTATAAAATGATAATAAGTGACATAAATGGAATAATAAATGTTAAAAATTATATTAAGAAATTAAATAATCAAACTAATATTATTATTTAGGAATATATGGATTTTATGTGACAATCCAGATTTATGGTAATGAGATATTTAACTAAAACAAAAATTTTTGTTTTTTAAGAAGATATTATTCTAAATGTTTTTCATTAATGTAATTGATTTATAAATGATATAGATATATTTATTTATATATAAATGAGTTTTTTTCATTTCATTAAAATGTTTCAAATTGGTATGGGACACTTTATTGAAATATATTTTTTAGAAAATAATTTAAATGGGTTTTAAAAATGGATTTATTATTTTTATAACATGGAATATTTTTTAACATATATGGCATGAACAAAATTTCTTATTTTAATGATGTATTAATTATTAAATTTTTACTTTATAATGTTTCATACTTATTTCCTAAGAAATAATTATAATTATAATTTTTGTGTTGTTTAAATTTTAAAGTTATTTTTAAATTAGAATTGTATTTTGATATCTATAATTGTCTTACACATCAGTTTATAAGATTTTTCAAGCATATTACTAATTATTTGGACCACGGTACTTATATATGAAGAGTTGAGCCCCATTATATATCATGATTGAGATTTATATAGAATATACAAAGTTTTGATCCCCATTATATCTCATGATATATGGGTGATCCCAATATAGCTTACACAAAGGTTGATCTATATTATATCTCTCTAATATATTGGGAACTGTAAAGAAGTAATTAGAATAAATGGTTTTTCAATTTTTTAGTGTAAATTTAATAATTATATGTTAATTATTTACCAAAGAACATATGTAATGTTTCTATTATTTCAAATGATTATTTAGAAAAAAAATTAATGTGTTTTAATGTTTTCACATTAGTGGTAATTTACTTTCTTTATGTACCTTACTGAGCATTTTTTTCTAATTTGATATTTTAAAATGTTTTTTCACAGGTCTTATGAATGTTATTGTAAAAGAAGATTTCATAATAAATTAATTAAATATGTGTCTCATTAATAAGTCATGGGTTATTATAGGGTTCCTTTGGTGGAAAAATGGACAATTACTATAAGTTTCCACATGTAATGTATGGGTCTAGTTTATAATAGTTGTTCCAAATTCTCTAAAACTGTAAAATGAAAAGCAACTCAAATGTTAATTCTAGTTCAAAAATAATAGAATATGTAATTTTTAAGGGTGGATCCTTATATTTGTTATCAAAAGATGATTTAGAAAAAATTAGAGATTATGATGTTTTATTCAGATATATGGATATCATAATGGGTTTATATTTTTATGGTTGATCAAATGTTTTGTGTATTAGAGACCCATTTAAGGATTTTTGTTAAAATATTTTAATGTTACTAACAGTATTTTTTGATGAATTTCTTTTTTTACCATATTTTTTTAATGTTATATTAATTATATAGTTTTAGACAATGAAACCCCATAGGATGGATTTCAACCCATCATGTTCGACAAGGTAAGAGTTTTGAAACCAAAATTGAACGGCGACAATGGTGAATCCCTACCGCTACCCAACGTGAAGTCTCGAGTTAGTATGACATTTTATTTTTAATTTAAATATTTTATTAAATAATAATAATTTTATTTTGGGAACAATAGTTTCACCATATTTTAAAAATAATATCGGGGATTTTGTGGTGAATGTTGTTTCGGAAGACATTCACTATTTTGGGAACCCTATATGATCTAGGAAAATAGAATACTATTGAATTTTATTTGATAATTAATGGTTGAATTATATTTTGAAAGAATCTATGATTTAATTATGGTCTTTTGGTGATTTGTTTTATTTATGTAAATGGTTATAATATATTTAATATTACTTGGGAAATTTCTTTTTGGTATAACCCTACAAGTGTAATTGATATTATTTATAAATAATTCTTAAAATTTATATTTAAAGATTATGTGGTCTAATATTTCTTATTTTTTTGGTTTTTTATATGAATTAATATATTTTTGAAGTATTTTATGGATAGTTATTTTTTTAATGGTCTATGTTGAACTTCAGGTATTTACTTTTGAATTTTGGATATTGAAGTAGTTTTTCATTAATTATGGTTTATTCAATTTTGGTAATTGTATTATATTATCCTAATTTTTTTTGGATAATAGTTCATGATATAAGAAATATATTCTTAGTCTATTTGTGGATTATTTGATTCTCTATAAGTTGATTTTGATTCTTGAGGCCTGAAAAAACTCATCTTGATTACTCATCCTCTAGAGGAAAATATGATCTTTTGGTGGAAAGTATTAAAAGATGATACTCTATATTTTATGTTAGTATATTTCCTTATGTTATTAGTCTAGGTAGTAAAATAATTCATAAACTCTAGGAAAATAATCTTGAAACATAAATGTTACCTATTAACTTATCTTACATAGAAATCAATAACATTTTAACCCATTATAGATTTATGGTTATGTGATTTCTAACATTCTCATAAACATGTTCCTTATTTATCTCTATCATAACATGATAGTCATTGTTTCTTCAATATCCATGTTTTCATAGATCAAACCCTCATATCTATTACCTCATGTGACCTTTTTTACTTCCCTTTCATTATTTTAATGTGGATGTTTTATTAATACTTTTTCGTATATGGAGTTTTAAGAAAGGAATTTTGAAAAGTCAAACCCTCCTTTTTCAATCCTGCGTTTAAATTTATCTGTTAAAATTTATTAATATGGGTTGAAGAAAATAGATTCCTAAGTTTTATTAAAGGAAACTCTAAGTTCGATTATATACATTATACACCACATCAATCTTAAACCAACAACTAAATATTATTATTTAATATGGTTGTTATTTCATAGTTGTTAGAATTTCAGAAATGAACATTATTAAGAAAATTATGAAAATATGGTTAACACATTTCTATATAATCCATTTACCAATTAATTATAAATGAAAATAAAGCCCTTTTTAAAATAAAAGGAAATTTTTTTCTAAAAACTATTTAAATGATCACAAGTGTGTTTTATACCAAAAAATAAAAAAAATAACTCTTGTTAGATTATATTAATGATAAATATTTATATAATATATACTACATATAATGTTTATAATTCAGAATATGTGTTTTCTAGACATGATATAAGAACAAATTCCATTTTATGGGTAAAAAATGTATTTTTCTAAAAACGGCATATCTCTCTGTCACCTTTTCATGGAACACTTTTTTTAAGTATTTTTATGAAATTTAAATTAATTATACTTGAAAAAAATAATATTATTAATCATAATAAGAGTAAAAAATTTTACTTTGGTGTAATTTTTCATATTTTTTGATAAAATTCATTTCTGGATGAATAGAGAAAAAAATAATGCATTTTAAACTAAATCATCATTTTCATCAAATATATTTATAGTGATAAATTAAATTTTTTAATTTATTTTAAAGTATAATTAAATAATTTTTTTACAATTTAATAAAATTTACTTCATTATAATCAATTTCACATCAATGTTAGATATAAAAACTTTGTGAATATTTGAATGTGTATACACTAAAAAACATGTTTTTCTGTTCTGTCAATGGGATTAATTAGTAATTATTTTATTCCAATTATGGGTTTCTAATTTGGAAAAATGAATCAAATATTTATAATCATAAGGTAAAAATTATGTAAATAGTTTCATTTTATTTTTTTACATTACGAATAGTAACTTTAAAAATATTTTTTATTACCACTATTAAGGGTAAATCTAGTAATTAATGGTAAATATAATATAATAGATATTATAAAATCACCCTAACAATTGTCCTAATTTAATTTTATAATTATTCATAGTCCCTAAGAATTAAATTATGGGTTATGATAAAATTTATGACCTTTTTCATGGGAATTAATCCTTAATGATATTATATTCAAAAGAAAGTCTATTATCTAATAATTTTGTTTTTAATATATAAAATATTTTTAATGTGGAATAATATAAGAGATGTGTTAGAAAAAAATTATTTATATTAAAAATAAAATATTTATCTATATCATGGGTATTTATTTATAATTTTTAATGATGAAATAATTGAATTAAATTGTGACATAATGATGATACAGTAGTTATATAATTAAATGAAGAATCAAATTAATAATATTGAAAATATTTTAATAAATATAATGTGATTTAAATAAATTCATAAAAAATAAGTAATTATTTGACATTTTAGGTATTACGTAATATTTTTTTAAGATATCATATTGTTTTTCAATTTTAAAAAAGACAAAAAATGAATAGTGTCAAATTTCACATTACTGATATTTAAAAATAAATAATATTTTATTAAATGATATAAAATTCTTTAAAATATAACCATTGTCTAAAATATGTTTATATGTCTTAAAATGACACAAATGGGTCATTTATTGGTATTTTTTTATTTTATTGACATTAGATTAACCCTCAAAGTGTTAATTAGATGATTTCACACTAAGAATTAATAAGGGTTAAAATAAAAAGATAATGATTAAAAAATGAAAAACCATTTTATAAATTTCATTTGAAAAATTTTATTCAACAAAAATTATTAATTTATTAGAAATAATTATTTTTTGATCCATTTGGATTAGAAAAGTTTTTTTATATTATATTAATATTCTCAATAATTCCAAGAGTGCCCCTCCCCTCTCCTATAAAATGGAACCCATTCTTATTTTTTCTTCACCTATGAAAACCTATTCAGTTTTTCCATTATATATAGAAATCCCTTCATTGAATCCATTAACACATTATATATTCCAAATTTGTTTATACAACACCCCCCTTACATGGGTTAAGGTGTTAATCAAATGAGATCTTGCGAATAAGAGGATACTTTTATAATTAAGTATATCTATTTTTTCCTTATTCCCCTTACATAAAAACTTCATAAATATTTATGAAGTAATAAATAATGTGTAATGAAAAAATTGATATTATTAATTTAATTTGAACACCAAAATCCCTATTGACTTTTACTAAATTGGAAAAGAATTATTATTCGTTTGTATGGTGAGCTACTACCTCACAAACCGATATAATTCGTCTTCCATGGCCATCTCTCAAGGATTGTTATAATGATACGAGTAATGTTTATATATATGATATTCATAAAATATGTATCATTATTAATACATAATATATCATGTATTTTCTTACCTTTCAATGGATATTAAAATAATAATTTCATTCATGCTTACGTGTGAACTATCACCTCCATGGAGAGATGTGATTCTTTTTTCATCACCACATCACATGAATGATATATATATATATATATATATAATTTATTAACATGATATTAATGAAATTATGAATTGTTTTGGAATATAAAATAATACTTAACTTCCTTCCATAATGATCGTAGAAAAATGAAAACTTTACTCATATGTATGTACGGCCTAAATTCTCTATGATTGTAACATAGTTCATTTTCATAAACATACATAATCGTTTAAATTAAAATATTAATTTATGTATAGTTATTATAACCATTTCATTAATAATATTCTTGAAAAGATGGAATATTGACCACTTTTACTATTCACATCATACCAAAGTCACTTTGGACTCATGTACCGAATATCAACAAAACATTCGACATGAACTTAAATAATTGTGTAATTGTTATAAAATGAAAATAATTGGTATAAAATGTGTAATTAAAATTTAAAAATATATCATCAAAGTAAATAATTAACTTATGTTTTTTATTCAGGAGTGTAAGGATTGTATGTGACAATTCAGACTCATGGTAATTGAAACTTTAAGTAAAATAATATTTTAAATTTTTTAAGGATTTATTATTCTAAATAATTATAATTCTTGTACATTATATCAAAAAATTAATAATTTATCTCTATAAACAAGGTTTTTTTAAAATTTCAATTTCTTTAAAAAATATTCATATTGGAATGAGACAGCTTGATTTAAAAAATTTTAAATGTTTTAAATGGGTTTGAAAAAATGATTGATTATTTAAGTAACTTATAATGATTTTAAACATTTACATCATTAACAAACATTTATATATTAATGATGGTTTAATTATTTTTTATTAACTTTATAATTTTTCATAGTTCATTTAATATAATGTAGTTTCTTTATTATTGCGTGGTATTTTGGATTTAAAGTTATTTTTACATAAAATGGGTATTTTTATATCTTCCTGTGTTTTAAACATGTTTTTAAAACCTTTTTAAAGGTTTATACTAATGATTTTTTCCTTGGGAATTATATAATAAGTTTGAACATCCATTATAGATTGGGATGGGGCCTGAAATATCTCATATAAAGAGTAATTCCCATTGTATCTCCATAATGCATTGGGTACTCTAGAGATGGATTTGAACTATAAGGTTATTCCATTTGTAAGGGTGAATGTAAGAGTGATATGGTAATCATTTACCAAGTAACTTATGTGATTTTTTTATCCTTTATAATGATTTTTTATAAAAAAAATAATGGGTTTCATGATTTAATTGTACTAATGGTTTAACTTATTTTTTCCCCTTACTAAAGATTTTTCTTTCATCCCAATTTTTTTTTATTTTTTCACAGTTCTTTTGAATGCAAAGGGAAAATAAATTTCTTTAATTAAAGAAGTAAATATATGTCTAAAAAAATTCATGTTTTTTAAAGTGTTTTATTTGGTGGAAAAAAATGGTACGGATTAAAAGTGTCCACATGTAATTTATGAGTCTACATTGTAAGATTATTCCATAATTAACCAAAACACTAATCTAAATTGATCCATAAATGTGAATGTCAGTTTAAAAACACTTGAATATTTATTTTTTATTATTGTTTCATTATAAACCACGTTTACAAATAATCATTTGTATGTCCCATTTGAATATTTTAATGTTAACTACTATTATAGGAAAACAATACCAAATCTAAGTATTGATCCCACATACCTTGAAAGTAGAGTAAGAATGACCTAAACATGTATTAAATTGTTTGAGTCATTATTTTAGAATTTCCATCTGTTTGGGGATGCTATGAAGTGCTAAAATAAAGATCAGTGTCAAGAGCCTTTTTAATAAATTTCTATAATTTTAATGAAAAAAAAGAACGCAATCAGAAAAAAATCACAGAAGATAACAATTATGTCTTACAAATTCATTAATATAGAAACTTGTGAGGTGCTAAATATAATGATCATATATTAAAGTAAGTAAATGTTCATATTTATTTAGGTGATCAATGATAACCCATACGCTATCCATCATCCTAGGAGTATTTTGTAGTACCATAGAAAATTAAATAGTAATTTCAATCCATTTCTACATAAAAATATGAATTGGTTTCAAGACTTATTTATAATTCTTCCTAATATCATTCACCTGTAAAAAACAAAACGTTCATATATATAATGAACAACTTAATGCTTCATTTTCTTCCTCTAAAAATGTTATTTCATGTCTTTATTCATTATTTTTATACTATGGTGTATATAGAAATTTGATCTATGAGAATCCTCCTTCAATTCCGTTTTTAATACAGGTATCGATGGAACACATTCCTTCCTTAAAAACTTTATGACACCATATTCTCAAACCAATTATTCTAATTTTACATCATTCAAATCTTTAGTTTTTTTATGAATGTTCTCATAATGAGATTAGTAATTCAATATAATCTTTAATAATTATAGTATTATAATCATTTGAAAATTATTGATGTCCTAACTTCCTTATAAATTACCATAATCATCCATACTATATCCCTAATCATAGGATTATTATCAATAATCTTTTGGGTTATAACTCCATGATCCTTTATAATGAAAGCATCTGCTGCATTATTATATTTCCCTGAGAGAGTGTTTCTTGAGGAATCATAATCCTTTAGTAACTCGATTCATCACCATTATCTCAAGTTTATATATTTTTGTCTGAAGTTTTATTTTAGATTTTTATGATCTATGTATATATCACATCATTCAACATAGTGAAAATTCACTCATATTTTGAAATTAAAAATTATAACTACTAACTCGAAGTCATTGGTTAGGTAGTTCATTTCATTAGCATTCAATTTTTTTGATTCATATGAAATTACTTTATCATTTTTTATTAAGACACAAACAAGTCCATTCTTCTATTAATCACTATATATGATAAACCCATCACATATAGAAGGTAGAATCAAAATCAGATCACTGAATAATCTTCCCTTTGGCTCATTAAAGAAATCTACACATTCCCTTTTAAAAATATACATAACCCCTTTATGTGTAATCGTGGTTAATAGGGTAGCCAATCAGAAAAAATTCTAAACAAATTGTTGATAGTAACCTTCCAAACTAATGAATCAATGTACCTCAGTTATATCTATTTCTGTAGTCTATTCTATATCTTCCTTGGTCTTCTAAGGATCAAATGATATTCCATCCGTAGAGACAATATGGCCAAGTAAGGAATCTTCTTCAATCCATAAATTTAATTTACTAAATTTCCATATAATTCATACTATATAAAAGTCTTAAGAATGATCCACAAGGGATTATCATGGTCTTCATAGGTTTCAAAATACACCATAATATCATCAATGAATACAATAACAAACAACAATGATATTCCTTGAATTCTCCTTTCAATATGCCTATAAAATAGAGGGTTAATTATTCAATTCAAATAGAATTACTGCAAATCGTGACGTACATGCCTCATCTAAAAAAATCCCTTTGGGTTTTCTTCCTTTGTTACACAAAATTGGTGATGACTAGAACAAAGATAAATCTTTGGAAAATATTGGGCTATATGATGTTAGTTAAATAGTTTGTCAATGTGAGGAAGCGTATATTTTGTCTTTATTATAATATAATTGATTTTAATATAATCAAGTAAAACCTCATTGATTCATATGAATTCCTAAAAAATAGAAAATATGCTCCCTTCGGCAAAATACTAGGGAGAATAGATCTCTTATTACACAAATCCACCAGTTTATTCCTAAATTCAACTGTTCCTATAGTGAAAATTATATAGGGTGAGTAAGGATCTTCTCGAAAGGTAAGTAATTATATATCTTCCTCAAAAATCCTAATTTCCCTCCTCTTTAAATAAATGATTTTTTCACATTTTTAGAGCTAGTCCATACTGAGAATTATATGAAATTCAACCCTTGGTATGTTGACCAAGTTAGTAAGTAAATTTTGTTTGTGTGTCATAATTGGGGTTACTCGATAGATCATTTTTATGAGGAGACATACCTTATGAAGTTTTATTAACTACTCTCTTATTAAATCGAAGAGAAAGTGTATAAATTTATATTAAAACATAGTATATATTAAAGAGTGTGATTATCCAAAATCAAACCAGGCATTAGAAAAATAGTTATATTGGATTAATGTACCTACCACTATAACATTTGGTATTTACATAAAGTTGGTATTCATTACCTAGGCTTGACCATCCCCCCTTGCCTCATTTTTGGTTGATTACCTTAACGCTTGGAGTATTCATCTTCATAGTGCCCCATCTCTCTATAGTTGAAACATTGGATATATGTTTTCTCTGTGTTATCTTTTCACTAATGACCCTATTTATCCCTATCTACACCCTTATAATAAACTCACGGTCCCTTAAAAAAAATTGGTGTTTTTTCATTGTTTTTACAAGGTGGTAAATGATTCATTTTCTTAATCGTCTTAGTATAATCCCCTTTTTCATGATTTTCTAGTGGAATATTCTTCTCTTCACTTCCTATAAATATATTGAATCTATAAAATTAACTATCTATTTTGATGGCATACTAAACAATTTATTTTTATGATGAAAATATCTAAGAAACCATTTCCCTTTGGAGATCTGGATTAAGAACTTCAATGAAGTGATCCATTCTTAATTATATGTTTTTTATGTAATAAATATTATACTAATCTATCTTAGTATAGGTATCCTCGCATTCTTATTCCTTTTTCATTAACCTAGGTAACATTATCTTCATCTCAATTTAGTGATCATGAGGAAAGTATTTATTGAATAATATACCCTTAAATATTTTATATTCCATGAGTTAAATTTCTTATTCCTCCTGGATAAAGGATCAAATTTTATCAAAATCACATTGGAGACCATACACCACAGGTGTCGGCTTTTCCATTTCAATACATACCTAGGCCAAAAATATCTTCTCCCAAGATTTAATCAATTCCTCAGCTATAATTGGTTTATTATTTTCATTAAATGATATGGGATTCTATCTCATAATGTGATATTTCATTAGATATTCTTTCCATGGAATAGGTTTCTCCATTTGGGAAGGTTATTTTTCAAGACATGATTAATTTTCCCTGATATTCCCATAATTTTCTCAGTTCCAATAAAATATCTATTGGTTTTCTTAGTATGTCAATATCTATATTTTTCATGAGTATTTTTCCCATTCCTCCTTCCAATTGATAATAATAAACAATTTTATTAAAAAGATTTTATTATGAAATCATAATTTATAATTCAAAATGTGGTAGAGAACATAACATAAATAAATCTGTCATAAATGTTATAATCATAAATATTATTTTATTTATAGAAATATATAATTTCAAATACATAATAATGGTACGTAAAGCGAAATTTTAATTATCCTATGTGTATCACCCTGGTGTGTCAAATGAGGTTTGTGGTAAGGCCCCTGAGAAACTGACGATGTATCAAGTGGCCATATAAATTCTGGGACCCACACTTCAATACATGTTCAAATAATTCCTTATATTTAGTAATTGATTTAATTTTAAAACTATATTCCTTATTAAATATATGTATTAAAAACAGAATATGGATTTATCAATATTTCTATAGATAATCAAATAACTATCAAGTACACACTATGTGTATAAATGGTACAAGGATTTTCAAATAATTATACACATCATGTAAGAGTATAGATATCTAAAATAAATGTGATCTCCAATATAAGGTTTCCATAATGAATTAATTGTGTCAATAGAAAGTTAAAAATCACAATAGTATGTGAGACTGCCACCAATATTATTTTATTTATTTTCATAATAACCACTTTTAAAGGGTCGTGGGGGACCCATAAAACTGATTAACCAGATACAAAATAACTAAATTACAATGATCCAAACTTAAAATTATAATTGTAAAAACATAAATATCCATTTTAATTTTTAAAATTCAGACCCTACTAGGCACATGAAGCAACTCCTCGGTCCCAACACCACTTCTGTTCACCTCGATCCCATCGCCTACTGCCGATCGTCACACCCCTGATGCAACTTCTCACAATCAATATCGCGCAACTCATCGACACCACCAAAACCACCTCCTCATTGGAAAAATAGACCATTAACCAACATTATAGATAATGAAATACAATCTCAAAAACAACAAAATGACACTAAGAACTTCACCAATGATATAGTAAATACCAACACAAAACCATAAAAAAATCCCCAATATCAAATTCACATCATGCCTTTAACACCTAACCATTTTGAAATAGAAATTGAAGAAGTCGACAAGAATATTCTATCGATGCCACCAAAAACACCGTCATTGACACGGAGAACCCCCACCAGATTCATCAGCTCCAACATTATCACCAACGAGAGCATCATCACCTTCACTGCATAGCATCACTAGAAACCACCGTTGAAAGAGAAGAACACCACCATCGGGAGACACCAGATGATGTTTCCCAGAGAATCCAACATTTTATTCACCATGCTATAGAATAATGTCTTCATCGATGTCATCCACACCAACAAAAATCACCAACACATACAACCAGCACAAAACACAGAATAACCAACATCAACTGCCAATATTAGTAACCCAAAAGCGGAAACTAAAAAAATGATTTGGGAAAAAATATAATAAAAACTAGAAAGAGGATTTGGGAATGAAAAACTAGGGTTAAACCCAAAATAAAGGAATACATAAGAAGAGATATAACTACAAAAAACTAGAACAAGAAAAATAAAAGTGGGATGAAACCTGAATGGTACAAGGCATTAAAACCCTAAGAATATGGGCCATCTCTAGTAACGCCTTGAGATATATCATTCGCAAAAACACTAGCCCAAAAACTCAGTGTATCCCATGATACAAATATTACTTGGAGGGGAACTAAGGAACACAATATCAGAGTGAAATGAGGCGGATTGAGAGAAAAACAGAGTGTCATCACAGAGCTGATATAGTCGAGTGAGAGGGAATGAAAACTGATAGACAGCATAGCCTAGAGTGAGCTAAAGGATAAAATATCATGTATACAGGTTATAATAATCATAATAACTTCTTAAATAACAATACACATATTTATAATAAAATATATTATCTTATTATAATGTATTATTACCCATTTGTTAACAATATTTCATTAATTTTACTGTTTCAGGTGTTATTTACCTTGTTTTTAGAGTATGTTTTCACTTGTAACTTGTAGTTATTATTAATTAGATCATGGTTTCATAAAGATAATAATAAATAAAGTGATTAAAATATAATATATTTGTCAAAAATATATTTATTTATTATAATCCATAATATTTGGTGATAATAAATGAAATGCATTGTCAATGGAGACGGTAGCCCAAACATATGCATGAAGGCTACACCCATCACTTTGTTGTATAAAACTGATGAAAAGTAAATGATATATATATATATATAATTAAATTATAAATTATATGTCATATACTTCATTAATTGTTATTTAAAATAATCCCTAATATATTCCATGTATAGAGTGAAAGAATAACATTGCTTTGGGGAGACGGGAGTCCACACTTCCACAAATGATGTTATCATATTCCCACAAAATGTATTGAAAAAATTTAGGTGTTCAAAGAGAATTACATAATCATAAATATATTATAAATATAATATATATCATATAAAAAAAATTCCATCATAATCCTTACCATGAGAGGTGTCATATAAAGAACAAACAATGATCATTTCATGTGGTGGCGGTCCGTCGTACACACGAACGACAAGTTTTTTACCCATTAGATGGATGTTTTTTTAAATGTTGGAAAAAACATAATAACTAAAAATATGTATATTTAAGATATTTATTTTTTACATAATTATTTAATAAGTATAATTGAGTTGGTGGGGAGAGAAAATAAGATAAAGGATTTTGTGGAAGGATGTTACCACTTTTTTTGGGAACTCCATTATTTTATACCAAGCAAAACTCCTTGGTTGGGTTTAATCCTAAGGTGGGGTTTTTATGTTGATTTTAGGGATTTTGAGAGATTAATTGATTAAATTTTGGGTTAGAAAAAGTTTTTTATAGGTTTTAATAAATGGGAGGGGTGGGTTCTTTTTTATAGTGGAGGAGGAGTAGCATTCTTCTGCGTTTTTTGAACGGGAATTACATCGTTGTTTTAAAATGAAAACTAGATAAAATAATTGTTCAATTATTATATAAGGTATAATAAGTGAAAAAAATGGTCATACAATATCATTTGTACAAGTTTCTAGTTCATTTTTCTCATATGTTTAAGGTTTAGTCCCTTATTAAGAAAATTTTTATTTTAATTGTTGTTATTAATTGTAACCATTACTACTAATATTTTTGGTCAAAAAACATTTTTACATATTTATATATTATAAATTATTCAGATTAAATATAATGAACCAATATTTCCAAATTAAAATAAAAAAATTTGTTGAAATTAATTTAAATTTTATCCTACAAATGGGATAATAAATAGTGTTTAAAAAGTAAAGATGATCAAATGTTTCATAAGTTTTTATATCCAATTTCAAAGTTAAATTTATTTAAATGAAATAAATTAGATTAATTTATTTATAATATATCAAATTGATCTTTATAACTAATCAAAAATATAATTTTTCCTTAAAAAATTAAATGAAAAAATTAGTTTTGAAATTAAATTCAGTATTCTTCACTATTCATTAAAAATTAATATTCTAAGAAAAATAGAAAAACAATTAACCCTAATTAAATTTTGGGGTTTTTATTTAAATAATGATGTTTATTTTTTCATTTTCAACTTAAAAAAATTTTATAATTTAGATTTCAAATAGTTTCACCATTCAAAACGATTAAATTTCATTTATAAAAATATAGGCTTTAATATGTATAATTGAGTTTATTCTTATCTTATGCCCGACCAAATATAATTAAAGAATATTGAAATATTTTATTGGATATATAAAATATAAATTTAGTATAAAAATTATCTAAAAATATTTATACATTAATTTATTGTGAAAAATATGGCTAAATATAGTTTTGTTTAATTCAGGTGTTTTGTGCACTACAAACCAACTCCGTATTACATGTATAGTAAGTTATAGAAAAAAAATAAATATATTATAAAATAAAAATATGGTATATTTTTTGGGTGATACACCAGTTAATATTTATTTTCTATTGGTATTCATTATCTCATATAAGTTTAAACAACAATTCTTCTGGGATCCTTTTGGTGTATGTTAAAAATTAGTATATCTTCTTATTTAAAAAAATTCCAAGTGTGTATTCTCGATCAATTATAGAAGTAAACCCATTATCCACTGATTTTCACACATATCCAACGTTTTTAGTTGGAAAAATATGATAAAAATAAACTTTTTACTTCCCTTTCCATGTACTAGGGTAATTGTTTTGTTTATCAAATCATCCAAATAACGCTTTTCGTGTAAACCAGAAAATGTTCTCTCAATATGAGGTATAGTCCAAAACCATGCATATTATTTTATTACTAAATAAAACCCAATAGAATATTGTTAAACTATTCTTATATAATATCAAAATATTATCCCATATTCTAATATGTTATTACGATATTTTCATGACCTACATCTATTTGCTATTCCATCCGATGGAAAATGAATCCTTTGATCGTGTTAACGGTGTACTACTTCCTCACAAAAAGAAGTAATTTTATTTCCATTATTATCTATCATATAAGTATATAATAAGATATTTAACATATTTATATGATATTTATGACATAATTATACATTTTTACATATAATATAAACTCTAAAATCTTTCCTTTTGATCTGTTAGAAAATGATAATGTCGCTCATTTGTATGTGTGGACCACTATATCCATGAAGTGATCTAATGTATTTTTCATTTTATATTAAAATTGATTCCAATATGGTATTACATGGTGAATATATGATATATATATTAAAAAAATTATTAATGATGAATTTTAATATACCATTATTTTCATATGTCCTTAGAAAGGTGGGGGGAATTATTCATGCATACCTTTAGCCTGGCATCTCCCTAATAGGTGTAATTAATTTTTGGCTTTCTAATTTTATGGATGATTATAAATATTTATAAATTTAATATATATTATATTTATATCATTATTATATTTATGAAGATGATGTAAACATATTTAATATATGAGGACCAAAAATAATAAACAAGAGAATACACGAGAAATGAAGAATTTATTACCCAAAATTGTTATTTGAAAAATGATTTATTACTGAATGGGTGATAAAAGGATATAAGTAAATAGTATATGGTATGATATATATAAATATACATTTTTATGAAATATATATATCCTAAACATATATTCATTATATTATAGTTTCTAGTGTGTGTGATGAAATTAATGACTTGAGGTAAGGGATTGACATTTTTCTTTTATTTATGGGAGGGCATGAGAAATTCACTACTTCTTTATTTTATGAAGTGTATATAAATTCACCTATATTTATATTATGGTTATTAAAATGATAATAATGAGGTTTTACATATCTATATAAGGTTCTTTCTTTGATGGGGAATATTATTCAAATTTTATCAATGTGTTAATGGTTTTATATCATTATCTAATTATTTATTAGGATTATTTTTTATTATGTTTCTCATTATAAAATATTATAATCCATCAACCAAAAACGTCATTAATTTTCAACTCTACCTATTTTTTTTATAATACATGTCTTCCATTCTTTTTATCTCCTTATGTACTCTTGATATTGTATGAATATTTATTTTAAAGAAATTTATTTCACTCTTCAGTCAAAATTATTTTATATTAAATATATAGGATTTCTAGAAACACTTAACAATAATATTTAAAAAATTACTCAAATATATTTTAAATAAATATTTACCCATGTTTAACTTTATAAAAATGGTTTAAAGTTATATTCTTATCATCATCAAAATGTGGTACTTCCAACATTTTAATAAAATGTTATTATAATCATTTCCTAAAAGTACATTGAATAAATAGAAATTAAAATTATCAGGAAAATAAATTTTTTAAATAATATATTAAATGTTTAAAATGACCATTTCAATGATAAACATTCTTTAATATTTGGGATATTTTAAGATTTTAATGAAGTGGTTTCAAAATAGAAAAAATGTTTTCCTTAAAAAGTTATAATTGTATTTTTATGGTGTTTTAATTTATTATTTTAAAAAACAGCATTTGTTATATATGACATAGTTTGGATAGATCCTAATTATTCCTACCAAATCCTTTCTCTTGATTGATTATGCTAATGATGAATACATCTGTATGAAAAACATTTTTTCCAACAGTTTTTTTAATCCTAATTATTATATTTAGTATGAAACCTATTCCTTTTCAAATAATTATACCATGATGAAATGATTACAACAATAATTTTCTTTTTAATGGTGATAATATGATGAATAATTAAGGATATTTTTAGATAAATTTATATTATTTCCATTATGATATGTGTGGTCTTAGAATTTTATATTAATATAGCTCATTTTGTAACAGTGGATACATCGTGATATGAATAATATTAGAATAAGGAGTGAACTGAGAATAATAAGGGACTCCATACTCTATTAATTTCATTTGAGGGGAACCATTAATTCTATGATGTTTTTGGTAGTTAAACAATTCCACTATGATAGTCTTATTGTTTAACCTTGATTACTAAGGAAGCAATATTCTACACATACATGTATGCCACTTATTTATGTCTTGTGAACATGTTTTTATCTCAAGGATTATGTTATATAATTCCTTTATGATTCCTTTATAATGAAATTAGATTGATTATGAAAAGTTTCATTATTAGGATCTTTGTTATATAGGTTATGGTTTTAATATTTTATGATCCTGTTCTCATAACCTTATGCTAAAGTTATATTGATATCTCCATTGTATACTCCAACTCTGTGTTTGATATCACCCTTTATAATGGTTCTCTTACCTATGTTTTGAAGAAGATAATTTTGCATTATATAAAAATAAAGTTATCTAGTTATGAAGTACATAGTGGGAGATGATATGATTTACTTTTGAACTAATTTTTTACATAACAATGTTTACATTAATACTAGACCTATTATATTACACAATGTATCTTTATATGATATAAAAATATTAATATAATATGATCTAATATTTATACACAAAATGTGTGCATATCTATATCTTATTCTCCAATTAATTTAATGGTCATTCCTCATATATATATACATTGATCATAGAATATACCATATAGGTGGTGTGTGATTCCTCGCTTGGGTTGAGCTGGGGGATGTGTGTTATGAATGATTCCATGACCCCATTGAGTCTTGATGTTTTTTTATCAATTTTATTTCATATATATCTAATGCATATGATTTATTGCATGTTTTTCTTTTTATTTTTGGGGATTCAATTTGGATACTACATTTTTTTCATTTGGAACATGGTATTTGTATGGATGTTAGATTTTGATATCCTATAGTGTGTTTTGTTTCAATATGATAACTTTTTCCCTATAATCATGAAAGAATATTCTCCCCAAGGATTCATATTTGGAACCCTACACTAGTTGGAATCCCTTTCCATACATGGAAGAATGCACGAGGCATAATAATGGTCCCTCAGTTGGGCAATGGTCACTGGTTGGGAGAGGTTGTATATTAAATAATTTTATTACATATCCTATTATTTGGTAATAATAGTTTGTGCTGGTGAATCTGATATTATGATGTGTCTTGGATAGGTAATAATCATGTTTATATGAGTTACTAAACCATTTAGGGTGAAAATTCATGTCACTAAAAATTAGACAATTTTAAATTCTTTGATTTTATTTTTGATGTATTTTCATGTTTAGTGGTCCACTTTGTCCACTCATTTATCGAAATAAAAGATTTTATCTATTGAACTAGTATAGAATGAGAGAATTTTTGTTTATGTGGATTCTGTTAGTTACAAATGGTTTCATGTATTTTTATATTATTATATCACTATCATACATACACATACATATATTTATATTCTCATATATACAAGGTTTTTTCTCATATAATGTGTTATAAGTGTATCATATGTTGGCTTCCCATATAACAATATGGTTTCATCTTAATTCTCATCTTATGCAGAAAAATTATTGATATAAAATTTTACAGAAATGGAATAGAATATTTTTTAGTGAAACGATTCATTAGTATGACTCTGATATGGTTGTATCCAATATGTCTTCTGAATAGAACCCTTGTTGACAAAATATTGGAAAAAATATGAAATTATTAGCATGTAAATCATATTAGTACACTACATTGATGATGAATGAGATAATTATAGTGTGAAATTCAATGATAAATGGTTTGATTGAAGACGTATCATATAACATGTATAATTAAGGTTTGTTTTATGTGTCCCATTTTTCCCTGTGAATTGATATGTTATTATAATATGGTATGCTTTTTTATCTTCTATTGACATTCTATAGTTATGTTTCTAAAGAGTGATAGGGTCCAAGACATAACGACATAGAGATAGAATTACAATCTGGTAGGTTGAACAAATACTATGATAGAATTGGGTCGAGTAATTGATAATAATCTCAATTTTAGACTCATTTATATAATACAACGCTTGTATAGTAGAAAAATATTTACCATTATTTCCATATTAGTTCTCACCCACGTGTTCCAATGTAATCACCATCAAATTTTTTGTGTTCATATTAGTTCACATGTGGTAGAGATGTTGATGAAGTCTACAGATACCATCCTAATTCATATTGAAACTCCTCTTTACATCTAGGTGAATTTGGTAGATTTTATATTCTGTGGTGAATTGAATCAATAATGGTATTTTCTTTCTATGTGGATTTATAATCATCAGATAACATGGTAATAACTTCAATCCCAAATATTTTGAGATTTATTTCTTGAAAACATATAATATGGTGAAGATCATGATTTTGTGAAGATGTAGTAGGGGATATAGATATCATGTACTATGGTTACTTATTAAATGAGTAAAAATGAATGGTTTTGATTGTTCTTAATTATGAAGATTCTAGATCCAGGAAAAATTTGGAGGGATAATGATATGAGATAAATGTTTTTGTGAATGTGTTCCATTTTACTCCCTTCTCATATATCATTACAAAATAATTTATTACTGAATGGATTATTAATGATGTTCACCAAACTGAGATACTATCCACATCAAGAAAAATAAATAGTGTTTTTGTTTCATCTAGAAACCATAATATCATATCATTTGACTCAATATAGGAATGTTATGGTTGGTATTGGGATGCAATTGAATCTTCTCTTCTTTCATGAGTGAGTGGTGAGTTGGGTTGTTTTCAATGTGGTATCATGGAACACATGAGATCTTTATATATCAAAAAACCAAGGATTGCACTAATTTTTGGGATATATGTCTGGTTCCCTTCAATTGTACATCATAGTAAGATGGTAATGGTAGAGGATCAATAATGGCTCGTAGTTCAAAGGTTAGGGAAAATAAAATGACACAATACTATATATGTTTGGAATATAACTTCAACTTAGTCCTTGGTGTTGGTCAGGGAACTTTGGACCAAGGGTAGTTGTGTCCATAGGGTATTATTACTTTTGGATGTTAGGTTATAGTTCTAGGCCATAGGGTAGTTCAGTTACATGATGTAGACCCTTTGTCACCCATTAGTCTTTCGGGATATCCATTGTTTGGGATAAAATTTTTGTTATATCATCTCTTGATTCATCTTTATTTGAAACAATATCTTCATAATAATTTATATCAATATATTTTATTAGATTCATTATTTATATTGGGAAATTTAATGATAAAACACTTGGAATTAAGTCAATGGTGATTCATAATTATTTTGTTTTTCTCTATCCATTATTTATTATGGTTTCCTCTAAGACATCATCACATTCAAAATGGTTGTATCATATATAGTTCATGGAATGGACTAAATCATCCATTATTAAGAAAAAATTATTTTTTATTGATGAAATGATTAATTTCAATCTCTTATGGGGGGGAAATTGAGTAGATAAGATAGTGGTATGTGAATGGTGTACATTTGACAATAAATCTTTTGAAACATGGTTGAATCAACACTCATGTTTATTTTTTTTTCATTGATTATAGTGAAAAAAATCATATTATCATTCTTCATGTGGTTAATATATTAATGGATACATTTTTTATACACTAATATTTTTTTTCTAGAAAATGGAATCATTTTTATGATTTTGTTCTTTCTATGTATGAAATTTATTTAAATATATCTTTATAGAATGGACCCAATAGATCTAAAATAATTGAAATATTAGCTTTTGTTTTTGGATTGAAATGATTTAATTAATTTGTTCCCGTATGTAGGGGTGATGTAGTCATATTCAAAAAAAATATAGAGAAAATCCTAATTATTATTTTAGATTATCCAAGTCTAAACTGGATAATGGTAGATAAAAGATACACTATCCCATTCATCGATGCTTTTTTTCCAAAAAATCATGGGTGGAACATTCTTATCATGAAATTATTTATTTTAGGGGTAGGACCATAATAGTGTGAGAATAGACCATAGTCTATGAATAATACATTAAAGTTTTAATAGCCTCTATGAGTAACTAGTTTTTTAATGTTTTATGAAAAATTCACTAGTGGCCTTTGTAGATTTGGTGAATAAAGTCTTATATCCATATTTTTATTTCATTTTGGGAGTAGTTTTTGATTTCATCTCCATGTGTTGTGAGTTGAGAGGATAGATTTATAAGAATTTCAATATATTTTTAGTATCAATTTTTGTTTTAATGAAAAATATAAATTCTCCAAATTGCCTTTTTTATCAATTTTATTTTCTTGTCCTTATAATATCTATGTATAGTGTTTCTATGGATCCTATGAATATTTTTCTATGGTATCTTGTGTGAGGCCTAATATTGATTTTGGAATTGATATATTAATGGGTATATTTTGACAATGACAAACATTTATCTTATGCTAATTAAACAAGGTTGAACCAAAAATCTATAAGAACATGAATATGGTGAAGATTGCATGGTCTATTATTGTTAAAGATCCTTTATAGCTCTCAGGAATTGGTTGATATTTGTGATGATACTAACATTTCCTTAGCTTTTAAAGGGTTTCACTTTATGTTTTTATTCATCTAGTGTAATGTTGGAGGAAAAATATATGGAGGATTATAGGATAGGATGTTTTAGGTCCATGTATCAGAGACCACAAGAGTGTAACTACCTGGCCTGTGTTTATTGAGTATGGTTGTGAAAAAATCTCTCTGATGTGAGTGAAACTACCTCACATGAAATTGGTTCATGGTATATGGTGATCATAATTATATTAAGTAAATTATTACTTATTGTGGATAAAATCATCGTAAGATGATGTCAGTAGTTTACCTACATTGATTTTACATTGATTTGTAATGATCTCTTGGTAAGGGGGACATTGTTGCAGACAGGATGGAAAGAAAAATCTATCATATATTATTTAAGAGAAAATGAATGAGTTGATGATCATGAAATTTTTCTATATATTAACCTTCATATATATGTATACTAGGTTAATAAGTCATTGGTATCTATATTTACTATATAATTACTCCATGAAATATTTAAAGAGATGAAGATATCAGATTATGATTATGAGGTAATGACAGAAAATATTTACGGTGGAAGTATATCTCTTTATTTTCATGGATGATGGTGAAAATTTATATATTCAAAACTATATGATAGTCCCCATAATCATGGATGAGTTCTTGATGATTGAAACCCACTACATGAGATAGAAAATGATTCTTCCACTAGATAAGATTTATTATCACATGAACATGAAATATTGTTTTCTATGAAATTAGAAGGACATAGCATGTATTTTATCATGATTTTCTACCCACCAACATATGAGGGAATATGATCAATATCCTATTGTACTTATACAACCATCTAAAATTAATTTTTTTATGTGTAATGATTTCATGATTTATATATTGATGTGTATATAATGGACTCATCATTGACACTATGCCATTTAATTTATCATTTACTGCCTCATGAAGATACCCAATTTCTATCTATCAAGGACACTTTTAATGTAGAAGATATTGGAAAACAAAATGTTTATGAGAAATTATTCCATCATGGGGTTACATAGAGAGTTTTATCACATAGATAAATCAATTTCACCTCAATATTATAATAGTTACTTTAAAAGGTGATGAATACATAAGTCAATTAAATAACATATTATCAATCACAGAGTGATGGGGAATTTGAAATTTCTTTACATGCCCTGGCAGAATTCTTATGGGCATGTAGTCAGGATTTAATTGTTTAATGAAAGAGTATCAGTGATATTTAAGGGATCTATTAAAATAATTTCTACCAAGAGAATATATATATGGTTTATTACGGACATTTATGTATGAAAATTATGTTATCCACTATACAAGTTGGATACCAGTGAGTGTGTGATTCTTTGGCTGAGCCTAGTACATGAGACCTCTAAGAGTATCCATTCTTCTAAATGATATTTGGAAACCACTCAGAGATGTAATATATCTTATGTGAATTGGATACAACATCTCCAAGCATATTAGGTTGGCTACTTGGTCATATACTGTATTCCATCTTGGTTTGAATAGATTTATATTCAAATGTACAAAAATCCACAAATGTGGTTTATTAGGCCATTTGAGATAATGAATTTTGTTAGTCACATGTTGTACTAAATATCTATTTCATGAATGTCCACAAATATATATTACAAGATAAAAATTTCTCATAATAAATTATATCACCATAACCTATATCATATTATCTATGTTGTTGAGATTAAGGATGAGGTTGATGCTTCCTAAGAAGAATTTCCCATATGATCACCAACCGTAATGAAAATTACCTATCAATGAATATGGTCTGTAAATTACTTATGTAATTGGAAAATATATGGAATTACATGTAATATTTTGAATGGGAGTCATGTTTTCAATCCTAATGTAATATTTATTATCATGATAGCTAAAGAGGCTTGGATTTTGATCAAGGCCTTGATGGTATATTAATTGAAGTTTATTAATCATATTCCTTACTATGAGGTATGTATTCTATTAATTTATGTCATAAAACATTATAATATTCAATATAGATAAATCTAATGGGGTTAGGGGGTTTTAAAGGTGATTGGGAGGCCTGGGAGAAGGTTAGGTAATTCATCTAAGAGGCAGTAGAGAAAGCTACTATCTAGTTGAAAAATAAGAGATATGTAGTATTATTTTAGTGGGATTTTATTTTTAATTGTATTTCTCATGTTAGAAATTGATATTGGCTCAGTTTACAGTGGTTTCTGGCCATTATATTTTAGTTTTAGTATTTTAGTATTTTCCCTTCATTCTACAATATCTCTCACGTTAATTTCTCCCCTTGAAAACACAAAAACACCTTTTTTTGGGAAACACAATTCCTATAAACCTTAATATCTATATATCCTTGGATCCTTTTTATTTTTGGAACATATTTTTTGTGATTATCCTTTAATATTATGATTATCTATCATGTTATCTCATTTATCACTTTCTTTCTCACACTAATTTTTTTACTTTCGATTTACATAGTTTCTTCTCTTTTAAAGGAATTTTGACTTCTACATAAATATATATCCTATAATAATCAATATAAAATGATGATATATAGTGGAAATTATTCCTTGATATAAGGTTGTGAGACCTTAAATATTACCCCATGTTCCTTATATTTCCATTTATGAACCTGGGATGTGTTTGTTATATGGTTGATGTGCATGGAAATAGTTTTTCATTGAATATCTATACCATGACCTTTGAATGACATAATCCTCCTAAAAATGGTTACCGTGTATTAAGAAAACATGTATAACCATTGGATCTGATCATAAAGCTTATATATTTTAACTATAGATTAGAATTTTTAAATTTGGGATGGTTTGATATTTTTATCATAATTTTACATCAGAATTGGTTTTTTATAATTACCTTTAAATTAAATTTTTTGTTTCAATTGAATTTTGTATTTAATGAATAGTTATTTTTTAACATAAAAAAATAAATATATTTGAGTCTGGCAAGTAATGTTAGTACTTTGTATTATAAAAATGTTGGCTTGTGTTTCGATTTCACAATAATTGAACATGATTGTGGAATGTAAATCCTTGGTAAATTTTTATACTAGGGGTGATTCTGAACTACCTAGTTGATGATGAAATTACTGGTTAAACATAGAGTTAACATATCCCTTTGATGGACTTGGTAATTTATGGTTAATCTCGGGATGAAAATGACAACCTAGTGGATTATGGGTGCTCAGGGATCGGTATATTTCCATTATGTGATTTTTTGAAAATAAGTGTAGATATAGTTCCCCTAGTTTGGAGTCATTTTGATAACACTATTTTTAAAACATCTAAAGAGATATAAAGTACTTTTTGAAGTATTTTGGGTTAACTTGAGGAGTCACCACATATCCTGAGTTCAGATTTTTTTTATCAACCCAATTTTTTTAATTGTATATATAAATTATACTATATAATGAAAAAAAAATTAACTGGATTTTTGGGTGTGATTTTAGTGTTGTCGTACTAATTTTCACTCACATGAAATTTAATCCCTCATTACATAAATTAGTAGAGTGAATATATATAATTTGGTATAAAGGAATGTGTGATATCAACAAAGCATATTTGTGTTCTATGACATAGTTAAGGGAGGGTTGCAGGGGTATATATCAATGACGTTTTGAGCAATGTTGTTTTTTTACCCCTATATTGTTTTATTTTATACATATTTTATATTAATGATGAGCTTATTGGATTTTTTATTAGTGTAGAATCATTTTATGTATTATATGTTTTAAATTTTTAATTTTTTTTACTCGTATATATATCATCTTATGATGTCATGTGTTTTATATATTTTCAATTTTTCAACTATTTCTTCACTCTAGACACAATTATATTGTACCCCACAATATCGTATTATCCCCCTCCCCCCAAAAGTTAGCATCCTCTTTCTTATAGTGAGTCACACCTAAAGTAGTGTAATATTATTCATGTATAGGAATTGATCACTAGTCTGGGTAGGTTGTTCAGCACAAATTGGGTTCCCAAGAAGATAAAAAACCTGAAGTACATTCCTTGTAAATTTTCACATTGAAATATGATAACAATCATATTTTGTACCATTGATAGTGTCAATAATGTGAGAAAAAATTTACATGATTGATTCATTTGGATAAAAACAAAGATATTAAAAATAATTTTGATGCAAATCAAGCCAAGTATCATTACCAATGGTAGTTAATTTATGAGTTTCATTGATTAATTTTAGAATTTAAATTGAATTTTAGTATGTAGATATATGATAAATTAATTTCTATCTAAGCCAAATGTGATATCATACATTATCTTTAAATTAAAACGAAAACTTTTGATTTCATAAATAGTTAACATGTTATATGATTCTCTAGCTATTTTTTTCAATCCATAAAATTTTTCCATATGGGAAAAATAATACTTTTATCTAATGTTGAAACTCTTATTTGAAAATAACTATACTCTGTTTCATTAATTAAAGGGAGTGGATCATTATAACAACTCGTATCTTCCCGAATGTATTTTTATAAATTATTTAGGAAATTTCTAACAATATGTGCTAAGACGGCGTGCGATTTTGAGACCCCATGTGCTCGGAAAAATTCATTGAAAAATGTTTAGTTTTTAATAAATCCCAAGATAATTTTTCCTAAAAATGGAATAAATATTAAATGGGTGCCCGTATTATAAGTCTGAGGGCACTATTGTGTTCATATCAGTGGAATTACCTTAGGTGGGGACTAACATCAGTCTGCACGGGCCGACTGTAAAACCTATTTTTTGGATGTAACTATAAAATAAAATAATAAAATAAAAATTATTTTATTTTAAAATCCTTATAACTCATGAATGGGACACTAATTAGAAATTTGATATGACCATTGAGTTTTTAATGAGGTGTTTTCCCTTAGGGATACTTAATATTATTCGGTATGGGTCTTCTGTGGAAAACCCCCAACATTAAGTTATTGTCATAAAATAATTTAAAGATAAATTATTTTATTGACAAAGTGATGATTTCCTTTAAAATAATCTTTATAAATAAATCCTATTTTTATCCTCAAAACCATGGTAAATCCAGAGAATCACTAAGGAGATCTTGGATTATTTTCCCTTTGTGAATGTTGAACGGGTCATTGATCAATGATCGTCGCTTGATGAAATCAAATGACCATTCCAACGATCATGGAACAACTTTTTTCTTCATTAGTATTTTTATATAATGGGGTTGGACATGATGTTTTTATTATCAATTTCCTCATTCTAAGATTCAATGATGAACGCAGACTAACCTACGAATAGGTTGATCCATAGTTCACTTGTTTCTCGGGGATGATATTTTCTTGGAGGTTTCTCTTGGGGGATCATTATGATTATATTACTATTTTTTATCTTGATCAATATTATGGAATGGATTGATCCCCGAATGAAAAATGGCCCAGATTTATTCCTTGGGTAGTTTAATTATGCTTTTCTCCCTCTAGGTTCTTCCCGTTTTTCATGTTCTTTATAGGATATGAATGGATAATCTTTGAACCTCCAGTTCATGGCACAATAATCCAAAATTAGATATACAACATCATGATGACCTGTAGGATGTTTTATGTAGATGGTATTATATGGATTAAATTATTTCATGAGACATAATTCTTTGGGAGTCTTTCATTCGGATGATTGGAATCAGTTTTTAGAGCTGGTCGAAGGATTTAACCCCATCAATTCAGTTTTGTAATGGAGAGATGGACTTAGATCATTAGTTTCAAGGTGAATAGATCATCAAATCAAACATTGTATGTTCAAATGAGGTACAAAGAGGAAGTACTAGAATTCTGTAAGATTCGGAACAACACTAAATGTAGTCCAGACTACACAGCATGTGTCCCAAACTGATTGGTGGCTAGGGTATCAGGAGGTAGTCATGTGTCACTTTGTGTGTGACCCCTATCACATGACATGTGGGCCCTTCCCCAATACTTTTCTGGTACTTTGTGAGTATGTAGTAATGGTGTGGAGTACATGGATTTCATACCCGGCGTGTACCCCACCACACATATTTGTTAAGATGGTCACGCAGAAAACCCCATGTACTTGTACATGGGTTCATTCTATGTAGTGGAACATGACTAGGGTACATGGGAAAACCCCGGATATAAATACATGGTTTGTGACTCTTTGGAAATTTTGTCTACTCTATTTTTACATGACATGTACTTTTAACATGGTCAATTGTACATGAGCAGTACACGAGGTCAAGGAATAAGGCAGGCAACTCTACCACACGCCATGTACTCTATTCTATCTGGTCTGATTTCCTCTTCCATCATATCCTATAAAACAATTCATAGGTTTGGTGTCCTTGATCATTCCTCTAGAGTTCTGTTGGTATTGTTTCCTACTCACAATTTTATGATCCCTTAAGTAAGACTTTCTTGATAGGGTAGTTGGAATCCCGCCCAAGAGGCACGGAGCATGATCCTCTATCCATTATTGATACCTAATTAGATTCTTTTTATCGGCATGACAAATCCTATTGGACATCGATCCTATACATAGTTGGTGAATTTTGAATGAGTCATATTATCACCCCATGACCCTAGTAGCGATCATAATCTGTGTATCTTGATCTTCCCCACTTGTGGAGTGAGTTCTCCCAAAGCATGTGTATCATATATCTCTTCAGATCTATTATCATATCTCTCTCAGGATGGTTTATGATGAGAATCACCTCTCAGATGGACTTCATTAGTGCTATTGGACTAAAGAGTACATACTCTAGGATGAGTGATTCAAGGAATATTTAGAATCAATCCCTAGTGTTAGTATAATGTAGTTAAAACTTACCTCTAGACTACGGGTCTATGTTCAGAAATATCTAGATATCTTTTTCATATGTGTTGTAGACACATACTTATGTAGAGACTACTATACCTTTAATTTGTTATTTCATTTTGGTTTCGGGGTATCCTACTAAGAATTTTTATACTCACTCCTGGATGGTATTTTCCCGCATGTGCCATGTCATGGGTAGATAAGAGACCCTCTTTTACAGAGTCTTAGGTGGGTTGGGACCAAGACCAAGACCATAGGATGCTTCGTGAGTTCAGACAGGTTGAAGTGTTCCTATAGTTACAGACAGAAGTCCTGGTACCTTTTGTTATAGGTTGGACTTTGTAGTTTATAGACTCTTTCTTTTGAAGGTCTCGTATTCTAGTCTATTTTTCTACACATTACTTTCCTTTTGGTTCTCTGTTGGTTAGGTTTTGTGGTATGCAAGAATTTTCTCCCATATTGGTTTTTACATTTCTGAATTTTGGGATTAGAGATCTGTACATGTGTACATGTTCCTAGGAAATGCCTCCCATGTACGTAATATACCTAATAAGAACTAGCCACCAGTTCCTTCAATATTAGAGGTGGGATGTGGGAGTCACAGCACATGCCCCAATGAGATGGGTCAGGACATAGTGTTATCATATTTTATTGGTTCTACGTTAGGACCGATAGTCTATGAGATTGGTTTGGGGAAATATTTTTATGTGTTCCAAGTTCGGCTTTTCATCCTGCAACTCCAGTGTTGGTGTGGAGGTCAACGTATCCATACATCAAGACCCTGATAACCATATTTTCAACTCAGTACATGAGAAAATTATTTGCAAGGAAAATAATTGTACATTTATCATATATGAATCGGTTGTGGTTTCTATGTCTATCTTGAGTTGGCTCTCTAGATATACTCATGTACTATGGTACATCTTGTTATCTTATAGGATGTATTTCTAATTTATACCATACAATATCCAGTAGCTTGATCATGAGGATTACCCCCTTAGTGATAAGGATTCAATACAGGGATTAGTTCCCCTGATGTTACCTCTAGGTGGTGCACCAGCAATACTGCCACCTGTAAAGAAGCACATGGTACTCATAGTACCAGAAGATGAAGAGTGTTGGTTGAGTGTGCTTCAAGAGTTTAAGTAGCAGAGACCCCTCTGGTATTGAGGCAAGCCTGACACATAGGTGGCTAAGGACTTTCTTGAGGTAACGAATCAACTTATTTGTATATTCAGAACACCAGTATATCAGTTGGTGGTTCTGGCAACGATCCTTCTCCTAATGCTCAGCATGGAAATGGTGGGGTTTAGTTACTTTATATTATGATGAGGTGACCCTTCCATGGGAAGATATTGAGGAATATTTTGGATTGGAGTTCTCACCTTATATGTTGAGGGTTATGTGTATCCAATAGCTGCTATAACTTTAGTAGTATGACATGTCAATGTTTGAGTATTTGTCGAGGAATACATACCTTTCTAGGTACTCGATAGATGTGAAACATGATCATTACTATAGGGATCAGACCCTCCTATGAAGATTTTGTAGATAAATTTGAGGTATTGAATCTCCTATGTGAATTTATTTCCTTTTCTAGCAAGCTAGAGCAGGATTTGGTGGCTGGGAGTTCCTATTCTGGGCAGATACAACTAGAGGAAGTCAGCATTGGGCAAGCAGGAGTAGATATCTTGGTAGAGGGAATCTGAAGTCTTCCTCAAAAACATAGACATTAGATATGTCACAAGGGGATGACTCAAAATATGGAGTCTTCAATTCCAGACTCATAGGGAGGTTCAATTCAGCATAGAGCAAGGTGATTCTATTCATGTGGTGGTAGGGGATATCTCACTAGAGATTGAAACAGCCTTCAAAATGAGGACAGGGATAAGGTGGATGGTCTACTAAAAAAGAGATAGAAATAGGGGAAGACATATCCATAGGGATATGGTCATGGAATAGGGTCTTTGAGATAAGTAAGAGGTGGTAGTAATTTCTACCCGTTACCACCACCACCCATAGGTAGTCTGCACCATGCTCAAGGAGCTTAAGAATAGGGGCGGGTAAAACTATGGTTGGTCAAGGCATAAAACCCAGAGGCTCCAAAAATGATTAATTTTAATATATATTACTTTTATACTTATCATCCATATTTATATAAAAAAAATCTAGTGACTCATTTATTGTCACAAATCTTATACGAGACCATGATATTTCGGTCAGACTATTTACTTGACCCTTATGCTTGGAGATACCTACTGGAGGAGACTCGATGATCACACTTATGCAGAAAATGTGATATGAACCTCGGAGGTGAGAGTCCCAGTTGATACTTCTTAGTGGAATCATCAAGGCCTTATTACATCATTATTGGTATGTATTTTTTATATTTGGTCCATGCCTAGATTGATTATTTTAGGAGAAAGGTGTGGTTTTTTCACAACAATATGACAAGGTTTTTCCTATGTTTGAGAAAGGGAACCCTATACAGAATAGGGTGGACTCATGAATGGGAGGGTGAATCCGATTACTCATGAGTTGGCTAGACTAACCCTCGGAGAAGTAGATTTTAAGAGTTTTTAGTTCCCAGTAGTAGTAGTGGAATACGAGGATGTGTTTCCAAAAGGTGTTCCTACATTACCTCCCCATCAAGAGATAGACATCTGTATTTTTTTAAACCCCAGGATGACACTAATATCCCCAACAACATATTTTATATCTCCTAAAAATCTTCTCAAGTTGAGGGTGCAGTTAGAGGACTTTTAGAGGAAGGGCTTAGTAAGTCCTAGTGTTTCACTCTAGGCAACATCTGTTTTGTTTACGAAAAAAAGTAGTTGAAAGCATAAGGTTGTGTGTGGATTTCCAACACTTAAACTAAGTGACTATGTAGAATGAGTATCCATTACCAAATATATAAGACGTCCCCAAGTATTTTATAGGGTCATGATGGTTCTTGAAAGTTAACTCCAGTTTAATGCATTCAAAAATTGAGGTAGAGCTTGACAAGTGCCCCAATCATGGTATTTTCAGAGAAGGGCGTCAAGTATATAGTGTCATGTGATGCATAATAGACTATAGTTGGTTGTGTATTGATGCATAGGCAAGTGTTTATTTTTTATGGTCTATGCCAGTTGACAATACATTAGCAGAACTATGCAACACACGATATTGAGTTGGCAGTGGTATTCCTCATGTTGAATATGTGGAAACACTGCCTGATTGGTGAGTGGTTTATCATATTCTCTGATCACAAGAGTCCCAATTATATATTATCTAAGAAGGGCCTGAACTTGAGACATATTTCATGTCTAGAGTTACTCTTGGAATATGACTATGAGATTCTCTATACTCTTAGTAAGGGGGACGTGGTGGAAGATTCTCTTAGTATAAGATCTAGTTTAAATTTGCTAAACAAGGCATCAGAGTAGTAGACCTCATTACAGTTATTTGTTATGGATAGAGATGATGTATCATACCTCCAGTAAATAGGTTTCACCCATCCACTCTTGAAGTGTGTCTAGTAGGCACATCTGGTGGATACCGATAGTGATACCTTATTTTCTCATATTTCTGTAAGGAATTCCCATGGTAGATATTCCCAAGGTGGGGATCATGTCATTTATTTAGAAAACCCATAGTTGTACAATTGTATTTATGAGATATGGTTTTGAAAGATTTTGATACATCTCCTTGGGTGGTACATCGTGGTGTGGAAAAGACGTACTATGAATTATGTCATTAGTTTTGGAAGATAGGGATGGAGAAATCATTAGAGGTGTTCATTTCTTGATGTCTTATGTGCTAGTAGTTGAAGGATAAGCACTAGGTTCTAATGGGTTTAGCTCAACCCCTTGAGCTTCTGAAAAGAATGTGGGATGAAAAATAGATGGACGTCATGATTGGTTTACCAAGTACATAAAGGGGACAAAATTACATCTGGGTGATCTTGCATCAACTCAAAATTTCATTCCAATTCTTAGGTATCTGAGATCATAGTTCAGTAGAGATCTTGAGACACATCTACATGTAAAAAATATTTTGACTCCATAGAGTCCCATAAACAAAATTTTCATATTATGATGGTTGTTTGACATCTCGATTGTGTAGGGGATTGCAAGAGGCATTTTGGCCTCATTTACGCTTGATCACAACATTTAGCCACCCAACATATGGCTAGATAGAGTGGAAAATTCACATACTTGAGGACATGTTGTGGGATTTCAAGTTTTAATTAAGCCATAGTGGGTAAGATCACCTACCTCTGGTGGATTTTGTGTACAAAAATAACTATCATTTAACTATTGGTATGGAACCATTCGAGGCTTTATATGGTAAAACCTAAATATCACCACTTTACTGGACTAACCCTAGATAGTCAGGACTCATGGGCCCAGAGTTGGTGAGAGCTACAACTAAGAAGGTGAAGATAATCAAGGAGTATATGAAGAATGCATAGTGCCATTAGAAATCATAATCTGATGTATAGTGGACACCTTCGGAGTTAGATGAAGGAGATCATGTATTCTTTCTGGTCTCTCCTTGATTAGGGTTATGGATATTTGTCTAGTCATAAAGTTATCACTATTTTTTATCATCCCATTTCAGATACTACATAGAGTTGGCCAGGTGGCATATCATTTAGCTTTACCCCCGCAGTTGGATTGGGTACATGACATCTTCCACATGTTGCAGCTAAAGAGATAAGTGCATGACCCATCATATGTCATCGTCTAGGGTGATATAGACATTGATGATAGACATATATTTACTGAGTACTAAGTGGAGATTTATGATCAGAATTATTGGATCTTTTGTGGGTGATTTATTCCATTTGTGCATGTCTGGGGGAAGTAAAAGAATATTTCAGAGAGCACATGGGAATAGGAGGCTCAGATTCATGTATAGTACCAACATATTTTTTCGTATTCTTATATTTGGATTTCTAGGGATTTAAATCCCAAAGGAGGGGAGAATTTAATGGATTTTATTTTTTTGATTTTTTTAGAAATTATTTCATAAAATTCTAAGACCATGTGCTGAGACAGTGTGTGATTCTAAGGCATAGTGTGCCTAAAAAATAAATTGAAAAATTCTTAGTTTTAAATAAATTTTACCATTAGTTTTCCTCAAAAAAGTGGAATAACACCTAAATTGTTACCTAAATCTGAATTTTGATGGCACTGTTTTGCTCAGAGTAGTGACTTTGCCTTAGGTGAGGCCTACAATTGGTCAGCACATGTCATCTATACAAGATAGTTCATGTACATAACTATAAATAAAATAATTAAATAAAAAATTATTTTATTTTAAAATCCTAATAAATAATTTATGGGTACTCAGATTGTAAATCTAAGATAACCATTGATTTTATAATGTGGGGTTTTCCTCTGGTGTGACTAAACTTTATTCGAAATAGGTATTTTGTGAAAAAACCAAAAAAGGTTGTAATTTTCATTAAATAATTTAAAGAAAAATTATATTGTTGTCACAGCTGTGATTGCCTTTAATATCTTCCTTATGAATAAATCCCAAGATTATCCGTATGACCCTTGGAAAGTATAATAATTACTTGGGAGAGTTTAGAGTATTTTCCTTTAGCGAATGAAGATCAGATTATGGATCGATGATCGACACATGAAGAAATTAAAGGATCTTGCCGATTATCATGTAGAAACTTCTTTCTTCACTGGAATATTAATCCAATTAGGTAGGTAATGTTGTTTTTATAATTAATTTCCTCGTTATTAGATTCGATAATGAATGTGGATCAACCTACAAATAGGATGATCCATGGTTTGCTTGTTCTTGTGGGATGGGCTTTTCTTTTTGCATTTAAATGGGGATGATTATGATAATAATAAAATTTTATTATCTTGATCATTCATACAGAATGGATCGAGGCTGGAATGAACAATGTATGAGGCTCATTCCTTGGGTTGTTCAATTTTTTTTTCTCCACTTGCATTCTCTCTATTATTTGTGTTCTTCACGGTATAAGAATGTATATTCATTGAGCCTCTGATTCTTGGGGAAATGATCCTAAATCATATATACATCCTCATGATGACCTAGAGGAGGTGTGATGATGATTTCAACATATGGATCAATGTATTTATAGACATATCATTCTTCTGGTAATTTTTTTTGGATGATCAAAATCAACTTGTTTTGCCGATCAAAGTCATGAAACCCACTGATTTGGTGTTTTAATGGTGAGATGACCCTACATATTTAGTTTTAAGGTGAAAAGATCATAACATAGAACATTGTAGCATCAACTAAGGTGCACATAGGAAGAATTAGTTTCCTAGAAAATTATTAATAACACGGCATGTAGTCAGGACTACAACGCATGTGGCCCCCACCGAGCAGTGGCTATGGCTTCAGGTGGCAGTCTAGTGTCACATGGAATGTGAAAATCATCACAAGTCATGTGGACCCTTCCCTAATACTAGACATTTACTTTGGGAGTACACGAACTTGGGGTGGAGTACAGGTATTTCCTACATGGCATGTACCCCAACACACAACTTTGATGAGCTATTTATGTGGATAACCTCATGTACTTATACATGGGAAGATGACATAGGTTGACTCCATGTAATGGCACATGAACATGGTACACAGGTGGACCCTGGATATAAGGACATAGTGTGTGACTCTTACTACACATTGTGTATTCTGTTTTTACCCAACATGTACTTCTGACATGGGCCATTATACATGGGAAATACCGAGGGTCAAGGGACACAGTGTGTGACTCTACTATACACTATTTACTCTTTTATAAATTGCAAGATCTCCTTGTCCACCATATCTTGGACATGTTTTATTAGGGTTGGTTCACTTCCTTGTTCCCCCGAATGTCAGTTGGTATTGTTTCCTACTCATATGAGTATGATCCCTTAAGTATGAATTTCTCGATTGAGTTGTTGGAATCCCCTCCGAGAGGCCTGGAGGAGGATCCTATATTCATTAATGTTCACAAATTAGAGTCTTGGTATCATCATTAGAAATCCTACTAGACGTCGGCCCTCTACTTATTCGGTGAATCATGATGAGTGATGATATCACCCCATGGCCCTGGTAGGGATCCTCATTTGTGTATCATGATCTTCCATCTTGTGGTGTGAGTTCTATTGGATCATGTTTATCATATCTCTCTTTAGATCTATCATTATATATATCACATTACAGTTTTTTAAGAGATGTTCTTCTGAGATGAACATCATCAGTTCTATCAAACTCACAAGTATGTGCTCATGGATGACTGCTTTGCAGAATCATTGGACTGGATCTCTGGTGTTGTTATATGGTAGTTTAAACTTACCTCTAGTCTACGGGTCTAGTTTCGAGTATATCTGGATATCTTTTTCATATATTTTTTATACACGTACTTTTTTAAAGTTTAATATACCTTTACTTTGTGTATTTATTTGTGGTTTTAGGGGGTTCTATTGAGTATTGTCGAACTCACCCCTACATGGGATTATCCTAGACGTTTCATGTCTTACGTAGACAGGTGACCCTTTTAGACAGAGTTCTAGGAAGACCAGGACTAGGACTAGGACCAAGAGGTGCTTCATGAGTTCAGATTGATCGAGGTGTTCTTACGATGATATAAATTAGTCCCAATGCCATTTTATAGTTTTTAATTAGTAGTTTACTAAATATTTCTTTTGGTGGGCTTCTATTCTGGCCCAATTTACTTAACACCACTTTATATTCCCTATTTTACTCTATTAGTTGGGTTGTGTGGTATACATGCATTTTTTTCCTTAGTGGTTTTTACATTTCAATATTTGTGGTCTTGGAGATGTGTTCATGTGTATAGGTACTTAGTTAATGCCTCCCATGTTAGTGATATTCCTATTCATTGCTAATCACTAGCCCTGGGTATATTGATGATAGCCTTGCGGATTAACTGTATAGGCCCCACTAGGATGGGTCATGAAAATCATTGAGTTTCCATTATGATAAAATTTGGTGTTATGTGTAAAATAAATTTTATATAGGACATTGTGTGAAATTGATTTTTTTTTTCAAAATATAGTCTTTTTTTGAAAATACAAGATCATTTTATGACAATTTTTTCAAAGTTATAGTGGGGTGTTATTTTCCTTCTAAAAACTAAAATAATATGAATGCATTAAAAATATTAATTAGAGATATAAATTAAATAGATTAAAGTAATAAACATATAATTTATTAATGAATGTGTAATTATAAAAAATAATTATAGAGAAAAAAATAATTTATATGAAATATATGGTCTTATATTAATTGTGATATTAGGGGATTGGTATAATTAAATGATTCACTAATTATATTAATGATTAATAATTTAATGAAAATTATGTAGAATGTAAATAAAATACATGGAATAAAATTTCTCATTTATGTTTTCCAATAGTTCAATAATGATCCCCTATATCTTCACTGTAAATATCATAAAGGATTATGAAATAATAAAATAGGAAATTTTTTATACAAATGAAGATTTAAAAAAACCATCATGTTTTGATTAATAGTATCTATGAAACATAGAATGGGAGACCCTAGTTTTTGTGGTTTAATAAGAACATGATGTTTAAATCATAGTATTTTCTGGCTTACAATGATCCCAAAAAAGTGAAATATTAGATTTTTTTAGATTAAAAAACCTTCAAAAATAATATTACTTCTCGGGATGGATTGAGATGATAAAATTGAGATAGTGAGTTTGAGAATAATAGACACTATTCTGTTAGAAGAATTAAATACAAGGGAAACTATGAAAGGTGAATAGTGGATGAAAACTAAAAATGATTTATGTAATTGTTTTTCAATGATCGATATGGTTCATAATAGTTTGGAATAAATTCATTAAATCCATCCAATTGTTGGTATTTTTATCCATTTGGGTTCTATGGATTATTTGGGAGGATTAAGTGGTTCATGGGACGCATTGATATTAGAATTTTTTTTAATTCCTAACTCGACACTACCAACTAGCCTCTGAATGCTACAAGCTTGATAGTGATTTTTCATAGCCTTTGATGTTGTTGTATAATTCTTCAGGTAGTTGATGTATTCCAGATGGAGTCTAGTGATATAAATGTTGTTTTTTAACATCTATATAGTTCCAATAGCTATTCAAGGAAACTCTAATTATAATCTAATGATCTTTTAGTACCTAGTGGATTCTTTATATTGAATCCAATTGGAAGGTTACACTCATTCAAACTTTTTGTGGTAATAAAAATTCTATGATCCTCTATTATAATCCTTCAATAAAATTGAAACCTTTTTAAAATTGATAATATATCAGCTTGTCCATGATAAAAATATAGTAATATCATCAAATAGACTTATCTTTGACATTCCTGTCATAAAGGGATGAAAAATAAAATGAATCCTATTGTAGTGAATTGTTTTAATCGGCTCATCTCACTTGAGTATCATGCAATATGATCATATAGTTTACCTATTTCTTGTTTTTATAAATTTTACATTTATTTTTTCACAAAAAATATTAAACAGATATGATAATTTACATGAAAACAATAACTAAATTTTCCTATTTAATGTAATATAATGAATTCATGTTAGAGAATAAAGGATCTTATCTCATGATAAATTTTTCTATCAAAAAATATCATTTTGTAGTTCTATATTTATGAAATAAAGAAACTCTATTTTATTTGGGAACACCTACTTCTCCCCTAGGATTGAATAATTTTTGTACTCAATATTCTAAAAGTACACTAAACATTCGCCTCCTCAATTGATGGATAATGTTTGTAGAAAAAGAAGCATAACTATAGATAACCATAGTGAGGACTTCCCTCAAATAATATCATACTCAAATTAGTATAAATAATATATGAAACATAAATTGGGGTTATATATTAGATTACACCCTAGGGATATTCCATGGGTCGGTTACATATTATCATGAGTGCAAAATATTATAGTTGAGATATAGAGAGGGAGAGGGTGGGTGAGAGAGAAGTTAGAATAATGAACATGTGAGTATGTGTTACATGGAGAATAAAATAAAAATACTCTTATAGTAGAAAACTATCATACCAATTTCATCTATATTACATAGTCAAGGAGATGGTTACCTCCCCATAAACATAGTCTCTCAATTTATAGTCAATGATTTTGAACAATCCTTTGAATTTCAAAAAACTCATCAAATATTTAAAATTTTTCTTCTGAATTACATAAAATATTTCACTTTTAATTCCCTTCAAGATCACCATTTTACATAATTGCAATTTGAAGGAAAAAATGTGACATTTCATAACGATATTCAATTATTTTACAAATGAAACAAATATAAATTATTATAATTTTTATGATAAATTTTATATTCCATGTGTCATTTTAATTGAATGTTCCTTGGATCATATTGGAATGCAAATTCTTATAAGTGATTTCTTGGTAAAATATTTCACTTATGATAGTAATCTATATAAATATAAAGTTCCTTGACAATCCACAACTTTACTTACCATGATGTAGGCATCATTGTTAAATTCCCCTCCTTGTTTATTAATGTATGTAGACCATAAGAAATCAAAAATATCCTAAATCCATTTTGATATCATAGTAGATACCATCCCCATCATTTTCGATGGTCGGTGTTCTTTAATATTTATTATCGATTACATTATCATTATTCATCATCAAAATAGGCCATTGGATTTTTTCTTAACTACCATAAAATATAAATCCCACATTCATGGATAATTTCAAATAAATATTTTTCTCATTCTATTATTTTTATATGAAATCCCTGAACTCATTCTAGTGAGAATAGGCCATCACCAAAACATGAAATTTTAATTTTTTATGGATTACAGATGAACAATAATATATGTGAGTTAATATTATAATGGAATTGATGATAGATACTAGTGTTGGAAAATTGATTATTATATATGACTATTTGCATATGAAAATCAATAAAATTATGTAACAATAGTAATTTTGATGGTATCATATATCAAAAGTTGATATATAATGAATTAGGTAGACCATAGAAAAAATAGGTGAAAGAAAGTGTGAAATAGTATAATGCGATAATAGTAAAGGTCGGTGACTGTATGTGATCTTGGTGTTAGATTTATGTACGAGAATAATTCTTTCTAGTAGAAGGAATCTTCTAAAATATGTTCCAGTGGATGAATCTATATGGAGGAACATTAATGGTATGAAGTGAAGGTTAAAAATACTATAATAAGGATCAACAGAAGAGTGTGATAGTGTGAGGTTGTATATTTCAAAATAATGTTGGAGGTCTGAGTCTTTAAGAAGCATCTATATGGTACGAGAATAATTTTTTAATAATGGTAGAAGAAACTTGCAGTATTGGGATTCTGATGGGTGTTCCCATCTTCCTCACATCCCATGTGCATACCATGATTTTCAACATAACCATGGATTCATTCTCCTTCAAATGGGATTTGAGAGGATTTTGTGAATTCTTAGTGTAAAAGCATGGTTCCCCCAATTAAATATGGCACATTGGATAGAGCTTGATATTACCAAATAGCTTCCGTGACATGACATATAATCCAACAATGGTTGATTGCTAATATAGATTCTCATAAGCAATAGTTGAAATTTCTAGGGGGAGGAATAATTTTCCAAATGAAATGTGGTTCACTTTCTTCATTTTAATCATATTAATGGCATCAAACCATCATAAATTATAAATTCACTCATGATTATTATTATTTTAAAACAACCCCATGGTTTGCACTTGAAAATTACGTTGGACCTGATCAGGTGGAATCATAAAATATCTTGTTCATTCTTATACTAGAAGGGGATTCCTCTAGCCACCACACATATATTCCATATATTTTATAGTTATCCTCTATGCACACTGTATATAAAAACTCACCTATATAATTTCAAAGCTAACCTTTCCTATTTTCTTGGTCTACTATCCCATATGATTGGATATGATTCTTTTTTTATCATGGATGGGAAAGGTGATGGTCAATTTTATTAACTAAAACTAAATTATACAATATGTACAATTTTTAAAAAATTCAAAAAAACATATACTATTATGCCATAAAATATTCATTCTAATTTAACCCAATTGATTTGTGTTATATAAATTACCCACATATTAAAAAGAAATATATTTATTCTGAAATAAAAAAAATTGTAAATTTTGTTGTCCAAATTATATACATTTTTCATATAATATATGGGAATAAACTACCCCAACACTTTAACTCATGTGTGTATTCAATAATTTGTTCCCAACATACTATCTTAAATGGAACCAATAAAAAATATTCAAATTTAAATTTTGAAATATTAATTAATTATCAACAGGAAAATATAACAATTATAGATCATGTAAAATATTGATTAAGTATATTAATTTTAAAAAAAATCAATCCAATATTGCATTTTACATCCTCCAATTGGAAACTGGTATATCTTATTATTTAATTAATTCACATATCGTATTTTATTATTATTTAGAATTCCATGCTATGACATTCCATACAATTATTTTTTCTCTCATCACTCAAGGTAAAAAATTAATCTTGACTTATGCTCATTCCTTGATTTCATTAACCTTTCATAGTATTGAAGTGGTATAAAACACTCCACTTTTAAATTTCAAAATAAATTGAAATAATGAGTAAATTTCATATTACTATTGAATGAATTTGGGCCTTTAGGTTGGTGGGTATAATGCTTAAATCATTAAGGATCAAACATGTGGTGAATTAAAAATCTCAATAAAATATATTCAAAACTAAAATCTCAATTTAATTCTCCCTTCATGAAATGACAACATCCTCTCCTCAATCTCAATGTAATAGTCATAAAAAACGAATCAAGAGAATAATATAAAACCTCCTGAATTTTCTGATCCTATTTTACATTTCATTTTTTTATAGATGGAATGAATCTCACATCCACCACCTAAAACTAGATGATAAAAAATAATCATTCCAATTTTGGTTATTCTTATTCCCCAAATTCACAACACAATGTTTTTCTTTCTTTTTATAATCATTTTTATCTTTTCAAGACCCTCAAAAATAGAACAAACTAAATGAAAATTATTATGTACTTAAATAAAAAATATATCCCCTAAAATAATTCATTTAAATGGAGTGAATACCTTATACCATGTACTAACACACCCTATACTTCATCATTATGATATCATACAAAATATATAGTTTGGTAGGAATGGAAAATATTTTCATTTAAAGTGGATCATTCATAAATATCTAATTAATGGATTCTATATTCTAAAAAAGTATTAATGTGAATGGTGGTCTCTTCCATAACACATAAATCAATAATTTTAAATAAATAATATTAAATGTGACTCTATTCAATCATCACATTGACAAGTTGTAATACATGTTATAGAATGTGGCATGATATATGACTTATGAAGAAAAATGTTGAATATGTAAATTTCATTTATTATGTATTGATTTTATCTGGGAGATGGAATCGAAATTTTTTGAAAATTTAACATTTAATTTATAATAATAAAATTCTAATACAAAAAATATATTTAATTATATGTAATGTGAATTATAGGTAAATTTCATTTCAATGAATCAATATAATCACTCAAATAAGTATTTATCTATGTAACATTCTATTATATTTTCTAATTAATTGATTCCCAAAATTACGCATTCAATTTTATTAACATATTAATCAATGTCATGGAATAATGGGATTTTTAATAAGGCTTGTCATGAAATATAGAGAGTCTATGTGTTCGATTGCAGATTCACTCTAAATATGATTTTTAAAAAAAATATAGAGTACAAATATATAGAATATAGAATTGACATCCATTTTCAATAAAGTAGTAGTTCTATTTTTTCATCATGGAATATTTATTGGAGACTCCCTATGAAAATCATCATCAGGTACCGATATATTAAAAATCAATAATTAATCCACAATAACTATTGTAATGTTATTTAAAAAGGAATAATGGGGATTGGGATAAAAACTAATATATTTATTAAAATAATATTAAAGATAAAATTGACATATAAGTTCATATGAATTATATAAATATATAAATAGAGATAAATATAGTATTTTAAATAAAATAATACCAAGGGTTTCTACTGCCTCCATATGGGCAGTACCAGCTATTATAGGAAAACTAAAGTTGGGTGGTTCTTCTTTAATTTAATCTATTACCACTTCTTCCTTTGAACATTCATTTTTTTATTCGAGTAATTTATTAATAAGTTACATTAAATTCACCCTCATAAAAATGATATAAAATATATTTGGATATTTAAAAAGGTATTAGCGTGATTATATTATCATTTAATATTATGAAATAATTCTATAGAGGAATAAAGTTAACAAATATGAATTAAAGAAGAAAGCTCCCACATATTCTGCAAGTATATTCATCAATGTAATTTTTCAAGTATACATCTTGGGTATTGAATAAAATATTTTTATCACATATTTGTATTAAAATATTTTAAACTAGTATCTATTGAAACATTACAATAATTCGGGTGTGTTATCCAAGCGATAGAGGAAGTGTGACTCCTCAGTCAATTGTGAGAGTTACATGACTTATATATCTCCATGTTAATGATTCTTGAAAAAATATTATTGAGTATAACCAAAAAATTTATCTCATGTTCCATTTGGAAATATTAAGACATTATTTTAGGTACATGAATTAATGATGTTTCTTCTATGAAATACTCAACCAATAGTTCAATAAGACAATAATTGTATGAAATTCATGATGAATATAAAATGTAATACAGATATACCCATTTGTTTAAATATGATCTTTGTCAAGAAAATTTTAATATTAAAATAAAGGATAAATTCATAATGGTATTTAGACTAATCCATGAAAAAAACCTTAGGTATTATAAATGTATATATATATATAGTTTTTACAATAGAACCTTTAGAAATAATGGTAAGCCACAAGACTTTTTCAATTAGATGAAGAAGTGACAAAGAACTATTCTAGGGAAAAAAAGTGGTAAATATAGTTCATAAGATTCCATTAAGTAATTAAATAGTGGTAAAGTGAAAAATATTCATGTTCAAAAGACATAAATTTCTTTGGGATGATATGACAAAGAATATCATGACCAAGCATTCATCGATCAATATAATGTAGCATAGAGTAATTCTGAAATTAACATTGCCTAATATACATCCCAACGTTGATGTTAATGAGGGTGATTGATGATGAGTCTTAAATTTTCTCATTGATCAAAAAAATGTAGCATGGATAAATTCCTAAAAAACATTTTATATATCAAAGATATGATGTAAAGAGTATCAATATTTCAACTTCTAGAAACATCCAATAAAGTTCATACCTTTCTTTGAAAATAATGGTGAAATAAAATCCCCATATTCTAATTAAGATGAAAAATTGATGTTATATGAATAATAATTAGATGAATATCCTATATTTAATAATACAATTGATTAGATGTGAAGATTTTGTATGTATATAAACAATGTTTCATAAAGTTAAACACATTTTTCATCTTTATAATTATCATATTGGTTACATTGGATATTACATAAATCCTAAATATAGAAAAGTATTATTAAAGTAATATAATAAATTAGCATATAAGGGTTCACATATATATTCCAGTTATTAGGAGAAACATTGAATTGGGTTTAGTCAATGTTATAGATTCCCATGTCGTTGGAAGATGAACTAGTTCCACTTGTTCATGTGGAATAGGACTTGTCCAGATACACATGTTGTATAGGAAGGATAAAACCATGGTGATTGTTGTGTTTTCTCCACGACTGATGTTATGTTATTCATTGTGAATAATGATTTCTAACTACAGTAGATAGAAAATAGCTAATATCTAAATTATCAATTAAAACTCAATAATTGTTTTAATGTATCAATGTGGAATAGGGTTCATTAAATTGAATACTAGGGAGGTTATTAATATTATATTATAAATGGATGGTACAATAATTATACTAATAATTATTGATTGGTAATACCATTTTTATATGAATAAATCCCTTATAATTTTACATTTCAGAGTTATTTTCGAGGATCATTTTAATGATCAATGGATTTCATGACCACAATTCATGGAAGGTGTCTATACGAAAGAACTAGAAATGGATGGTCATGTCACAGAATGTTAATTTTGGTTGTAAGTTACTTAACTCTAGTTCAATATTTTTTTTGTAATAAGATCATTGATTATTCATTAGGAATGGAAGTTTACCAAGTTGTTTTTAGAGGATAATGGGGATTTCATTGTTTTCAATGAAAATAAGTTCCAAAACATATGAAGAACAACTATTGTTATTCCAGTTAGTTAAGACAAGGGTGGAAGTAATTCACTAGTGATTGAAATAAAGTAGAATTCTCTGTTATAGGGAAAATTATCTACTAAGGTGGGTCTAATGGTTTCTTGGAACTTTTCAATCATGCATACTATGGAATCGTATTAAAAAATAGAAGCTGCAATAATTCTAGAGTTAATTTTTACCAATATCACATGACATAATCTATCCTAGTGTATATGTCAAGGACATGGGAGGTGATTAACCGAGTGCATTGAAATCCATATGCTTAATCGATTTATCAATCACATATTACATGATTTGTAAAAAATTATATTTCAATGATATAATTTATAGCAGATAAATATCTGTTATATCCTGGAGAACTGAAAGTGAAGAATTCAGATCTATTGGATTGTACTTTGGAAAGTAAAAATGATATGTATATAGGAAGTGGAGAAGTTAGGATACTAGTTTTCAGGGGACTCAATGTAGTCTTCCATATATCTAAGAGATCTAATATTGAAGTAAGGATGATGAGATGAGTGATACAAGATTGTATTATCTAGTGGTAGTTATACCTAAAAATATGGAGTATGTTGTTGCTTCTACGACAACATAAAAGTAGTTATTCAAATGCAATGGTTTTTTCCAGTTCGTGGAATCTCACATACAATGTAATTTTTTATCATAATTATAATTCTATTTCTGGTATTATCCATAACTTCATGTTTTGATAGTGAAAAAAATGAATATACTTAGGATATCGACTCTTGAGAAGTTTTACTCAAGGATGTGAGGTCATATAAAAAAGAATAATCATGTGGCATAAATTTGGGATACCCAGCAACTGATGTCATGACTCGGTAAAAACATGATCATAATCAAGAGAGATCTAAAAAGTATGGTTATCAAGATGGATATAGTGAAAGTGGGAGAGTGGTAATAGTGGGTTCCATAGACCCAACATGAACAATAATTTAGATTACTATATCATGTATACAGTTAGTTATACTTTTTGTAAACATGATATTATTCTGTATATTTTTTTGTGTAGGCTATTTAATGTTAATGTCCCAAGATTATTTTTCATATCAAAATATTATAGAATATCCCACGATATAATGTCTTCATCAATATACAATAACATTAATATTAAACATATGGTATATGGCCTAGACACATCATACTGACTGGACGTAGTTGATGATTTACTATCTGGTGTTGTGGATTTAGAAGAATTGATACTTCATATCATGAAGTTCTCACATGGTTATATATTTTAGTGAGATCATGAGGAAAAACATACTAATAGAAAAACCACATGTTTTGTGTGTCATTGGGTTTTCCTATCTATCAACATGAGTATCGGTCTCCTGACATGAAATCATTATTAATGTGTCCCATGTGATCATGTACATTGATGCAAGGTGAAATCCATGACAATGATGTCATGGTGAGGTAGTTTTTGTTGGGTGTGTCATTGGTCGCATGAAATTGGATTAATGATCAAGATAAGGTTCTTTTATTCTATGTTGAGGAAGCGATATCTCGGACTAGGTTGATCAGGATAGTAGTACCTTCAAAAATCAATAGCCATTGTAGTCCAAGGTATGTCCATCCAGTTATATCAAAAAATAATAAATCAAGAGAGGAAAATGACACAAGTGTGTATCCATTTTTATGAGATATCAAATGAAAAATATATTATATTACACAGAGCATATTCGTTGGTGGGTTGTTACTCCTAGGACGTTTCATTGTCAATTTAGGGGCCTTGATGGGTTGTTAGACTACACTCATGGACTGTAAATATTATTCACATCTATTTAGATGAGGACCTAGAGGGTCACGTAGAATAGAACTTTAGATAATATCCAATATTATAATGGATATGAATATAGAACATGGTGGGCCTCACCTCATGGTCTGAGTTTTATCCATGTTCTATCAATCACCAAAAAAATCATTATTAATCAAGTAAAGAATATATAGTAGATTTTATTTATTACATGTATTTACAAGTGATTAAATGAATACATGGATTAATATTATATGAATAAATATTATTTTAATATTTCATGTTCATTTAATATTATCTGGAGTTACGAGTTGAGTTAATGACATGGGTTTATAACATAATACATTTAATATATATTACAAGTATGAGATAAATATATAAATATTAGATGGAACAGATAGTTTGCCATAATTAATTTTTTATATCACATATTTAGTGGAACTTTAATAAACAGGTCCATGAACTTAACCGAGTATTATGAATATCCACTATATAAGTATAGATAATCTCATCCCAATGACAAATTCATATTGTTGTAATTGATATCCTCTATCTCCTATTGATTCCAATAGTGATAATTATTTGATCCTAGAATATGAACCAAGATCATATTCACACATCAAAGGAATGGAATCATGGTGATCATTACTATATCAAAGTGATCCTTATAGCTTCATGAAAGGACTTGAAATCTAATGAACTACATATATGAAGATTCAAGAAGAGTGTGTGGAATATCTAGAGGGATTCGATGTTGTATTCTTCACAAAACGCATGCTATAAAAATACAATGGAACTACATGCATAAAATTAGAAAAAATAAATAATTTATACTATTTATTAAGCTCTGATAAAACCATTTTGAATCTTTAGACCATACCTCTAATGAATCGCTATAGATGATGAATTTTGATTGTTCCATTGATTGAAACTTTTAAATTCATGGCCCACAGACTTCCACTGACCCCACTAGTACCATCATTCTATACATGAGGTAACTTAGTTTCGTTCATAGTAATTTGGTCTTAATGTAACACCCCATCCCTCACCAATTGTCTTGAGAAGGGGCGTAGGTAATACTAGGCCAGAGGAGGCATCCCCTTGAAAATAAAGGATATTAATAAATTGAAACTTATTTAAAATAATTTGGGGGGTTATTTTACTCATGATGATAAAAAAACTGAACCATAAGACCAAAACAAACAGATTAGTATATAATGTATGAAAATGATATAATTCAACTCCATTGAAAACCAATAAAAATAAACATATAATACTATAATTAAAATCCAATAAAAATGAAAAAATTTATTAAAAAAGACCAAAAAACGCAAATTCATTAAGAAAATCAACTAGAAACTCCCAATCGGATCCATCTTCATCTCTACATGACTGATACATGGTATCAAAAAAGATTACTAAATAAATGGGATACCTTTATTTTACCTATGTATCAACATATAACATATTAAAACACAACATAGATCCAATGTCGGGGTGAGTATAAACTCATTATGGATTTACCCAATGACATATAATCTTATAGAATAATAATATAACATGTTATCTTATTTTATATTAAAAATTTTAAAAGATATTTAAAGATATTTATATCAAATGTCAAAAATGTTTTCTAGAAAAAAATAGTATCCATCGAAAGAAATCAAACAAAATTTTAAAACCATTTCTCAAATACAATTTGTTATTCCTATTACACATAAATGCACTCATAAATTCCTAGTTGATAGTTCCATACTCATTTTTAGTCTCTCGTTAATCTACTATGTCTTAAAAAGGTATCTAGTACTAGATTCCCTAATATCACACGCCCCACATGGTCACGTCAAAGAAAACGAACTCGCACCAACCATGTATTCCATTAACCATCATAATCCATTTCAAAAAATTATTATATTGATAAAAATTACATTAACATTTCCCATGATACAAAATCAAATCCATATTTATAAAATCAATATTTTAAAATTTATATCAATTGGTTTTTTATAATATAATCCAATTTATACAGGTCAAAAAACCATACCTAAAGTTGTTTTCCATCAAGCATAAAACATCAATTTCCCATTCAATTTCATTAAATTTATTCAATTTGTAACCAATAATATATATTATAATAAGATAATTCAATTGATAATCAATATATCTCTATATCATTAGTAAAAATGAAGAATGACCTAAAAACATCAAAATCTTCTCTTGAAACTCATAGATCCATCATTAGTTGTCTTTAACATCTATAAAAACAATAATATACCCTAAATGTTTACATATCATGCATGGATATGTCACCAATGTACATAATACATGAATACAATTGAAGTAAGAAAAATAGATATAAGGAAAACGAATAAGAATTGTCTCTATCAAGTAATCCAGACCTTGAAGGAACTTAGATTCAACTAAAGAACAATATTATTTGAAATGTAATCATATATTCAAACTATTGAGGGAAAATGAATCATGTAATGTCTGGAATAGGAGAAAACATGTCATTAAGGGGGTAAAATGAGTTATATATATTTTTTGTATCAAATTTTTAATAGTGCGTGGTTATAGAGTCCAGTTATGTAAATCGTGTTCTAACCATGCATGAATTAATATATGAAGAATAAAATAAAATGGTTATATCCCAAGGTCAGTCAATATTTTCACCAATATTTCATTAGACGCTATCTAAAATGACATTAGGGTCAAACATTTTCTCATGGTAATCCACATGGCTTGGCAAAACTATGTTGCAACTGCCTGCCTACCATAGGGACACTATTTTCTTTTTCCTAGTTTTTAGGAGTATATTCTTGGTTTCTAATGACCATTCTCAAATATTGGACCTTAAAATTCATCTAACATGTATTAAAACCAATATTAACCTCCCTAGACATAACCCAAAAATATATATACATAAATCACTTAAATAAATTTTCGTTTGCCTAAAATTGTGGGTGTTACCTTATCCATGAATTTCAATACTCAAAATGTATAAATACACCATTTTTATAAAATATTTTAGGCTATTATGCCACCATTTTCCTCATTTTCATCTAATGTTCCCATATTTCATCTTAAATCCAACCATTTTTCCCTAAAACTCACATTAGACTTATGTGTTTCCCATGCAAGATATTCTCTTACCTATCCATAATTTGTACTATCACATGAACCAATGAAGAATGTGGATCTATGTCCATATGATCCATTTGAATAACATGGTCAATATCATGTTTTTACTTCTTCAATTGAGTTACATGAAACACATTATGCAATAAACTAACCCTTGGTTGCAAAGATAACCAATATTCCACCTCCCCAACCCTCTATGAATATCAAAAGTGGCCATTTATCAATGATAAAACAATCAATACTTACCAAAAATATGATTCTAAATCCTTGAATAAATTCAAAATAATACTTGATAACTCACCCCTAAAAGAAAATTATAGTCAAGGGTGATCTGAATATTATTTATAACAACTCAGACCCATCTCCATCCTCGTTCTGATTAACTAAATAATTTTTTGTTGTTTCTTGAACAATGCTTGGTTGAACCAGTGAATTATCACCTATGTACACCAAATAAAGTGGATCTCACAAACCAATTCATGTCGATATCTAACTGGTCACTTAATCCATCATGTGATATGGGTTGAGAGGAATTCCCTATTTTATCATGTAAGAAAACTATTTTGGTAATCAAATGTAATAAAAATGAGAATGAGATAGATAAAAATAGATATAAATGAAGAGAAAAAAATATAGTTATAATATAAACCATGAACCACTGAGATATATAAATTTATTGAAAAATATATATATAATGAAAATAGAATGAAACAAAAATTAAAAAATGAACCCAAAATGATCTATGTGTGACCTCTTGGCCACTAGTATCCATAAAACCACCATACTCCACTGGTAAATTTGAACAAAACTAAACCTTCAAAAGAGATTAGGTCTATAAATTCCGAGGGGAACAAGTTAGGTATGTGCATTAAATAGCTCAGTAGTTAAGTATCATAGAATTAATACATTTCCTTTCCCATAAAATTCCATAAATTCTATTTTGAAATAAAACTAATAAAAGTAGATTTTTTACTATTTTCAAACCAAAAATATAATCCCATCATAAAAACCAATGTTGTTTAGCCAAAATACAAGTAAAGACATATCCTTATGAAAATTCATGGAGAAAAAAATCAAACTAAACTTAACCAGTAAGGTTAAGAATATAAATCCTAAAATAATGAGGAATAGTAAGAGTTCAGGTAGTTAAATACTAATAATGAAAGTAAACAATGTTTTGTAAAATAATATAAGAGAATATATATATATATATATATATATATATATATATATATATATATATATATATATAATCATAGTAGTTTCCCAAATATCCCTAGAAGAAATCCCTAGAAACATTTATTTCAAACCCACCTACCAATAAATAGTCCACTCCTTAGTCAATAACAAACATGGATTATATAAAATAGTCGCACAACCTTAAAATAAAACATGGACTATCATCTATATAGGGGGTTATAATCCTTTTAAATGTATGTAGAATGAAAACTTCATGACATGAATATCATTGAAATCTATTCAATGTTATAAATATAGGTTTTCCTACTATTACTATATAGTTTCAAGTAGGGTCGAACCCACAGGGAAGGAAGATAACTACTTTTGTTTTTAAACATTTCCAACACCCCATTGTTGTCAGCAGTGGGAAGACTTTTTATATTTTTATATATTTTTAACACTACTATTTTTTTTATTTTTTTCTAATAAATCTAAATCTTAACTAAACTATGATAAACTAAGAGGTAAATGAAAAAATACTTGGAAATAGTGAACAACACAACAACAATTTACTAAAATGAACAATCAAGAGAAAATTATAGAGAAAAACTATTCTACTATTTTTTAAAGGATTCCTAATCACATAAATGTTGTTGAAACATACCACTATACAAAGAATGACATAGTTACCTCGCCATGAGATAAGACAAACAGATTGATCAATCTTGATGTTTACCACTCCAATAATGTTCAATTAATAATTTAATATTAGAACAGTACAACAGAAAAGACTTGTCGTTAATTCTGAAGCAATCATTTTGAATTAAATATTTTCAAAAATTTACCCACAGTCATTCTCACTAATGTATCATGGAATTGAAAATTTAGTACTAGTGGCATGATGCAGTTAAATGAATTCATAATTGATCCGGTCGATCAGTTATGACCACATATAAATGATATGTGAAAAGGATGATAAACAATAACCAGTAGAAGTATAAATTCCCTAAATTAAAAGATTTATCCTAACATCATCTCTATTATGTAAACTGAAATCATTCAATTACAAATGAATGAAATTAGATAAAGAAAATAGGAATAGATATCCCTCTCCAAGAATGTATTAATGCTTCTCCTGGTCCTCGGGTCTCCAAGAACGGTTCTCCAATAAGTCCTCTAAGGTTTTTCCACCTATACTCTATTAGGGGGTATGAATGTCTGAACCCATAGTCATAGTTTTAAAGTCTATGTGTGAAATTACCATGTTCTCCACTGCTCTACATTCTTTTAAACTTCTTACCTTGTGCTGCTTGTCACCATATCCATACACTGCCTTTGGTTGCCTCCTCACATTCACATGACACACGTGCACTTTTTTAGTGAATCACATGTCATTGTAGATTTTCCCTAATAACTAACTTTGAGTAATTTCGTTGAACGAATTTAGATGGGGTTACATTTACTACATGAACCTGCAAAACAGAGAACGTAAATACACATTTAGAGATATGATAATAAAATATAATTTACTTATTTAAATAAAAGTAATAGAATTATTAGTTTAATTTCTATTCAAATTATTATTCAATATTATAATTAATAATTTTATTTATTTAAATGTTATTATTTAATTATATATGAATTATTATTAAAGTTATTAATTTAATTATTAAGTATATAATTTAATATTTATTTATTTTATTAATATTATTAGTAATTAGTTATTATATATTTTAAATTAGATTATTTTTTAATTAATTAAATTAATTATTTTATTTTATTTATTACTATTAGTATTATAATTATAATTAAATAAAAAGTTAAATTTTAATTTAAATATTTTGTTTAAATTTATTAATTATTTTATTTTAGTTTAATTTAAAATTTATCAAAAATATTTTAGTTTAAAAGATTTTAATTAATTAGTTTTATAACTAATTTTAGTATTATTATTTGTTATTTTAAAATTTATTATTATTATTAACGATTTTGTTATAGTTTATTATTATTATTTTCTTAATTTGTTTATTGAATATATTTTTTATCAAATTAGATCTCCCCCCCCCCACACCCCTTCTTCTCTAGAACACATGGTGGGTGGGGTTTCAGTTTCTGAATAGTGTAGCCATTGCTCCTCTCTTCTTTCAAGGCATCGATAACAGGTGGCCATAGCTCAGTGGCTCAGTGTTGGAGTGAAGTGTTTTGAGATGGTCTTGGCCTAGAATCAGTGGTGATGCAAGGGTTCGGGACCCTCCTCTTCTTATTCAACTCTAGTGCGGGTGGTGGTTTGATCCTCTTCATGTGGTGCAAAATATCGATGGGACTCCTCTAGTTCAGGGAGGCGAAAACAGCAAAGTGTGGTTCTCATCCGAATCTTCAATGATTTTCTCAACCTTCATTAGAAGTTGCGTGATTTTACGGGTCCACAGGTCTCCAATTCTGGAGAATCAAGGTTTGCAGATCTCAATAGATGAAAACATCTGTCTTTAGCGGTGGTGAGAGGTTTTCAGATATGGAAAGAAGGAATGGTTGCAGTGATGGGAGTATGGGGTTTTCTGTGGTATTTGGGTTTTATGGTGGTGATTTACGGTGGAATAATTGGTGTGCAGTAGTACCAAGGTATGGAACTGGTTTGGGTGAAACCGTGAGGAGGTGTTGTAGGGGGTTACAGTGACTGTGAAGGGAAACAGTGTTTGGAGTTGAAATAATTCCAGTGAAATGGTAGCAGATTGAAACAGTTTCAATGCTTGATGTGGCACCATAAATGGGATACAGTCGCATGAGTAGATATGGTGCCACCATTTCCCAGAAACGTTGGCAAAAGAAAAATAAAATAACAAACAGACAATCTCACAACAAAACAAACAAAACTAAATTTTGAAACTACAGAAGGACTTACAGTAATAAACAAATAATTAAAAAAATTATTTTATTAATTAAATATTATGAAATCAAAATTAAAATTAAAATTTAACGATTAAAAGATAATTAATATTAAAAATAAAGACATAAAATATTCAAAATTAAAATTAAAAAACAATTTATGACTAATTAATTTAATTTATTTAATAAAATTTAAAGGAAATTAATTAAATTATTAGTTGGTAGAAAATAAAAAAATTATAAGATGGAAAACAAAATAAAATGACTAAATAAATGAATATAAAAAATACAATGTTTGGTTATAAAATATCCTTAAAGTAGTTATTATATAAAAAAATCAATAAATAAAAGTTGAAATAGTTAATAAAATTGTGTTATTTAATTAATTAATATTTCAAATATGAAATTTCAAATTAAGAAGTAAGATATTTAAATAAAAATAAATTGATTAATTCATTAATTAACTAAAAAATTCAAATTATTAAACAAAAAGGCTATAACCACTATGGTACATAAATAATTATTATACTATAAAAATAAAATAAAAGTAAATTTATTATTTAAAAGTTTAAAAATACATTAGTTGTTAAATTGATTAATTAATATATTTAATATTAAAAATACAAAACTATTAATATTTAATAATAAGTGGAAAAATAATTAATTAAATCATTAAAATTTAATTAAAAATATGTGGAAAATTATGTGAAAATAAGGCCACATCAAATTCCCACACAACTAAGTATTTTTTTCCTCAAATAATCTCATGCTTTATTATCCCTGAAAATCATAAACGTGTGTATTATTTTTCAAAAAATATAACATGTCAAGTAGTTTGAAATAGAGGATATAAACATGTCAATAGACTTTTTGAGAATTTTCAAATATTGTCTTTCCTTAACAATATCTTAATAATATTCAAGAAAGTATTGAATATTCTATCAATGAAGGCATCCAACCTCATATGTGAACCTTCCTAGTGAAATACTTCTAATTAAGTTTAAGTACTAAATTCAAGAGTGATTAAGGGTAAAAGTCTATGGAATTAAGAACATAATAGTAGCAACTTTGTACAATGACTTTCACCCTAGTTCCAAATTAAATATTTTTATTTTTGAATCACCTTATTGATACAACCAAAACGAATCCCATATAATCCCATTTTCCCCTTCTTTATTCATTGTTCATCATTCCACTCACCTTAGTGAACCCTTTTTTACCCTAGACACATTATTTAATTTTTTCCAAAGGCATGTGTCATGTTCTTACCACTGTGCATATGCACTTATTCAAAGTGTACAAAGGGCTTATAGTAAACAGAAATGAACCCAGTATCTAGGGTCTTAGAGATTCACTGTGGGATTCCAAATACCTAGATTACTATAGTTTCAAAATATTTATATAAAAACCATTTATCTTAGATCACGAAGGTGATTGTTTTTAATAGTTTAAAGAAAGTGAGTCCCCTAGGAAAGAGTTCAAACTTCTAGTTCCAAAGGGTATGATCTCAACTCCACAAACAGTTTACCCATATCACTCTCAAAAGTAGTTCCTAAATAAAATATCCATAAAATCACTAACGTGTTCACTCATAAATCATCCACCCACATAAGTCTCATTCATAAAGAAAATCTTAACTACCTGCAAGGTACTATCCTTATGAAAATCCCATTTGAGTACGGTGCAAGCCTAAAATTGTGCCAGAATTCTGAAAATTGTAACAATTTTTTCCAAAAACCAAAATAAGTGTTTGTGGGGATTGAAGGGATTTCAATTAAGAATAGTTTAGCTTAGTCAATAATTAACCCCCTCCCCCACACTTAAACCCAAATTTTTCCCCAAAGTTGAATTAAAAGGTAGAGAAGAACAATTTATCAATTAAAGTTAAAACTATATTTTCAATTCAGTAGATTAATGACATGAATAGGGTCTCATTAAAGTTCACAGAATTTGTTCTCTATAATAAATAACTTAACATCAAGTTCACCAGAAAGTAAATGAATTACCATTATGTCCAGTGAATAATCTTTTCAATAAAGTTCAATCAGAGCATGTAACTAATGGGTTCCCAATGAAAGAGGGTATAAACCTGTTCATAAAATATGATTTAAATACATTTACGATTTGAGCAGAAAAATTCATGCTATATTCCCTACAGACTAATGAAGATTCAATTAAACACTAGAACCAGCAACTATGTAACCCACCCACCCCCCCCCCCACACACACACACTTAAGTTCAAGGAGTGAGTTTTTTTAATATATCAATGAATTTCTATTTTAAAAAAGTGGTGCATGAAGAATTTTATTTAACACACCAGCACAAGTAGAAAAAAAATTAAACAAACAGAATGTCATACATCAGATTTTTAGTACAAGCTAAATTTTTTAAAGAATCATGTAGAGCCGAATTTTTCTAGATAAATAGGAGAATAAAATGAACATAGAAGTATAAATGAAATAAATTAACTAAATAAAATCTTGTAAAATTTTGATTAGGGTAATTCCACTCCTTAATGAAACCAATCAGTAGCATCCTAAAAATAATAGAGCACAATGAAAAGGTACACATATCCAACCAAACACATAGCATGAATAGCATCAAGCAGTTTTTTTATTCAAAGTAAAAAATGAGACAAATAAAATGGAAAAATTAGAAACATGGGTTGGCTCCCATGTAGTGATAAATTTAATGTCATCATCCAAAAAAAATTAGAAACTATTTTCAAGCGTAATAAAGGCATCCAATCCCTTTGGTTGTCCTTCAAAATATAGTTTAACTCTCTATGCATTAAATAGCATGGGTTTATTCTATTCACCTACAATTTATATAGCTCCATTATTAGGTACTCTAACAACTATAAAAGGTCTAGACCCCTTAGAATTATGTTTTCCAATAAATATTTTTATTCTATAATTAAATATAATGACCTTGTGTCCAGGTTGGAATTATTTGGTTTGAATGATAGATTCGTGAAATATCTTAGTCCTCTTATTATAAATCATTTAATTATCATAAATATCAATCTTTATCTCATCTAAATCCCTCAGCTCAAGCAGTCTTCTCTCACCAGCACTCTTAAAATCAAAATTTAGAGCCTTAACAGCCCAATATGATTTATCTTGCAACTCCATAAGAAAATGAAAACACTTTACAAAGAACATCCTATATGGATACATCCATATTAGGTTCTTGAAAGAAGTCATGTATTCCCATAAAGCTTCATCCAATTTAAGATACCAGTCTTTCCTAGAATGTAACATGGTTTTTTCAAGAATTTGTTTCAATTATCTATTAGAAAATCTCAATTGTCCACTGGACTATGGATGATAAGGAGTTCTAGTCTTATGAACACAACCATAATTTTCCATCAAAGCCTTAAAATTTTAATTCTTTAAATGAGTTATTTTATTAGTAAGGATTTTAGGAATCCAAATCAAGGAAATATGGTATTTTTAACAATATTTATTAGAGAGTTGGTCTAATTTTTTGGTAGTGTCGCTACCTCAACCCATTTTGAAACATAATCAATAGCCAGAAGAATATACTCATTTCCATGTGATGATGGAAATTGAACCATGAAATCTAAACCCCATAGAACAAAAATCTCTACTTATATATTGCCTTTTGGGGTAACTCATGTTTTCAACCAACATTTCCTCTCCTTTGGAACTTATCATAACCAACCACATAGCTCCAAGCATCCTCAAAAAGGGTGGACCTATAAAACATAGATTGAAGGACTTTCTGAATTGTCCATTCACCACAATTTTGACCTACCCAAGGTGAGGAGTGAGAACTCTAAAGATTAGGAATCATCTCTTCCTCAGGAACACACCTCCTAATAATACCATCATAAAATCTCCTAACCAACATAGGGTCATCCAAAAGGTATTATTTAAGATCAAAAATAAATTTTTTCCCTTTTGTTATTGGACAGATCTTTGGGAAAGAATCTATATTCTATAAAATTGGGAAAATTTTCATACCATGCAAACTACCTAACTGACACAGTGAGAATTTTTTCATCAGGGAAGGAAGATTCGATCTTTCTTGGATCTTCAGAATGGGTATGAAGAATCCTAGAAAGTTAGTTAGAAACTAAATTTTCATCTCCCTGTTTATCCCCAATCTATAAATCAAATTCATGTAGCAATAAAATCCATCTAATCAACCTGGGTTTGGTTTCCTTCTTCGATAGAAATTATTTTAATGCAGAATGATCAGTGAAAATAATGACTTTTGTTCCAAAAATATAATGTTTTAACTTCCCTAGATAAATCACAAAAACTAATAACTCATTTTCAGAAGTAGTGTAATTTATTTGAACTCCATCTACCAGGATACAAGCATAGTAAACCACATGTAATTTCCAATCTCTCCTATGTCCAAAGAAAACTCTAACATACATATCACAAGCATCACACATAAGTTAAAAAGGTAATAATCAGTCAGCTTTAGTGATAATAGGTGATGTAGTGAGTTTTTTCTTAAGAAGATTAAAATATTTCAAATAGTTTTCATCAAAATTTAAATGTGCGTCCTTAACTAGAAAATAAAATAAGGACTTAGTTATTTAACAAAATACTTTGATAAACTTCTAGTAGAAACTGGAATTCCATATGAAACTTCTAACTCCTTTTAAATTTTTAAGAGGTGAGAGTTTTTGAATGAATTCTATCTTTTTAGTGTCAACTTCCAGACCCCTCTTTGAAACTTTATAACCTAACAAAATACCATCTGGGACCATGAATTGACACTTTCCCCAATTAATCACAAGGTTGGTTTCAATGAATCTCTCCAAAACTAAATCCAAATTTCTTAAACCTGTATTAGAACTACTACCCACAATGGAGAAATCATACATGAGAATATTTAAGGTCATAACAATCATATCAGAAAAAAATAGTCATCATACACCTTTGAAAGGTAAATGGAGCTCCACACAACACAAAGGGTATCATCCGGTAAGAAAATTTCTGAAAGGGGCATGTGAAAGTAGTCTTCTTCTGATCCTATTGAGTAATAAGAATATGGTTGTTACTAGAATACCCATCCATGAAATAGAAAAATTCATTCCCAGAAATCCTCTCAAGCATTTGATCAACAAAGGGAATAGAAAAATGGTCCTTCCTAGTGGCTAAATTAATCTTCCTATAATCAATACAAACTCTCCATTTTGTGGATTTCCTAACATGAATTTCATCATTCTTTTCATTTTTGACAACAGTGAAACCTCATTTATTAGTGACAACCTAGACTGGGCTAACCCATGAACTATCATAAATAGGATAAATTATACCAGTATCTAGCAGCTTGATCACTTCCTCTCTCACAACTTCTTTCATGTTTGGACTTAACCTTATTTGAAACTCTACCCAAGGATTATGGTTTGGCTTGATAGGTATATTTTTCATGTTAAATGAGGGACTAATGCATTTGATGTCAGCTATGGTCTAGGCTATAGAATATTTTAATTCCTTAAGAACATTCAACAATCCCACTTATTGATTTTCATTTTTCTCAGCTAATATTATAACAGTAATTGTGAAATTTTCACCCATGAATGAATATTTCAAATGTGTAGGATGTTTCTTATGTTTAAGAATGGGTGGTTCAACACAAGATAGAATAATATTGGGCCTAGGAGGACCATGGTCATCAATATATATCTTGTAAGGATTATAAATAGATGAAATATTTCTAATATCATGTTCAGTTTTAGACTTTACAGTGTTTCTCTCCCAAGTGGGTAGCACACTATCCAGATTTTCTAGTTAAAATTTTTCAAAATCTAATAAAGTAGAAGAATCATATTTTTCAATCATCTTTCCCTCAACTTCATCAAAACTTTCTGAATTAATACTAATAACAGAAATAATTTCTAGATCACTAAATTATTCTTCAAATTTTGAAGCATAAGAAAATACTTTAGTAGAATAAAAAACTAGACAGTTTTCCAGTTATGGAAAAATTTTAGACTCTCAGTCTGAGTTGATTCTTCACTTTGTGAAACAAGAAAAATAGAATTTCCAACATCCAATTTGATTTCTTCAATAGAGGATTGTTTTTCAGATTCTTAAAAATTTATATTAGAATATTCATCTTCAAGGAAATCTATCTTTGAGTAATTTTTAGAAAAATTTGGTCTCTTAATATTATTAAACACATTGAACTCTTCATGTTTTTATCCTATTTTGAAAATCTGGTGACCCTTAGAGACATCTATAACAGCACCACCAATGTCCAAGAAGGGCCTAACCAAAATTATGGGAACCTCTTGATCACACATCATATACAAAACTAATAATTCTGTAGGAAAAACAGCTTTCTTAACCCATCTAAGAGATCATCTTCCCTACCATGATGAGTAAAATATTGGTCTACTAACTTCAATATGAGTGTAGTGGGTTAATGATCACCCAGCCTCAACTGTTGAAATAGTGAGTATGGGAGTAGGTTTTTAGTGGAAACTACATCGCAAAGATAGGTGATCTAATCTAAATTTCCTAGGGTGCAGGGGATAACAAAGCTTCATGGGTCTTTTAGTTTGGGTGGGATTTTCTTTTGGAGCACAGCACTGCACAATTCAGAGAGGCTATAAGTGGAAAATTATTTAAGGGTATTTTTGTTTGAAACAATTTTCTTAAGATATTTCAAATAATAAGATATTTTAATTGAATCTTGTATGAATTGAATGTTCACTTGATGTTTTGAAAAAAAAGGTAAGGAACTAAAGAAGTTCATCCTTGGTGTTTCTTTGAGGCTTAGGTTTCTTTGAGAATGGGATGGGTGGGGTAATGTTTTTGAGAACAGTTGGAATATCCTTGATTTATTTATCTTATTTTTCTTTTCTATTATTCTTTTGATTTATAGATGAATTTGCAACATTATTTTTAGGTGAAAAAATCAAATGGTATTCATTTTCAGCTGCTTTTTCATAGTTTCCAGATTCAGAACAAAGAATATTTTTGTTTCCATATTCAAACAGCTTCTCATCTTGAGAATTTTTTAAGTCTCTTTTAGAAAGAGTTTCAATATTTATCCCACTTCTAGTTACAAAATTCATGATATTCTCTCTAGGATTATGTTCAGTAGATATTTAAATTCTACATTTTCCCCTAGAAGTAGCATCTTGGGGAAACGACCCCATTTGAAATTCAAGATCATTCATTCATGCATCCATTTGAATTTTATCATAACCATTTTTTTCTTTTTTTCATCAAAAATTACAATAAACTATTGAAACATATCATTCACCTCTTCCTTAAAATTTGAAGATTCTGCCCTATGTTGAGATTGTGGTTGGAATTTCTGCATAGGAGGCTATTGGAATCTAGAAGAGGTAGCAGGTCGAAGAACTTCCTACTCCCTCCAAGAATGGTTTGGGGGATTCTTATACCCCAGATTAATGTTAATGGAAAATTGGTCATCCCTAGGCTAGATTATTGGATCTTAGCAAGTAAAGTTTGAATTTTCAAGAGGTTGGATAGGCATGAAAAATTTTAGACAGAAATTCTCAGTGTATCCAAACATACCACTCTAGAAACATTGTTCCCTATGATATTGATTCTGGTGTTGATATATTACATGATTAACAGATTGTTTGGAATTATAGTTCATTAATGATTGAAGTTGTTTAGTTATTTCATCTAGATTGTCTTGATTTTCATTCATTCAACTCGATCTAGTATTGACATTATGATTTCTATTTACTCTCTTTATTCTAAAATTCTTATGTTGATAGTTTAAAGAATGATTGTTAAAATTTTGTCTCAACTCTTCATCATTTTTGTCATTGTTATTACCCCCAGTAGCTTGATCAACTTGGTTATTTCTAGAGGAGGATAACCATTCATAGAAGTTATACATGAGAAAGTGGGATAGGAGTTGATTATGGAGACACTACCTAAGCAGGTCCCTAAATCAATCCCAAGATTCATGAATGGCTTCTCCATCCTATTGATAAAAACTAGTTATCTTATTTATATGTTCTATATTTAATCTTTGGGGATAAAATTTCAAAATTAATGAATTGTATACATAATCCCAGTTCTCATATATGTTTTCATCTATACTTAGAAACCAGTTCCTAGCATTCCCTTTAAGTAAAAATGGGAAAACTCTCATTCTCATCTCATTTTCTGTGAGTCCTAGAAGAGGTAACTACTGAACAATGTTGTAGAAGTCTCTATTAAAGGCCATAGAGTCCTCCTTAGAGATCCAATTGAAGGTAGGATACAATGAAATATGGGACCATTTCAACTCATAATTTTTTTCTCTAGGACTAAGTCTAATAAAAGAAGGGTTGCTTGAAACATGAGGGATTTGGAATTCCCCCATCTTAGACCATTCATTTTATAATAGTTATTACTGGAAGTGATGTTGATTGTTTGGGGTAGTAACTCTCTCATCTAAATTTTCCATTTTAGTTTTCTTTTTTCTTCCTAAGAGAAGATAGGTGTTTATCTAACTCATAGTTCAGGAGTTCAAACCTATCAACAGTAGATCTAGTGCTCATGCAAAATATATCAACAGTTGAATTCAGCAAAATAGTACACTGTATAAAATAGTAGAACTAAACAAGAAAAAAAGTAATATAAAATTTAAGTATAGTAAAAACCATAACATAGTAACACATAGAAATTGAAAAAACTAATTTTTTAAAAAACATTTTTCAAATTTTTCAATTTTTTGGGGTGTTTTAGGTGAATTATTCTTGAAATTTAATTTAGAAAAGTAATGGCTTGTTCCTTCCCCTGCAACGTTGCCAAAAACATGAAAATAATATCATTTAAATCAGGTCAATGTTTAAAATTTACGTTTTCCTACAACTATAATCTAGTGGCATGTATGGTCAAACCCACGGTGAAAAAATATTACCACTTTTCTTTGTAAACTTTTGAAACACCACATTGTTGTCAGTGGTGTGAAGACTTTTTATATTTTTTATATTTTTTACTTTTCCATTTTTTTATATATTCATTTTAATAAAGCTAAATATTGATTAAACAAAAATAAACTAATAGTTGAATGAACTAATACACAAAAATAGTGAATAACACAACAACAAGATAATAAAATGAACAATCAACAAAAAAAGTCCAGGGAAAAACTATTCTAATAGTATTGAAAGGATTCTTAATAACTTAAATGTTGTTGAAATGTACCACTGTAAAAATAATGACTTAATTCCCTCACCATGGGATAAGCCAAAAAGATTGACCAGTCTTGAAGTTTTCCACTCCAAGAAAGTTCAACTGGGAGTTTAATATTTGAAAACAACAACAGAAATTACTTTCTATTAGTTATGAAGTTTTCATTTTGAATTACATTTTTTAGAAAATTTATTCACAGTCATTCTCACTAAAGGATCTTGGAATTGAAAATCTAATTCTAGTGGCATGATGTAGTTGAATGAATTCAAAATTGATCTCATTGATCAGTTCTGAGCTCATTTAAATTATATGGGAAAATAATGATAAAAGATAGCCAATAGATGTAGAAATTCCCCAAACAAAAATATTTATCCTAACATCATCTATATTATGTAAACTGAAATCATTCAATTACAAAGAATGAAAATTGAAAAAAAAACAAAGATATATACCTCTACAAACTCATTATTTATCTCTAGGTCCTTAGGTATCTAAGAATAGTTCTCCAAGAAGTGTTCCAATGTATGCTCAGATCTTCTCCATTAGTGAGTGTGAATGTCTAAATCCAGAGTCATAGTATGGGAGTGTAAGTATCAAATCCCCCCATTCTCCATATCTCTGCATTCGTTTAAACTTTTTATCATTTATTACATGTCACCACAGCCTTCCACTGACTTCAGCTGGCTCCTCACATTTGCATGAAACACATGCTCTTCTCCAGTGAATCACACATCATTTTAGATTTTACCTCATAACTAACTTCTGGTAATTTCGTTTATTGAATTTTGATGGTATTGCATATCCCGCATGAACCTGCAAAACAGAGAACATAAATACACAGTTGGAGATATGATAATCAAATCTAATTTAATAATTTAAACAAAAGTAATAGATTTATTGCTATAATTTCTATTTAAATTATTAGTAAATATTTTAATTAATCCTTTAATTTAGTTAAATGTTATTATTTAATTATTTATTAATTATTATTAATGTTTTTATTTTAATTATTATGTTTATAATTTAATATTTATTTATATTATTAATATTATTAGTAATTAGTATTTATATAGTTTAAATTAGATTAATATTTAATTAATTAAATTAATTATGTTATTTTATTTAGTACTTTTAGTATTATAATTATAATTAACAAAAAATATAACTTGTAATTTAAATATTTTATTTAAATTTATTTATTATTTTATTTTAATTGTATTTAAAAGTTATTAAAAATATTTTATTTTAGATGATTTTAATAAATTAGTTCTATAACTGATTTTAGTATTATTATTTGTTATTTTAAATTTTATTATTATTATTAATGATTTTGTTATATTTCGTTATTATTTTTATTTTTATCATATTTTATTTATTAAATATAATTTTTTATCAAATTAGATCTTCTCCACCCCTCTTCTTCTCCATCGTGCATGGGGGTGGGGTTTCGATTTTTGAATAATATAGCCACTACCCATCTCTTCTTCCTCAGCCTCGATAGCAGGTTGCTACAGCTCAGTGGATCGGTGTCGTGGTGAAGTGTTTTGTGATGGCCCCAGCATGGAATCAATGACAGCACTAGGGTTAGTAATCCACCTTTTCTTGTTGGACTTTGGTCTGGGTAGCGATCTTCTCCTCTTCATATGGCGCACCATCTCGATTGGACTCCTCTTGTTCGGTGTGACGATGATGGTGAAGAGTAGTTCTCATATAGATCTCTGATTTGGTTCCTCAAAGAATGTTCTCAGATCGTCTAATCCATTTTCATTGGTTTCTTGAGTTGTTGGGTCCATCGGTCTCTACTTTTGGCAAATCAAGGGTTACAGATCTCAACAGATGAAAGAATCTGGCTTCAATGGCTGTGAGGTGTTTTCATATCTGGAAAGGACTGGTCATAGTGATGATAGGATGAGATTTGAGGTGTTATTTAGGTTGTATAGTGGTGATTTGCGGTGGACGAATTTCTATTCAGTGGCACCAAGTTGTGGAATGAGTTTGGGTGAAACTGTAAGGAGGTGTTACAAGAGGTTATGGTGACTGTGAAGGGAAACAATGTTATGAGTTAAAACAGTTCCAGTGAAGTGGTATTAGATTGAAATGGTGTCAATGCTAGATGTGGAACCATAAAGAAGATACAGTACTATGAGTAGAAATGGCTATATTGTTTCCTAGAAAAGGTTTCACAAGAAAAAAAAAAAAAAAGCAACAGTCGCATAAAAAAACAAAAAAAAAAGTAAAATTAGAAACTAAAGTAAGAAGTAATGTTAAAAAAAATTAATTAATTAATTAATTAAACAATTATCATGAAATAAAAAGTAAAATTAAAATTAGACCATTAAAATATAATTATTATTGAAAATAAATTATTAGAATAATCAAAAATCAAATTAAAAATCAATTTAGAACTGATCAATTTAATTTATTTCATAAAATTTAAATGAAATTATTTAAATTATTAGCTGGGAGAAAATAAAATAATTAAAGGATGAAAAAAAATAAAAATACTAAATAAATGAATAGAAAAAATTCAATGTTTAGTTATTAAAACTTCTTAAAATAGTTATTAAATAAAACATCAATAAGTAAATGTTGAAATAGTTAATAAAATTATGTGATTTAATTAATTATTATTTAAAATACAAAATGTTAAATTCAGAACTTAGTTATTTATATGAAAATGAAGAGGTTAATCAAATAAATAAATAAAAAAGTCAAATTATTAAATAAAAATGTTATATCCACTAAACTAATTAAATATTTATTAGACTATAAAAATAAAATAAAACTAAATTAATAATTTAAAAGGATAAATTTACATAAATTGTTTTAATAATTGATTATTTAATATATTTAATTATAAAAATACAAAAGTATTAATATTTAACAAAAAGTGAAAACATAATTAATTAAATCATTAAAATTTTATTAAACAGATGTGGAAACTATGTGAAAATAATTCCACATCATGTCACTTGACTCTCTAGATGATGTCGATGAATACCATGATAATAATATAAAGGTGAATAATGATATCATTACACACTATCCATTAGATATATCTCACATATACCACCATTAATTCATTTCCAATTCCTTGAAACCATCTATTCCAAGGCCCTCTCATTGGAAGGATATATGTATAGTTTCACAACATACATAGAAACATTCAAAAGTACAGGCAAGTCGAAAATATAATATCAATTTTAATACAATTTATATAATGTCATAAAGTACAAACAAGTACTTAAAATTTACTATTATAATCCCATTTACAAAAAATATACTTTTCCTCTAAAAACATTTCCAAATCCATAATGAAAATGTTAATCAAAATCAAAAGGTTCCAAATGGGGCTTTGATTTCATTAGGGTACCAATCATTTTTCAAGCTTCCTAATAGGATAAGTTTAATATAGCACATCTAGGATTAACATTTGATGTCATTTTAAATATAAATATACATTTAGGGAACATCGCTAGTTTTTGTAAACCTTTGGGAGATGGATTGGAGAAGAGAAGGAAAATGGGAGAAGGTTGTTTTGAAAACTAGGGTTTCAAAATGAAATTTTTTTATGGAATTCTATTTATATGTGTCTATTCTTGTCAATATGTGAACCCTCATTACATATGTATATTCCCAAATCTGATCATATAGAGGGTAAAATAATTAAAATACCTAAGGTTAAAAATGGACCATATGTAACATAAGAACCAATCACAAGGTTCCTTACATAATTTTTAAATCATAAACATTTTCCAAAACAAACAAAAAAGATCAATTTTGAATGTTACCCTACTATCAAATCTCAAACAAGGTCTAACAAAATCTTATAATTAGTAAATTCCTTTTAAAATACCAATTATCACTTTATGAAACACCATGAATGTTTATATATATAGGAATAATTATATAAATACCTTTAAAACACATTATCAGAGATATTACATCATTAAAAATTCATAAAAACCCTTAAAAACCCTCATAATCACGAGAAACACATTTAAAAATTAATTAAAAAATATCAAGCATCCAATAGAATTTTTGGAATGGAAATTGAATAAAACACTAACTTTGTTATTGTGTGAATGAGATGAAACTAAAAGGTAAGGTAGAACCAATATGAAGATGAAAAATAAACACCATAACATAAAACAAATCACCTAACATAATCAATTACTCACCCTTGTATTTTTCCAAAAAGTAACCAATGAAAGAGTAACCAAAAAACCATGAGTGGGACTGAATAAAATGAGAAATTTTACCAAAACTCATTCAAATTATCATAAAAAAGGTGGAGTTATAATGGATGAAAAAGAGAAAAGGGTGGGTGGGTTTGGAAAATCCAAAGTGCTGTTATGTTGAGTGGGGGTGGAGAATAAAAAATTGGCGTTAATATGTGAGAGATTCAAACTTATAAAGTTATTTTTTATGAATCTGGGCATGTCGCATGATTTGGATACATAGTTTCCTAAAACATGATCCAACCATGGGAACCCTACTATAATTAATTATAACCCACATGGGATAGTGACATGTTTTATGATACCATGTTCCACCCATAAAAAAATTTGGATAAAATAATTGATCCTCTTACATGATTTCCATTAAGTTTCCCCTGAGAGTGAAAAATCCAAGCACCTTGGATAAGAAACCACCATTATGCCGCATGGATAATAATTTTAGTCAAATATTTTGGGCTAAACCATTTTCATACCATTCATTTCAACCCCTTAAAGAACAAAATGAACTAGAAATACCCTCTTCTATGACTATCTACATCATTTCTTTGCAAACCATGCACAATAAGGGAGCACATGAAAAAACCCGAACTCTCCAAAACTCAAAAATTCTCAGTGGTAACTCTAAAAAAACCTCATGAAAAATATAAAAAACGAAAAAATAATAAGTGAAATAAATTAAAATTTCCATTTGTTTTTGACAATTATCCCCATGAAAAAAACATTTTTACCATAGATAGCCACAAAGTCAAATAGAGAACAACTCTAGAACCTAAAACTAAATGAGTTCAAATGAAACCATGAACCTCAATTTGGCCTTTCAACTCCTAAGTAATAACCAACCTAGTCTATAGTAAATATAAGAATTTCGATTGTGGGTCTCCCCACTATTTTAAATTCTACCTACACAGATCAGCTTCTAACACATGGAGCTCTAATAGAAATAAATCCAACAAACATTAATCCAACCTTCATTTCATCATTTCCACAAAACATGAACATATGAAAAACCATTACAACCCAAAACCAGAGCTAATCCCAAAACGTATAAAAAATTACATTACAAAAATAAAAACCATATATTTATAAGAAAATGATACAACCAATATTTTTATAACAATAAATAAATCTAAATAATAATGAAAAGTACAATAGGGAAACATAAACCATTACCACATCATCATTTGTGGGACTGTGGCTTGAAAATACCCATAAATATTATTATCTTCATGATGAGATTAAAACTAGGGCCTATGGGAAGATCCCAGGTTCCTTGAAGCATATGTTTCCCTATATTCAGGATTTGGCCACCTCTATCAGTGAAAACCTCTTCGGGTGATGTGACTTGTAGAACATCTCTAGATGACCTAAACAACCACATAATTAACATATCATTGGTAGATTACAAAAATGAGGATCGGAATGCCTAAATTGATCACAATGAAAAAATAAGATCAAGGTACTTGATATATGAGAGTTAAAAACTTACAAGGGAGACTCCTCAAAAATAGGTTCCTTTGGTACATACATCTCATCACATGGGAAACCTTCACAAGTTCCATGAGAAACCTAATATCTATCTCTATATATAGCACTCTGGGGAAAACTCAGCCAAAATAACATCATCTACTTTCTTCACAAACATAAATTTACTAGATGAGATAAAAAATCCTTAATATCATAAAAAATACCCCAGATAGAGATAGGATACTTCAGATAATCTTTTGATTATATCTTCTCATTAATGGAAACCAACTCCTTAAAGTTGTTCAAAATGTATTTAACCACATATAAATCATGATGAACACTAAATAGATCTACTAATTTCCATATATTTACCTCCTCTCATATTAAACATTGTATTAATGTGGTCAAAATGAATTTCAAAGGAATCAAAACATGTAGTGATGATAAGATGATCAATTTCCACTGATTAAAACATAGATCCCCAAATAAAAGTATAACAGTTCATGATCTCAATGTTTTGGGAGTTCCCCAATTCCTAAAAACATATTTTTCTTCTTCATGACATCCCTTATCTTCTAATGGACATCAATCACAATGGAAAACCTGTAACAGTGGAGAAGTCAAATAGGAATATCTATCAGATACTATAGTTGATAGAATTCCAAGAAAATAAATAGTCTCTTCCAAATAGATATTTCCAATATCATTTACATTGGTTGTATCATGAAGGGTAATATGGGAGCTTATTTAGTCACAGATTGATCACAACCCATATCATATTATTCATTCTCTATGTATGTTAAAACACAACCATAGAGTCCCTATAGATCTCATCCCATTTCCATGTTTTCACTGGAAGGGGCTTATGAAAACTCAAAGGCCTTTGGTTCTCAATCTTGACATGTTGGCATGTATAACAATGAGAGAAAAAAAAATAAGTAATTTCTTATCTCATACCTTCCCAATAGAACCATCACCACATTTTATATATTATCATAGTGGTTTATGGGTTTACTTCTCACTTAAAGTTATGTAAATCCACCATATCAATTTTCTATACCATTAATGGTAAAAAAATATTTTGAAATCATTGAATAACATCTGTAGAGAAATACCACTCAGTAATAGTGTCCCCATCATAAAGTGATTCTATATTATTATGGAACTCATAATCAAAATGTTTTTCATGAATAATCTTATCAAAAAGGTTGGAGGTCAACTAAACATTAGAAAATAACTTTATACCCTAATTCCTGAAATCTTATATGAAACTATGAAAAGATATACATCATGCTCTAATATTTTGATGATTATTTCATAGATTGTGTTGGGTGTTTCCTGCTCAAATCCTATACGATGACATTCCCTTTCACTAGATTAAAAGCTATATCAAATTAAAAACATTATATCTACTCAACTAAATTCTTCTTGAGAAGATTCAAACATTTTTTATAGAAGATATAACACAATCCATTATGGTATAATAACACAGTTAACATTCCTCTGAAAAGTTAATGCTTCTAAATATTTAGCATTTGAATCAAAACTATGAGTTCAATTTCATGTGTATGATAATTTTTCTTATATGGACTAAGATTTCGAGAAATTTATTCAATGACATTATAACCTTGCATGAGAACATAACATGATCATAAACTTGATTCATCACAAAAGACTAAATAACCCTTTTGATCAAGGTAAGAGTCGTCAATAGTGCTGATTTCAAAAGATGTTTTATATCAACAAAATAACTCTATAATTTTTCATCAAGTAAGTAATTAATCCTATCTATGTTAGAGCATTCATTAGTTAATACATCATTTATAAGACCTTTACAATCTAGTAATATTATCCATCTATACCCAAGAATCATTGAATCTCAAATAAAATGTTATTCTTGTGTCATAACTACTTTAACCATATTGAGGATCAACTGTTTTACCTTATCCTAAAACCACATGTCACACGAACTATACTTAATGAATCCATAAATAAAATTTTGATAGCTTGGAATAGATTCTTATATTTATAAACAATTATATAACTAAACTAAGATGTCACAAATGATCCTTCTTGGGCATATTGTGAATAGGTATTTCATCCACAAAAACCACCACAAAGGTCTCTAGATACTCATGGAAGATCATTTTAATTAAATAAGAGGAGATTATAAGAGAATTTTTTAGACCAAATGGAATTACAAGGTTCTCATAATGGCTATAAATACTCCAAAAGGTGGTTTTATGAATTTCATATTCTTTGATTGTCAACTGGTGATAGCCAGATCGAAGATCAATATTCGAGTACCACTTCACTAATTTCAAATATTTAAATAGATAATCAATCTGTTCCAAAAATTTAATTTTCTTTTCCTCAACTCTATTTAGTTTTCGGTAATCAAAATAAATCTTATGTGACCCATCCTCATTTTATGAAAATAGAATATGCACCTCCCAAGGTGAATTTCTCAGGTGTAGAAATCCTTTCTCTTATTGGTCATCCAACTAAGTCTTAGAATCATTAATTTCAACCAGTTACAAGTAGTAATAAGGAATAGATATTGTATGGGTAACTAGAACTTAATTGATAGAAATCTATACCTCTCTTACCAATGGAAAACCAGATAATTTAGAAGGAAAATCATCTGGAAAACTTGATGACAACTAGAGGGACATTATCACTCACGGATTATCACTATAGATTAAAATAAAACCCAGATATTCCTATCCCCAACTAAATATATGTAGGTTTTACTCCTATTAAACTTGGTTCAAATTCACCCTTAATGATACAACACGCCCTATAAAGTGCATTAAAGAAGACCTGCCAATGAAAGTCATCAATTCATGCTTTATAATAAATAAGATATTCCATATCAAATATGGCATAAAAAGGCTTCATGTTATGAACTAGAAAATCAAAAGAAAGATCAATTTATGATAAAGATAATACATACGTAGGAAAATAGATACCCTTCTCTCTCTTTATTTTAATGGGTGTAGTAATATCAAACATATAAGATAATATCTCCATAGGAAGATTAAGAAGATTCAAAATATGAGTTGAAAAAAATAAATGAGATACAAAAATATCAAATAAAGAAGTCACTAATAATAAAAATATAGTAACTATACCTCTCACTATCATTATAATCGTATATGATTCCTCTGGATATGCTTTCACTTCATAATGAATCTTTGTTCTAGTTTCATATAGCTGGAAACCCGTAGCCCTTAACGTTTCATATTGAACCGTAGTAGCATTATTATGGATGATCTTGTGAACAACATGGATTAGCATAGACAAGAACGAACTCCTACATGTTACCTAAGCATCTATTGGATCCAAATACATTGTATACCTTAGAGAAAATCCATTTTGAGGGACCAGGATTTTCACACTAGTAGAAAATCAAAGGGCCTTGGCTAGGCACTACATGAGGTGTAGAATAACCCTACTATCGAGATCCACCATGAGACTCGTCATGTTTACTCTTCCCTATATAGGAAATCATAGTAAGGAAACTAGGATAAATGGGACTCTCAGCAACCCTAGAATATTGGCCAGGTCCATACCACCCATTAATGCTCTATCCAATACATCAACATATAAAGGGATATTCAGCAATAAAAACTCTGAATGAATATTCGATCGAAGTCCCACCTTGAACTGTATAATATTCATCTTATCATTTGATATAATTTCAATTATGAACTGTAAAATTTCAACAAAGTAATTTTAATATTCATTCATAGTCCTATCATCTTTATCAAGCTCAAAAAACTCTATATCCTTATATAACACCTACATTATGGATATAACAAGTCAGTGACAATTAAATTAATGTCTATATAGAATAATCACTCATGCTTGTTCACCATCACCATAATGTCCCGCCATCTCTTGGAAGGTCCCTCTAGTTTTAAGGTTACACATTTAACCTTGATATAATCAGGATCTTGCAAGAACTCAAAAACAGATTGAATTTTCTCATCCAATCCTCAGTCTATTTGGGATTTTTTAAGCCTTGGAACACTGATTGATTTAGATGAAGGAATTCCTGAGCATGAATCCGGAATTCATCCCTCTAAGGATCAAAAAATGGAACCATAATGGGAATGGTTGAAGGTTCCTATCCATTAGTACGGACAACATGCAAAACAACTTAAATCATATTCAGGTCCATGGAAGATGTTCCTCACTATGGTTCATCATTATCTTCCTCCTCGATCCATTTTTAACATATTCTCATAGGAACGTTACTATATAAAAACAGGAAATTTCATTTAAGATATTACAATGTTACACAAAACAACACTCAAGAAATATGAACTGATAAATTAATCATATCATATAGATAAATAAGATTTGGATTTCAAAAAACAAAATAACAATCGTGGGAAAATTATAAATAATCATCAAGGAATCTTTCCCAAACTACAGCTAGTGAAATAAGCCTCATTGCAATGAGATGAGGCCAGGAACTCATTCAAAACTACCTTCTAAATCCAAATAAGCTCACACAACTTTATAGTTACATCAAATAAATATGATTAACTTGTCCCATTGATACAAATTTTTCCCAAACCGAATCAAACACCCCAGTATCCTGACACCCAAGTCAATCCTAACATGGCCTAAAGGGAATTTCAATCCACATGGGCTAATAACTAGCACCTGGAATCATACTAGATAAAGGTAGAAATAGTTTTTACACCAATTTTACATAAGAAATAGATATAAGTTAGAATTATTAAAAGAAAATATTATTGAGATAAAGTTACCAGAAGTCAAATAGGTATATAAAAAAATATGGTAGCCTAAAAGTTCTAGAAAATTTAATGATTACAGCCCATTTCTGAATAGAAAATGTAACTGAAATCCAAATGATCAAAATTAATTACCACCTCCAATAGTTTCTTTCCCCTTTCTCAAAACTGGCAGGAGGAAATACATAAAAACTTGAAGTATAAGGTAGGGTGTGAGATAAAATCCCAATAGGGTATCACCATGGATTCTATAATATTATACCAATAAAAATAAAATACATTCTATCAATATTAAATAATACAGTAATGGAAATATAGTTTCATCTTTAAAATAACATGATCATTTCAACTAATGGAAACATTTCAAAATAGTGGATTAATAAAAAAATTATATAAACAATTTATTTCAATTCACAAGAAATATATGAAGAAAGATTAAATATAATGGAATATATATAAATATAACCAGAAACTATAATCAAGTTCATCTATCAGGATGTATGATAGTTCTAGGTTATGTGATCCCCAAAAACTTGAATAGGTTATCATGGAAATATATGTACACACATCCCTCAGACTTTATTCTAATATGAATCATTATCATCCCCTTAGGTATGTGACCATCTAAACTATTTTATCATAGAGTTGTAAAGCATAAATATAGTGTGGTACAAAATAACCCACTAATTAACTAGGATTTAATTTTCTCAAACAATAATCAATAATGGGTAAACTATTTAAAAACTCTTCAAAATACAATTTCCCCATTTTCCATATCAATATTCCAATTTCTCATTAAAAACCAATACATGGGATTTAAATAAATTATTCCTTTTTCCAAGATAAAAACATTAGGTTCTTATCAAAAACAATTAGTCCATTTTTATCAAATAAAAATTTGAAATCAATTCACAAACAATTTTCATAATTTAATTCCATGAATTAAAAAAACCATTTAAAAAATTTCTACAACCACACCACGATTTTTTATAATTATGGCATTTTCCAAAATTTCATTCCAAACCATTATAAAATCCCAATTCATACCAAATTGGATTTTTAGGATTTATTTTAAAGCAATTAAAATGATCAGTCAAGTCGAGGATAAATTAATTATCATAATATACACAAAACCACCTACCCTAGGTTTATGGTATCACAAAACATAATGCCTACAACATGAAACTCTAATGAAGAATGTCAAAAATAAATATATGACAATAAAACCTAGTGTTAAGATCTAAAACCATATATATTATATCCTTCGACAACACTGATATCTAAAAACCTATGGAGGAGAAATGAATAGTGCAAAATAGAAGGAACAAAATAAAAACTATAACCAAGAAAGGATCCAATAATGATCAAATAGATTTTATCCCAACTTGAGAGAGTTTAGATGTGCCAAAATGGGTCCTTGGGATCCCGCCCAACCTAGAAAGTCATGACATCCTAAGTTAGGGTTGAGTGGGGTTCCAAAATTTGTTTCAAGTAAATTTAAAAATAATCAGAATAAAATATTTTAGCACACACAGTTTCTAAGAGGAGGCCACATTTTGTGTCAAATCATATTCCCTAATCATGATCCCCTCTAATTTGGTGCCCCATTTCTACTAGGTGGTTCCACGATTTCTGATATTATGCACCAACCATGAAATCCCGAACTACCCATGTTTATGCTTCTTACACTAGTAGGGTGCATGGTTTTTAAAAATCACATGCCAACCATGCGTAGCTCGAGCCAAAAGATTCAAAACAACACCTGAAGCACCCCTAAATGAGACCCCACCAATTCTTGATCAATTGATAGGTTGAAGGAGTTCCTAAAAATAGTTAATGGATGCTATATAATTTTAAAAAACTGGATTTAATATTTGGAGCCATCATATTATTATTATCTAACAATTTCAGCCTAATTTTTGAAAAAAAAATAATAGTTAATATAGTAAAAATTAATTACCATAGTTGAGGTAAATAATTGATTTATTGGGTATTATAATAAAAATATAGTAGTTTAAATCACCTTAACACATGTCTGAAATATATTAGATAGACATATTTATACCCTAAAATGTCTAGGACTAAATAATAAAACATTTTTAGCCTTCATTAATTTGAAAAATTTGGGTACACAATTTACATTTCATTGAATTACACATGACCCACTCACCTAAATTATAAAATTCCAACTACTATCATATCTTATTCAAAATATCAAACACTTTTGGTTAGCCCATTACCTTCTAAAATCACTTACTAAATCTCGTACTATCCTTCTTGAATTCCTTATTTGGTAGAAATCCATCCTATGAATGATTTTCATGAAAACCTATATAGGTTACCCAAATAAAAGTAGGTTTGAACATTCATAAAGAGATTTGATACTTATGGTAATGAAATTATAGTATTTCTTTTATTTCTAGGATTTATATGAATATTCACAAATTATTTAAATTTTTTTGATGTATGTACTTCCCCTTATACATGTTATACCATGAATATCTATCTTTTAATGATATTTAATGTTTTATTTCATGATATAATTTATTATGTGTTATGATTCAAAAAATTAATAATGTGGTATGGGATTTCCATTCCCTCATTTATTTCTAGGAGACATATAGAAAATTCCCCACTATTTTAATTTTTTTCTTATATACTACCTGTTTAAAATGATATATCATGAATATAATTATTTTTATGAAATTTTAATGTTTCATTTCATGTTATTATTTTTTAGGGATTACAATAAAAATAATTAATAATGTGGTTATGGATTTATGTCTCACTTTTTACTTCTATAAGACAGATGAAATATTTATGACCTATTTCTTTTTATGTGGTTTTTTTACTTCCCATGAATGTATCTTATAATTCTTATTGTGGAAATTAAGGGGATCAAATATCAATTTAATCATGTCACTTTTAAATTGATTATGTTTTAAATGATTACCAATGTGGTAATCAATTTACGTTAAAATATTATCATCTATTGGGATTGATTATGATTAAGTCTAATGTGATTAAATATTATGATTGAAATTACAACAATTCTCATGATTTTTATTCTTCTCAATTTATTAAAGATATTATCATGAAATAGTACCATTTTTCCACTCCATGATTCTTATAATAATTGAGAAAATGTTTTTTAGAATAATTGTCATCATTTACCTCTTCTATCGAAAACTCATTCCCTTCCAAAACCATGTTTTCTTAAAATATTATGATTCTTTAATTGATTTATTAATTTTATTTTTAACACATGATTTAATTTTTATGAACTTTTTTCAATATAATTTTCTTTTTATTTTCCAAAATAGTCCAATTTTTATTTTATCCAAAATGTTAACAAAATCATTATTTTAACATGTATATCATTAATAGAATTTTCCACAATCATGAAAATTATTTTAATTTAAAATTATTTTTAAATAAATTTAATTTTAAAATAAATTACTTACTTTTTTCAAAAAAATATTTTCAATGAAAATTAATTTCATCATGAATTGTTATAAGTGATATTTATAATGATTCTTCATATTATATTTCATTTTTTGATTCATCATATTACATTATCGGAATGTGAACCAAGGATTCCATTATGATTCTTTATATGAATGGTGTATCCGGAAAATATGTCTATGAAACCCTTTTATCCTCCATAAGTTACACCATGATAAATTTATGTTGAACTATGGTTCTTTTTTAATGGGTTATTCTATGATGAAATAAAGAAATGATTATGAAACATATATAATTTCAATAGGTTATGATACGATGAAATGTTTATGAAACCCATTGCATTTTATGGGTATTTTTATGGTGAAATTTTTATTAAGTTATAGAACACACTAATATGATGTTCATTATGTGTTGTGTGGGACCTATATCTATCTCCAATGCATTGGGTAATGATTGGTAACTTGTGTAAATATTTTATGAGTGATACTAATTACATGATCAACATTTTATGTGTAATCATGATTACATGTTCACAAAATTATTCAAGAACCTAAATAAAATTCCCACATATGAATTTCATCTACGAATCTATTATCTATGATTTTTACATTATAATATAAAAATTATTCTCCAACTCAATATATTACCATATCAGAACCTGAGAGAGATCATGATTTTACATCCTATGCTGAGAAATGTTTAAAACCTCTCGGACACCAGTAAAATGATCTAGAAATATGATTAATAAAAATTCTTCCCAAGTTTCACATTTACATTAAATATTAAAAAATATATCTGATCTAGTTTGCTATGATTAATATGCTAATAGAATCACAACTGTTGAGACATATTTAGGAAAAACTTTTCATGAATTCTAGACTCCAAATAATGACATCAACAATCAATATATTATTTATACTGACCCTGAACTATAATAAAACATTAACAAGTATCTTAAATCCTCATTGATGTCTCCTAGTTGACACATGGTCCCATAAGAGATACATTTTCCCCCTCTTCGGAATAATGAGGTTACCTACCCGATCAACCATAAAATTCCATGAACGGATCCATTCTGATCGATAACTTTTAATATATTTTTATACAAAACATGATAATTACCATTTTTATCTATCTAATGATCCACAAAAAAATAATACGTAGGAATATAGAATATCCTCATGAATCTGAGTAGAATGCTCTGTATGACCTTCTATCTATGGATGATAAGTTTTAATCAATAAAAATAGATAACCCATATCAATTAATATATTCTTATAATACCTTAAATAAAACCTTTCATTCCCTTACAATATAATGGTTAAGATAATCCCATGAAACCTTATATTCTATTACACATATAGATTTTATATATACCTGTATTTTTTGGTGTTCCTAATTGGAAATAAATGAGTTGATTTCATCAACAGAACAATCAACTTTGAAGTTGTATTATTTTATCTTGGTGTTTGTTGAAGTCTAATATTTATTTCCATTGACACCTTTCATCATTTCCTAACTAACACCAAAAGTGTATGGAGTGTATTGAAATGATTCAGGAGATATGTGATTTATCTGATGGAAGGTGTAACATCAAAGCACATAATAAGAAATGGAATGCTTCATCCACTGCTATAAAGAACACTATATCATTTAATAACACATTTCCAAAGTACCAAGATGAGGTGATGATAAGGAACTATATAAATCATAAAACACTAAATTCCTCATGGATTAAGAGATGAAAAAACAATACCAAAAGTATAAACTAAAATCAAAAGGGATAGGGAAACAATAAATAGTCTCCCTGGTATATAAGGTTTAATTTATTTATATGAACTCATCATTCTGTTGTTGAAAATTTAGTATATCCCAATGGAGAGATGATGATATCTACATATTGTTCTGAATTTTGACTTATTCTTCCCCATATACTTATATTTAAAACTAATATAATATCCCCATAAGGTTCCAATTTTCCTTTGATACCAAGACAACATGTGGAGGAAAATTGTTACTAAGAGAATCTGAGATGAAAATATCCTACCCATGTGTGTAGAAAGTTTCTAAATATAATGTTAATTGATATTTCACACACCTCCATGGATTGAAATGCATGTACATATGGGAAATCATATATCCAAAATTCTTATGATAAAAAATGATCATGAACCAATATTCAAAATGATTGGGTCATAATCATGAATTGGATGCATAATTTAAGTGAGCTATAAATCATTAGTGGTGTAATTGTTAACATGTGTTTTAAGTCTACAAGATCCATATGACATAACATGATAATCTTACATAAGTACCCAACCCATACCAGAATGAAGAGTATCACAGTATCCACACCATTTATAGAGCTCAAATAATATAAAAATTGAGGATTATATGAGAATACATTTAATTTCATCAAAATAAGTTGTTCAATTTTAATACCATGTGAATTTAAATCCTTTTATTATAAAAGTATTAATGGGTGACTCCATGTTATATAAATCATTGATAAAATTTTGGAAATATTGAACTAATAGTTAAATGTTCAATATCTAGAAGTTGTTCCATGTCATATACCAAGACATGGCCACCTTCAAATTCTTTAGATCTACTGATGGACTATGTTAAAAAAATCATGTTCCTTAATAACATCATTTTCGGGTTCTATAAATTACATTTATAATGATTCTCAAAAGTGATTTTACAATATTGGTTCTCAAAAACAAGAATCATCTGGTTCCCATACACATTTTTAGATCTTGAATAAACTAGGATATAATCAACAAACACCATGAAAAAAAAATTCTTCATATGACTGGAATATCTTTTTTATCATAGAAATAAAACCATCATGATCATTAGGAAGAAAAAAATAAATCGCTAGGTACCCATAATGAACATACATTTTCTTGAACAATTACATTGGAATTATAGACATAAAACATATAAGATAATGATAACCTAATAAAACATCAATATTCAAAAACTATTTCTCCACCTTTAACTGGTCAAAAAATAATACACATGGGGAAGAGGATTTTTATTCTTAAACTTTACATAGTTCAACATTATATAGTCCACAAAAATATAATGTAAACCATTAATATTCATACAAATGATATAGGTGATGACCATGGTGAAACATTATGGAGAATAGGGGGCATCTTTTGAGATCCCTATCCATCACACTTTTGATTATCTTACCAATTAATTTTAATTCCCGTAAAAACACAGAAAATTTCCAAGGGTAGAAGATATGGTGTAGAGTAGACAATCATTCCCATACTAACCTTTTCATATACCATATCCCTATCAATTATCTTAAAAAATGTCGATTTATCCAACATATATACCTACAATTATATTTCTAGTTGCAAACCCTTTAGGCACGTTAGAGCATTCAAATGATCAATCATCCCCACCTCCAAAGAAAAAAAATCCAAAGAAAAAAATCCAAATAAAAAATATTATTGGATTTTTCTATCACTAAGACCTCTCCCTATAATAATGAGAGGAATTCAAGACACATTTATATCATTGTATATGATATGTATTTCTTCTTAATGAAGTGGTTCTTCAAACAATTCCCATCCAATCCCATAGGTTGGCTTAAGAGTACTATTGAAATCAAAAACTAATTATTGAGACCCTTATCTATGAATATTTCACACTTCACCATGAAAAATAAAATTGTATCTAGTGTGTTGAAGAAATTATCAAACATGTACACCAATTACTCCTCCACTTTGGGTTCATTTTATACAATAATGAGATAAGAATTATCATATAAGAAATCACATTATCAATACTATTCCCTTGTATATCTTAGTTATGCCTCAAAAACATGATATTTAACTGATCATACATTCTTTTATATAGAATTTACATCCCAAAAAATAACACCTTTAATATTAGGATATAAATGGGGATTCAATTGGGGAGTATCTCTCATTGTATCCTCTATTAGATTATGTGGAAGACAACTAAGATCAATGTTTATACACAACCAAAATATTAGAAAAAAAATGTGAAACTAATAAAATATCATTAAAATATTGAAAAAAATAAATTAAAATACAATGATTAAGATTAAATACCCCAATATAGGATTCAAACATCAAATAGAATCTTGATTCTTGTAATAACATGTTCTACCATGGCACATAGCTCAAACTACATGTTATGTCTCAACAATCATATATCCATTCTATCATAAAATACAACGACAATGAGTCTTTAAAAAAAATTAGAAAAGATACCAATTTTAATGATCCAACCCAAGACACCATACATACTAGTACCTAAACCTATTCTCTACTAATTAGATGGGAATCCCCCATTGGATAGAAACTAGCATACATGTATAGAAAAAAACCTAATTGAATGAATTATCCAATATTGAAACATTTCACATAGAATATATATAGTCCCAAAATAATAAATAGAAACTATATTAAAAATATTACATAATAAAAGAATCCATAATGTAAGTGATAAAACTACGAATTCTTTATTGTTTTGTTTTTGATAAAATCCACTTTGTAGGGTTATATGGAATCCCTTACTAAAACACCAACACAAACCATCATAAAAGAAATGGAAAAATCCCCAAATTTAATGTAGATACTATAATCTATAAAACTAGATCAAACCCATGAAGAAACACTAACCAAATTCAATATCACACATGGGAAAGGGAGATGGTACCATAGGATCTCATTCTCTATATGAAGAATATTTTAATCTATGTTCCTCAATTCTCTTCAACATGGCCTTTTTCCTGAAAAGTAGCTTTTTATTCCACATAAGAATAGTACATGAGAATCTAAAGGAGGATCAATATGATGGAAGCTGAGTCCATCACCACTAATAATTAGATTAAAAATTATTAGATAAGATACCCTACAATTATAAATTATTAATCTATTGTTATCCTTACTCTTACTGACCAATGAATTCGCAAAACATTTCTCTTCCCTCCATGTGTGACTCACCTTAATTCCCTGGTCTAAAATAAATATTCATTTCCTTATAAAATAGGTTAGGTCCCATGTGGTTCATTTTTTTCAAAAAATCATTTCATCCATAATTTTAGTGATTTATTCAACAATTGAAAATAAAATGACAAACATGTTTCAAAAGGAAAGACCAAAGTGCATTGATTGAGCCTCTACCCCAATGGAATTTCATAGCCTATAAAATGAACTGATCCTGAGCACCACTAATCACCTATTTTCCATAACCACCCCACCATTTCTCATTATAAATACACTATAAAACCCATAAATTTTCGTTTTTAATCCACTGGATGGGGGAAACAAATGATCCCAACTCATGGTAGACCCCAGATATTATATGTATAGTGTAAATCCTTTGATGCTAAATCATCTTTTGGATTTAAGATGAAAATGACTCATCTTGAAACATGTATTTCAGTTCCAAAACAAGAACCCTCATCTGAACCGGAATTTATGTTAATATGTATTGAAAAATATTTTTAGGTATGATCTTAGACTCTCAAAGTACCGAGTGCACAATAGAAAAAAAAATATTTGGACCTTATTTCCCATTCATTCTTGGACAACACTTTAGAACCATATCTCTATAAACTCCATCAATGAGTCCCTAATCACTATGATGGTAATGAACCAACTGGTGTAGCCCCAGATATTACTACCCAAAAACCATTTAAAGATGGTATTACACATCATTTCATATCAAGGTAACACATAGCACATACAACATGAGACTAAATAAATACCTTTACATTGAACATTTTAATCTATAATAATAGCATTATTAATTATATGTCACACTAAAGACTCATCTTCAATGGGATATATTATTATTGGATCCAACTATCCCACATGTCCCATATTTATGCTACATGTATCCATACACTATAATCTTGGTTGTGGAATCACCCATTCGAGGAATCTGAAAAAACATCACATGAAACCATAATTGACCTAGTGTATAATTCATGTTCCTTAATAATAATTGAGTTAACAATATCTTGAAATTTAGATTCTTTAACCAATTAAAATTATATAATTGGACATCCCAGGTAGTGAAATGGCCTACCAACCTAATTATCATCCAAATTTTTAGGTCTCCAGACCCCAAAACCCACCGTGCATTCTACTTAATGATCTCTACGTGAGATATCATGCACCAATATAGGATAGAAATCCTATCTGATCAAACATTCCACATTTTCAATTCCATCTCCTACTTATTTTCATAAACTAAGCCCACAAAGAGGTTACCTCAATGATGTCGTAGGATAGTCTTTCTTTCATGCATAGTATTGATTCTAAAACACTCCACATCCCAATACCCCTCACCAATATGGGTATTAAATATTGACTAAGACGAATAATGAAATTTTTCTATTTTATTGAATTCCCAATATAAAATTTCAAGATGTTAACTAATCTAATGATTTTTTCCATTGGTTCCTTGATCAGATAAAAAGTGTTCAAAGGAATAGATATCAAAGTGCTATTAGCAATAGTAATTCTTCCATCAGTGAATAAAAAAAATTTATTTTTGAATTCACCTAAAAATTATGTTAATAATATATTTGAAAAACATTTATTGATCCTAGATTCTAATATGTATTTTCTAAGGTATTCCATCAAAAGATTTCATTTTGGTAACTACAGTAATTCTTGTATTGATTTATCATCCTTGTTCAAGAATGTTTTTTAGATGTAGATGTTTTTTTCTGTGATTAATACACTACCCACTCCAAGATAAATAATGGTTCATTATCCTTAGTAACTCATTGATTGATTTCTTCATATCTAGGATAAAAAAGGAATTCATCCACAAACATTAGATGGAACACTATATTAGAACTCGCTCTATCTATTAATGGAGTGATATATCCTTTATAAATAAATCACATAACATTACTAGAGAGCACATCATGTTCCTTAATAAAAGAGATTGATGGAATGATATCTACTTTATGATGACCATGTACAATTTTAATGATTCCAATTTTCTTCCACATTATTGAAATTGTTAGACATGGTGAAGAAATGAACCTGAAAAATAAATCACAAATAAATTTCCTAAAAAAGTTATTAATTTCAATCATCATGAAACCCCACTCCACATGATCATATGAATTATCAATACCCATGATAATCATAAAATTAGATATAAAAAAATCTGATGTTAGGGTTATCCACCAATTCATTATCAATCCCAATTTCCACTAGAATTCTATCACCCTAAATAAAACAATAATACTTAGAGACGAGCCTCATGAACTACATTCCCAATCTATTTTTCATAATGTTTGAAAATATTATACAAGAAAATTTACAAAACAAAATCATGAGATACTGATTGAGATCATCCAAATAATTAAATTTTTCTTAAGAACCACTATCAATGTGCACACTACTATTGTGATTGTTTGACATTTAAAGATGTCTTGGAATGCCTCAACCACCATGGATTTGACAATATCACAGGACACCACATTAAATGTACCAAAAATACCATATATACCTGGACCTTTTTTGATCTTAGACTGGTGACTACATTCTAAAACTCTCCCCCTATAATCTCATTCATTTCATCATTATCAAAGTCTTCCACCAGTTGATGATTGTTTAGAAGAAAATCTTCCTCAACATTCTCACCCATTAGATTTCTTCCCCCAATGCTAGTAAAAGTATCCAATATCTTTTCACAATTATCCACTTCCATCTCCCTATCTACATTCTCATTATCTATATAAAATCTACTTGTCATTTTAACATTCATCCTTCTTAAAGATTTTTTTCTTTCAAGAATTACTAAATGAATAATGTGCTTCAATCTACCTCCATAAGGTAGAAAATTATTAGTTAATATCTGTGGTTTGTTCAATTTTCATTATTTTTTTCTAAAGAATATCTTTTCACCCAAAATAATAAAAACACATTATCCTTATCCTCTTGTAGCTTCAATTAAATTAATTAAATTTATGTTTTAATGTCTACTACTTTAGAAATCTTATTAACTCTATTTGCATCCCAATCATGGGGGTATTTATTCAGGTACTTAACAATATTAGATTTCCCCACCCATAGTGGTCCACCAACTTGTTTCATCTAGGAATCATAGACAACATTTTGAAAGTCTCATCCCAAGACTACCTGTTGAGTTGAAGAATCATAAGTGTCCCATGTCTGTGATCATAATTTTATCAACAAATAAGTAGTTTTTCGACAAGGATCTTGTCGAGTGATTCACATTAGATATTGAAAATTAATCAATACCTTTCATAATGTCAATTTAGTTTTTGATTATACTTAAAATCATTCTTCACCCCTTATATTTATTACCCAATGTAAATCGAATGGCTGGAAATCTAACATCTAGCATTCCAGTAATGGCCAAAAATTATATAAAGTCTATTATTTATACGACCAAAAAATTCTACCCCTATTTTATTTATCAGATGCCGCAAATATGAAGTTGAACTCACCCCCCCCCCCCCCCCCACACACACACACACACACAAACAAATCTAAACCACTATGTTTGAAGATGGAAAAATGCTTCTATAAAATCCTCTATTTTGAAACATCAAAACTATCATTAAAAAATGTAAAATAATATTTCCTCTCCACCCATGATAAATTTTATTTTGAAGCGATACAAGTACATATCTACATGAAAAATAGATACATTATTCCCCTAGTGGATAAAAACATGAGATTTTTAAGGGGATACATGAAAATATTCTGAAAATTCAGTTCATATGGAAAAGTTCTAAAATTCCTCAACTTTAATCATTGGTTCCAAATGGAAAAAATAAAAACCTTATAAATACATGATTTAGTAGAAATATATTCACATTTTCTGGGGACCTAATACACCAAGAGTTTAAAATGATTCATTAACTCAATGGTAAACATATTTGGTGACCTTTTGGCCTATAGATCCAATAGACAAAGAATTTTAGGAAGAAGCGTTGGACACCTACATGATATTTTTTTGAGTCAACCAACATCCCTAAACAGGTGTGGGAACCCCCTTTATATTTCTACTATTCTAAATAACTTTGGATTCCTTCCCCTTGGTCTCCACATCAACTAAAGCATCAAACTAGTTATACAAAAAATGTCGCTACTTTAATGGTGGAGTCGTAGCCTTATCTAGAGATGTTACAACTTAAACATACTCCAAATGAAATACCATTTCAAAATACAATGAACCTGAATCCAAAACATCCATCCACTCCTAAATGATCTTATCATCCTATTCCACCATTTATTATGAAGTAGGAACCGTCTAACCCACCCCCCCCCCAGGGTTAACCACTAGTTCTGTGTGTCCGAAAGGTCCTGCCCAACCTCCTACACACCACTTGATTCACAAATAACTGAAGAAGATATAGAAAAAAACCACCTTCCCATGAGAACAATCCTTCATGGGAGAGGATACTAAAGGAGTATCATGGGAAGCTGTAAGAACTCGATATGGGACCCCGTCTAAAGAAGGTTCCTCTGATGGTAGATAGAGTCTAATAGTTGAGGAATATTAATCCCCAAGATCTTCAGGAAAATAAACTACATGAGTGACCCCATATTCCACCACCTTCTCTATTGGATGACCAAGATGACTATAATGATGAGTAGAAATTGAGTTCCTAGGGATCCATTATACGATGATACATCTAGTAATACCTTGATAAAAAATCCACAGCCAAAAATATAACACATCTCCATCCCAAATGAGAACACATAATGATAACGGTGAAAAGAGATCTGACTCTTAACATATTTGAGAAGATGAAGAATTATTAATGCTTATGTTCACTTCATCAGTGAAAAGAATTTTCCCAATGCATCAACCATGCTTCAAAGGATGGAAGGATTGTGAGATTGAAGCATGAGTCCTGATTTCCAAATCCAGGGTAAAACTGGTCTTGATTCCTTTCACAAATAATCATCCCAAGATGAATGAGATAAGGAAAATATATATGAACCAAAAATGTAAGCTTCTCTTTATTATTAATTAAAAAAATACCCCCTAAATAAAATATGAATACAAAAAACCATAAATGTTGATCTATAAAAACGTTGAAGGATGATACATCCACTATTATTCCATAGATGCTCAAAAAACATCAGTAATAGTGAATAGGGACCAAATGTCTCCACCAAAGACAAGTCATGATAAATTTTCATTGTGCTGAGCTCAGCCACTAATAGGTCATGTGTTAGACACATATCGATTTGATCTAGAAATAGGGAGAAAGAGGAACATCTAAAATGATTGTAAGATGAGATTATCTAGCCAAATATATAGATCCTAGAGAACATTTGTGAACAAAAGTGGGCTCATATCACCACCTTTGGTAGAAGGGCATGTGGAAATTCAAATAGTGAAGAATAACATGCCCTGACAACCTTTCTATAAAGGGATTCTACCATCGAACATTCCAACGAGACATCCATCGATGGCCGATTGTTCAATAATGGAGTGACCAAAGAATATATGTGAGGTTCGTATGATGAATTTAAAAAAAAGTAATTCTAATGAATTCCATTAATAATGGTAGTGATTCAAATAAAAATAAGAAAAGATAATACACCAACATACATGTACAACAATATAATGTAAAAACAAAAAAAACAACTACCTCGTGTGATTAGTGAGAAATTCCCCATTATCTCACTACATACTACCCATTCCAAAATAACATATGCATCTATTCGTCATTACAGAACCTTCCCCATTACTATATTAGAATAAAGTACACGATATACATATTCTAGGGGGATAGAGTAGGGCGTGAGATAAATAGTATCATTTGGATCCCAAACCTTTTACATTTTAGTTATTTATAATATAGTCCCTATATTCTAATTTTTCAAAAATAAATGTTTGTTATGATGAAAAATAGAATTATAACAAAATCATGGTTAAAAATTCCCATTTTTCATAGATAAAAAACCATGAAAACAAATTAAATGAAAAATTTAAAAATGATTTAAAATTTTTAAAAATAGGTATATGGAATCTATCATATTTCAATTTCACAACACAATTGTAAAACAATACAATGATAAGATAAATTTATGGAATCTATGTCACTTGTATGTCAGTTTTTATTATTGTTCCCTACAAGTCTCTAACACCTATGAATCATGGTCTACAAAACATCAAAACCCCTGGATTGTTAACCATAATACAAAGCCAATAAATTCATTAGGCCAAATTCATCATGATCTTGGAATTTAAGAACACCCCTAAATGTGAACACCCATATAATACCACTAGATGAGTCGTAATACTAAAGCCTCCACTTATGTACATCATTCTTTCATGTTATAAATTTATCAAATAATTTCATATGTATTTAATATATTACAATACAATTTCAAACACCCGTTATTACTTTATAACAAGCTCTGAAAACCCATTTCACTATCATTTTCTTAATTATTTTAAAATAACCATTCATTAACCAATACGTGGTGAAAACCATTATTTACCAAAAACCCAGTAATACACACACAAAAAATAATATTATTTGATTCCAAATCATAGTAAAAACATATAAACATGAGAAATTAAATTTCATCCCATATTGTCTTGATACAGAACCACCTACTGCTAAATCAGATCACTCACCATCTAATGTTAGATCTACACCTCCACAAGAAATGGAAAGGATCCTATATAAAATAATAAAAATCTAACAGTGATTCTAAAATCCTATTGTCTAAATCCATATTCTAAAGGATATGTGGAGAGATAAAACCAACTCATATAATAAGAAAGAAACGCACTACACCACAACTAACAGAAGGACCATCCCATAGATAATGACCACACAACAAGTCTAAGAAAGATCAAAAAAGAATCATCACATTATCATAAATCCCATAAAGAATTCCAAAATTGATTCCAAAACCCATGATCAGTTTTGAATAATAATGTATAATTTAACTATTACCAATGAAAGAGGAATAAAAAATATGGTGATCAATGTAGAAATTAGAAAGGTTTGTAAGTGATGAAACCAACATAGTATTCTGTCAAGAAACCTAGGGTTCAAGGTACGTAAAATAAAGACAAAAGAGTTAGGGTTTATTCTTGAAATGGATAAAAATATCTAGTAAGTAAAGATTCATTTCATGATTCATAAATTATTAGAATTAATCCTCATAGTTTCATGTATGCTGAAGAAAAATATCCCTAATTAAATAAACAAGATCAATTAATTCATGACATGAATATTATAATGTTATGAAATATTCCCTTATCATAAACCCTTATCATTGATTCTAATTCACAACAGATTCACATCATGAATCATTCATTCATTGAATGAATGTTTTTAGCAGTCACTTTACAACACAATACCTATAAAAACTCTCAGTTTCCTCAAAACACCCATAGTACCCAATTCATCACTTCATAAATATTAAATGGGATTATAAATTTTACTTGAATCATATAATAATTTTATACACTGAATATTAATATAATAAAATTTAAAACATATATGTAATGTTCATGGGTTTCTATAGTTCATATCAAATTAGGGTTTATTCAATAATAGGTGATTATACTTAGGGAATAGTAGTGAAAAACCCTGGGATTAACCTAAATAAAGGAAATAATTATATTGATTTGGTAAGATACATATTATTTGGTATTACTATAAATAAATACCTATCTAGAAGCATCAAGTATATCATGTTTTTTCATATATTCATCTTCGAGTAATAGCCCAAAAAATTGGTCAAGTATACCTCAAAATCATTCATGTTCTTGGCCAGTATCTCATTAATGTTCACCTAGTTTCACAATAGTGGGGGATATTAATGGGTTAAATCACATTTTTATTATGAAATATAATAATGTATTTAAATTGATTAGGATCATCGATATCATATGTTAAGCTTAAGGTGTTGTAGATTAAAACGATGGTTTCATGATTTATGTACCCTATAATATATATTACCTGATCTATCACTATGATAATTGTATATCATATAATTTTTTATGGTTTAGACATTGTTTAAAACCTTAAGGATTCGATTTAGTGATTATTGTGATGGATAATGTTATTATTTTGATATTATGAAATAAAATGAAATATTAACTAAAACGAAAAAATGTGTGATTATTCCTAATCATATACCTAATTTTATAATTAAAACCCTCATCTAAGGTGATGCCATTTACTCACCTAATATGAGAGAAAAATTTTTCATGAAGACCGTAGAGGGAAGAAGAATCAATTTAATACATTTCAATTATATGGGTATAATAACTCGAGGAAATGTGTTAGAGTAACAATAAATTATATATGTATGGAGTGGGATGGAATAGAGAAAGTAATATCTGATGAAATATGATGTTTTATATGGATGGGTATGATGTTAAACCTAATGTAACATTTATAATTCAATATCATATATGATTGGAACTTTCAAATTATTTGAGTAAGTGAACTAATCCAAGTGTTAACACATATAACACATAAAGACCTATATTATTCCAATTATTTATGTGATATGATTGAATTTTTTATATACTTGGATTTAATAATAACAATGTTTAATCTTTATATCAATGATATTATATATTTTCCCATATTAATTCTTATTTTGGGATTTGGAATCATATCTTAAATAGTAAAAATAAATAATAAATGTTATTCTTTTAAGGGGATAAGTTATTGAAAAACACATGGTTGAAGTAATGATAACACATAATATTTTCCATATTTTGAAATAATAATGATAAGTTGTTATAAATAGATTATTGAAAAAATAAGGTAGATAGTGTTAATTACCAAGGAACTAATTACTCGTATTACGAAAATGTGCTTTATGTTATATTTTATTAATTTTATTTCATTTTTAAATTATGGAATATTTTTTATAATCAGTGAATTTATTTAAGGAATGAGGTGAGATTAATTTTTTGGAATCTTGTATGTTTTCGTTGAGTATTTTGGGAAATTCATGTTATTAAATTTTATCAGAAGAATTTATGATCAATGTATTTGATTATTTACTATGTGAAATTTAAAGATGATTTATATTATTCTAGGGATTCATGTTATTTTGAAAGTTTTACAAACTTCATTCTAAATTTTTTATCTTAAATTTTTCAGACATATTTTAGAAGTATTTTCTTGATAACTAATTACAGAATGGTTTATTATGATCATTTGGTATTATAGATTTAAGTTAATGTGCATTTTATCATATTGGATACAATGTGATAATAATATTTATTCTAGTAAATATCTAGACACAAGATGATTGAATTTTCATTAATTTATAAATCTTATGATTCTTTTATAGTTAATTTTAGTGCTTTAGGAATGAAATATTAATCCTATAAATTCTTTTGATCAAAAAAATTATGTTGAAACTGATCAAAAACATCAAAGGGTTGAAATTGTGCCAATGATATAGAATGAAATCAAGTACGTATACTTTTTCATGTTCCCTATTTTGATTGAAAATGAATCCATCATATTTTGAAAAAAAATTATAAAATTTTATGTGTTATCATTATTTCTAATGAATCGATGCCCTTTTCATGCACTATTTTCTTATTTTGTTAACATTCACATTACAATATTCTCTATCATTCTATATTTTTCATTAAAAACAACTTTTCTATGCCATATAAATAATTTTACATCACACAAATGTACTACTTATTTAGTAACACAATAATGTTCTATATCAAGTGACCATTACCTTTCCTGCATTTCATTTAAAATGAATTTTTATTATCCTTTTGTATGATTTGGGTGACAAAAAAGTTATTTTCAAGAGACGATGAACATTATAAATATCTAGATAAAATTTTGTGATATTACTTATTTGATTTTGATATAATATAACTCCAAAAGAATCTATAATTTATTTTTAATAAATTTTATTTTTTTATATCTTAGGTTATATACAAAACCATGTTTAAACAAAATGTGGTGTTATCAATATGTTATTATTTAAATATACTCATTATTGAAATGTCATTAAAATTTGAGGTAAGTATATGAATAACCACATTAAAAAATATTCTGAGTTTTTATATAATTCAAATAAATTGATATGTTAATATTAAATAAATGCACATTTCTCTTCATTGTCATTTTATACTTCAGAAATTCATTTTTTTCAACAATGGATTTTATTGATTTTTGTGAAATAAGATTTTAATTAATTTATAAAAATATTACACATTGTTTTTGATAAAAAAATATATTTGTTTGGATAATATTTTATTGGAATTATTATCAAAATATTTACTTCATGATTTTGTAGAAAAATCAATTTCTATGAATCCATGAATGTGGTGTTGTATTTTTTGGTTTTATTGATACTTTTTGTACTTATATTTAATTGAATTTGAATCTTATAATAAATCATTGTATATATTCCACTATATGGTGACAACATATATGTTTATGTATGATGTTGTGATTTATTATTAAAAATTTATTTTTATAAATTGATTTTCTTATTAGTATATCAATCACCAATCATTGTAATAGATATTTAATATAGAATTTTTTGAATATAATTAATATTATTAGTTTAATGAGAAATATTTTTTAGGGTATGAAATGAATGAAAAATTTTATATCATAATTTTTTAAAAATAATTGATTCTATTTGGTAAATTTTACGACATTATTTAATTGGAAGTGTGATAATGTGGTTTATTTGACTAAATATTTTGTTGACTAATGTAATGGTATTATTCATTCAGTAATTATAATTAGTAATAATATTAGTTAAAAATTAATTATATCATGGAATTTATTTTCCCTTCTAATGTAACCAATAATGATTTAAATAAGGATTATTTGATGATAAATTTATGTTGGATGGGATTGATGATTTTTATTAAACAATGGTGTATATAAAATGAAAACCAAATTATTAATAAAATTATTTTTAGGTCATAATTTTAGTTAGATAACTATAATTTAATGCATAACACTCTATAAAAATAATATGTGAACCATGAAAAAACTAAATTGTATAAAAATTAATATAAAATGAAATGCGGCATTCATATAAATAAATGATGATGTTTTAAATGAATATTGATACAGAAATGCTTTATCATTTTGTTTTGATGAATATTTTTCACATTTAAGAATTTGGAAGATTAGTAGGAATATTTTGGAATATAGGTGTCGTGTCAGCTCAGAATTCTAGGGTTCAGATGGAATTAGTAATGTGATTTTTAAAATATTAAATATATTTCATAATGTATGTATATTTTTTTATTAAATAATGTAATAAATCCTAAATTTCATCTCATATAAGAATTATAAGACCTCCATTTAATCTAGAATTTAGGATTTATCTTGTTCATAGAATAATATTTTTGGGTGTTGTGCATTTTCTATAAGAATTGTCAAGAGAGAATTTATAAATAAATAAATTATATAGTTACTTTATTTGATAAATTAATCCCCAAACCAAATCCACTATTATAAAATCATCATAATGAAAGGGTTCTAAGGTTTGGTTCATTATAATAGATATGAATAAAGGATCCATTATATGTGTATTTTAGTTCAAAGAACAACAGATCGTTGTCCTGTAATCGGTGTACAAATTGAGTTCATGTACCATGAAAATGATAGAGACATGTAATATTTCTACAATAGTGATTAAAAATATCATGATTTTGTGTATTATTTTAAGGTTTATAATACCATATAAAATTTTAGTTTAATGTGAATTAAATCATATCAGTTTAATTTTATTATAGTTCTTTGTTGGATTTTCTAATGGTGGATTTAACTCCCAATATAATAGAATTTTAAATTTGAGTCTATTTTATATAATTCATTTATAATTCCCCAATCATAGATATCATTAATGATCATGAATTGAACATGGTTGTTTATCGATAATTACTATGTTTTATGGATCCTTCTCCCTCTATTCGTGTCGTTCATTATAGGAAATTGATTGTCATGTTATATGATGGTGAAATGGTGTAATGATCATTGTGGCTCCAATATTTTACATTTTGGATCGCATTCATGGGTTTAGTATTCTTTGTTGGAATCATTATGGAAGAGTGTGGACATAAAATGGAATATGACTACAGATCAAGGGACTCTAGTTTCATGAGATGATATATTAATGTTCCATTATAATGTTGATAGAGAGGGTTTTATAGTAATGAATAACTAGAATATAGATTCTAGTTATCCACTGATGTTAGTAAACTCTTTTATAGGATGGAGGGATGTAAAAATATTATAAATCTGAAGGCTTTAGTTCACACAGGGGGGGAGAAACATGATTATAATAAATTTCAATAAATTCTTATACTATACACATTTTATTTCATGGAAAAATAATATATGTAGTCCCCGTAGAATATTATGTGTGGTTCATATTGAGTGAAATATCATATTCCATGTGTTGGGGCCATATGTTTTATGAAAACTATCTACAATGACCTGTGTGTATAGGGACTACACTTGGAGTAGTCAAAGTGAAATCAAAAACCCTGAGTTATGGATCACATGTCACATGTCCCTTGAAAAAAGACACATTGTGTATGATGGGTACATAAATAGGAGGTAGTATGGCCATACACTATGTGTATTTTGGGGAATGTTCTATGTATATTAAAAGATACATGGGATTGGGTAGAAGAAACACATCGAGTGTTATCCCAACACTTACATGAAATCCAATTCATGGAACATGACATGCACATTTTAAAGTTCAAGGGAATATACAAGGATGTATAAATTGTCAATGAGAATGAATTGGGTACACTGACATGGGATATACTACTTGGGTAATAGGAAATGACAACCCAAGTGTCAAAATTAAATATATACCCCATGTACCCCTAGGGGAATAATAGTTTTATTGGGAAAGGAATTCCATGTTAACATAAGGCATCGACAATGATTTTATTTTTAAGATACTCATTTTACACCTTGGGATATACCTTATAATTATTAATGGGAATGTTATAGCCCATTTTCTTCTCAGTTCAACTCTAGTTTGAGTTGAGATTGTTCCCATAATTATTATGTATATTTCCCCATGATCTGTTTCTTTATGGGTGCGTTCTCTTAATCTATAACAATTTTTTTCCCCTTTCTATCATTATAACGTGTGTTAATTTAGTCGATATCTATGAAGGGTAAATAATATTTTTTGTAAAAAACATTTTACCTAATCCGCAATTTGACTAGAGGAGGAATCCATCTATGAGGTGCTGGTGTTGTAACATCATTCTCACCCTCTTATTCAATTTGTGGGTAATTATAAATCAATGGTACCAATGAAGATAGATTAAATTACCCTACCTTATGGATAATTTAAAATGGTGTCCAATTTATCCCATGGACCTTGATGTGATGTCTTCTCTGTGTATTAAAATATTTTAAGTTATAGCATGAACTTCTTTTTGGAATGACTCGAAAAGAATGTCCTCTTGGATGAATACCCTCATATTGGTTATTCTCAATGAGGGAAACCTCTAGAACGTGTTCCATCAATGATAGAAAGAACAAGGATTATGTTCTCCTGGGTGAATGATAAATTAGTTAACCTAGTAGATTTCTATAATGTTACAAAGGTCATGACCCAACATTATACTTTTTTTATTATTTAGGATAGATTATTTTATTATTATTATACTACTATGTATTATATCTTGATTGATACACCATTATGTATATGAGATATGAACTCTATTTATTCTTTGTGTTTGTTGATTTTATGGATTCCTATGGAGTATTCTTATAATATCCCATGAAAGGGATATTCCCATACATGTTGTGTCTTATGTAGATGATTGGATTTTCAATGGTGAATTTAGTGGACCATGGTAAGGTGGAGTATAGTTGAGTTTTACAATCAGTGGTTACTTCTAGTTGTGGAATTTGATTACAGTCCCTTCTTTCATAGTAGGTTAAACACATTCAAATATAGAGGTCTTGCATTTATTCCATTATTCTTTCTTATACTTATTTCATAATATAACATAAAATATAGATTTATAAATTCCTTATGGTATCAATTTTATATTACCTTTATGTAATATTTTATTATTTAGAGATATGTGAGTATGTACATATACCATAGGCTAAGGCCTCCCATGTTTTTTCTATGATTACTCAATTTTTTTGTATATCCATTCACCTATTCAATATGTTCTTGGGGTGTCACAAATTACCTTATTTTTCCTCTGATGGGCCTAGATTTTATGTTCAAAATAGAGTGGTTTTATAAGGGTTTAGTATTTGGGATGGTGTTTTGATATTGTATTGATATGATGTCAGTTTAGGGAAGTAGGGAAATGATGCTAGAGGTGTTTAGACATTTTCTTTATGGTAAGGGAACTCTATATTAGTGTGGATGAAACCATATTTGTTCAATAGGACATTGGTAACCTACATGTTAACTTGAAACATATTGGAATGAGTTACCAGGAAAACATATTCACATTCATCATAAAGGATTAACTTGTAGTTCCATTTCATTCATGGGTCATATCCACAAATATACCCTTTGACCATTGTTCATCTCATCTATTTCAATATGGTTCCTTATTTATAGTTGGTGATAATTCCCTAGTTGTATTGTGATTGTGATCCTCCTACTGATTTGGATTTAGATTGTTGACTTGTGTAAGAGGGGATTCAACTTAATGGATTTTGAGATATATATCCACCCATTTATCTGCATATTAACCCACATCCAACAGCACATATATATTCTCCCCATTAGGTAAAAAGTTGTCTGTTGGGGATATACAAGAGTATGAAACACATGTACATTGTTTGATTTCATTATTTCAATGATTTAATTCACCTATTTTTCATAGTGATCCATTCACCCTTATCAGGTAGTAAAGGAATGGCACAAACCCATGGTAATAATATCCCACTTGAATTAGACCATTATTGATGATGGTCCTATCAATGAGGCTTATCTTTCATGATGTTGGGTATTTTTATATCCCTATTAAGATTGTGTTTTAGGTGTATTTAGTAATGAAATTAATAGGAATGAATCCTATACCAAGACCTATTCTTATGATGTGATCTAAAACCATACAGGTGATTTAGTTTCTCTAATATGAGAAAGTGTTGATATGTCACGTATGAGTTGCCTAAAATTTTATTATTAAGGTTTATTGATGTGAATAGTTATTGGAATGATCCTGGGTTGTGGTAAATATTAGGTAATTTGAAAGGATATATTCCAATAGTAGAATCTTGTAAACAATAGGATTTGAGTGTTTTTTGTGGTGTGAAATGTGTCTTCTCTTCTCCAACTTATGTTTTGGTACATTATTCAAATATTCAATTCCTTGTATTTTTTTACTTATTGATATGTAGAAATATAAATTTATCCATTATATCTTGATCATTATATTTGGAGTCTCATGCACATAGGATGGGTGATCACACACTTTATTCAGCAGAGTGACCTAACTATTGAAAGAGAGATAGAAAGATAACCATATCAAATCCATCCATAGTTATAGTGAGACCCAGTTTTTTTGTATAGATTATTTTTAAACTATCAATTCCCATTTTACTATTTTAGTGAGGGTGACTTTGTATTAATGTTATATGGAAATAACTCTCTATCCTAACTAATAATGGATCATAGGAAAAGAAGGTTGAGCTCGTTTGTGGGAGGATAAGATGATTTCTTTAAATTTATCTTATATAATCATTGGAGTATTATGTAATATGATATCATAGATTCTAAAGTTATAGAGTTTTATAAAGATTTCTTCCTAGAGGATGTTCAATGATTTCCACCAAATCAAATAAAAATATTACATATAGAAATCTCTAAAGGATTTTCCAATATGAGTGTTAGAATATATGATTACCATATATAACTATGAGAGAAGATGGTAAGGATTGATAAATAAAGAGAAAAGGAGATTTTTATATCTATTTTTTATTCCTTGGTAGTATAGTATTTTTCTTCTATAATGTGGATAAGGGATTTAGGTTTGGTGTCAATTTGGGTTATCTGAACCTTGAGATGCATGAAGATGTATCAACCCTTGAAAATCAATGAATTCTTCATCCAGTGGTGTACCACCCCAGGCTATTATAAAATATTTTTTCAAAATTTTTTAAATTATTTTTATTTCTTTCTTTACATGAAATATCAAGAATTAACAAAACACGACATACTGTTTAAATATTATAATTTAATATGATAGTTATCACCAATCCTTTAGAATAGGGGGTATGAATATGAATAAATAAATTATAAAAATAATTTATTTACAAATATATATATATATATATATAATTCATTAATTCGTGCAAATTTATATAAAAATGAAACTAAAAAATTAAAATAAAGAAAATAATAATTTGAAAAACATTATTTCTATAGATAAAATCATTTTACCTCATTAATTTAAAGAAATAACTTTTCATGATTGTTTTTAATAAAATATAAATATTACTCTTATTAAAATGTTTTACATCATTTCAATGTGTTTTCTAGATATGAGAAAAGACTAAATCAAATTTCATACTAAATACTATATTTTTCTAAAATAATGATCTATTTCATTTATCCTACCTAATTTTAAATTAATTTTTGAAAAATATGGAAATTTTATTTGAAAATTTAATAGTCATTTTTAAAATCATAATATCAATATTATATTGAATTAAATTTTTTAAAATTTTCTAAATGGATATAATTTTTAGTGAATAATGAAAAATAATTATTTTTATTAAAAAATGAATTTTCATTTAAAGAATTTACATGATATATTTTAAATTAATATAATTTAAAATATGAAAAAGTTCAATTATTTATATTAATAAAAAAATTCCTAGATTCAGTTTCATGTTGTTTTTTTTTAATAATAACTTTTTAAACAGTTGAAACTTGTCACCTTCATAAACTTATTTTTCATCGGGCCTGCTCGACTGTTTTTAAAATAAAAATTTCCAATTTTGATAATGTAATTTGAGACAAATTATTCCATATTTGTAATTATAATAATTTATATTATATAATATGTTTAACTTAATTTTTAACCATAATAAATACTAAAAATAGTAATAATAAATTATCATAGTATAATTATAAACGGGCTTTCAGGGGGTTAAACTAAAATGAAAATGTTTTAATGACATATAAACATATCAAACCCCATTGGTTGGCCATATATCTACCTTATTGCCTATATTTATCAATAATGGAAAATATTTTAGCTTTTTTGAATGTTCAAAACATACATACACATTGTTCATTTCAAAAACTATAAGTGTGCCACTCACCTCACTTATAAAATACCACCCATATCCTATCTACTTCACACTTCCAAAAAATTGATTCATCCAATAAATACCCAAATAATTTATATAATAAATTACCCCAATTCTAGATCCTACTATGTTATTATAAATCCCACCAATGATGGATTTAGGTGTAATCCTAAAATGGATCTCCAAAAAAGGTTTAAAGTTATTCTACTTGAGTTCTTATTCTATCTATACTTCCAACTCCATTAATATTATTAAATTATGATAGTATAGTAAAACCATAATTTTAAATTTAATTTGATGTTATTTTAATAGTGTAATAAACTATATCCATCTCCACTTCTATCCAATTTAAATGAAAATGTCCATCGTGTGTACAAATAATTACCTCATCGCGAACAGATGTTATTATTTTTCCATCACTACCTCTCACGGGTTGATATAATTATATATTTAATGTTAATATAATATATATATATATATAACATTATTATACTTATTTAATTTTAATATCACACCTACAATCATACCATCTATCCTAGAGGAAGAAAAAATTGGAGATCATGTGTATGGTCAAGTACCCCTACACGAACCGATGCGATGTGTTTTTCCATTTAAAATTTTCATGAATGGTAATACAAATATATTTGATATAAATATATTATATTTTACAGTTTCAATACCTATATAATTATTATATCATTTATAACTTCTTACATTCCATTCTTTGGTGTATACGATAACATCATTCATTTGTACAGCTAACTACAATCTCCCGAAGAGTTGTGATTCATTATTCATTGGAACTTTATATGGAAATTAATTAGGATAGTATTAATGAAAATAAGTTATATATATGACATAGAAATTTTTTTATGATTAATTTATTATTTACCTTTATTTAATTTCATCGATTGATAAAATGGAAAACAGTGTTCATCTGTATGAATGGCACACCGTCTCGATGTATAGTGTATTTTATTTTCTATTTATATCATTAATGGATTACCCTAAATACATTAACACTCAATATATATGTTATTAATATAATGGTTAAAATTATTTATTATATGGACCCACTAATATTATAAAATTATTTAAAATACCAAATCAAATCATACTTAACAAACTAAGAAGTTATTACCTGAAAAATGATTTTAACAAAAAATTAATTAATTAATGGGTTATAAAAGATCATAAGTAAATCATATGTTTTAGGATATTTATAACTATTATTTCTGAATATAGGTAGAATATAACCATATTTATAATTTATTAGGTTATAATATGTGTTAAGGAATTTGTGACTTAATGAGAGAGATTTTTATCTCACATTTTTTTTGTGAGACACGTGTCGTATTCAACATGTGTTTCTTTTATTTGGTATATATACATACCTAGAATATATTTTATGATTAATATAATTATTATTATAGGGGTTCACATATCCATTTGAGTATCTTTATTTCTTGGGGTTTAAGGTTCAAAATATACTTATGTGGTATAGGATTTTCATCTCAATTTTCCTTCATTAAGACATCTATTCTTTGATAATCATATATTTCTAATAAATTTTATATAAATCCCCCTTTTCATTTAATTTCATGAAATTATATATTCTTATGATATTTTATGTTTAATTAATTTTATTAATTCTTGTTGATTACTTTTCAATGTTACCAAATTTTTAATGATTTTATGATAAAATCTCATCCTTTATTAGAACTTTTTACGGTTATACTTAGGTTATATCTATGTTTTCAAAATTTCTTTGAACTAATTTATTTTTTGATGAATATTGAAAGATTATAAATTTTAATTGAAAACTATCATTTCATTTTAATTATATATAATGATAAATAATCATTTGATTTTTCACTAAATAAATATATATATATTAACCTAATTTAGGTCATTTTAATTATTTTGATGTTTAATTATGTAATAAAAACATTTTAATTTTTTAATATTTCTCTTTGAAATGCAATTTAGCATCATATCTATTGGATTAACATTCAATTATGTTTTTTAAAATTTGTGAATGGAATTTCAAAAAATATATTATATATTTGGAATCCAAAAAATTTATATTATTTAATAAGTTAAATATAATTTTTTACCATAATAAACACTAAAACAGAAAAAAAAATCATGGTTAAGGTAAAAAAGGGTTTACCAGGGTGTTAAACTAAGAAGATAAGTGTTAAAAGTGACCTAATAATTTTATGAACACCCATTTCTAGCTGATATTTAGAACCTTAGCATCGTTTTCTCTATATTGTTTTATTTTTTGGGTTGTTATTCCTTGAATGTGACCTATATAATTTGTTTTGTAAAGAAAAATGAAAGAATGAAATTTCCTTCCTTTTAATATCTATACTTCTTTTGAGATAGGTAAAAACAATATATGATCAATTATAAATATTATATTAAAAGTTAAATGAGATTTTTTTTCAAGATAATTTTTTTACATGTGAAATAATTACATTAAATTATTAAGAAATAATAACATAGAAATTATTTAATTTATAGAAAATAAAAAAAATGGTGCTAAAATTATTATATGAAATGTAAACTGAATTAATTATTATGATCAGATAATTTTCAAAAACAATGTATCATTTTTACATGTGTTAAAAATTTGGATCCTAATTCCATAATTTTCTTGATATTTTTTATATTTATATTAAAAAAATAATTTCAAAATGTGCATTATTGTTATTTAATAAGAAATAAAATTTTATTTAATGATTTAAAATTACTAAATTTCTAAATTAGAAAGAAAATGAATTCTAAATCATAAATAATACCTTATATGGTCCATTCATGGAAAAAAATTTCTTTTATAATGACTATATTTACCAATAAATTTTAAAAATGTTATTTTTGATGTTATGGTTAAAAACATGTCTTTTCACGTTACATTCACTTGTGTAAAATTAATCTTTAACAAAAATTGGGTTTTTTTTTGAAAAATACGATGTAATGTTTACAATAAATGGGTCTAGATTTTCTAATAGAGATAATTTTATATTAAAAAAATATGATAAAATATATAGGTTAAAAAGATATGTTACCGTAGTTAAAAAAATGAAAATGGTAAAATTTTGGAAATATAGTAGTTATGGAAAAACATGTTTAAACCATGTAATTTATTCTATGGTAGAGGTGTGAATCGACCATAGTATCATTAAAAACCAATAATTATTAATTTTGGAGTCAAATGGTGTGAGAATGAATTCACATTTTTGAATAGATTTTTCAAATTAAAAAAATTCCACTCCCCCTCAACTAAAAAAGGGCACTCACTCCCCCCTCATCTTGAATCCTCTCAATCCATTTTTCATTGACAAAAACCTAACTGTCATGAACCAGGTCGGGTTTCTATCCGACTCGATGCCCGACCCAGTCTGCGACATGGTTCAAAGGGTGTTCTCAATCCTCACAGGTAGGCATAAGTGCCCAGGTATCAAGAGTAACATGTGGGAACGATTTACCCGAAATAAGATACATAAAAAATGAATAAGATGGATAAACTAAAACTAAAAAAATACAACCAAACAAGACCTTAAACTAAAATCAAATTCAATGGTCTACAACTTAAAATGACATCCATAAAGTAACAACAACAAAAAATTAAACTAGAACTCTAACTCAGACCTCCAAGAAACAAGAGAGGTGTGACATCCACAAGCCACAAACACCAACTTGCATGATAAGACCATCAACAACCTGAACCACCATCACTGAGTTCAATGCTTTGACCTAGAATACAAAAAAACAGAATCAATATACACCCAAAGGTGTATTTAGGGTGTGAGCCAAAATCCCAGTAGGATGTCACCCAATAAAAAGGTTACATGCATAATTATTAAATGAAAAATACATCTGCAATTTTAATTGATGCAAAGAAGTAAATTCTTGAATAGTTTTAAAGAAAACAATATTAAGGGAAATAGTTTCAAATAGAAAAACATAAATTAAAATAAATTAAACACACACACACACCCTTACTTTTTAAAATAACCAATGTTTCACGCTGATGAGTGTAAATTAACCAATGAGCACTAAAATGGGAGAGGCCTCATGTGTATTATAAATCTTGGGTCCCTAGATCTTCGTGTCTTGGTGAAACGTGGCATAGAAGGCCATGACCCTCAGAAAATGTGGCTTAAAATTCCATCACCCTCAGAAAATGTGGCTTAGAAGGCCACGAACCTCTGAAAATGTGTCTTAGAAGCCCACGACCCTTAGAAAAACATATGTTTAGTTTTTGTTGAAATCATCAGTCTTGTCAGTGAAACCAGGTCGAGTCACCTCCGGAACACTATCCCACTAGTCTAGTCCACCTTCCTAGCTACACGGGCTTCCCGTTTTGTGCTCAAATAAGTTTTAAGTTCATGTCACATGTCAGAAAAATGCATAAAATCCAAATAGGGTATTTACGCATGCAAAATCACAATTTCACACCCAAACCCTCTTTTAAAACCATACACGCACCAAAATATTTTCAAAACATAATTTTCATGGGTTATATACTAAACTAATCCATCCTGAAAATTTAAAATACACTCACCACTAAACGAACCACCACTTACACATGTAAACACCCTTTTAAAATAAGACACATGCTAAAACATTTTTCAAACATGTTTCACACCATTTTCATAACTAAGTAAACCATAAAAAATTATAAAGAAATAGAAAAAGGGTGTGACGTGGCTTTGCACAAACTAAAGTAACCATTTATAAACTCAAACACATTCACACATCACACGCACTAAAATAAAATTTTAAATTGTGACCTATACCACCCAAATAATTTGATGTAAAACCTTACACCATATAAAAAACACAATTTCATAAACCACATAATTTAATGGGCTAGAAATAAAATCTTATAAAACAATTTAAAAGAAATCACTTGGCAATAACCACTAAACTCACACAAACCCATATTTTACGACTAAACGCACCTAACGTCATGTCAAAAACAAAATTTTCGCCTCTTGCACCAATTAATATGCTAACTGCATAATTTAAAAAAAATAACTAACAATTAATTAGATAAAAGTTCACAATAGAAAACACACATGTAACATAAACATGGTACTAAACAATTTTAAAACGAATAAAATTTCAATGAAAATCCACTTCTTACTACATAAAATAATTAAATAACATGTTAAAAAATTAATCTTGCAAATTAATTAATTAAATAATAACTTAAATGGGGAACCACCTAACTCACATGAGGATCCTTCCAAAAATGGCGCCAAACAAACCTACACCTCATTTTCACCAAAAAGAATCAAATATGAGACCTAACCAAGGAGATCGAACCCAAAATAAATGTTTAAACCTCAAAATCAGATCTAAAACCCACTGGAAAACATAAAAAAATCAAATAAAGAAGAAAAAACAATATAGGGGAGGCTCAACCCGAGGGGCGGTTGTAGGAGGGAAGTTGGTCGGCTGGTGGGTTCACGGATAGCATTATAGGCGCAGACGGAAGACAAGCCAGAGCTAGCCGTGCCAGGAAGCGGGGTGTAATAGTTGGTGGCAGGCCGGGGGAGCAAGGTTCATCTACCGGGGGTCCCTGTGCAAGAGAGGGCATGGCGCGAGGTGGTGTGTGGTGCAACTGGAGGTGGGGATGGGGTCGGGTAATAGGCGGCGCGGTGGGGTGTTCAAGGGGGAGGTGGGTGGCGGCCCTCAGCATGCAGTTCAGGGGGATACCTACACGTGCAGGGAAACAGGGGTTCTCATGGGAGGAGGTGCGACGGGAATCGGGGGGACAAGGGTGGGAGGTTCACAACCCTAAAGAAAAAAAAGAAAAACGAAAATAAAAAGATAAAAAAATAATTAAATTATAATAACAACAATAATAATAAATAAATAAATAAATAAAACAAGAGTAATAATAATTACTAAAACAACTTAATTGTCATCATTAATATAAATAATAATAATATTCAATTATAATCAATAATATCCTCAAATAATAATATTACTATTATCAGTAAAGAAATTAATTAAAATTTTATTTGACTCTTATTATTGTATTTTATTTTTTTTATGACTCAATTAAATTTATTTCTTGATTATTTATTCAATTCCTTTAATTAATTGAACATTGGTAAGTCACCCGGTGGACCAGGTGAGGCCGTGCGGTTTCAAAATCATGCCTTTCCCAAGTCGTGCCTCGCCCAGGGCCGCGCTGTCTCAATTTTCATTGTATTATCATTTTATTATTCGTCGCATATTTTTCATCTTTCTTAAACATCGGTCAGGCCGTGCGGTGAACCGGAAGAGGTCGTGCATGGTGACCCATGTGAAGTCATGTGGTTTCAACTGCACTCTTCTTGTGCGCTAAACACTTTCAAGGAAAAAAACATGTGTTTTAAAATAATATATCAAAAGTTTAAGTCAGCATAAACCTGGACTACTCGACATAAAGAAAATTAATAAAATAATTAATTCAAAGACGGAAGGTGTGACAATTCTCCTCAGCATAGTGCTTTCCATCCCCATAAATCCACAACTAAGATGGAACCCAAAGTAAAAAATGACACACCCCTTAATATTCAAAGGGTATCCCACCCCCCCCCCCCTGAAAATGAGTGAAATAAAGCCAAATCATCATGCTTAGAGAAAGTGACTTTAATGACATCCTCAAGAAACCAATAAAATGCTTCCTCTAAGTGTCACCCACCCCAGCATTCTAGAATACCTCCAGTTGATTAATCAAGGAAAGGAATTCTCTCACCCATGGAAACCAGCTTCTCAAACCAAAACATCTCAAGCACTATTAAATGAAAACCACACCATTTGTCTAGAATGAACAAACAAGGTCAAACCACATTCAAGGAACACTCTAATCACTTATCACCAACCCATATTTAGAAGAAGAACCAAAACTTCAACATGGGAAAGTCTGAGGGGCTCCCCACCATTAAGAGACTACCAATGCCCAAGATGATATTGGAAAACCTACATGGGGAGGTTCGAGCGGCCTCCCCACCATTAAAGAAAAGTCCAAAATCGATTTATTCTAGAGACATTCATGTGAGATACAATATGGGTCTCCCCACCATTGAAACTGAATGCAGATACAAAAATTTAGAAATTTTTCGACGGGGACCAAGAACCCCACCACAAGGGGTGGGGAGGGTCGGGCCCAACTACCGGGTGTTAAAACCACAGCCGGAGATAGAACAACATCTCCAAATCCCTTGATGATCATAATTCAATTTTGAGACTGATTTACCCAAAAAAACTCCCATACGAACCACCAAAAGAATTTAAATTTGGTGGGACGCCACCCATGGGACTTCAAGGTAACAATAAGACCATACCTCCTCATAGCCACAAGAAAATACCACACAACCAAATGGATCATTCGGAAGGGAATCACAGAAAACAATTTAAACCTCATTCATCTTCAATACTGACGACAGAAATAAGGTTGGGGTTATATACACTCTTGGGGTTCCTGACCATGTGCAAGCTTCACTCTAAGGCCTATGGATGGATCCCAGATGTTTGAAGCATATCCTTCCTCGCAGTCAGGTATTGAAGACTCCCGAATGGAGCTTCTCCTTTTGGTGTCACACGCAACCACACCGTAACTGAGACAACACCAGAAAACACAATGCACCACGAAATCCAAATACTCCCTCCTGTAACATCCACCAAAACAGGGGTTTAGATAATGCACATGCATCACTTCTTCACCTTAACAAAGAAACGTCAGAAGGTAAGACGCACGACAAACACTCCCCTTTGAACAGAAAAGTTAGAACTCCCTAAGAGGAGGACGCACTCCTTAAAAACATGGATTACTGAAGGGTTTCATAAAGTCAACCTTTACACTTCTATGAGAACCCACATTGCAAGACGTCACCAAATAAGAACCTTGCGGCTGATGAAAGCACTACAAGCCTTTCAAGACATTGGTCAGCACAGATAACTCTGAACCACCTTCGACCTTCCCCATTGGAATTCCTTTCATCGATCCCTAGAGGCATCTACAAACACAACGATGTCAAACTTTGTACCTGATGAATCAGGAAACTCAAAAGGCCAAACCACTTATCAACTCCCCTCACATATGTCATTCTGCTACGAGAGGGTATGGTTAACCGAAAAGGGTTAGGGACAGACTTAGCACTATCCCTAAAAAGGGAGAGTCCTTACTTTAATCAGCTCGAGGGTTGGCCAATGAAAAATTACCAGTAGCCGCACTTCAATCACATGATAACTCTTTTTGGGGATGTACACTAGTTAAGAAAGGAAACCTTGAACCCAGTAAAACTGGTCCAATGACCAATACATACCACAAGTGAACACTAAATGTATAGGGAGAAACCACTGTAGGGTCCTCTCAAAGCACTTTTCAAAATAATTCACAAACCACCCGCCTGCACACCAACATAAAAATAGAAATTCAAACTCAAGACACAAATCAGTCAAAAAGTATTCTCAGATCGAAATTCATCACATCCAAGATTTTTAAAATACAAGGACACATCACACGACTACCGGTTATTAGAAACGTCAAATTTTCCTTTAACAAAACTTTTTTAAAATAAATAAAGATGGTGGGTGGCACAAATACCAATAGTGTCCCATGGGCCCCACACATGCATGTTCCCATGCCACACCAGCACCCACCTCATGTCTATCTAGGCACTGATCCACTCATGACATTAACCATTTCTCTTTTCATATACACCCACGCATGTGCTTTCCCATGAGAACACCAAGGATCAAAACTAGACCTTTCCATTTTTCAAAATCAAAACATTCAACCCCCACTTTTCAAACCATACACATCATTTTTTTAAAGCGCTTCATTTCAAAATATTTTCCAAGACCAAATAATTTTTATTTAAAAATTTTTCCATAATTCCAAAATAAATAAACAAGGAACGGTGCAAGAGAAAACAAGTGCCATCGGGTAACTTTAACATATGGTAGGCAGCCATATGTCAGTCACGCCACCGCCACAGAGGGTATTCTAGGATAGTTTCCTTGGCTCTACATGGCTTTACAGACCCTGTGATCTCACAAGGACCACTAAACCCACTCCCTTTTCATTTCCTCTAAACAATATTAACCACCCAGACCAAATATTTAGACAAACCTCAACTTACTCAGGTAACGTGAGTCCTGCCACGAGGTTTGTTGGCCAGGCACCTTACTCATATCTAGGACATCGAGTCCCAAAAATCTTAACTTTGGTTCACCCGAATCTATTCCAAAATAACACAACCTAAAAAAGAAAACCTTCCTCTGATACCATTTTGTCACGAACCAGGTCGGGTCTCCATCCGACCCGGCACCCGACCTGGTCTGCGACATGGCCCGAAGGGTGTTCACTATCTCCACATGATAGCACAAGTGTCCGGGTATCAAGAGTAACACATGGGAATGGTTTACCTGAAATAAGATACATAAAACAATCAACAATATAGATAAAATAAAACCAAAAATAGACAACAAAACAGGACCTTAAACTAAAATCAAATTCAATGGTCTACAACTTAAAAACAACATCCAGAAAGTAATGACAACAAAATAAACTAGAACTCTAACTCAAATCTCTAAGAAATAAGAGAGGTGTGACATCCACAAGCCACAAACACCAACTTGCATGAGAATACCATCAATAACCTGAACCACCATCGTTGAGTTCAACATTTCGACCTGGAATACAAAAGAAATAGAATCTACATGAACCCAAAGGTGTATGTAGGGTGTGATCCAAAATCCCAGTAGGACTTCACCTAATAAAAATCTTCCATGCATAATTATTAAATGACAAATACATTTTCAATTTTAATTAATGTAAAGTAAATTATTGAACAATTTTAAAGAAAATGGGATTAAGGAAAACAGTTTCCAATGGAATAACTTAAATTAATATAAATTAAAGAAACACACCCTTCCTTTATAAAATAACCAATGTGTCACACTAATGAGAATAAAGTAACCAATGAGCACTAAAATGGGAGAGGACTTGTGGGTGTTATCTAGCTTGGGTCCCTAGATCTTCGTGTCTCGATGAAATATGGCTTATAAGGCCACGACTCTCAAAAAAACGTGTCTTAGAAGGCCACGACTCTCAGAAAATGTGGCTTAGAAGGACATGACCCTCAAAAAATCTTATGTTTAGTTAGTGTTTCAATCGTCAGTCCGGTCAGAGAAACTGGGTCGAGTCACCACCAGAGCACTATCCCACTAGTCTAGTCCACCCTTCTAGCTACCCGGGCTTCCTGCTTTTTGCTCAAAAAAGTTTCAGGTTCATGTCACATGTCACACTAATGCATAAAATCCAAACAGGGTATTTACGCTTGAAAAATCACAATTGCACTCCCAAACCCACTTTTAAAACCATACACACAACAAATTCTTTTCAAAATATAATCTGTATAGGTTACATACTCAACTAAACCATCTGGAAAATTCAAAAGACACTCACCACTAAAAGAACCACCACTTACACACGTAAACACCATTTTAAAATAAGGTACACACTAATACATTTTTCAAACACATTTCACGCCATTTTCCTAACTAAGTAAACCATAAAAAAATTATAATGCAATAGAAAAAGGGAGTCACATGGCTTTTCATAAACTAAAGTAACCATTGGTAAACTCAAACACACTCACACATCACATGAACTCAAATAAGATTTTAAAGTGTGACATGCACCACCCAAATAATTTGATGGAAAACCTTACACCATATGAAGAACACAATTTCATAAACAACATAATTTAACAAGCCATAAATAAAATCTTATAAAACAATTTAGAAGAAATCGCTTGGCGTTAACTACTAAACTCACACAAACCCCTCTTTTACGACTAAACGCACCCAACATCATGTCAAAAACACAATTTTTACCTCTTGCACCAATTTATAAGCTAACATCATAATTTAAAAAAAATCTCTAACAACTAACTAGATAAAAGTTCACAATAGAAAACACACATGTAACATAAACATGGTACTAAACAATTTCTACATGAATCAAATTTCAATGAAAACCCACTTTGCACTACACAAAATAATTAAATAAAATGTTAAAAAAATTAAGCTTCTAAATAAATTAATCAAATAATAACTTAAACAGGGAACCACCTACCTCACATGAGGATCATTCCAAAAATGGTGCAAAATAAACTCACACCTCATTCGCACCAAGAAGAATCAAAGAGGAGTCCTAACAAAGGAGATTGATCCCAAAATAAATGGTTACAACTCAAAATAAAATCTCAAACTTTCTGGAAAACCCAAAAAAATCAAATAATGAATAAAAAAACAATATACGGGAGGCTCAACTAGATGGGCGGTCTCTGAAGGGAAGTTGGTTGGCTGGTGGGTTCGCGGACAGCATGGGATGCACGGACAGAGGACGTACCAGAGCCAGCCATGCCAGGAAGGGGGGGTGTGGCGGCTGGTGGTGGGCCGAGGGTGGAAGGGTCATCCACCGGGGGTCACTGTGGAAGGGAGGGCGTGGCGCGAGGTAGTGTGTGGTGCCATAGAAGGTGGGGATGGGGTCAGGTAGCAAGCAGCGTGACGGGGTTTTCAAGGGGGAGGCGGCTAGTGGCCATCAGCACACAGGGAAGGGGGAAACCCGCAGGTGCAGCGCAATGAGGGTTCTCGGGGGAGGAGGCGTGACAGGAATCAAGGGGGTAAGAGGGGGAGGTCCTCAACCCTAATGAAAAAGAAAAGAAAAACCCAAATAAGAAGGTAAAAAAATAATTAAATTAATAAATTAAAATAATAACAATAATAATAATAATAACTAAAAAAAGAGTAATAATAATTAATAAAATAACTTAATTGTCATCATTAATATAAATATTAATAATATTCAATAATAATCTCTAATATCCCCAAATAATAATATTACTATTATCAGTAAAACTATTAATTAAATTTCTATCTGACTCTTGTTATTGTATTTTATTTTTATTTTACGACTCAATTAATTTTATTTCTTCATTATTAATCCAATTCCTTTCATTAATTGAACATCGACTGGTCACCTGGTGGACCAGGTGAGTCCACACAGTTTCAAAATAGTGCCTCACCTAAGGCGTGCCTCGTCCAAGGTCGTGTGGTCTCAATTGACATTGCATTCTCATTTTATTATTCGTCACATATTTTTCATCTTTCTTAAACACAAGGCTGGCTCTATGGTGATCCAGACAAGGTCGCATGTGGTGACCCAGGTGAAGTCATGCGGTTTCGACTACGACCATCCCGTGCGCTGAACACTCTCAATGTAAAAAACATGTGTTTTAAAATAAGAACTCAAAAGTTTAAGTCAGGCTTAAACCTGGACTACCCGATGAAAATAAAATTAATAAAATAATTAATTCAAAGATAGTGGGTGTGACACTAACAAAATCACATCCCAACTTTTATACTATTATATTAGAAGCCTTATTTTTTTATAAATCTATATTTTTAATTATTTGTTCCATACCTAAGGAGGACACCCAAAGGAGAGGTAAGGTTCTTCAACAATCCATTTTATTTTATTTCTTCCCCTCCAACATAAATTATTATTAGGAAATGATTATATAATATCCCTAGTATATTAAAAATAAAAATATGTTTCTATTCCATTATAATGACATGAATACATTACCAATTCAATAAAATTTGTTTTGAAATCATTATTCAGGTTTATAGAAGACCACTACCTCGTAAAACTGTTTCATTTATTTACCTTACCACCACTCATAGATGGGTATAATGATGGATATAAATTATATAAATTATATTTTTACCATAATTATAACACTAAAGTTATTATATAATTTATTATATTTTTAAAATTCATTCCTTATGGGGAATGACAATGTTTCCCTTGTATATTGTGGACTACTACCTTATTAAGCAATGTGCTTTTTTCAATAATGCATTAGATTGAATATAATAAAGATTAATTCAATAAATATGTGTTATGTAAATGATGAAATTATTATATTAATTAAATATTTTTCATTATAAAAAGGTAATAAATCATTTTATTTCATATTTTTTGTAACTTAAATTTGATAACATCATTTGTGTATGTATGGATTACCAACTTCATGAAGCGATGTTACTCCATTTTCAACACCACACCATATAGATGATATATATATAAGAAATGATAAAAAATTTATATAAAAATTTTATAAAATTATAATTTTTTAATAATAAAACATTATTATAATATTCTCATTAATTATTGATTAAACATTACATACCAACCTTCCATAATGATTACCGAGAAATTGAAACGTTAATCATTTCTATTTATGACCTATCATTTCCATGATCATAACGTAATTCATTTTACATAACCATCCTTCACTATTACATTGGAAATTATATGATATATATAAATAAGATAATAATTTCCTGATTATTTATATATATATGATAAAAATTATATAATATAAAAATTATTTATAACAGTCATGAAAAAACAAAAATTGTAAAGAGGAAATTAACACCTAAAACAATGAAAATAATGAATGATATACAAGGATATCCTATATAGAATAATGATATACTGAAAAAAAAAATTGTAACCTTGGCATTTTAATGTAATGCAGCACTAAAGTATCTATATAGTTCTCCAAAAATACTAAAAACTTCAGGCATCAAGCATGCAGAAGGCATCGTTCATGATCCCAAGGGGTCGGTGCTCTTATATTTCCACAAGGGATATAGATAGAGGGACTCACTGCTAGAGGGGGCCTACATAATGAAGTGGGATATTGAGATTTTCCATGAGAATAACAACCTTATAGAGGCAGTGGAAACAAACTCAACAATCATTTAGGGAGAACTACATGAGAAGCTTTAAGTCCCAAGGGACATAGCCTACTGTATCTGTAAAGGAAAATCCTACTAGAATTGGGGGTTAAAATTTTTTATACATGGGGGGAGGGTAATAAGGTTGCAGACTACTTGGATTCATGTACAACTCTATAAGGTCAGGGAGTTTTATTTTCTAGTTTAGGTTCTCTTCCTCAAGAGTGTGGTAGTCTCACTATAGCGGTCTCACTTGGTCTTCAATTTTTCAGACTACCTTGATCTTTTTAGAATTCAGGTCATTCCCGGTTGCTAATAAAAATTTGATATTTGTGAGGATGAAGCCAATGTAATAAATAAAGACTCTATATCTGGGTTACTGGAGTCTAGTTTTTTATTTTTGGTATTATGATTTAGTTTTTTGAAACCTTATAATCTAGATTTAGCAAAGAATAAATTATTTAAAAAACCTCTATGATATAATTTGAGAATAATTATAGGTGAACATACAAATGATTTGTTAAAAAAGTTATTATGTAGGTTTTACAAGAAATAAAACCTTGTCTGTATTCAATAAGTGTATGTGGTTCTAAAATAAAAGAAAATAGAGTTAATTACTCATAAAAGGGTACATTGGGATTGAACTGATCATCAGATATTACACAACAAAGTGCCTTAATACACATTTTTTTGACACTCATGGGGGATATTCTTATGATAATTCACATTTTCATTACAAAAAATTATGAATTATTTCTAAATATTGATATCCCAAAAGAAAATATGTTTAAAATTATGATATTATCTAGGTATAAACATTTCAATTTAGGATAATTATTTCAATAGTTTTTGTATTATACATTATATTTTATAATGATGTGATCTAATCTAGTGTATTCCTTTTTTTAGAAATGTACCATAGTAGAAGAATTATGAACCTCATCAATGCATGTAATCCAATGGGGTAGAATGATGTTTTTTTAGGATTGTAAGACATTATTTCAAGGGGAACTAGTATCCCAAAAAATTACCATCAAATGGTGACATAGAATCATGTTCTTACAAGTCACAGAAATAAGTATCAATGATTTATGGATCTGAAGGGAATCCAAATAAGAATAGGATCATAGAGAATGAAATGTATAAATGAAATAAGGGAATGAAGGGTTTTCCAACATGTGATAATTGTGGAAAGAAACACCCTACTAATTGATTTATAGAAAAGACAGGTTTCTATAAATGTAGAGAGAAAGGACATCATGATCATGATTTTAAGATAAAAGTTTCCAATGTTCAACACATCAATTGTAAGGATATGGGGAACTATTCCAATGAATTCACCAATATTCAAAGGAATAAATCTCAAATGAAGTTAAGGGATCATTATCAAGTTTATGCTATTATCACATATAAAGTAGAATGAGTAGTATTATTTTATTTGGGTTTATGAATTATACTAGGATAAATAAATGATTTATAGTAATGGATACTTATGAACAATATAGTTATTTGTTGACAATGTTTTTAATACTATCATTGATGGAGATAAATTTATTTTTGAATTTAATTAATATATCAAATAATTAATGTATTATTTTAGTGAAAATTAATAATGGATTTTTTAAACACCATTTTATGGTAATTCAAATTATTAAGATATTTCAAGAGAATACATAATCATGGTATTAAAAAAATTATAATGTGACATTAAGATCCAATTTATATTTTCAATGGATTATATTGTTAATTTAGTGACATTCTTTCAAAATATTTTGAAATTAAATTTTGACACACATATTTTGGAAAATATATAAAGAAAAATATATGTGGAATGGATAATGTTAGACTTTGGGTTTTATTGGATGAATTTATCTAAATAATATTGTTTCTGAAAATATATGAGGAATATATTATTACAATTTTATGGAACTTATGATCTGATAAAAAAAATTTACTACTTCAGGTATGAAAATTTAATTTATGGAAAACATTTTCTTTGAGTAAGATATGAAGTGTATATTTATTTATTCATAAACAAAGAATGAAATTTTTTCCTATGAAATAAAAATATATAATTTAAGTAAAATTACTTATATAAGTATAGAGTTAAATAATCACTAAACTCTATGAAAAGAAAATGAAAAGAAATTTTGTCTTATGATCACCATTTTTTTATATCAATTAAATTTTTCAGAATTCTGTTTTATGTATTTTTGTAGTTAACATACTTCTAAAAGTGATCTATATCAACCTCCACTAGTATTTTGGTGTCATTTTTTCCTTTTATGTCCATTTCTTAACTTACCACCTATCTTTTCTTATATGTAAACCTAGTATTTTTATATATTATATGTCCTTTTTACTTGCATTTGTCTCTTATTAAGTGGTTTTTTAACTAACCCTTTTAGGATATTGGGTTTTTAACAATGTTATTGTCAAATATCAAACACTTGATTACCAAGATCAACTATAATCAACAACGACACAATTTATATAATGTGGAGAGAATGTGACATCATGAAATTATAAAAATAATAACATTTTATTCAATTAACCATATTACATGAAACAATGTGCATAAATAACCCATGTAATATATTTCATTAAATTTAATCTCTTCGATATCTTATAGAACATGAAACCCCAATAATAAATGAATAGTAATATTGTATAAAGTTGTAAAATATATATATAACTGGTTGGTATTAATATTACTATCTGAATAATTATTATTTTAGTTATATAATAATGTGAAATAAAATGATAATCATTTAAATGAAATGGAAATTTTTTCTGAAGAAAACTATTATCTAGTAGAGAGTTTTGTCACTCTTAGTTCAAAAAAAATGAAATAAATTTTTAAAACTTATTAAAAATATATGATATAAAATTAAATTCATTTTTTAAATCATAATATAAAAATTAGTTTAGGTTTAATGTTTGGTATTTTTATGAAACTTTTAATCTTTTGCTGAATCGAGAAAAATAATGAATTCTAATTCAAAAATTCAATTTCATTTAAAATATTTATAATGTTAGATTACATATTTAATATTTAATAATGTTACATTAGTTCAATTATATACCAATTATTTCAATTATGTTCATTAGTGTTATCTAAATATGGAAATATGATATGAAATATTTGTAAACCTTTGAACAGTTCAATTTGAAAACTCGCTTTCCCACCATGGCTGCATGATTAATTTTAAATTTAATTTTTTCACTTATTTGAAAGGAAATTGAAAAAATGGTTTCCAAATTTTAATTATTTATAAAATATCTTACCAAATAAATTAAACTTAATTTATTTAAATAATTAGTAGTACAAAAAATCAAAATTTTATTTACAATTTTGAAGGTAAAAATGGTTATATTGGGGGGTTAAAATAGAAAATAATCATTAAAATAGAAAAACCTCCAAACCCCATTTCAAGGCCATGATACCTCTCATATCACCTTGGTTATATTTTTTAATTTTTGGGAAATATTTCCATGAATTTGACCTATATTATATATTATGGAAATAAAAATATAAAAAGGGAACCTTCCTTACTTTTAATGTCTATAAATATTTTGGATAGGGAAAACAAGAACTTCTATTTGGAAAAAATATTATTTCAAATATTAATTATTTGTTTTTTTTATACGTTTTTAAATTTTTATATATGGAATAATTACTTTTGAATCTTAAGAAACACAAACTCAGTAATTATTTATTTAATAGTAAAAAAGTGATACTAAAACTATTAATATTAAAATAAGTTGAATGAATTTTTTAATTCCATTTATTTTTTAGATAAATGAATATTTTTATATAGTTTTGAACATAATATTTCTTTATACCATCATTTTATTGACGTTTTTTTAAATCAAAAAATAATAATTTTAAAATTGATATAAATTTAATTTTAGAAAAAAATATTTTATAAAATGATATAAAATTCATAAAATTCTATATTATTAAATTTGATTCTTAAATTATTAAAAATTCATTATATGGTCCATTAATTTACCATTTTGTAATTTATAATGACTATATAGACCCCTTAATAGTGAAAACATTGTTACCACTTTTGAGCTTAAAATGATTTTTTCCCACATTACATGTGCCTATCTTAAAATTATTCACCAACACACATAATTTTTTTGATATAAATAGGATTTAATAATTATAATCAGTGGTTACAAATTATATAAATCATATCTTTATATTATATACTTAATGAATATAATAATTAGGTTAAAAATATATTTCTTGAAGTGAAAAAACAAAATGGTAAAAGTAATGAAACGTAAATATGAAATAACAAAAAGTTTACAAAATCTATTTTTTCTATTATTTAGATGTTTGGGATGACCATATCATAACTAAACTCCATTAATTGTAAATTTTTTAGCCATATGGGTTTATAGTTACTTCCCATTAATGAATTGTTTTGAGAATTTACAAAAACTCCACTCCAACTCAATTAAAAAAGGCCAATCACTCCCCAACTTATTCACACTTTCAATAAATTATTTACTACCAAAAACAACCCAAAAAACTTCCAATTTCCCTAACCTAATAATAAAAGGCTTATTTTTCAGAAAATCCATCCTCTAATGTCTTTAAATCAAACGATAGAAGTGTACCTGAAAAACAAGTAATGTTCTTCAATGGTTGTTTTTATTTTAATTCTTCCTCCACCTCCTGAAATTATTATTAAACAATGTGTATATAAAAAATTAGTATCTACCATATATTTATATATTTTATTTGGTGTTCATAACCTATATTCTTATAAAATTACATCGAATTGCTTACAAAGTCATCATTCATTTATACGGCTGAAAACTACATATCGGACTGATGTCATATGTTTTTCCATTAACACCTCTCATGGTGGGGAAAGATGATGGATCTAAAGTATATAAAATAATTTTATATAATAATTATAAATATTGGTTAATTATATAATTTAAACCTTTTTACATTCCATTCCATAGGTTATATGTATACATTTCTCACAGGTACAGTTGACTACGGCTTGAGGAACCGTTGTGATTCTTTTATCCTAGACACTTTTCATGGAATACAATAAGGATAAAATTAAAAAATATATTTTATATTTATTAAATAATTATTTTTTATCATTTTCAAAATTTAATAAAAAAAATTTTCTTACCATTTCACTCACTTAAAGATGATAACATCATTCATGTGTGTGTGGACTACTACCTCCACTAAGCGATGTGACTCTATTCCATCACCACACCACATGGTTGACATATATAACAATATAAAAAGAAATAAAATGTTATTTATTATATTTTAATAATTTTTATTGATAAAACATTACTTATAATGTTTCTATAATAATTATTGATAAATGGAAATGTTACTCAGAAATGCATACAACCTACCATCTCTATGATCATAACATACTTCATTTTTTTTAAAATAATAATTGGTTTTAATATTATAATTGATATATAAATATTGTATTTTTTTCATGATTATTATTCTGATGCAATGAATATATATAATATTCGCATGAATTGGAAGATTCATGAAAAATCATTAATGAGAATATAAGGTAATTATCACCCGAAAGAGTGAAAATAATGAAGTATTACTAACAATAGAGTGACAAGATGTTATAAAATGATCATATATTATATTATATATAAAAATGGTTATTTTTTATGTTTATTTCATGTTTAAAACAATTTTTATAGATTTTTTGTGAACTTTCATCCAAAAGGATACATGAGGTAAGGGACATCATCTCAATTCCCCTTCATTGAGGCATATTGTAATGTTATGAAACTAGTTTGTTTTATATCATATATATACTTCATCATTGAAAAAGTATATAAATATTAATTTATAATTAATGGTATTTTTATATTAAATTTAAAATATTGATTCCAAGGGTAATTGATAAGAAAATTACAATGTGGTGAAAGTTATTGTACAAGTTCACATTATTTTGGGATTATTAACATTGTCTTCAAAAAATCACTTCAGTGTGATCATTTTTCATTGTATATTAAATATTTATTAAATATCCATATTATTTTATATATTATATGGTTATTTACTAAGCTATATACCTTTTTTATATATGGTGTTTACTTTAAATTTATTTTTATAAACTTGGGAATTACTGATAAATCTATAACCTTCACATAATTTGGATATTTGATGATAAGGGTTAATGATTCATGAACTAAATTTATAATTCAATATATTATGAATTCTTTGTATGTGATGATATTTTTTGTTCCATTTATATATTTACCTTCTATTCATCAATAGGTCTCATGAGACAACCTTGTTTTCCAATTCAGATTTGTTTTTGTAATGTAGTTTTAACCAATCTTGAGGATATAACTTAATGGTAGAGGTATGATGTGGCTGAGACATAAAATTAAATAATTAAGAATAACCTTTATTAATAATTCATTTATTATTATCTATGATATGTTAACAACGATTTTACCTCTAGATAAATTTTATTATCTATTATTGATTAGATGGTATGTGTTTTTAGTTATTTACTTTTCCATATGGATTGTTCCTTATCTAGTTGTGATATTAATGTAATTTATTAGATGAAATGTTTTTTCATTTATTCGATATTCTATATTTATTGTTATCAATGAGATATTATCATTTATATTATATATGGATGAACTTCCTTCTCATTTTTTTGATTACATGGCATGTGTGTTAAGATATTTACCTTCCAATATTGAATATAATTATTCAATCATGATTGATTTTATTGTATTTGATCTTTATTGAGCATTATAGATCACCCTTATTTTTTAAATTCTATGGAATCTAGGAAGTGTATAACGAATAATAAGTAAGGATATGCTAGAGGGAATAACAATATTGAAGAAAAAAAATTAAGTTGTAATTTTTTTATTAAATGTAATACAATAATGTAGTATGTATATCATTGACCATAACTAATAATATGATTATAATTTTGGGTTTTTATTCCCTACATCAATTACATTATAATACATAGAGACACGTGATTTAGGTTATTGTTCTTGGGGACACTAAGAATGAAAATTCTTCTCCTCTAATTATCTCTTGGTAATAATGTTTTTCTCTCCATTTCCATTTAATTCTGTAACATATAGTTCAAAATAATTCTATTATTAAAAACAATCATTATTTCAATATTCAATCAAAAAAAATTCATACATGAAATTATTTTCAATAAATTTTTTCAATGTTGTTATTACATTTTCTAATGTATTTGTTAAATACATTACTAACCTTGTTTTAATTTATACATATTTCAATAAAAGTAATGTTCATTTAATTTTTTAAATAAGAAACATGTTTATTTTACCAAACATGTTAAAGGAATCGATTCATTATGACCATTTAATTTTTTAATTCTTCAATTATATGTTTTATAGTTTATATTCAAATAAATGAAATTCCAAAAATATTATGAATTTTTAGTTATAAAAAATTATTTTTAATGTGGAAATGATATTTTCCTCATGAAATGTTTTAAATATCTTTCTAAATAATCTATTATAAGTTACAAATTTTATATTATAAAAAGTGTATTTTTTAAAAAATATGTTTGCAAAAATGTTTTCCATAGTGGAGTGGCTATTTGAATCAAGAATTGTTCCTTGTGATCTTCCAAAATTATTTTCTATATAAGATGAAATCCTATGAAGTCAGTAAATATTTGTTACCAATATAATTTAATGATACAATCCTTATTATTTCCTTATATAGTTAATGTGTATATTGATGAGATGTTTATGAACCCCATTTATTTTTCATGGGATATGCTATGGTGAATTGTTAAAATGTTTATGAATCCCATTTTTATTACATATTTTATTATATGATGGTATGATAAATGTCTTATGATATCATTTAACATATTAGTATGGTTTTCATTTATATGTTTTTTTATTTATGATGGCTTATATTTATGGGTAAACTATTTCGATATAATATAGAAATCATATGAACTAGTTGGTTGTGATTCTATGATTCGAAATAAATTATACCTTTATAGTCCTTTGGAATGTGTTTGTGTAATGTAATTAATATTAATCTAAAAAGATATAATATCTATTTATGAAAATCATGGGTATTTATAGTTGGTATCATATGATAGGTTTGGTTAACCATTGGAAAGTGGGATGGGAGAAAATTAGGGATTTCTATAGGGTTATGTAGAAGGATAATTTTATGATGTATTGTTAATGGATAGATAGAGTTATTTCAAATAAATTGATTCCCTATTCGGATACTAAAAGTTGAAATTGTTAAATAATAGATATACGTAGGTGTAATAACTTACAAAATTTTCTATATGGCTTGAATCAAGTGTTTCCTACTATATTAAAATTGAAATTAATGCACACCTAGTGTAAAACAGTAGAGGGATATGGTTTGGAAATTCACAAACATGTTAGGAACCAACATGAATGATTTATTTAATAACCATGAATGAATGATGTTAATCCTAAGGTTCAATAGATTGTAAATAAGCTGAAATTTTGTAGACATCTTATAAATGACTTCTCATGATTATTTAGTTTTACACTATATATATTACATCTCACAATATGTTTATTTTAGTCAATTATGGGAACCGGAAGGGATTGGGGTAAAATTGAATGTGACTAGAAAATATGTTGATGAGAAACCAAATGGGATGAAATATTGAGTGAAGGATATTATGATTTTGACTAATCAGTTATCATGATATATTATTAAAAACATTCACCTTAACCAACTCTTGGTCTCACCAAAGATGATACTGATAGATTTGACTAAGAGTTTGGGCAGGGATATTATAGATGAATAAAGATTAAGTTTATAATATGTTGATAATTTGGGAAAAATAAGTCAAAGAAATGTCCCAGAGCGATGAGAATATGTTTTGAAGGTGGAAAAGAAGGACACATGGTAAGTAATTCTCATGAAAAAATGAAATGTTTTGTTAATGAAATAGACTAGAATAATGTTTTTCCTAAAACATCATGAAAGGATGAATATAAAAAATGTGTAATATATGGGAATTATAGAAATCATTGTATTATGGAGAAATATTGTAGAGACCCAAAGCTTGACTTACATAGACATCGCATTACTTCTGCGGAATACTTAATACAAAACAAAAACAGACACCAAAGAACTATAATAGTTTAGTGTATTTGGAAACTCGGAACGTAATCTTCTAATCATGGTGAAAGATCTTCAACATCTCCCATAAAGATATTCCCCTTTTGGTTTTCTTACCTAAAACCTTTCTTTAAATCCTGGGGAAAAGAAAACATATAAAGGGTGAGCTCAAATTCTCAGTAAGGGTAAGCATGGAGAAAATAAAACAAACCATATACATTTGAACATAAAAACATGAACATAATGTTTAAACATCAAAATCTTGAGCAGTGACATAAAACATGGTAGTACGTAAGGCATAGATCATAATGGAACATCAATCATGATAAAATATCTTGGAAATAAAACTTGTAATTGTGGAAAAACATTAAGCACATGATATGATTTCCATAGTATCCAAGGCATTGCTGCCAAGACCAACTTAGTGAACAAATTCCCTTACTGAACTGGGTTTACTTACCATTCCAGCCCTGTATTACTGAACCAGATTTACTTATAGTTTTAGACATGTATATCTCATGAGATATAAATCTTTACCCAATGCATTAGAGGGAGATATAGGTCTCACCCATCTCATATTGAAATCATTCTTACATGTTCCACAAAACAATCATAAATCATTCATCATAACTCAAAAAATAAATTGAGTTTCATAAACATCATTCCATCATAACATAATCCATATAAAACAAATGGATATCATATCATCATAAGAAAAGTGAAACCATATAAATCATAGAGAAATTATACTTGGAAGATACACATCTGAAATAATGTCATCTTAGATGGAAAATGGTTTTGATAAAGCACTTGAAATGAATTCTTGAGGAAAATATCCTTTCTTATTGAAAATCATTTTCTTTTCACAAAATTCCATTCAATTTTAAAAGAAAAGGATTTTTTGAAAATATTCATGAAATCTTGTAGAGTAAGCTTCATAAAAATAAGGCGTTATGAAACCGTAGAAATCCATTCATGCCGTATAAGTTAAAAAAAACATTCTTCTTGTACTTTTTCCGGAAAAGTCAAAAAGTACCTCGTATGGTAAACAAAAAAAAGAATCCTTACATACCATCTAGTAAAAGTAAAAATGGGTAAAAAGGAATTTAAACATACATGAAAACTTTTTTATAAAACTTGGACATGAATGATAAATATAACCCCAGTAAATACTTATGTATAAGCAATCTCGGATAGAAAACAATTGAGATTGCAACATTATCCCTTACCTTAGGTCTGATATGCTTTGTACGTATCTGAACCTCATGTATAATGATTTAAATAATGTCATTGACTTATTACAGAATCATATTCATTGTTATTATATCATATATGGTTCACTTATGACTTTATATTACCCATTCTTTTTTAAACTCCATGTTAAAGAGCGTTTTGGGTAAAATCGTTTCATTTGTTGTTCGTGTTTTGACTTGTAATTATTCATATGATTACATAGATCATGATTACATAATTCCATAATATAAAACATGATTTATATATAATATTTATTCAGAATATAAATTTATATAATAGATCGATAAATGGAAAGAAGTACACTGTTCATGGAGACGGTAGGCTGTACGTACACATGAACATTGTTTTCGTTTCATTATTGAATTGAATGGAATTATGTAGATGAAATACATATATATATATATACATAAATCTAGTAGCATTATTATGTCATATATTTAATGATTACTTATTATATATACTTTATAATCATTCTTGAATTGATAACATGGAAAATGAATCTCATCGCGTCGTGGAGACGGTAATCCGTACGTACGCATGAGCGATGATATCATTCCCATGTTTATTGAATAGAATTGGAGTGAATGATATAATATATTAGAATCAATATTATGTTATAATAATCATATGTATTTATTCTTTACACCATTATACCCATCCAAGTAAGGTGGTGGTGGAAAAACAGATTACACAACGGCGTGGAGACGGTATTCTGTACGTATGCACGCGCGGTGATTTCGTTTTCCTTAGGATGGATAGAAGGTGAAATAGGGTTATTTCATATTTATAATAACATATCATTATATTAGTGATACTGATGTTATTAATACATAATTAAACAACTAAAGAAGAATAAGTATAAAAAGAAATAAATTTTAAAGAATCGGTAATGGATATTACCTCTTCTTCAACACGCCTCTTTAAAACCTCCTCTTAGGGCACTAAAATTTGTCTTTGAAGAATACAAGGATCTCTAGTATGTTTATAATGAAGTTGATAATGGAAATTTTCAGGGGTTTTCCGAGCTTCAATGCTAAAAATGGTGTGAGGAGGAGAGGGAGGAGGTGCATTTTTATAAGGGAGGAGAGGGGCACCTTTGGAATTCTAAAAAATATTAGTTTAATATAAATTCAAACCCCACATAAAACCCTCCAAAAATGACTCAATTAAAATATTAGATGATATAGGGTTGTAATATCATAGACCAATTAAATTTAGACATGTTTTGATCTTATTTTAAACCTTATCATTTTGATTTATCCTTATTTAATCTATTTAATTTTATTTGCGGTAATAAAATTCTAAATTTTAAATGGTTATAAATAATCACTTATGTGTTGTTAATTTTCCATAATTGGATACATTATGACATTTGAGAATATATAAATTTCAATTTATAATTTTTAAATATTTTTGTGATTTTTAAACAATTTAATAATATTTTATTTTTATAAAATAACAATAGTGTCAATTTTGACACTATTCATTTATTTGAATTTAAATAAAATCCACATAGAGGATATATTAGAAATAAAATATTTTATAGGTTCATAACATGTCATATTAATCTATGAAATTATTTGAGAACATTAAATAGTTCATATAATATTTATTTTACTATTTGTAAAACTAATTATTTGATACTTCTCTTAATAAAATAATTTCTACAACATTTTTGCATAATTATTAAATATACTTATTTGTTGCATAAAAATTAAAAATAAAATACTAGGATGAAGATAAATCTTATGGATTTTATAAGAATGCTTTTAGTTAGATTTATATTCTAAAACACTCAACTTTTAAAATGTCATATTTATTATATTATGAAGTTGACAACTTTGACATCATTTAAAATAAAATAATATAAGTGTCATAATCACTTTTATAAGACTCCAAACTGTCATATATTCGGTCATTGTATTCTTATGGTGTATATATACACTACCTAAAAGGTTTTTTCAGGTTTTTGAGCCTTTTAATGGGTATTGTTATTTCAATAAAAACTATATTACTTATTTTTCACTAAATAAATAATTTCTGCATCATTAATGTATACGCTATTAAGGTAATTAAACATCTCTTAAAAATTATAAATAAATTACCATGATAAAAAAACATTTTATATTTCAAATTAGTATTTAGAACCGAATTTATATTCTGTATAAACTTATATTAAAAATACTTTAATTATTAAAGTTGAGTGAGACATATTTCACTTTCTTTTAAATAAAATAAACTAAAGGTCTTAATTACCTCCAAGTGGGTTCCAATGGATTCCATTTCGACCCAAATATGCCTTAGGACTAAATATAAGCATCCAATTATATTAATACAAGTGTTAAGGTAATTTTATAATATTATATTTACCCTTAATTACCCGATTTACCTTTTACTATGGTAAATAAAATTTACCGTAGTTACTATTCATAATGCCCAAAAATAAAAAGTAGCCTACTAACATAATTTGGACCCACTGATTCCAAATATTCAATACATTTTTCTAAATTCAATACAAAAAAGTTGCAGAAATTAATTTAAAATTAATTCCGTTGTTAAGAAAATGAGTTTTAAAGGTTAAAACATTGCAAAAGATTGAAATGATTTTACCTATGAATTCAATGTAAAATCAATGATAATGAAATAAATTATATTCAATTATAAAATATATATTATATTTATACTTTAAAACCATTAAATATTATAATTTAACCATATAAATTATTACGATGAAAAAAGTTGTTTTTAATTAAAATATAGCGTGTTTTTACTATTCATTAAAATATGAAAGTTATCAGAAAAATATCAAAACATTATCCAATGTATATTTTTATATCCTTATTCAAAATAAGAAGTTTATTTTTTAAAATTTAACTTATAAACATGTCATAAATTATATTTAAAATGGGTGCGCCAACAAAAGGCGGCAAAACTACATTTTTTGAAAAATACTTATTTTACCTGAAAATTTTATCTTGTTCTTGTACCATGTTCTAGAAAATGTGTAAGATAAATAATAATGTTATAAAATTCAAAATTTAGTTAATAATATTCATAAAGTCTAGTCCATAATAATATTATAACTATATATCGTTGTTTAGTGAAACCCGGTATTGCGTACAACACACGCTATCGAGGAAGGTTTTGATTGCGTGTAATGCAAGCCAAGTCAGGGTTTCATGTAGTGAAAGACTCTTTTGTTGTTGCGTATAACAAAATGCAACCATATTTCATTTATACATTGAATATATATATATATACACTCAATGTTGCGTAGAATAACTACTATCAAACAAACTTGAAATTGTGTTTAACACGATCCAAGATTAGTGTTGCGTATACTGCAAGCTAATACGGTGTTGCGTATAGTGCAAGATAATCTTGGTGTAGCGTACAGAAGAAGATATGAAAGAAATTAAAAAGAATATATCTTATAAAATCTCGGGGTGTTACATTCTACCCCCCTTAAAATGAATTGCTCCCTTGAAATTCACCGGGGTTATATATGGTTTATTACATGAGAGTTTCTTTCATAGAAATCCACATCATAAAAAGGAATACTAAAACTTACTTTTTAAAAAATGAATGTTAGAAACAAAACGGATATCCAAAGTAACTCATCACTTGGGTTCCCACATAGGAGATCATAGGTGAAAATATGAATATGGAATAGAAATCTAACCATCAAGTTCTGATGGAGATTGGTAGAGAACAGGGCTATGAAAAATCCAATAGTCACAAAGACATAAAATTGTGATGATCTAAGGTACCATCTGATTCATCAGAAATGAGATCAATAGGACAACATTTTTTTTTTCAATATCATTTCCCTAAATTTAATAATTTTTTGAATTAAAAAAATACGTACTTGATTTTGGTACAATCTCAACTTTCCTCGTGCCTCGAACAATTTCCATTTCATCTCTAAAAGAAATGAAGTTGAATTTGTCTTTCTCGAAGTGTTAGCAGATCATGCAATAGAATGATAGTTCATTCCATCTGTCTCAAACATAGGATTAGAAAAATTTATATACATAAGTCCATCTATGGTGAGATTAATCAGATATGGTTCCAAAATGGACTTATACTTCATCTATCATCATGATTAATAAAATAAGTTTCTACTAACCGGGGACTTCATGTAGGCCAGTAGTAGGTGATAAAGGCCTGTCGCACTTCATTTGTGGGTTTGATTCCCACAGCCTTGTCTGACGCGACGGGTTGTCGCCCGTTCTGCAGGTTGTCCCTTTTCTTAAACTACAGTATTATATCATTCTATTAGTAATATCAAAAACAATTATGTCCTTAAACAATACTAACTTATGTTCAACATTATCTATTCCAATCTTTAGGCTTATCCAAAATACTTCTTTCCAAACTCATAGTATAAAAAACGATTACAAAAAGGGTCATATAACAAGCATGTGAATACCATCATTTATCCCTCATATATCAAAAGATATATCTTGTTGATCGCATTCCAAACATGTGAATTCCATAATTATGTATTCTCTTAAAAAGTGAATACCCATTGAACCTTAGTGAAAACATTAATGCTTTTAAAAGTTAACACTTTCCACATACCAAAATCCCAAAATTTCTATATACTCAAACCATGATATAACTTTGTCCTTATATCATTCATGAGCTCATTTCATTTTTTCTTTATCATTTCATTATGCGCATATCATCTACTTTCAAAAAATATCTTAATAATATTTCATGGTTACTGGTACCATTCAATATATACTTTCAAAAACATAAATAAAAACAATAGTTTAATAATCCTTATATGTCTCTTTATACCATAGTACCATGAGATTACTTATACAACATTACTCTTGATAAACATGTAATCATTCCACTACCTTCTTAAACAATTGAACAAGCTTGAACAATTATTTCATCTCACATATCATTTGTAGTCTCTTCATCATCATCAACATAAATACTACCCATATGACTATGCTGATTCTATTCGTGAGACTTTCCCTTATAGAATTGGTTTTCATAATGCCCATACATTCCACATTTAAAACATTTAACCGTTGTTGATGTCCAAGCTATACTATTATCCTTATCCATGGTGTTAACTGAACCTTTTCCTTTTCACTTACTGACTTTATGTCCTTCTTTTCCACACCCAAAGCATCTTCCAGTTCCTTTGAAACATTCTCCTTGATGTCTCTTCCCACATGATTCACATGAGGAAAATTGAACTTTTTTTCCTCTATGGTCATCATGAAACTCCTTCTTTCTCTTATTAACTGAGTCAACAAACTTACCAAAGTTGAGATTATTGATCATATTATGAGATTTCTGATTTGGCATAATAATGATGTTTCACCTTCCAAATTCCATTTTATTTTCTTGATCATGAAGAATATCATTCCATTGTCCAACATATTCTCTATTATCGTGAATCTTCCTGTTTCCATCCATTATCTAAAACCCAAAAAGAATAGTGTGAGAGGCAAAAATCATGATAGGTAAAACAACACAATAAAGGGGGAGTACCTTCCATATCTAACATCTTAGGTTAAATTCTAAGATTGTTACCATAATTCTAGGACTATAACCTATACTTATACTTAACCTTAGGGACATACCTAGACATACCTTAGAAATATCTCTAGCGATCTCACTAAAGTTTTTGCATTCTAGTTTCCAAAGGTTAACTAAACCTTTCCTCTGATACCAACTGTAGAGACCCAAAGCTTGACTTACATAGAAATCACATTACATTTTTGGAATACTTAATACATAACAAAGAAAGACCCCAAAGGATCATAATAGTTTAGTGTCTTTGGAAACTCGGAATGTAATCTTCTAATCATGGTGAAAGATCTTCAACATCTCCCATAAAGATCTTCCTCTTTTGGTTTTCTTACCTAAAACCTTTCTTTAATTCCTGGGGAAAAGAAAACATATAAAGGATGAGCTCAAATGCTCAGTAAGGGTAAGCATGTATAAAATAAAACAAACCATATACATTTGAACATAAAAACATGAACATAATGTTTAAACATCGAAATCTTGAGCAGTGACACAAAACATAGTAGTAGGTAAGGCATAGATCATAATGGAACATCAATCATGATAAAATAGCTTGGAAATAAAGCTATTAATTGTGTAAAAACATTAAGCACATGATATGATTTCCATAGTATCCAAGGCATTACTTCCAAGACCATCTTAGTGGACAAAGTCCCTTACTGAACCGGGTTTACTTGTCGTTCCAGCCCTACATTACTAAACCGGATTTACTTTCCATTTCAGCCATGTCTATCTCATTAGATATAATTCTTTACCCAATGCATTGGAGGTAGATATAGGTCACACCCATCTCATATTGAAATTATTCTTACGTGTGCCACAAAACAATCATAAATCATTCATCATAACTCAAAGAATAAATTGGGTTTCATAAACATCATTCCATCATAACATAATCCATATAAAAAAAATGGATATCATTTAATCATAAGAAAAGTGAAACCATATAAATCATAGAGAAATTATACTTGAAACATACACATATGAAATAATGTCATCTTAGATGGAAAATGGTTTTGATAAAGCACTTGAAATGATTTCTTGAGAAAAATATCCTTTCTTCTTGAAAATCATTTTCTTTTCACAAAATGCCATTCAATTTTAAAAGAAAAGGATTTTGTTGAAAATATCCATGAAATCTTGTAGAGTAGGCTTCATAAAAATAAGGCATTATGAAACCATAAAAATCTGTTCGTGCCATATAAGTTAAAAAACATTCTTCTCATACTTTTGCCAAAAAAGTCAAAAAGTACCTCATATGGTAAACAAAAAAAAGATTCCTTACATACCTTGTAGTAAAAGTCAAAAATGGGTAAAAAGGACTTTAAACATATATGAAAAAAAAATTATAAAACTTGGACCTGGATGATAAATATAACCCCAGTAAATACTTATGTATAAGCAATCTCAGATAGAAACCAATTTAGATTACAAAATTATCCCTTACCTTAGGTATGATATGCTTTGTACGTATCCGAACCTCCGGTATAATGATTTAAATAATGTAATTGACTTATTACAGAATCATATTCATTGTTATGATATCATATATGGTTCACTTATGACTTTATATTACCCGTTATTTTTTAAATTCCATGTTAAAAAGCGTTTTGGGTAAAATCATTTTATTTGTCGTCCGTGTTTTAACTTGTAATTATTCATATGATTACTTAGATCATGATTACTTAATTATAGAATATAAAACATGACTTATATATAATATACATTCAGAATATACATATATATAATAGATCGATAAATGGAAAGAAATACACCGTTCATAGAGACGATAGGTCGTACATACGCATGAACGTTGTTTTCATTTCCTTATTGAATTGAATAGAATTAAGTAGATGACATACATATATATATACATAAATACAGAAGCATTATTATGTCATATATTTCATGATTACTTATTATATATACTATATAATCATTCTTTAATTGTTAACATTGAAAATGAATCTCATCGCATCGTGGAGACGGTAATCCGTACGTACGCCCGAGCGAGGATATCGTTCCCATATTTATTGAATGGAATTAGAGTGAATGATATAATATATTAGAGTCAATATGATGTTATAATAATAATATTTATCTATTCTTTACACCATTATACCCATCCAAGTAAGGTGGTGGTGGAAAAACAGATTACACCACGGCGTGGAGACGGTATTCTGTACGTAAGCACGCGCAGTGATTTCGTTTTCCTTAGGATGGATAGAAGGTGAAATAGGGTTGTTTCATATTTATAATAAAATATCAGTATATTATTGATACTTATGTTATTAATTAATAATGAAACAACTAAAGAAGGATAAGTAGAAGAAGAAATAAATTTGAAAGAATCGGTAACGGATATTAACTCTTCTTCGACACGCCTCTTTGAAACCTCTTTTTAGGGCACTAAAATTGGTCTTTGAAGAAGAAAAGGACCTCTAGTATGTTTCTAAGGAATTTGAAAAGGTAAATGATCAGGTTTTGGCCGATTTTCAATGCTCAAAATGGTGTGAGGTGGAGAGGGAGGAGGTGCCTTTTTATAAGGGAGGAGAGGGGCACCTTTGGAATCCTCAAAAATATTAGTTTAATATAAATTCAAACCCCACATAAAAACCTCCAAAAATAACTCAGTTAGAATATTAGATGAGATAGGGTTGTAATCTCATTAACCAATCAAATTTATACATTTTTTGATCTTATTTTAAACCTTATCATTTTGATTTATCCTTATTTAATCTATTTAATTTTATTTCTGGTAATAAAATTCTAAATTTTAAATGGTTATAAATAATCACTTATGTATTATTAATTTTTCATAATTGGATACATTATGACATTTTGGACGATATAAACTTCAATTTATAATTTTTAAATTTTTTTTGTGATTTTTAAATAATTTAATAATATGTTATTTTTATAAAATAACAATAGTGTCAATTTTGACACTATTCATTTATTTGAATTTAAATAAAATACACACAGAGGATATATTCGAACTAAAATATTTAATAGGTTCCTAACATGTCATATTAATATATTAAATTATTGGAGAATATTAAATAGTTCATATAATATTTATTTTACTATTTGTAAAACCATTTATTTGATATTTCTCTTAATAAAATAATTTCTACAACATTTTTGTATAATTATTAAATATACTTATTTGTTGCATGAAAATTAAAAATAAAATACTAGGATGAATATAAATCTTATAGATTTCATAAGAATACTTTTAGTCATATTTATATTCTAAAACACCCAACTTTCAAAATGTTATATTTATTAAATTATGAAGGTGACAACTTTGACATCATTTAAAATAAAATAATATAAGTGTCATAATCACTTTTATAAGACTCCAAACGGTCATATATTCGGTAATTGTATGATTATGGTGTATATATACACAACCAATAAATTTTGGTCCGGTTTTTGAGCCTTTTAATGGATATTATTATTTCAATAAAAACTATATTACTTATTTTTCACTAAATAAATAATTTATGCATCATTAATCTATAATCTATTAAGGTAATTAAATATCTCTTAAAAATTATAAATAAATTACCATGATAAAGAAAAACATTTTATCTTTCAAATGAGTATTTAGAAACGAATTAATATTCTGTTTAAACTTATATTAAAAATACTTTAATTATTAAAGTTGAGTGAGACATATTTCCCTTTCCTTTAAATAAAATAAACTAAAGGTCTTAATCACCTCCAAGTGGGTTCCAATGGATTATATTTCGACCCAAATATGCCTTAGGACAAAATATAAGCATTCAATTATATTAAGACAAGTGTTATGGTAATTTTATAATATTATATTTACCCTTAATTACCTGATTTACCTTTTACTATGGTAAATAAAATTTACCGTAGTTACTATTCATAATGCCCAAAAATAAAAAGTTACCTATTAACATAATTTGGACTCATTGATTCAAAATATGGAATATATTTTTCTAAATTCAATACACAAAATTTGCAGAAATTAATTTAAAATTAATCCTGTTGTTCAGAAAAACTGGTTTTAAAAGTTAAAACATTGCAAAAGATTGAAATGATTTTACCTATGAATTCAATGTAAAATCAATGCTAATGACATACATTATATTAAATGGTAAAAATATATTATATTTATACTTTAAAACCATTTAATATTATAATTTAACCATATAAATTATTATGATGAAAAAAGTTGTTTTTAATTAAAATATAGCGTGTTTTTACTATTCATTAAAATATGAAAGTTATCAGAAAAATATAAAAACTTTATCCAATGTAAATTTTTATATCCTGATTAAAAAGAAGAAGTTTATTTTTTAAAATTTAACTTATAAACTTGTCAAAAATTATATTTAAAATGGGTGCTCCATCAAAAGGTGGCAAAACTGCATTTTTTGAAAAATACTTATTTTACCTGAAAATTTTATCTTGTTCTCGTACCATGTTATAAAATATTTGTAAGATAAATAATAATGTTATAAAATTCAAAATTTAGTTAATACTATTCATAATGTCTAGTCCATAATAATATTATAACTATATATCGTTGTTTAATGAAACCCGGTATTGCGTAAAACACACGCTATCGAGGAAGGTTTCGATTGCGTGTAATGCAAGCCAAGTCAGGGTTGCGTGTAGTGAAAGACTCATTTGTTGTTGCATATAAAAAAATCCAACTATATTTCATTTATACATTAAATATATATATATATATATACACTCAATGTTTTGTATAATAATTACTGTTAAATAAACTTGAAATTGTGTTTAACACGATCCAAGATTAGTGTTGTGTATATTGCAAGCTAATACGGTGTTGCGTATAGTGCAAGATAATCTTGGTGTAGCGTACAGTAGAAGATATGAAAGAAAATAAAAAGAATATATCTTATAAAATCTCGGGTTGTTACAAATACTATGATTAAAACTAGAACAATGGTATGAGAATTTGTTACACTACCCATGATCAAGAGACTACAAATGATATGTAGATGGTATGGGTTGTTATAACAATATTTTGTAAGTAAAAAGAGAAAATAATAATTATATATTTGTTGATGAATGTTAATTTATTTTTAATATTTCATAATATATGAAATATAAATTAATTAATATGATGATAAAGCCTAATATTGATGTACAATGATTGAAAATATTATGTATTTTAAATTAGTAATTTCCACATATAAAACAAATTGCCTGTAGAATTTTTCCATTAATAATCTTAATGTTACTAATGATCTTGAAAAGTGACTTAATGTAAAGGAGATATTTTTTGAAAGAAAATTATTTAGGGAATATATCTAGTTAAATTTTCCTGATGTTGATAAAATTATGTTTAATTTGGATTCATTAATGTTTGATATGGATAAAGTAAATTGGATTGTATTTATTACAATGTGGATTTATAATGATTTTATATAAAAGTGTTTTTATTATAATTTAGGGAGTTTATGACCTATTTTATATATGTAATATATTCAATAATTTGTGATTTTGTGAAGAATGAGTTAAATTTTGAAGGAATGTATGTTTTCATTATGGTTTTATGGTAACTCAGGATATAATCATGTTACAGGATAATATATGATCAATGTATTAAAATATTTTTTTGTGACATTTAGATATAATTAATTTATTTTGTGAATTAATTATAAGTTTATATTTAAAACATATTTTCCTTCTTTAGATATTTTTGGATTTTAATCTTGGCTAGTCATTGAGGATAATTTATGTTAACAATTTATGGAATGGTTAATGTTGAACATTGGTCAAGGTTTAATTATAAATGCATTATTTCAACACATGTAGATTTATTAATATTTTAAAAACTATTCTACCAATTTTACATATAGTACATACAAATATATTGAATGAATAGTCATATTTTTATGGATATTATTATCTATTAGTTATTCATAGATGAAAAAAATCATTTCTCTTTGTATGTGAGGAATTATAAATAGGTCAAAGCACAAAAAATGGATGATATTATTCTTTTGACATCAAATGGACTAATTTAATTAAAAAATTCAATGAAAATTACAAAACAATATGAAAAAACTATATTTAGATAAATAATTAAAAATTTACCTCAATTGATGATGAATGATTAGTATTTTAAATCATCACATATTTATTTGTTTGTGGTATTTAATCGTCTTATGATAATTAAAAATTTTCTGATCATAAATATATAGAAATTAATTTTCTTTAATGTACATATCTTCATATCCAACTATTGTTTTCCTATTGGTAAAAATAGTTATCTTTCATTCATATGACCCTCGTATTTCGTTTTTTGTTTCTTTTTAAGAGGAAATTTTATCAACATTTTACAAATTCAATTTTCCACAATGGAAATATCAAATTACAAAACCTTTAATAAAATGAAAATGTGCACATTATGGGGAAGGAGTTTTTTAAAGATGTGTATAATGAAACACCACTATATTTACTAAACTATGTTTTTGAATATTTTTTATTTCCTTGAGAGATTGTGTTACATGCAATACTAAGTTTTAAACAAAAAAAATATTATTAAAATATTATTATTTAATATTATATTTATCACATAGTTGTTGGGATAGAGGGGATTAATAGTATTAGCTAAATTTTTATCCAAATTAGGTTAAATACTTTGAGAGGGGTGAATCAGGGTAAGAAAAATTAACACAACTTCCCCTTCAGATCTTGTTTTTTTGTTAAAAATTATTATCTCTTATTCCCATAGAAATATATTAATAGAAATGAAATCATAAATGAGACACAATGATTTTTACTTGGTTCACCCTCATTGGGCTACATCCAATGAGTATACAAAAAAATATATACTAATTGTACCAAATATACTAAGGATAACTTCTAAATTACATGGTTTGGGCTAGATCACATTTATACCCATGTGCACTACCTTTATAAGTTTTAGGGTCTACCCATTGCATTCCTAAAGGTCACTCCCTATGACTCTCTCTCTGGATCACTACCGGTGGAAAGCATAACCCAAACAGGTTGTGAGAAATAAATTCCCAGTAGGAACCCACCAAAGGTTCGTGCCCAACTGCATGAAATCATGAAATAACAATGTGCATTAATAAAATTCAATAAAGTAAGCAGTACTGAAAGTAACTAACTTAACCAGTTATATTTCCATTTTAATATCCATTTAATCATTTAATTTAAAATACCACCATAGTGAATATTCTAAATAAATAGGCAATGTCCTCAGACACGTAAACTCCTATCCTCAGGTAAAGAGAAATACAAACACAAGAATCTACCCACAAGAATATGAATATTGCCCACAGGCATAAGAATTGTTGCCCACTAGCATAGAATCAGCTGCCCACAGGGACAGAAGAAGGTGCCCACAGTCTAAAGAGTACAGTGCCCACAGGCTAATCACAACACTACCCTCACGCTAAACAGGTAACCAGGCTAAGCCCAACATGTAAACAAGCAGTAAACAAGAAATTCCTCTCAAGGAAATTCTACAATCATTACATTAAAGGCATAATATAAACAAGGAATACCCTCGGGTATCCTGGCCAAACGGTTAAACAGAGGAACGCACCCCCGGGGTGGTCCTGGATCCAAGCAATGATCCCAAACAACATTTTAATATCATATTTAATTACCTATAAAATTCTAGGTATTTAAAATAGCCACAGACTCAGCCACACGACACCCCAAATATGGTATCGTAGCTCAAAAACACACAAAAACACACGACAGTTGGAAATAAACACCAAGCCACCTACCTTTAATGCCAATGATCGTTATATGTGAACATCGATTCCAGAAACGCCCAAGAACGGCGTTGATATGATATAGAAGAAACTCCATTTAAACTTAAATAACTCTCGTTAGGGGAAGAATTGGCAAGAACGGTTAAAGAAGAGTGGAGGGCTTACCCGTGCGGTTCCAACGAGATCGTCCGAGGCGGAAACGGATTCTGAACGTGTGCTCAGAGGGTCTTCAAAGATTCAGCCTCCTCTCTCGAGCTCCCTCTTCCTGTTCTAATACCTCCCATTGAACAGGGGAGGCTACTTCCCATTTTAAGAGAAAAAAACAAAGTACACGGCATGTACTTCCGAGTACACGGCGTGTACTTCTCATTTTTAAACTGTTCCTCTGGCGGCTTCTCGCCAGCGCGGCACTGTTCACCTGCCGACATGACTGCATGACGTGTATTCATGAGCACACGTTGTGTGCTGTCGCATAGCTGGCCACTGCCTTACTATTCACCTGCCGACTGACTACATGGCGTTTAAGGGACCACTACATGATGTGTAGCCGGTTCCTACACCTTTCATTGCCGACATGGCCACACGCCCCGTGTACTCATCCCACACGGCCAAAAGTACACGGCGTGTAAAAAAGTAAACGGCGTGTACTTTCCAAAATTTGGGATTTTTCCCCATTTTCCATATTTTCTAAAAAACACTTAAGGAAAAGTTAAAAAAAGAAACTCATACCTCAAAAGTAAGAACTGGGTTCTTACAAACTTCCCCCCTTAAAGCAATTTGTTCCCGAATTGCCCTTCCAAGGGTGGTGAAGATAAAGCCGTGAACAACTCAGGCCACTGAGCACGTACATTGGTCTCCTGCTCCCAGGTTTCTTCTTGCACTCGACCATGCTGCCATAGCACATGTACGAGAGGAAGTGAACAGCCTCAGATAACCATTGTGTTCCTGTCTACGATACGAATCGGATTCTCCTCAAAGGACTCATCTACCTGAAGCTCAACCTCCTCGGGCTAAAAGACATGAGACGGGTCGAAATGATAGCGGTGAAAATGAGATAAATAGAAGACGTCATTCATGGCTCGGTACCTCTATGGTAACTGCAACCAATATGAAACCGTCCTGACTCTTTCCAGAATCTTAAATGGCCCCACATACCTCGGTGAAAGTTTACACTGACTCCTGATCCGCTTGTGTCCCAGCCTCGGCGAAACACGCAAGAAAACCTGATCCCCAACCACGAACTCCATAGGTCTTCTTCGACGATCAGGATAAGACTTCTGACGAGACTGTGTGATATCAATCTTCTTCTAAATCAACTGGACCTACTTAGAAGTCTCCTGCATGAGACGTGGTCCCAGTAAAGCTGCCTCACCTGCCTCTAACCAGCACAAAGGTGATCGGCACGGCCTACCATATAAAGCCTCGTATGGTGTCATCTCAATAGTTTCCTGAAAACTATTGTTATAGGAAAACTCAACTAGGGGTATATGCTTCCCCCAAGAGCCCACAAAGTCTAGGATGCAATCACACAGCATGTACTCTAGCACATGTATCGTACGCTCTGACTGGCCACCAGTCTGAGGGTGGTAAGCTGTGCTCAGAAGCACCTGTGTACCCAGTGCCCTCTGAAAACTCTACCAGAAACGAGACATAAAATGGGAATCCCTATCTAAAACTATAAAAAGAGGGACCCCATGAAGATGTATGATCTCTCGGATATACAACTTCCAGAGCTCGTCAACACCGAAGGTCTCCTTGATCGGCAAAAAGTGAGCTACCTTTGTGAGTCTATCCACAACAACCCACATGGCATCATTGCCTCGAGGTGACCTCGGTAACCCTGTCACAAATTTCATTGCGGCATCATCCCATTTCCACTCTGTAATGGGTAACTGGTGTAATGGTCCAGCTGGTCTCTGATGCTTCGCCTTCGCCTGCTGACAGGTGGAACACCTCGTAACAAAACCAGCCACATCTCTCTTCATACCCGGCCACCAGTACTGACGTCTCAAGTCTCGGTACATCTTGGTAACCCCAGGATGAACTGCCCAGGCTGAAGCATGAGTCTCCCGCATTAGCTCCTCATGTATATCCCCTAGAACCCACACTCGTCCATGGAAACGCAGAGTCTCGTCATCGCCTATCATCCAACCAGGAGGAGGGACCTCACTTGCTACCGACTCTCATAGAACTAGGCCTTCTGAATCAGATATTTCTCTCATCCCCACTCTATTCAAGAGGGTATAATTCACAACTTAAGATGAAAGATAGGTCTTCCCATAACTGTCGTTCACCTCCAAATGCATCTCATAGAACAAATCCATGAGCTTCCACTCACCACTGGCCTCCTGCACTGCATGTATCTGAATCTTCCTGCTCAGTGCATCAGCTACTGCATTGCCTTTACCAGGTGTATATGCAAGCTCAAAATCAAAGGACTGTAGGTACTTGTCCCACCTTTGTTGTCTTAGATTCAATTCACGCTGAGAAAATATATACTTGAGACTCTTGTGATCAGTAAAACACACAAAATTCTCTCCTAAGAGATAATGTCTCCAACATCGTAACACATGAACCACTGCAGCCAACTCGAGATCATGTGTCGGATAATTCCTATCATGTGGCCTCAACTGTCGAGACTCATACGCAACAACTCGATCGCCCTGCATCAAAACTGATCCCAGCCAAATACCTGATGCATCACAGTAAACTGTATAGCTCTTCCCCTGTTGTGGGAGTATCAGGATCGGTGCTGATGTCAACCTTCCCTTCAGGTCCTGAAATGTTGTCTCGCAAGCTTCTGACCAAACAAACTTCACACCCTTCTTATTCAAACCTGTAAATGGCACTTCTAAGCGGGAGAAGTCCTATATGAAGCGTCTGTAGTAACCGGCCGGCCCTAAGAAACTCTGTATCTCAAACATGTTCTTAGGCTGCTCCCAGGAAACTACTGATCTCACCTTCTCTGGGTCCACGAAAACTCCTTCCTCTGAGATGATATAACCCAGGAAGTGAATATGGTCCATCCAAAAGTGGCACTTTGAGAGCTTAGCATAAATCCAATGCTCTCTCAGTGTACTCAATACGATCTCAAGATGGGTGGCATGGTTGTGTCGATTGTGAGAGTACACCAAGATGTCATCCATGAATACTACCACAAACGAGTCCAGATAAGAATGGAACACATGATTCATCAGATCCATGAAAACTTCTGGCGTGTTCGTGAGTCCAAACGGTATAACCAAGTACTCGTATAGACTATATCTGCTCCGGAAAGCTGTGATAGGTATATCAGATGGTATAACGCATAGCTGATGATATCCTAATATCAAGTCAATCTTCGAGAACACTCGTGCTCCACAAAGTTGATCAAAAAGATCATCAATCCTAGGCAAGGGATATAGCTTCTTAACCGTCAACTGGTTATGCTTCCAATAATCCACACAAAGTCTGAGGGTACCGTCCGCCTTCTTCGCAAAAAGGACTGGAGAACCCCACGAAGAAGTACTGGGTAGAATAAAACCCTTTGCCTGTAACTCCTCTAACTGCCTCTTGAGCTCCTGCAACTCAGGCGTAGACATCCTATAAGGAGGAATGGACACTGGTGCTACTCTTGGTACAAGCTCAATAGAGAAATCCAACTCACGCTTCAGAGGAAGACCTGAAAAGTCATCCGAGAAGACGTACCTGAAACGATCAACCACTGGAGGGGAATCCGTCTGACAAGTCCCATGGTCGTCCAGATATAAACTCACAATCTGGGATGTGACTCCACCTTACCCACGATTCTCTGGTCCAGCTCGACTCACCTGAACATCCCATTATCCCTTGTATAGAAACTCTCTGCCCTCTGGTGATGTGAAACGCACCCTGCAATGATAGCAGTCTACAAAGGCTCGAAGGGAACCAACCAATCCATCCCTAGAATGACGCCATAAGCTGTCATCTCTAATGCATAGAGGTCCCAAAGGAAGTGAAACCCACCAACCTCGAGGGGGAACTCCTTGCACTGAAGCACACCAGCCGTTCTAATCCCCAACAGAGTGTCTAGCATCATGATATCAGAAGAAGTAGAAACACAGAGCCCATGGCTCTCCACAACGGTTACAGATATGAAACTATGTGTAGCAACCATATCGAAAAGTAATGAAGATAAAAAAGAAGATACTATAATAGTACCTCTGACTATATAAGGTATGGGATCCTGCTCCTACTGGGTCTGTTTCACTACATATGCTTTCCCAGTGCCGCGGCCCTGCGACACAGCCTAGATACCCTGAGCTGTCCCACCCTACTGCCTCTAAGATCCTAGTGTCTGGCTACCACGGCCACGACCACCATCTCTGCCTGCATGCCCTAACGTATTTTAGTTCCCTAACTAGTAAGAAGATGTTGTTCATGCTCCCGCACACGGAGTTCATATAGAACCCCTCTCACTAGCCATCGGTGGAAACTCCCTGCAAAAGTGCTGCAGATGACCCATCCTGCTACAAGATCGGCACTCCACTGGGTCTCGTGGACACTGTGGCCTCTTGTGCCCCTCTCTACTACATTGGTAGCACATGACCTGGCCACCTAAATCATTCTTATGATTGGTACTGCCACCCTGAGAGAATTCCATCTGTCTCTTCCTCTTGCCAGCAGAAATAGTACCAGTAACTGGTGCTGAACTGCCCTAGCCCACACCATTTGACTCCAACAGGTTCCTCTCTGTAATAAGCTCCTGGTTCACAATATCATGTATGGTCGGTAACCTCAAAACATTCACCAATGCTCGGATGTCATACCAAAGACCATACTCGAAGCGTCTGGCCCTCAACATCTCATTACCCACAAAAACGGGTGCAAAACACTGAATCTTGGTAAAGTGAGCGGAATAATCCATCACTGACATAGCGCCCTACTACAGATTCATGAACTCTTGAGCTCTATCTTCCCTCAGCGTCTCCAGAAAGAAAAAGTCATAGAAGACTGACTAAAAATATTCCCATGCCATGTCTCTGTGATGCTCTGACTGGGTGGTAACATCCCAACACTTCTTGGTGGAATCACGTAGCATATACGTCACAAGCTTGACCCTCTTCCTTGGAGGCGTCTCAAGATGCTCGAAAACAGTCTGCATCGATCCTAGACAAGACTCTGCAGGCTGTGGTCCTCCATCCTCTGAAAACGTAGGCGGATGCTACTTCTAGAATATATGAGTCAGCTCGGCCATAGTGTGGCAGCCTACGGGGCTCCCTGAAAGGTCCTCATGAACCGCATAAAGCCTTCACGGAACTGCACCTCTGCTCCTGTGTCCGGTATAATGGCTGGCACCACATCTGGCTCTGCTGGAGGATCCACTGGTAGCCCATGGACCACCATCTCTAGAGTATAGTCGTCACCGCTCTCCTGACGAACAACGCACGGTCGTCTAGGTGGCATGACACTAAGAGGTCAAAAACACGCCTTAGATTCAAGATTATAAAGACCGGAAAACAAACAAACCCAAAAAGGAATAGGAGGAAGAAGGCATCTAAAATTTTCAAAACAAGACTACATGTTGTGTATAATGACTACATGGCATGTACTTGACTTCACTTCTCCTGCCCAGGTCCTTCTACATGGCTAAGCCACGCAGCTCCTATTTAAACAAAACTACATGGCGTGTATGTCATCTACACAGTGTGTATGGTGCAATTTTCCAACTGCTCGTGTCATCTGTGACACGGCCAACTACTCGGCTTGACACTACATGGCATGGTACACCTGCACACGGTGTGTACATCACCCCATTTCCCAGTCACTTGGCTAACTCCACACGTTCTGTCCTCGGAAAAGACTACACGGCGGGTACTAGACAAGCTCCACCGACCCGTGTTTTTAGTTACATGGCCAGATACACGGCTCAACCGACACTTCATGTTCTATATACACACAGAATGTACACGAAAGGATTTCCCTGACCCATGTTTGTTAGTTACACGGCAGAATCCCAGGTCGGACTACACGGCGTGTTCCACAGTGGACACAGCATGTATGTCTTAAGATTTCCTCCGCCCGTGTTGTTAGTTACACGGCGGACATCGGGTCCACATTACATGGCTTGTACAGAAGCTACGCGGCATGTTCACCCCAAGATCTTCCCTTCCCCGTGTTCCCACCCACACGATCTGTGACACGGTAATAGACTACACATCGTGTACTTAGGGTACACGATGTGTACCCAAAAAGTTTATTTTTTCTTCCCAAATAGAAGAACCTACATGGCGTGTTTATGTACTACACGGCATGTATATTGGGTTTCCGGACAATATGCCTCAGAAACTTCTTCGTAACCCAGAAAATACCACAAAACAACACCTAAGTGTCAAATTCTGATATGTGAGGACCCATACTCCCCACGAATCAAAGTTTGACATCTTATCTGTTTTATAAAATACGGTAAACACCCAATGATCCACCAAATTCCGGTCAATGAGGGATCATACTCCCCAGAAACCAAAGTTTGGCGTCCATTCTATTTACAAGCTCATACAAAAATACCCCTATCAAACAACAGGTATTTATCAAAGCAGTTATCACAACAGCATGTCTTACTAGCATAATAACTATCACAACAACATGCAATTTCTAATGCACCTACATGGCATGGAACTATGCATGGCATGTGATTTATAGCATGTTTCTAAATGATGCATGAGTTGGAATAACCTCATCTCATCGGGTTGCAACTAAATAGAACCCGTGAATAAAATATAATAGCACACCACAAGTGTATCACCCAACGGTGAAATCATATCAACTATAAATTGCAAAATCAGTAAAATTGCAATATGAGGTAAATTGGCTTTTCCCTGTACACGGGTTAGCTACGCCCGGGCACAGATTATTACCAACTTCTGTTCCCTTCCTATCCCTGACTAAGGCTCTAAATAGTAATTCAAAGAAAAGAACCCCTCTGATACCACTTTGTAACGTCCCGGTTCCGGGTGCCACTCAACGGGTGCCCCGAACCCGGTTCGCCACATGACCTCAAGCACATTTCCCCAAACGCCAGATGTTGCCGACTAGCAGCGAGGGTCCAGGTCTGATAGTGGGGAAACTATGCTCTCATTTGTCAAAGTGTAGCACATCGGAATATAATATAAACATACAACAATAGCAGAAGCAATAAACCATACACATTTAATATAACAACTGCAGTAAAAGATAACCAACTAGATATATATATATGATGCAACATGCCTCATGTTCTACGAAAATAGCCAGAACATGTTACACGGCAATACAGTACAATACAGAGTACAACAAAACAGAACAAAGCAACTGGTAGCATCACGAGCCTAAGCCCAGTCCCATCCTCCCCTACTCCTCAACAGAAATCAAGTACCTGTATAGGGACTCTTTCCCCTATCCACACCTGCAGCAACGTAACCTGTTTGGGCCAAAAAGCATGACACAAACAGGTACTGAAATAAAGTAAGCATGCAACAACAGTGTGCAGTAATGGAATGCAATAAAGTAAGCAGTACTGAAAGTAACTAACTTAACCAGTTATATTGCCTTTTTAATATCCATTTAATCATTTAATTTAAAATATCACTACAGTGAATATTCTAAGTAAATAGCCAATTTACTCAAACACGTACAACTCCTAACCTCAGGTAAAGAGGAATCCAACACAAGAATCTGCCCACAGGCATACGGATATTTCTCACAGGCATAAGAAGTTTCGCCCATATGCACAGAATCAGCTTCCCACAGGCACGGAAGAAGTTCCCCACAGGCTAAGTATTACAATGCCCACAGGCTAATCACAACACTGCCCTCAGGCTAAACAGGTAACCGGGCCGAGCCCAACATGAAAACAACAAGATACACGAAATTCCTCTCAAGTCAATACTACAATCATCACTTTAATTGCATAATATAAACAAGGCATACCCTCGAGTATCCTGTCCAAATGGCTAAACAGATGAACGCACCCCCAGAGTGGTCCTTGATCCAAGAAACGATCCCAAAAAACATTTTAATATCACATTTAATTACCTATACAATTCTAGGAATTTAAAATAGCCACAACCTCAGCCACACGACACCCTAAATATGTGTTCGTAGCTCAAAAACACACAAAAACACATGACAGTTGGAAATAAACACCAATCCACCTACCTTTAACGCCAACGATCGTTATACGTGAATGTCGATTCCAGAAACGCCCAAGAACGACGTAGATATGATGTAGAAGAAACTATGTTTAAACTTAAATAACTTCCGTTATGGGAAGAATTGGAAAGAACGGTTAAAGGAGAGTGGTGGGATTACCCATGCGGTTCCAACAAGATTGTCCGAGGCGGAAACGGATTCCGAACGTGCGCTCAGCGGATCTTCAAAGATTCAGCCTCCTCTCCAAAGCTCCCTCCTCCCGTTCTAAGCCTTCCCTGTGAACAGGGGAGGCTACTTCCCATTTTAAGCGAAAAAAACAAAGTACACATCATGTACTTCTGAGTACACGGCATGTACTTACCATTTTTAAATTGTTCCTCTGGAGGCTTCCTGCCAGCGCGGCATTTTTCACCTACCGACATGACTACCCGACATGTCTTCATGAGCACACGGTGTGTGCTGTCACACAACTGGCCACCGCCTTACTATTCATTTACCGACTGACTACACGGCGTGTAAGGGACCACTACACGGCATGTAGTCAGTTCCTACATCATTCATTGCCGACATGGCCACATGCCTCGTGTACTCATCCCACGTGGACAAAAGTACACGGCGTGTTGAAAAGTACATGGCGTGTACTTTCCAAAATTTAGGATTTTTCCCCATTTTCCATATTTTCTCAAAAACACTTAAGTAAAAGAGAAAAGAAGAAACCCGTACCTCAAAGGTAAGAACTGGGTTCTTACAGGTATATGGTGGACCTTTTGTAAATTTTAGTTTTAAAATAATCTTTATTTGTGAAAGTATTTTCTAAGAAATGATTTCCTTATGTTGTTTTTCGTAGAAACATTTAAAAATATCTAATTAAAATATGCATTCTGGTTTTTAATCTAATATTATTGAATATAATATATCTATTGGGTGGATTCCTATTATGATTTGTCTCACACCCTACGTTAACCCTTGGGAGTATGTAGTCTTTTTTATGTATGACCTGGGTAAAAGAAAGATGTTCTATGGTGATGATGGTGGATTTTAATTCTAGTGTTCCAAAAATTACAGGTGTTGGTGGTGGCTTCTTGATGGATATGGACCTCTTATTGCTTGGAGGCTTTAAGTTGTGGTTTATTTTTTCCCTTTCTAGTGTGGTATTTTGGTTTTGGTTGAATTTGTATTACGTTGAATCTAAAAAAAATTGTGTCCCATTTTTGTTATGGTTATCAATTGTGGGGATGTATTATTCTTGTTTGATGTTTCTTTATAAATTCATGAGTGAAATAACTCCCAAATCATATTATTGATACCTAGGCACTAGGTTCAACCCTATTGGGGTCAGTAATTCCATTCAGGCCATATATTGAGCCCAATCAGGTGTCGAGTTGGATGGTACCATGGCTTGGTTTGTGAAAGATTACAACAGCTTTGAATTTATGGAATGTTTTCAATAATATTTGATTTTATCAGGAATGAAGTAATTTTTGAAAGCATTTATTTTTTCATTAATTTTTTTTGAAATTTATGATTTTTTAATTTTCTGATAGAATATATTATCAATTTATTAACATATTTGGTATGTGAAATTAATTGATACTTCATGTTGGTTTGCAGATTAATTACTTGTTTATTTTTTAAAATTATTGATCTTATTTAAAAATATATTTTTTAATTTTTTCCAAACATAGATAATACTTATTGGTAAAAATTTATATAATGTTTTTAGTTAAAAATTGGATGTGATTGTACAAGATTAATTTATTATTTCACCATATAAGCATTAATTAAAATTTGATAACTTATACTAACAATTTCATTTTATATTAAACCTAGATATAGACTGAATGAATTATTATTATTTTAATGATATTATTATCTATTATTTCTTCAGGAATGAAGAAATAAATATTTCATATTGTAATAAATAAATGAAAAATTAATCATATAAAAACAAAATTTTGATATCATGATTATAAAATTAAACAAAATCTAGTAAGGATGTCTTCTAATGAAATATCAGTAATATTAAAAAAATATCTTCAAATACAAGTTTACAATTCACCTATATTTTTTATTAATGAATAGTCTTTTTACTGATCATGGATTTATAGATTTGTGGTATTTGACCATCCCATGATAATTAAATTTTTTGGGATCAATTGACTGATTGAAATTAATTTTCATCATTCACCGTATCTTCAATTCCATTTAATGTTTACCTATTAGGATTCCTAGTAATCTACCATTCCAGATGTCCCTCATATTTATATTCCCCATTCATTTTAAGAGGATATTTTATCCACCCTTTTATGATGTGGGTCTTCCACATAGGAATTTTCAAATGCCAATCATGTGAATACAAAGATATAGTTAAAATTGTTAAGACACATTTTTTTATTGGGGGTAGAATTTTACAATATGGACTTTATTAAATATTTTTTCAAACAAATTTTATCTATTATATATTTTTCATTACATGATACATTGAATTTTAGTAAAACAAAACATAAAATTATAATATTATTATTTAATAATATATTTGCTTCGCAGCTGTTTGAATGGATGGTATGAAAAGAATTAAAAAATTATGAAAATATATTATTTGAAAATTTATATAAAATTATTTATTGGGTGGTAAATAAATTATAAATTAATATAAAAATCATTTTTAAATAATTGAAATCTTTTTCTAGAGTATTATTTTTTTGTGCAGCAACATGTTTTATATTAATAAATTAATAAAATTAATTTTGGTGAATTAATTTAAATATATATATCATGTAAAATTAAAATTTTAAAATTGATCTTATTTGTTTTATATACATGATATAAGAAGAAATAAAATATTATTTTTAAAACATTATTTTACTAAGATGCAGTTTTGTTATATTTTTTTATATATATTTTAAAATTAATTTTTGAAACAATTAGAAAATATATTTTACAAAAAAATTGAAATAATTATGTTTGAATTATCTGGGAGTCTAGTAATGATAATGTTTTTCAAGGATATCTGATTCATTGAATATTAAAAAATACTAGTTTTTATTAAAAACATTATTTTAAGTCAAAGAAATAAAAAAGGTAAATTTTATATTAAATTGGATTCAAATGTAACTATAGTTAAATTTTATATCTATATGTCTAATTTTTTTCATTACAATCATTTTTATGCTAAATTTTAAATGAAAATATGTTAATATTTGGACTCATTTTCCTTTGAAAAATGACATTATCATTCCTTTATGAGGAATAATATTTTCTTAATTTAATGTTTTAAAATTATGTAAATTAAATTTAGAAAATTGTATTAAATATTTTCAGTCAAAATAATTTATATTATCTTATATGATCGTATTAACTTTTTACCATAATGAATAAAAAATATTTTAAACATTAATTATCATGGTTATGGTTAAAACGAGATTACAAGGTGTTAAAATAAAAAGCTTGTTGGTAAAAGGGAATAGAAAAATTTCTCACACCCATTTTATTACTATATATCAACCTTTTCATGTATAAGGTTTGATAATGGAGAATTTTGGTGAAATTGTTTCAATTTTTGAAAATGTGGTTACACAATACCCATTTAAAAAATTATATGTTTTCCAATCCCCTGAATTATAAAAATGTAACATTGTCTCCTATCATCTTCACACATCCAAAACCCTTTGGTTCAGAAAAAACCTACCCAAATACATTTCATATTTATATCCCCTAATCATATAGTATTTAATATGATTATGAATCCTGTAATATAATTATTATTTTTTAAAATAAAGTGTCTCTCTAAAGAAGATGTAAAATTCATAAGCATTAAATTTTGTTTTATTTCACATTAAAACTCAATAAATATTATTAAAATATTATCATATAATAATAAAAATATTTATTAAACACTTAGATTTTAGTTATAAATTTTTTTAAACTATATTAATCTCTACTTCCAACAAATGAGAAACAAAACCATCGATCGTGTAGATGGAGGACTACCACATTGCGAACAAATGTTATTCATTTTCCATCACCACCAATAAATAATGGATATAATGATGTATTTAATATTTATATAATATATATATATATGTTTTTATTATACTTCTACAATTATAATATCAATCCTAAATTCTTAACTTCCAACCCATTAGGAAATAATATTGTTGCATGTGCCTATAATGGATTTCCACATCACGAACTAATGTAATGTATTTGTCCATTTACATTTTACATTGTTTGTAATAAGTATGTACTAAACAAATATATAAGGTATATGTAAAATATTTATACCTATGTATTTATTATATCACATTTATAATATTATCTTACATTCCATGTCATATATGATAACACTACCCATGTGTACGATGGGCTACTACCTTGCGAAGTGATGTTATTCATTCTTCATGTACGCTTTACATGGAAATTAATGACGATAGTTTAAATTAATGTATTTTATATATATGAATAAAAAATATATTTTAGTGTATAAAATTATATATCTTTATTTTTTTCATCCATCAACAATATGGAAACAACATTCATGCATACCAACGTCATACCAGCTCAATGAATAATGTATTTAATTTTCTATCTATATCATTTATGGATTACTCCAAATAAAAATATATATGTATATATATAATATATATGATATTTATATTTTTTTCAAAACATTATGGAGATGATTAATCCCTTTTTTATTTTAAATTAATGAAAATTGAAAATCAAAACTGATATAAAAAATAGTGTAGTTATTACCTAAAATTTGATTTTAACAAAGAATTGTTAATAAAATGGTTATAAAATGACTTAATTAAATAATATATGGTATGTATGTATGTATGTATGTATGGTGGTGTAATAGAGGTATAATACAAATACATTTATTATACATGGGGTTCTAATGTGCATAAAGGAAGCTAAGACTTAAGGTAAGGGATTTCCGTCTCACTTATATTTTTTGTGAGACACATGCTATATTCACCATGTGTTCCATTTGTCTATTGTTTATACATACCATGAAATTATTTTATGATTATTATCAATAATATAATGCGGATTTACATATCTATTATATTATATATATATATATATATATATATATATATTAAGGCCCCAGCCATAAAACATTACATAATCTTGAATTAAGTTAATAATTCACATTGAGGATCTTTTTAGGTTTAGAGATTTATAGAATTAGGTCATAACATATACATTACAACTTGAATATTACATGTAGACACTACTACTCAGTATCAAATTTTTTCATAAAATAAAAACTCTTAAAAAGAAACATGTCTAGTTCCATGTTTTAGACAGCATGACTTTTACTTGATCTCATCCTTGATCCTATTTCACTTTATGTCCTGTGAAACAAATTTCAAAAACTTGGGATCAGAAAAAAACCTCAGTAAGGGATACAAAAATAAGGGAAACTGTTAGTTTTTCAAAACAACAAGTAAACCATGAATACTTTATCATAAGTAATAATTTTCACCTTTATGAATTAGTAAATACTCTTCACTGAATAAAAGATCATTGTCTACCCTTTTGTAACCAAAATATTACCATAAACCCCTTAGAAAGAACACATAACATATAAAGGTAACTTGGGACATAAACATACTTTAACGGAATAACTATACGGTCGACTTCCACACATATCGCTAAATGGAATCGCCATACGGACGACTTCCATACACAATGGATTGGAGGTTTTAATGTATCCACTTGTCCTGGTTTATCACAGAACTATCAGTCATTGGTCCAAGTAACATTATAAAATCATAAAATATTAGAAATATAAACATTTCATTTTCAATCATAATAAATCATTTCAAGATCTTGAAATAATCATCTCATTTCAAAAACCATTAAAAACATTTAATAAATAGATTTTGGAATCAAAGTGCCCCATACCACATTGAAGCTTTTAATAGAATTAACATTTTAAAACATTAGTTTTCATATAAATAAATCCTTAAAACCATTTTGAAAATATGGAAAATAATGAGAAATATTTATAAAAATTAATCTTTTAAAAACAATATTTTAGTTTCAGAGTTCTTAACTAAATGAGATATTCTTGAATAAAAATAATTGAGCAATAACATTTAATAAAAATCTTATAATATCATAAGAATAAAGGTATTCATGATATAATATTCCAAAGGACAGTATAAACATCATATAAAATTGAATTGGTGCATAACAACAATGAAGTTTCAATGGAATGTAAATTGAGATGAAATCCATTATAAAGACAGTATCCTTAGATTAAGGATAAATCAATGACATTAATATGTGTGAACAATATAAATACACCAAACATAATTGGATATTAAGTGTAAAACAATCATAGTTTATTCACACATATTCATATCATGACATAATCAATAAGTAGAAGTTTGACCCAAAAAATTGAAACTGGGTTAAGAAGTTCCCATACAAAAATTTAACTGCCTAACGGCATCAATTAAAAATTCAGAAAATGAGTAAAAAAAGTAAAAATGGTCTCTCATCACATTTTCATAAAATATACAGTAATAATTATATTTAATTACATATCCCAAAATAAAAAATTTTAAATTTAGAAGACATAACATAAAAGATGCCTTTCACTAAAAAAGGAGGGTGAAAGGTTCCCCTACCGATTTGGTAACTTATAAAACATACACCACATGAAAGATGGATTATAAAATGAAGAAGTAAATACCCATAAATTAAATTATATTACACAATGAATATAATCATGAGAAGTACATACACTACACAAAAGTAAATAGTGGCAAATATAGCATGAATCTCACAGGAATAAAAGGGGAGATGAAAACCCCCTACCACATGGTAATCAATCGAGTCTTATGGACCAAAGTTAATAACCACCAAATGAATCACATAATACCATGAATATAAAGATAATAATGATAATATATATCAAATGTAAGTACACAGTACACCACATTCAATAAATAAGTGGAAAACAATGGAAACCTCGTGGAATTAAAAGTGAGATAAGAGACCCCTTACCTTAAGTCTGACTTATCTTGTATATTCCTTGATCTTGATGAACAATAAAAATAAGTTAATTTATACTTTATTAATAACCTTTTTCATGTTTTATTATTCTTTTATATCACTTATTATATTTCTATAGAAATTTGTTAATTATTTGAGTTCATATCGGACATTTTGTCGATGTTTGGAACTTGATCCAAACATGAACTTGTTATAATTACAAATTGTCCATGTGATAAAAATTCTATTATCTCTAGATTCACATTAATTATTTAAATATATTATATATCATATATGTATATACATTATATATATTTATTTATAATAGTACATAACATTTGGAGATAAGAAACAAAATGCACCGTTCATGGAGACGGTAAGTTGTATGTATGCATGAACGCTACTTTCATTTCAATTTCATATTTTAATGGATTGAAAAATTAATGATACTTAGGTATATTATAATTCAAATATAACATGATATTTAATTTCATTAAATTCATCCTTTATATGTCACATGTATGGCATGAACGAGTCATATCACTTTGAGGGGGCGATAGTCCGCACTTCCTCAAATGAAATTATCGATTTTACCCTTATGGAAACCATAAAGGTATGCTATAAATGGAAACAAAAGAATTAAAGATACAATATAAATATAATATATATCACATGTAAATACATTTCTATCATAATGGCCACAATAATAGGTGGTAAGAGAAGATTTAACAATCATCATTTCATGAGGCAGTAATTCATCATCCACAAAAACAATATGTTCTTTACCCATTAGATGGAGATGTGTGTAAATTTTGTTTGAATACTTATCATAAAAACAACCTAGTATATTGAGGATACTTTTTTATATAAAATAAAGGAATAAAAATATTTTAGGGGTTGGATATGTAAAATAAAAGAAAAGAACTTAAGAGAAGATGTTACCTTTAAATCGGGTAACTCCCTTTAGTTTGAACCAAAAGGCATTCTTGAAGTGCCTTCTTCCTAAGGTAAGGCTTCTAGGTGGAAGAGAGGGATCTTGAGAACTTATTTGGGCACATTTTTTATGATCCAAGTGGGTTGAGAGGTGTGAGTAATGGGTTATTGGTCAGATATTTTCATAAGGGGGGGAGGGTCTCTTTAGGAATGTTTCAAAATATTATTTTATTATATAAGGATGTTCAGTTTATAAAGATACAAAACTTATTAAAGTAAACGATAAGGTGACTCTTATTCTAAATAAAATCATCAAATAATAATTGGATAGGTTTTGGATATTTTTTAAATTTTTATAATCTTATTTATTTAAAACATTCATTAATGCGGTAAACACTGCATCATTATTGTGTCGTAAATAATATTATTTATTTGATGTCTAAAATTTAAAAAACAGATACCATGATGTAGGTAATATTTCTATATTTCCACTAAATTTTTATAGTCTAATATATAACTTATATAACATTGTATAAAAAATTATTTACTAAAAGATATATGTTTATGTCATTTTTGCCTTTACATTAAATTAATTAATATAAAGTGTTATTACCACTCTTAAGTGGCTCTATGGGGTCCCAAAATAGACCCAAGGATTCCCATGGTCAGAAAAGTTTCAACCAATAGTATTAGGACACATGTTAGGGTAATTTAATATTATTTTAATATTATTTTAATACTATTTTTACCTGGAATTACCCTATTTACCTTTAACCGTGGTAAATAAAATTCAACAGTTACTATTCACCAAAAAAATTAATCTTATTGAACCATATTTTACTTACTGATAACGACCATGTATGTCGGATTTTCGAAATTCTATTCATAGAAGCAGTAAAATTTAATTTAAATTAAAAAGTCGGGTTTTTAACTACTACTTATGCTTTCACTATTCATCGAAAATTGAAGTTTTTCAAAAAATACCAAAAATTCAGCCTAAGATATATTTGATATTATGAATTCATAATGATATCTATTTTATCAAATTAAAAACATATAAGTTTCATTAATTAATTTAAAATTAATTCTCATTGTCAAAACAAAAAAAAGCGTGTTTTAAAGAAATAATAACTATCAAAAGATTAACACTTTTTATGTCCCATTTCAAAGTAAAATTACTTCCAATTACCAACATTGTATTAAATTGTAAAAATATAATCTGATTAAACATTAAAACCAATTAAAAATATAATCTAACCACATAAATAAATTAGATTAAAAGGCAGTTTTGAATTAAAATACAATATTTTTCACTATTCATTAAAAATGAATTTTATCAGAAAAAGACCAAAAATTTACCCAAAATAAATTTTGATGTCCCTATTCTGAAGAAGAATTTTATTTTTTCAAATAGAACATACAAAAGTGGCCAAAATAAGATTTAAATAAGGTTCACCATTAAAAGGCGGTAAATCGACCTTTTAAAAAATATTAGAGTATTTATGCTTAAAATTATATTCATTCACATTTTATGCCTCTAAATTTTATTGGATAAATGTAGAAACATTTAACAAACATGTATAATTATATTTTAGTTAGTTATTTTCATTCCCGATATTACAGCGGCTAGGCGTTAACTACCATTTAAAATAATATTATATTATTATTTTTCAGTATGACACAGCATTGTCTGCAGCATTAGACTTTGGAGAAACCCATTGAGGCGTGTTAGGTATTCCATCAAACATAACATCCCCTTTAAAGTAAAATTAATATTTAATTCACATATTTTAATAAATATAAAAATATCTTATTCTTTATTTACCTGGGATGTTACATCCTTCCCCCCTTTTAGGAATTGTGTCCTCATAATTTTAAAATTGGGCTCAGAAACTTCATTAAAAGTCCCACATCGGAAAAGATTCAATAAAACTATCACCTTAAAAATGAAAGAGAAGTAAAATGGTCACCCAAGATAACACATAATAGGATTCTTTGAAAACATGGATATATAGGAGAAACTAAGTGTCAAGTTCTAATAGAGAGTGATAGAAAACATGATTAGGAGAAAGTTAGCCACCATAAAACCACAAAATTTATTTAGGTTAAACAGTCTTCGATTCCCCTATAATAAAAGTAAACGGACAATGATTTTTTTGTTTTAGGTTCCCTTTCCTAAAGTTGGAGAATTTATTTATGAGATTGACTAAGGACATAAATAAATATTTTTACCTTTAAAGTAGAGTTTCATCCATTAATAAATTTCTTCCACAAACTCATCTTTTCTCCAAATGATGATTATTCATGACGTCATGGTCACACCTGAAGCGCTAGAATCAACTTCAAGAGAATCAAATAATGAAAAAAATAATAAATATATATTTCCCCTGCCTTTAAACATTAACCAAAACCAAAATGGTTAGTACAGGATTAGATAATCCCCAAAAATGATAATCTTTTATGGAAATAAATACCACTCTTAATCTCCAAAAATTGAATAAACAATACCCAAAAGTTCAAAAAAGACTATTCAATAAACAAATGTCCTTAAAATCCTTCAAAATAACCCAAACTAAGTTTGATGCCCAAAATTCAGAAGGATTTGATCTCATGGTCTTCCATGATAAATCTTAACATTTATCTCTGAATAACATTGGTTGCTCTTAAAGTCTCATACTACAAAGTAATTAACCTAATCACATATTCTCTATGATAGGTTAATCATTTCCATAAATAACCCAAATCTTTATATGTCTACAATAAAAATGTAGATTATTCCAAAATAAAATTTCAACCATTACTCCACAAATGAGATCCCATAGTATTCTGTTTCCCTTAAGCATATAGTGTCCCCAAAAAAGGAAACGACTTCTAAAATAACCATTATCACTTAATCACTAAATCAATTTCCTATATTAAGGATATCCATTTGATAAAACATAAGTTCTCAAAATCAACTTATTCTTGATCCATAAAATCATTTAACTAAAATAAATAAGTCATTCTAACCAGGGACTTCACGTAGGCTAGTGGTAGGTGATTCACCCTTGTTGCCCTTCGGTTGTGGGTTTGATTCCTACGGCCTTTCCAGACATGACGGGTTTTCACCCATCTTATGGGTTGTCCTTTTTATAAAACTAAAAAATAACCCCAATATTTTTTAACCTCAAAGGTATTCTTATACCTTTAATTTTCATCCCAACACATTAAGACCTCAACATCTTATATATTTTCATTTTTTTACCTTTATATGATAAAATAAAACTATTCCCAATAGAAATAATAGCATACCTTGATCATGGTGTCAATATGGTTTCATCATCATCTTGTTCACGTAGGAATAAGGTCCATGCCTTGCAACAATGATTTAGAGATCCTTAAAAATCATTTTCTTCCTTCATCCAAATACACCTCGTACAACTTGGGTCATATGGGTGTTCGTAGATAAATAGTTTCATAAAATAATCATGTATGACATAAAATTTCAAAACATCTGATAAAATTAGATTTTTATAAAACAGATATATTGAGTTTGAGTTAAAACTTTTAATAAATATCCCTTTTAAAATACCATAAGTTTGTGTTGAGAGACAATATTGTAAAATCAAATATAAATAGGTCATGCAAGGTTCTTCTTCTTCATCACCTTTTTAAAAGTCATAATATGCTTCAAAATCATGTGATAAGGTAAAATATTTGAAAATTCCTTGATAATATTTACCTTTCTTAAAAATATGAGAATATTATGAAAATATGATTTTATTAAATACTACCCATGATCCACGATGATATCAAGGTATAGTGTAAGTTTTTGATATCTTAAACAACTGCTTGCTAGTGATTTGTATACTAGAAAAAGTTTCACAATCATCTGAACATGAATTTGCAATAATTATTGCAAGCATGTCATTAGAAAGAGATAGAAATGTCATTTTAGATCCTCCCCCTTCCATTTGTAACAGACTTTACTTGATCTAAAATAGTTATAAACAAGTATTTAACTAAAATAATAAACCTTGGAACTAACCAAGTGTTTAACAAAAACTCTTAATCCCTAAAGTTGTCTAAACCGACCTTTGATACCAACTATAACACCCCAGCCTTAAAAGATTTCATAATCTTGAATTAAGTTAATAATTCACATTGAAGATCTTTTCAAGTTTAGATCTTTAGATAATTAGGTCATAACATATACATAATAACTTGAATATTATATGTAGACACTACTACTTATTATCCATTTTTTCATAAAATAAAGAACTCTTAAAAAGAAACATGTCTAGTTTTGTGTATTAGACAGCATGACTTTTACTTGATCACGTCCTTGACCCTATTCCACTTTATGTCCTGCGAAAAAAACATTTCAAAACTTGGGATGAGAAAAAAAGCTCAATAAAAGATACAAAAATAAGGTAAACTCTTAGTTTTTCTAAACAACAAGTAAACCATGAATACTTTATCATAAGTAATAATTTTCACCTTTATGAAGTAGTAAATACTCTTCACTAAATAAAAGATCACTTCTTACCCTTTTGTAAACAAAATATTACAATAAAACTCATAAAAAGAACACATAACATATAAAGGTAACTTGGGACATAAACATACTTAAATGGAATAACTATACGGTCGACTTCCACACATATAACTAAATGTAATAGCCATACGACCGACTTCCAAACCCAATGAATTAGAGGTTATAACGTAACCACCCAACCTAGTTTATCAAAGAACCACCTTCCATTTGTCCAAGTACCATTATAAAATCATAAAATATTGAAAATATTAAAATATCATTTGTAATCACAAGAAATCATTTCAATATATTTAAATAATCAATCCATTTCAAAACCCATTAAAAACATTTAATAAAGAGATTTTTGAATCAATATGTCACATACCACTTTGAATATTTTAAAGGAATAAATTTTTAGAACATTAATTTCCATATAAATAAATCCTTAATACAATTTTGAAAATATGGAAAATAATGAGAATTATTTATAAGAATAAATCTTTTAAAAAACAATATTTTAGTTAAGGAGTTCTTAACCAAGTGAGGATTCTTGAATACAAATAATTAAGGAATAACATTTAATAAAAACCTTATAATATCATGAGAATAAAGTTATTCATGATATAATATTACAATAGATAGTATATACAACATATACAAGTGAATTTGTGCATAACAACAATGAAGTCTCAATGGAATGTAAATTGAGACAAAATCCCTTATAAAGACGGTATCCTTATATTAAGGATAAATAAATGAAATTAACATGTGTGTAAAATATAAATACACCCAATATAAGTGGATATTAATTGTAAAACAATAAAAGGTTATTCACACATATTCATAGCATGACATAATCAATAAGTATAATTTTAACCCAAAGAATTGAAATTGGGTTAAGAACTTTCCCTACAAAAATTCAGCAGCCTAACGGCGTCAATTAAAAATTAAGAAAATGAATTGATTAGAGAAAAAGGGTCTCTCATAACATGGTCATAAAATGTACATAAATAAGGATATTTAAGAAGATATACCAACATAATAAAGTGGAAATTTATAAGACATAACATAAAAAATGTCTTTCACTAAAAGAGGGGGGTGAAAGGTTCCCCTACTGATTTGGTAACTTACGAAACATACAACACATGAAAGAAGGATTATACAATGAAGATTAAAATAACCATAAATTAAATTATATTACACAATTAATATAATAATGTGAAGTACATACACCACACATAAGGAAATAGTGGCAAATATAGTATGAGTCTCACGGGAATAAAAAGTGAGATGAAAACCCCTTACCACATCCTAATCAATCAATCGAGTCATATATAAAAACATTAATAACCACCAAATTAATCACATAATACCATTAATATAAAGAAAATCATGATAATATATATCAAATGGAAATACACAATACACAACATGCAATAAATAAGTTGCAAACAATGGAAATCTCATGAAATTAAAAGATAGATAAGAGACCCCTTACTTCAAGTCTGACTTGTCTTGTATGTTACTCAATATTCCTAAATAATAAACATAAGTTAATAAATACTTTATTAAGAACATTTTTCAAGTTTTATTATTCCTTTTATATCAATTATTATCTTGTTATAGAAATTAGTTAATTATTTGAGTTCATATCGGACATTTTGTTGATGTTTGGAACTTGAGCCAAAAATGAACTTGTTATAAATACAAATTGTCCATGTGGTAAAAAGTCTATTATCTCCATAATCACAATAATTATTTAAATGTCATATTTATCATATATACCCAGTATATATATGTATTTATAATAGTACAAAATATTTGGAGATAAGAAATGAAATGCACTGTTCATGGAGACGGAAAGTTGTACGTATGCATGAACGCTAATTTCATTTCTATTTCGTATTTTAATGGATTAAAAAATTAATTATACGTAGATATATTATAATTAAATTATAATATAATATATAATTTCATTAACCCCATCCTTTATACGTCCCACGTATGGCATGAATGAGTCATATCACTTTGAGGGGGTGGTAGTCCACACTTCCTCAAAAGAAACTATCGCTTTTACCCTTTTGGAAACCATAAAGGTATTTTATAAATGAAAAATAAAGAAATAAATATATAATATAAATATAATATATATCACATATAAATACATTTCCATCATAATTTCCCCCATAATATGTGGTAGTAGAATATTGAACAATCATCATTTCGTGAGTCAGTAGTTCGTCGTCCACAAAAACAATATGTTCTTTACCCATTAGATGGAGGTGTGTGTAAGTGTAGTTTGAATAATTCTCATAAAAACAACCTATTATATTTAATATAATATTTTTGTTATAAAATAAAGGAATAAAAATAGTTTAAGGGGTTGTAGAATTAAAATAAAAGAAAAGAACTTAAGAGAAGATGTAACCTTTAAATCGGGTAACTCCCTTTGGTTGGAACCAAATGGATTTCTTGAAGAGCCTTCTTAATATGGTAAGGATTATAGGGGAAAGATATGAATCTTTAGAGCTTATTTGGGTAGAGTTTTTATGAGACAAGGGTCTTGAGAGGTGTGAGTAATGGGTTAGAGGTGAGGGCTTTTTATAAGTGGGGAGGGCTTTTTAGGAATGTTTCAAAATATTATTTTATTATATAATGATTTTCGGTTTCTAAAGGTCCAAAAATTATTAAATTCAAAGATAAGGTGACTATTTTTCTAAATAAAATCATACAATAATAATTTTATAGGTTTTGGATATTGTTTTAATTTTTATAATCTTATTTATTTAAATCATTCATTAATGAGGTAAACACTGCATCATTATTATGTCATAAATAATATTATTTATTTGATATCTAAAAATTACAAAATAACTACCATGATGTTGGAAATATTTTTAGCTTTCAAGTGAGTATTTATAATCGAATAGATAACTTATATAACCCCATGTAAAAATTAATTTACTAAAAGATATATGTTTATGTCATTTTTTTCTTTACTTTAAATTAGTTAATATAAAATTTCATTATCACTCTTAAGTGGCTTCATGTGGTCCCAAAATCGACCCAAGGATTCCCATGATCAGAATAGTTTCAACCAATAGTATTAGGACACATGTTAGGGTAATTTAATATTATTATAATATTATTTTTACCTTGAATTGCCCTATTTACCTTTAACCGCAGTAAATAAAAGTCAAAAGTTACTATTCACAAAAAATTATTTTTATCTTATTGAACCAAATTTTACTTACTTATAACAATCATGTATGTAAAATTTTTGAAATTCAATTCATAGAAGCGGTAAAATTTCATTTAAATGAAAAATTTGGTTTTTTAACTACTACTCAATGTTTTCACTATTCGTCAAAAATTGACATTTTTTAGAAAATGCCAAGAATTAAGCCTAAGATATATTTGATATTATAACTTGAAAAATGATTCCTATTTTACCAAATTCAAATCATAAAAGTTTCATTAATTAATTTAAAATTAATTCCCATTGTCAAAACAAAAGGCATGTTTTTAAGAAATAATAACTATCAAAAGATTGACACTTATTTATGTCCAATTTCAAAGTGAAATTAATTCTAATGAAAAAAAATGGATTAAATGTTAAAATTATAATCTAATTACACTTTAAAACCAAATAAAAAAGATAATATAACCATATAAATAAATTATATTAAATGTTAGTTTTGAATTATTATACATTATTTTTCATTATTCATTAAAAATGAATTTTATCATAAAAATACCAAAAATTTACCCAAAATAAATTTTGATGTCCCGATTCTAAAGAATAAGTTTATTTTTTCAAATATAAAAAATAAAAGTGGAAAAACTAGATTTAAATAGGGTTCACCATCAAAAGGTAGTAAATCGGCCTTTTAAATAATATTAGAGTATTTAGGCTTAAAATTAGATTCATTAACAATTTATGCCTCTAACTTGTATTGGATAAATCTAAAAACATTTCAAAAAAATGTATAATCATATTATATTTACTTTTGTTAATTCTCACCATTACAATGGCTAGGTGTTAACTACCATTTAAAATAATATTTTATTATTATTTTTCAATGTAACTCAACATTGTGTACAACATTAGACATTGGAGAAACCAATTGTGGTGTTTCTAGTATGCCATCAAACATATCATACCATTTAAAGTAAAATTAATATTTAATTCAAAAATTTTAATAAATATGAAATTTTCTTATTCTTTATTTTCCTAGGATGTTACATATATATATATATATCATGAGGTTTATGGTTCAAAAGATACATAATTTGTAGGGATTATTTTCTCAATTTATATTGTTTGAGATATATGTTTTGTTATGCACCTAACTTATTTTATAAATATTATATAAATCCCTATTAAAATTTGATATAATTAAAATATTTATCCTCATTATATTTTTTGTTTTATATAATTTTATTCACTCATGTGAAATAAGATTCAATGATTACAAAATTTTGAGGGTTTTCTAATACAATCTAATTGTTTACCATGATTGTTTCTCTTATTTATTATATTGATGAAATAATTTATAACATGTCTCATGAAACTTGTTAAATTTATTATACTCTGGTATTTCAATTTTAATTCATTTTTTCACATCATTATCCTATCTATAAATACTCATGTGTTCAAAATATGTTTTTTTTAAAAATAATCTTTATTTTTATCTTTGGTCATAAAAACATTTTATATCATATTTATGTTTAATAAATATTATTTCAAAAGTGTTTGAAAATAATAAAAATTAATTATAATTTATTTTTTACTATGTTTTTAAATTAAAAATAAGTTTTTCAAAATGAATAACCATGTCATTTTTGAAATAGGGCCTTTTTGGTTTTACTAAAAATGTTAATGGAATATATTTCTATCATGTACAAAATTTTCCACCATAATTCTCACTCGTTTTTTAATGCATCAATAATAAGTTTCAATTTTTATTTTCAATGAATAATATATCCAATATATTTAATGAATTTTTAGTTTTAAAATTTTATTTTCAAAGTTGAAATCAGATTCTCCTCAAAAAATGTTTTAAATGATTTATAAAGCTTCCTTTATATGTATAAAATATTATTTTCAATGAAAGTGATTTAGAAAATATTTTATGTTTTTTTTTAATTTTTTGACAAATGGAATGGCTCTTTTCCACATGAAATTTTCTAAGTGATATTTTAAATCATTTTCAATCTAAGAAGACATCTATTGATTTTACTTATTCATTAATCTGGATAAAATCGAATGGTTCCATCCATAATATTTATATTTATGGTTACTTTTTATATTGAAGGAATGTTTATGAATCCCATTTATTTTTCATGGGATATTCTATGGTGATTTAATGAGGTGATTATTATACCTTTTTAATATAAGGTTATGATTTGATGATATAATGTATGATTTATGAAATTTTCCAACACATATGTATGGTTTTCATTATGAGACTATTGTGACCGATATCTACATTAAAAGCATTGGGTAAATCCTTATATCTCATGAGATAAAAATATTAAAAAAGTCTATGGGATTGATCCACTATGGAAAATATTTGATTCTTTATCCACTATGGGAAATAGGTGCATCCTAATCCATAATGAGAAATAAGTAATTATTCATGATCAAATATGATGATGTTCATGGTAGTTAACATTGAAATAAAAAATGGGTATATATATTTATGGTGGGATGATAGATTTATGAGATTATTTTATGGTACATGTTTAATTTATGAAGATTTATAACTCTTATGTGAAATGTTTTCTAAAATGATAATTTTTAATGCCATGAATAATGTTTATGATCTATTATGGGTTGGGTATTAACATTTTATGTTATGTTCATGATCACTTACCTAATATTTATCATATGATCATAGATTGATATCTCCATTTTTTTCCCTTTCTATGCATCTAATCTCAACCTTTCATATGTTTCCTTCCAAGGTTATTAAAAAAGGGTTAGGTAGGGTATGTCTAAGAGGAATAAATTTTGGGAAGATCATTATGGGAGATTTTGAATGTCTTTTATGAAATTAAAAGTTTATATTTATATTCTAAAATGTAACTAAACAATTATTTTCATTGGGAATGTGGTTATGAAATTTATTGAATATTCATATCAGAAAATGTGATATTTATGTATGAAAATATTGGGCGATTATACATGGATAGTAAAAATTGGTTCTTAGTGTTTGAAATCATTAAATGTTATTGGTATCTATGATTTTGAGAGAAGTTTTTACCGATGGTGTAATTATAATTCCAATACAGTTTATTTGAGTTCGTAGTGATACATTTCTGCATTTTGGGTGACCCTGCAGTGCATGTTGTACATATTGACTAAATAATTAAACCCTTCTTAGATTTTTTAGTGGTATTATTCTTCACCAAAATACTTATATACTCATTAGTAGAGGTAGAACACGTCGAAAACTTTAGTTTGTTTTATGACATGATATAGGAGTACTATCATTATTAGATGTGCATGAAGTGTTGATCATAAATCCATGATGTCCAAAGTTTTGTATATTCATTCTCAATCATGGGAGTGGCCACAGAATCAGTAAAGTTTGAGGTATTTCTTGATTGATATCCACCTCATAGTTTGGATTTAGTAGTAGATTAACATATCAAGGTTTTCTATTAACTTTTTTCAAGAGAGTTAACAATATAGTTGTCCACTTTATATTTGTCACATAAGGATGAGTTTGGTGAAATATACATAAATTTTATGGTTTTTACCCATCAACTTCATTATAAATTCATGGATGCACAACATAGGGACATCTATTGTGGGACCATTGATGAAAAGATATCCACTATAAATTTGACTGATGGATATTATAAAAGTGGGGAGATTTTCTTCCTTATTCAAGGATTGATTTTGACATTGATCATGATGTATAAGGATGTAAGTAAGTTGTTTCATTCATATGTTATCAAATTTAGGTGTGGTGAGGATGTTCCATGGTCAATTTACATTATTTTTGGTGGAAATGGGTGGAAAAATATTTTCGAGTTTATCTCTTGATTTATAACCTTTAAGATATTAAAGGAAAAGGTACATTGATAGAATTTGAAATGGGATGGTACCTTTGTGGTTTTTAGGTTGTTGATTCAACGATTAGTCAGATGTAACAACACTGTAAGAGTTATCATCAATCGAATCACTATGTTGACCTTAATCCTAACCGTCTGAGTGAAATTCTTAGTGGAGTGTTGGGACACCAATTTATACATGAGGTATTTTTACTTCATAGTGTTCCGATTATGATTTATTTAGAAAATTTTTATAGATTCACATCATAATAATGTAGAGGGTGTTTTTGTCCTTTGGTAATTTTCATTTGTAATGAATAGAATTTCTATCCTAGTTGGATGGTTAGAAAGGATGAGCACCTAGATTCTATAGAACATGCTTCAGTATTTCATGATATTTTTTATCACAGTTAGGAAGATCATATACCCTTGGTGGAGTTTGTTTATAATAATAGTTTCCACTTAACCATCAGTGTAACACCTTTTATGGACAAGTATGAGGGATTATGTATATCACCACTATAATTGTTAGAGATAGTGGTATACAGTTTCTATGGATGTAGTTTTCATGTGAAAAATGGTTTTTAAAGGGTGAATTTCATCTAGGGATGGGTGAGGACTACCCAGATACATTCAGAGTCCTTTTTGAACCAATAATGAAATAATTTCTAGTTAAATAGGGATATAATATATATTTTTATATCTCACATCATTGAGTATTAAATGGATTTCTTTAAATTGATAGGTTATATTTGTGGTTAATAGGCCCTTTTATCAAATAATATAGTTGTGTTAGTGAGGTGTCATACCACTAGACCATGTAAACACACTTTTAATGGGTGGTTTCTATTTTCTATGTTTCACCAATGAGGATAATTGTTAAAAACTAATTTCTTGATTTTGAGAAAGTTGATATGGCCATTGAGTGTTCATATACCATTTTTAGGTGTTTGAGGAGCCTAGTGGGACTTGAGAACTGACATGATAACTCCCTTTGTGAGAATTGTTTCCCCATCAGTGTGTGTTTTTTGATAGTATAAGAAATGTCATGATAGATTGTGGTAGAGAGAAACCAAAATCATAGATCTGTATCAAAACTTTTTACTTGGTACATTCTTTTTTAATATATTTCAATGAAGGTTGGTAGAATGAAACATATATTTTTTATTGTGTAAGTCTTTGGAATATTTCATCGAATATTTTCAAAGATAGAAACTAATTTTGCATGGAATTATGATTCTCAGGGAGCCTTAGTATGGTGGTCATAAAATTATAAAATATATTATATCATGTAATCATTGTTTTCATGGATATAATGTAATAACTATTTAATGGTGCAACAGATGGGAAATTTGATACCTCCATTGAATTGGTAATGTGGATTTTACCCAAGTTGTGACAAAATCATTTTCTATTTTGAGTATTTGATTTATGTTTTCTCATTGGATGGATTATAATTAAATTACTTAAATAATTTATTTATTCTTTTATTAATCATATCACCTTATTCATTAGAATAAAATCAATGTTCTTAGAAATCCCATTGTACAGACACATAGCCATAGAGATTGATTCAGTACCCATTGGAAGAGTATTCTGGGATGAATTAAAATGGATCATAGTGTAGTGATTGGTGTGATAATGGAGAACATGAATTTGGACATTGATAGTAATTATATATCACTATTCATTAAAGTTATATCCATAATTGATTCATGGTGTTTTATTTTTTTGTTCTAAAACTCATTTAGAATTTAGATTAACCCAAAATAGTTATTTATATATTATTTCATAGATCATTAATTATTAGTGTTTCCATTGGTAAATTTTATCCATATTTGAGGGAATTTAATATTTTTATTACTATATTCTAATTCACTGATAATTACCCATTTGTCTATAACATAAATGATGGCCAAATTGACTTTTTATTTTAGTGAGACTTACATTTTATTATGTCTATATCTCCAATAATTCTTGGTCTTCATCATCTGAAATTGGTTGGCTAGTGATTCAAAAAAAACTCATGGACTATTCATTTTGAGTTTTATATTTTTTAAAATATATCATGGTAATTGGATCATTTTTGGTTGTTGGAATAAAAGTGGACACATGGATATGATTAATGGAATATGATTCTATATTGGGTGGAAATAGTCTATAGATCAGTGATATGTGGGTTGTATTGGGATGGTGATGATAAGGTTTTTTTAATGAAGAATGGCCTAAATCATCTATTAAATTGGCCATTGATATAGTTCAAATATATTATGGGGTAATGGTTATGGAATCTAGTAGATTCAATGGCTACAATGCAATAGATATGATGCACAAGAAGATAAAGACATTGAATGAATTTCCAAAATACATGTTTTGTAGTTTACGTGGACACATGTTGTTTAATACTTCCCTATATTAGAGTATAAGGGTCACATTTGAGATAAATATCACACATCAGGTGGTGGAACCACAAATTGTGCGACTCCTAGTAGCCCGGATAAGTGTTTATAGGGAATATATGTCAATGATCCAATGTGATGTAACATTCCATGTCTGAGGGATCAAACCACATCTAACACATGGAAAATGAATAAACATGTATAATTATTTTATTCCAAATTGGATATTTGGACACAGGTTATTTTTTTAGAAGGGATCCCACCGTGTACCACATATGGAACATGGTATTGGGAAGATGGCACATTCCATGTGTCGGCCGAAACCCTACGTGCAGTGTGTTTCGGGGAACACCCCTTGTTCATTGAAAGGTACACGAGCATGAGTCATGACATGGAAAATGTACATGAGAATTAATTAGGTACAAAAACATTGGTCATAGTCCACATTCTAGACTAGATGAAACAAGAAGTTATATTTTGACATCTACATATTTTGTATACCTGTGGAAATGATATGTATTTTGATAAATTTATCTCATGTGATAATGATATAGGGATATTTTATAGGTTATTGAGACATGTAATGTACCCATAGGGATGTTTCATGTACTTATTAGTAATATTAAATATATTTTCATTTTCAATTTTTTTCTACTGTGAGACAGTTGTGTTCCCACTATCTATATGGTTATTTCCCATAAATTTGTATCAATATGGTTACATTCCTAAAATTTATATGGTTGTGTCCCCTTTTTTCATTATAAGGATAGTTTTCTGAGTCTTATATAATGAGGTTTAAATGTTTATTTTTTTTATATAACATTAAACATGATACCCTTTGAAGACTAAAATAAGATTCCTTCAATGAGGACCAAGGGTATTCTCATTACCATCCACTTATTCCATAGGTTGGGATTTAATAATCATCATGATCAACATACATGGGTGTATGATCCCCTACATGGGTGGTTATTGAAACTAGGGTATAGTATACTCTAGGTCCCAAAGTGTTAACCCCAATCTATGTATCGAAATCTACTGAGTTCTTGAATGAACTGCTTGATAGAAAGACATGATAAGTATGTCATGTTGAATAAATCCAATCAATTAAGTGAGGATTTATGGCAAATAACTATTGGATAAGAGAATGAAGTAAATTTTAGACTCTAATTGTGAGTTTTTAAAAACATGTATTAATTTAGAACCCTGGGTAGAATGATATGAAATCATTGAGGTTGTGACCACTCCTTTAGACTTGGTGTATAACATGATGATATCTCTTTTTTATCTATATTTTTTAGGGTTTTTACATGTTATTTTAGTATATATTAAATGATTTAATATGATATAATGACATGATATTTCTATTTTGTGTATTCTTATTTAGGGCCAACATTTGGATAATATGATGAAAATTTTGGAAGTTAATGAAGTAAAAGTATATCTATGCCATGAGAAAAGTGATGTGGCGCCACACTAGACTTGGGAGAAATATCATGGAGCACATACAGAGGCCCAAAACTAAAGAAGAAGGTTGAAATAGAGGTTTATATGAAGTAAGTTGATGATCAATGTCGTGTGAACATTTCTTGACCTAAAAATCAAAACACATTAGACGTTGTGTAAAATGTTACACAACATGAAATTTCCTAGGCATATCTAAAAAATAGAGATTTTAGTGTATCTTTGACAAGGGATTTAAGTGGGTGAAACCCATACATCCATAAATTACAGTATTTGACATGTAAAACCCAAGGGATGACTTATAGTCTTATAAATATGGGTTTTTACCAAGAAATTTAGGCATTCTATTCTAGGTGCAGAGGATCGACTCTCAAGAGGTTGTCTTTGGGTTTTGACCTAGATTTCTTCCTACATAGGTTTTCATTATATTTTTATTATCATTTAGTGATGTAATAATTGGATTAATTATAGTGTAATTCCAAAATATATATTTATATTCATTCTCCTTCGCATTCACTCTCATATTTTCTATTCCCTATGGTTTCATGTTTAATCATCATTGTACATCACCCAAAAATGGTTCGATAAAACCCATAAGGGAGTGTGGATCAATTAAAGGGGTTTTGAGCCAACAATGAATAATTTTATTCACTTATAATGATGGATTATATGATAGTATCATGGTGTTCCTAAATACTATTCTATTTTTCATTGAATCATTGAACATATGTTATCAATGATGAATAAACCCCATCATGATTGAGATTATTTGTTCATGACCATTAAATGCAACTATACTTTTTCTCTTAGAAATCTAAACTTAAAACAACATAGATATTTTTATTCATCTAACCATGATAAATTGAGATTCTTGGGTATCATGATAGAGAATGATCATTTCATCTATTGATGAAATTTTTTAGTGCATAGCTATTTGATATAATTTCATTACAACTGAAATTTAATTTATTTATTTAGAAAAAAACCACCCATCGAAACTAATTATCCTTTTTTATATTTCTCTATTTTATTTATTTTATTTTAATTTCATTATTTGTTTTATAAAATCAATCAAAAAATAGAGTGAACAGCCCTTCACTTAAGAGTTGTCATCATTGTGCTCCTCACTCTATGTGGGTTTGACCCCTCACTTCTACTATATTATTCCATTGTGGTTATTATTGTTAGAGATAACATAAATTTATAATATGATCCATCCTCATAGGAATAAACAATTTCTTTGGGTGCAACAAATTTTAGCACCGTTGTTGGGGGCAGTAAAGCATTGAAAATGACTAAAGAATAATTGATTTCATCACAAACTTTTCTTATCTCGATTATGTTGAATTATTTTTTTAGGTAATTGTTTTTTAATTAATTTTATTTATATATATTTAATATTTAAATATTAAACATTTGGTAGTTTTTACTTTTGTGTATGATAGATTACATGGCATATCACTCTTATGCCACTCCAGCATCAGAATACATTGAATATAAAGAGTATTCGACCACATAGGAAAAATGAATTTAAAAGGGTGTACACAATATAATAATGGTTGAAATAATTCATATTATCATGATTATAATGAATTCTAACCCTCATAGTGGAACTATACAAACTATCATCCTGACTGAGGAACTTCTGGATATCAATCTTACCAAAGAATATTTATATATTGGGCGGCACATTCATTACAACTCCTACATTCAAAAAAATCATGAGAAGTGTCATGAAGATATGATTTCCTTATTACTCGGTTATTTTATTAAAGTGATGGTCAAGAGGATTAACTACAATGAGGTTGATATCTACATTTTGGTAGAATTGACCACTCACCTTTCCCAAATCATTTCAAATTTTAATTTTTACCTACCAATAGTTTCTAATTTAGATAGAGGTTTGTTTAAAGATGTCATATGTAAATAGGTGTAGTAATTCCATGTTTTTGATAAAAAACCCCAAGTTAATTATGTTAATTAAGAACATTCCTTCCAAAAACCTCAGGAGTAGAACTCTGATGACAGACTAGACACATTTACCGCCAAGTTCATTCTAGTGTTAGATAAGTAGATGGATGATCATGACGCCTAGATTAGGGAATATAGATAATTAATTACTCACCATTCCAATGAAATTTAAAATTTAAATTCCCTATTATTAATATTACAATTAAAATATGATATAATGATTGTATGGATTTAATAATAATAAGATCAAGAGGAAGAGGATGTTAATACTTTAGAAATCACAAAGGAAGAAAAATTGGAGGCTGAAAACAAAGAAAAAAACCTGGATCATGTCAAAAACATTAAAATGGATGAAAAACTATATTTAAAATAAATATCATAACCTATAGAATCTATTCTATTAATAAAAAATATCATGAAGAAAAAATAAAATACATTTTTCTACCACAAGAAAAAGAGGAAATACATCCGATGGAAATTTTTACTGGATAGTTGAAGAGGAAGAAGTGAAGAAGGCCAAAGAAATAAAATCTACATAATTATATAAATTATAAGAGTTAAAGGAAGATGATAAAGATGTCAAAGAGGTAATAACTTGTGTTAATGAACAAATATAAATAGACTTCATGGGTTTTTTTAAGTCTGAAGAATAAGTGGACTCCCTCCATCCCATTTAAGAAGATATAGAGAAAACTTGGGATCTAATTCAATAATTCATTCCCTAGGCCTAGAATATGTAAAATAAATAAAAAATGAGAGGTGGATCAAATGATCTATAAAATCTGGTAATATTTCAATTTCCTATTATTTTCATTACATTTATCCTCAAATTGAAGCCCATTAAAATTTTAGAATAAATAATGAATGAGGAAGTTAAAAGCTTCCCCAGATTCATAACAATGTCAGATGTGGGAAAATCAATGATTTTTATATTTGTACTGTGTTTTATTTAGTTAACAAAGGTAAAATGTGGAGCTTAAATACCATAAAAATAGAATCTTCTAGGAGGAAATCGTAATTTTTAAATTTTCTTTCTAGGACATCAATTTATTTTATTTTATTATTTTAAATAAATATCCCTATAGTTGGGATATTTTCCTTCTTGATCGAAATATATTAAATTATAAATGGCCTATACATTCATTGTTTACTTTTATCTTTCAAGTTCCTAGAAGGAGGAATAATTAAGTGACTGAAGTGATGAAAACAACAAAAATTCACATTGTGAGTTAAATACACATCATGTAGTCAAAGTAAACATCATAAACATGGAAAGATAGAAAATGAGAGACTCCTTTAGAATCATCAAATTAAGGGGATTAGTTTTGAAATTGTTTATATTTTTTCACCCTTGGTTTATTTCCATTACATTAAAAATAAATTGAATTTTTTCATGAACTCAATTTTATTAGATTCAATAATAAAAGTGCTTGAATTTTTTATCTTGTACTCACTGATCTAGAAGAAATCAACACTTATGAGAAATATTTTGACATTTTTGTAAATATGAAAAATAATTTCCTTAAATGAAAAATATATTAATTGAAATTTTACAATTCACTTGCTTACTATAATTTTTAATTTGTTCAAAATTATTTCTGATATGACTAATTTTCATAATGATGATTCTTATAAGCAGGAATTGAGTAAATTGGTTATTCATATTCATTCTATGTCCTGATTAAAATATATTATTTTACCATTCTATAATGGATTTTGGACCAAATATTTTCTATTTTATGATCATATTTCTTGTGTGAAACCTTGGGAATGTAAACCTAATAGAACATCTACTAATATCTTGTTGAAGTTATGACTGGAAAAATTCCCAATTGAAATGATTAATGAATTTTATTTATGATCACTTTTATCTTAATTCCCACATACACATTGATCCTCCATTATCCCTTAGAAACCATGGATGAACTTGTTAAGATTGAGCCATGTAACAAGCCATTATTTCTTTTCCTACCCATCACTTTTTATTTTTGATGATATTCTATTGAATGAGAATGGGGGAGGGGTTTTTAATGGTGGATATGGGATGTGATATATTGATGGGATACTGTAGGTTCTTTGAATATGATTTTTGGGAAGTTTCATATTTACATTCCTTATGTTCCACTATTTTCCTAGTTTTCCTAAAAAAATAGATAATAAAGAAAGAAACATATGTGTGTGTTGTTTCTTGGGTGGGTAAAAAATCACTACTGTTGTACCCATGATCTTAAAATCATATGTGGTTAGATAGTGGATGTGATACTTCTCTGAGGGAAGCTTCTGAAAAATAATAAAAAATAAATAAATGGGTTTTCAATTGGGAAAATAAAAAATCACCATTTCTAAACTGATGATTGTTATCATATGTGGTTTGGTGGTGGATATTAGGATTATTCCACACATGACATTTTAAAAAAATATAGAAACAACAATAGAGGATTATCTTTCAATATGATTACATTGTCTTTGATCCTTTACATTGTGATTTGGGGGTGTGTGAGATAGAATTAAATTTTTGTGAGGATCATTTCATTGAGATTTTATTTTGAATATCTTGAATTGTATAGTAGATTCTGGCCTACTGCTTGATCATAACCTGATTTTAAATATTATTACCATCCTAAACTCATCCATAGATTCATTTGGTTCTTATTTAAAACCCCTCGTGATTAATTTTTATATTTATATTTACACGGTGGAGAAAGTAGATTCAATGCAAGCATTTTATTTGGAGCATGTACTTGATGTTTGATAATAACTCCATTAAAATTGTTACCATCCATGATGAGTGGAAAAATTAATGGTTAGGAAAAACATAAATGACATGTTTTTTGATTAAAGGTTGAAAAATATGTGTGGAAAGGTATAAATGTCTTGAATTTAGAAATTTAAATGAAGCATAGTTTTTGGATTCTTTATTGGTTTTGTGTTGTTATTTTACTATATTTAGTTTTAACATGTTATTATGAGTCGCATAAATTAAGAATTAAATTATTGATGTATGAATTTTTTATATTAAAATGCTAATATTTTTCTCAAGGGTGATCAAAGATTTAACCATGGTGGTATTTGATATCTCTTTTTTACATCTATATTATGATTATTTTTTATATGTGTTTTCATAATATATTAACTGATTAAATGTTAGATTTTTTCCTGATAATTATGTTTTTTGTATTTCTATGTAGGAAAGTTGTTTAAATAATATAATGTAAAATGTGTTAGTTATGGAAAAAAATTAATTCTGGGATGTGAGAAAAGAAATGTGGCATGACACCAGGTTTTTTAGGATGATCATGGAGAACATTTGAAGGCACAGTACTAGGGAGGAAGGATGAAACGATGGTTATGATACTAGAATATGAAGACACACATCATGTAAACTTTTCATTATGTGAAAACCCCTACACATTATGTGTCGTTTAAAACAAAACATGTTGTGAAATTTCTAGAGAAGATCTAAAAAATGGATATTTCATTATATCTTTAACTGGGGATTTATGAGGGTGCGACCAAAATGAAAATTGACGATAGTTTTTTACACGATAAAACCAAGGGATTAATTACATGGTTATAAATATGGTTTCTAGACAAATAATTTAGTCATTCTATTCTAGGTTGAGAGGATCGACTACTAGCAGGATGCCTTATGGTTTCGACCCAGATTTCATCGTATATAGGTTTTCTTTCTTTTTTTCTTTTCTTTATCAGTAATAATCATTATATTACTTATATTTTAATAACAGTATATATTTCTATTCATTATCCTTCCCATTAACTCTCATCTTTACATTTCCCTATGGTTGCAGGTTTAATCATTGTTGGAGATCACACAATGATTGTTGGTTAAAACCCATAGGGGAGAGTAGAATCGGTTAAAGGGGTTTCATACCAACATATCATTATTTTCCTTCACAAATAAAGAGGATTTTATTTCATAGTATCATCATGTTCTTGTAGGTATATTTTATTCAATATTGAATCATTGGTCATGTGTATTCAACAATAAACAAACCCCAACATGATTGACATGAAGTGATCATGATCATTGAATGCCATTATTCTTCTCCTTTTGGAAATGTGAACGTAATGAACCATAGATTTTTTGATTCATCTAACCAGTTTGAATTTTTATTCTAGGGTAATTTTATAATTAATGACCATTTTTTATATTAATTTAATAGTTTTTGAGCACATTTTTTGATATAATTGTTTTGAAAGTGAAGTCAACTTATTTTTTTTAGAAAAACCAACCCTAGAAACAGATTCCCTTATCTTATGTTTCTCTATTTGAATTACATTATTTTAATATCATTATTATTTATATAAAATCAATTGTAAATTGTAGTGACCTAACCTTTAATAAGATTTTCAATTGTCTCATTCCCCACCATCTATGGGATCGACCCCACACTTCTACTATACTACTCCTTTTTAGTTAGTATGTTTTGGGATAATATAAATTTCAAATTTGATCCATGCCCATAAAAAGTAAGAATGACTTCAATTGAATAACTTTATAGTATCTTGGTAATCATTATTATATTGATTTTTATCATATATTCAATGATATACTTTAATGGTTATGAGATGTCTACTCTCTTGGTGCTTTGGGTTTAGTGATTTTGGGGTGTCCTATTGGGTTTGTAAATACTTAACCCTGTATGAGATTTAAACACACATATCATTTCTTTTGTAGATGAATAAATTCTCAATTGAGTCCTAGTCAGGTATCAATGGTAATATAATTATTGATCTAGATAGATCATGGTTAGTTTCATGTGTGGAATTTGATATCATTCACATCTTTCTTACCATGTTCGGTAGTTTTGGTTTCTTACTGGGATTTTATTTATCTCTTAATGATTTCATGTAATTATGTTAAACTCAAATGTGAGATATAGATGTATGCATCTATTTATAGAATAATTTATATTTTACTATTCCAGTGTTTATAAATATGTGCATTTTTAGAGGAACGTTTTTCTAACACCTCTCATATGTGTTCTTCGTACTCAATGATGGACACCAACACTTGGCCTATTAACTGTGGGATTTTCAATTAACACCCAACTTAATACTATCCAGGAAGGCCCCAGTGGGTCAATTAATGACATTTATTGATGTTTTTTTTTAAATTTTAATAGAATATAACTTTAGTATTATAATTATATAATTTTTTGAATCATGAAATGATATTTTTGAATTTATTGTTATATAAGAATTTTTAAATTTATTATTTAATTTTATAGTTATAAAATTATGTAAAATAGTGAAGAAATATAACTATTTAATTATATATGTGGTTGCATAATTTTGAAAAAATAATAAATATTTTAGATAAATTATTCATGTTAAATGAGATGCTATATTACTACTGTTTAATTTTTATTTATTTTAATAATACTATAGTGTAACAATTTTTATAGAATGGTTTTATATGAATTTTTGTTCATGTGATTAAGGTTTTCTTAAGTTGAAAAAAATCTATTTGAGTGGGTTTTTTTAAAATAAGATATATTTTAGATTGATTTAAAATAATGTTTAGGTTATAGGTTTGAATCTATAATATTTAATATATTGTAATATTACTTTAAATTTTATCTAATTTATGATTAGGAATTTGATTTATATTGTGATAAATCAATGTGTTTATGATCTAGCATAATAATTTTTATCCATTGTTCATTTTTTATTGATTTAAGTAATATAAAAACAATATATGAAATGATTTGCTGTTATAAACTATATTTTTTTTGGATTCAATAAATTATTACTGTGTGAAATTTTTTGTTCAAAAATTAATCGATGAGTTCTTTATTTGATATTATATTATTATTATTTACAAAATTTTCATATTATATGTTTTTAATGTTTATATATTCACAGATAAATGAAATGTGTTCAAAAGTGTGAGATAAATTATTTTATATTTATAATTTAAAAAATGGTGTTTGTATATTTTAAAAATAGTAAGAGAGAGTTTAAAAAAATTATATAGATTTAAAATTTTAGTGTATTTTTGAATAATGATAATAGATGTCATGTGATGTAAAATTATTTAATAGGTAAGTATAAAATTATAAAAATAATTTTTAAAATAATTTTAAATTTGAAAGTGGGAAAGATTTTTAAATATTAATATAATAATAAAATTATATACATAAACATGATGATATATGTGATATAGTTAAATTCCAAATTACCCGATGAAGATAAAATAGTGGAAAACTTCAAGGCTGTATATAAGGATATTAAGTAAATAATATTGTTGAATTTTATGATATTACAATGTAGGTGTCATTAAATCCAAACTAATAATGAGTAAGTTATTTTATAAATGATATATCTTTTATTGATTACTGAACATTTATCTATTAATTTATTATTTTTTATACCTATTACTATAATACGGAAATAGTGGGTGTTTTTAAAATTAATAAGGGAATTTTTTTTCTTAATTATGTTAATAAATGAATTATTTTTAATAGAATTATAAAAAGGGTTTGATAATTTATCATCATGGAATTTTTAATTTTTATTTATGTTTTATTGATTGATTCATTATTATCATGTAATATTTTTCTTGTTAAATAATGATTCGGAATAAAATTACGAATTCTAATTGAGATTTTTATAATATAATATTTATTCTAAAGAAGATCATGGTATATTAAGATAATGTTCTTTATGAATTTTTTTTTTTTTTTGATTTTAGTGGGAAGAATAAAATTTTATATTTTTACCAACATTGATTGATTATTAAATAATTATTTGGGTATAACAAAAATAAATTTGGTATATTGTTTGGAATATTTCTTAATGGAATTTAACTTTTTATATAATGGTCATGAAATGAATTACTAAGTGACTACCGAATTATATAGTCACAAAACAACATGTGCTCATCTAAATCACTGGAGTCTAACTTGGAACATTATTGTCATTTATAATATAATCTGTAGGTGTTTCCCCCCCTCTTAGATGGAATGTAGAAAAAATATGGTTCATACATGATATAGGAATACCATATCCATGTTTTAGATAAACAGTGTCTATAAGTAGTTATCAATATAAGTTGGTTTAACAAAAAGAAAATTCTAAATGATACATCATAACATCAGTATGATTTTTGATACATAGTAGGTCATGAAAAATAAAAATGATGTTAAAAATATGTGAAGTGAAGATTATATATATGTATATAATGTGTAACATGGTTTGAATGGTTGACATTCCAAATGATATACCTTCTGTGTATGACAATAGGAAAGTGTGATAGATAACTCATGCTCCATCCCTTGGGTGTAACACCTTGAGATTTAATTTATTACATTAAGTAAATATCATTAGTAATAACAGGTTATTTACTCTAGACCAAACTAAAAGTAATAATAAATTATTAATATGACTGGTAAAAATAAATAAATTATAAATATATAATGGGATAGAAAATAAATTAACACTTATTAGTGATTTATGTCATATAAAGTTAGTATCATATAAAGATTAAAAGGGTCAATGTTAATTAAAAAATATTTAATTATATTATGAATTTAAATTTAAATTTTATAATTTTAGAGTTTTATTATGATTATAAGAACATAATATTTGAATTTAGATTATCATAATAATAGTAGGGATATTTTTTGGGATATTTTTTAAAAGGTTTCTATTCATGTGAAAAATGGTAAAAAAGTTATCATACAAATACCATCAGTTTTATAAAATTATAATGGTATGATATTATATTGGAATGTTATGAAACATATAGTTTTAAAAAAAATATTTATTAATATAATTAATTTTAAAATATGTTTTTTTAATATAAATTATTTATTGATAGTATAAAGATCTATGTTAAGTTTTCATTCAAATAAATAATGCTTTTTTGTTTTCCCATTAAATAAAATATTTAAATTGTAAAATTAAATTTTCATTTTGATTAAATTTTAAATAAAAATACAATAATTATAGAAATATATATAATTCAATGGGAATCAAAATTATACATTATTTTTCTATATATTATTTTTTATTATTAAAAGTGCATTTTATCTAGAAATGATTTTCTTCTTCTTTTATAATCATGCAATCAAGGTAATTCATAACATATTTTGAAATTGAATATTATAAAATTTATTCCTTATTTAGGATAAGAATTTTTTATCATAATAATGTGTAAAATTTTATTTTTTGTAATAATGAATAGATACCATGGAAAAGGATTTTCAAAACTTTAATTGTAAAAAGGTATAGCAAGGGTGGTAGAACTAAAATAGATTGCATTGAATATCTATAAAAGAGTTATAAATATTTTTTTATGTTTTTATTTTCACCATAAATTTTCCTTTAATATAAATTAAACAATATTGTAATAGAAATCCTTGGGAAATTCATTTATTATATATAAATGTTCTTATTATTTACATGGATTCCACTAATCTCACATGTAAAAGAGAACCTTCTATCCTCATTTCTCTATACTCATTAAGAATCCTATATCGATAATTATATTCTAAAATCCATCATAAAATTTTATCCCCATATAAAAGACGTCATATTATAAAAAAATTATAATCCTAGAAGGCCTAATATGTAAGATGTAAGAGGATATAGAAGAAGATTGTATAATTCTTCATTGTTTTCTTTCATGTTCAGTTATTTTTTTTCTGTATAAAATATATTTATACAATAAATATATATAAAAATATGTATATTGAATAAAAATTAATTTTATTATGATTTTTTATCATAAATTTTATACATGATTTCCATCCAATGGTAATTAAATACATCTCTCGTGTGTTAATATAGCCAACTAATTCTACATAACGAGGTGTTTTTATTTTAATCATATACTCATAAATAATTTTATAAAAAATAATATAATAAAAATGTATTATGTTAATTAAATAATTATGATTCTATAAAAATTATAAAATATTTACCTTATTACCCTTCCATCCATTATAAAATTGAATTTTAACTTTATCTTAAATATTGACTACCACTTTCAAAAAGAAATGTTAACCATTAATCATTTATTCCTAACTTGGTTAGACACAAGGATAAATATAATGAATAAATTATATATTGATAATTTTATTAATAGTCTATATAGGTAATCATATAGCTATATTATTTCATTTTTAACACTAAGAAAAATGAAAACATCGCTCATCTGTACGTACAGACTACCGCCTCCCTAAAATGATGTATTTCATTTTTAATGTCCTCATTAAATGTATGATTGCAAAAGTATATTGGATTTATAATTATGATAAATATAAAATATTTATGATTTATTAGAATATGGTAATGTGGCCCCTCTGATTACCATTAACAAAAAGTTTCTATATCAGATTTAATGACATGAACATGATCGACATAAACTTAAATAAATTTGAAACTAAAGTAAAAGACATAATAAATAAAAAAGGAATAAAAAAATTATGGTCCCTTATAATGGTTCTTAATTATGTAAATAATTAATTCATAGTTATTATTCTAAAATATTGAAGTTGTACAATGGGACTTGATACTCAAGGTAAGGGATTTGTTTTAAACGTTGTTTTATAAGATTTAAATCAACATTCCCCTATATAAATTTTATTAAAATGTTTTTGGAATGTTATTATTTATGATTATTTTTTATGGTACTTTATTTCTAATATTGAAAACACATATAATGGTTTTATAAGTAATTTTTTCAATGTTTACCATACAGGTTATTTTTTACTTTATTTACAAAAGATAATAAAGTTAATCTTCATTGTGTGACAACATTTTCCATCCATCAGAACCATAGTCGACTATATGTATTACTATAAAAGTATTATTATTTTTTCAAAAAATTTACAATTCATGTTATTCATGAAATATTTTATTACTAAAAAATTTTAAAATAAAATAATATTTTTTATCATTTTTAGGAGGTAACAAAATATATTTTTTAGTGGCTCAACTGATAATTAAATTGAATTTATTGAAGTAAAGTAATGATTTTATATTATTAATATATCTTATAGTTATTGTATATTTTTTAATATTATGGGGGGTCGGGTATAGCTCTATAATGCAATGAGTATTAATATATCATACAGGAGGAATCATAATGAAATTAAAATTAATTTTTATTAAATTTTCGGGGTTGTTATAGGAGTGATAGTTTGAGTATTATAATGATGATGTCCCAAAAAACCTATAAAATTTTTTGTGAATAAAAATTAGTTTTAATGGAAATAATGTTATTTTATGATGTAATAATATTTTATTATCATATAGAGTAATGTTTATGATCTATAGAGGTGGAATGATTCTTTTTAGGGTAATGTTTTAATTTTTTTCCATAAACAATCATGAATTTTTATTTTTCTATTATTCATACAAAAAAATTATTTACGAAAAAAAATTATCATTAGATATGGATTCATGTGTGAGTATATAATTATTTTACCACAATATTAATTTTTAAGAAATAAAAAAATCACTATAGTTTTTCATATTTTTCCTAAATGCATAATGGATTTCTTTTATTTTATATCAATTTATGATATATGTTTTTCTTATAAAACATCTTGAAAAAAATCAATGGTCCTATCAATATATATATATATATACTATAACATGGTCAATTTTGATACATAATCATTTATTAAAATGTTTCAAAAATTAATAAATAGGGTAATCATAATGACCTACTATTTTTTAAAAAAATAAACAATATATTTATGTGTTTGTATTATTATTAAATGATTTTTCAAAATTATTTAAAAAGATTAACCAAAAAGTATTTGGATAATTAAAAAAGTAAGACATCTTTTATAAATTATTTATTATTTTTTTTAATTCTATAAAATTATAATCCTATAAAATCTATAAAATTAAGTAATGTGAAATTATTTCTACTAAACTCATAATTATGGGTTGTTTACAAGACAAAGTATTATAGTAGGTATCTAAATAGGGTTCTAGAAAAATTTAAAGGATATTATTAAATTAAATTGGTAAAATTGAAAATATTTATAAAAAATATTTTGAAACAATGATTATTTTGGATCATTTGTTTAAATTATTCTCTAACATTAAATGGAAATATATATTAATTTTATTTAGTATTACATTAAGTACATTACTTATTTAATTTTATGTGTTATAAGTTACATGAAATTAAATTGAATAATAAAATATTAAAATGAAAGGTAAACATAAACCCATTGTGAATATAGAATGTGAATTAATAAATAAATTAATAGTCAATGGAAAATAATAAGAAATATATTTAAAAAAATATTGATTAAAAAAGTAATTTATCAGTGAAAGTCGTTTGCCGTTATATTTTTCATTTTCTATTAAAATATACAATTATGAATTTTATAATTTTAATTTCATGAAAATAATTTATTTTTTAATTCAAAATTTAAAATTTATCTCAATGTCAATTGTTATGATATTAATGAAATTTAACTTTATATTGAATATTGAAAAATATTGATTTAACAAATACATTTAGTTTTACTAAATTATCATGATTAATGAATTGCATTAATATTTATAAATCCTTTTTTCATTAAAAATATTTATATTATAAGTAATATAATTTATTTAAAAATTTAATATTTATCATAATTTTTTTTACATTTTGAATAGCTATGTAATGTATTTTTTGAAATAAAATCAATATTTATTTTATCATTGAAACAATTTATTATTAAGGTTGAATTCATATTTTTTTTGTTTTTAAAGTGAAAATAGAGTCCATTTTTATGAATTAATTAAACTAATTCTTCGAGAATACTAATTTTATATTATTTTTTATAGTTTTTTTATTCTAAAAATGGGAAATTTTCTTTAAACAATTTTTATTGTGTTTTATAAAAATATATTAAATGAAAATTGTACCAGATATATAAATTTAATATGAGAAAATGTATTTTAATTTTTGGATCATTATTTTTTAATTTTTTATATAGCTTAATTTCATTTTTGGTTATAACAATTATTTATCGTGTTATTCTTTTGTCATGATGGTAAACATCACAGGAGTAAAAAAAATTAGGTGGGATGAAGAGATAAGGTCTGAAATTTTTCTATAAATAATAAAAATATTATTTTTTTTATGTAGACATTAACTTTATTTGTCTTCTATTTTTCAAAAAATTGGAGAAACAAGATAAGAGATTGAGAATTATTATATTTTATTATTAATTATATTTACAGGTATTCCATTCGTCTAACATATAAATAGAACCTCCACTCCTCATATAAACATACACGTTGAGCCATATTTCATAATAATGATCTAAAAAAACCTCTACATTTATAATCCCCATATTCCAAATGTATTGGAATCCCCAAAAGACTAATCCATGATGAATTATGGTGTATGTGAATGGAATATATCCAATGAAGATTTATATGTATCAAATTTATTCATTCAAAACTATTTCTTTGTCTTTATCATTAAAATATATTTTTAAACCCCTAATATTATTAAAATGGTAACATTAATATACTAAAATATTTTTAAAATAATGAAATAATTAATTTATAATTTTATTATATCTTATGAAAAAAACATGGATATTATCTGTAAATGTGGAAGATAACCTCTACATAGAGATGTATATCATTTTTCATCACCGCCTAAGATGGATGGTTATAAATATGGTTGGAATTGATATATATGATTTTTGAGAAATAACATATATTCTTATAAGAAAATAATTTCACCTACCTTATTACATTCACATCCTTTGGAAATTGGAAATTTTCACCCATGTACATCTATGGACTACCATATCCACAAAGTGATAAAATCAATTTTTCATTTGTTTATCTATATTAAATGTCATAATAATATAAATAATGAATATATCTGATATTTATAAAATTATTATGACTCTATAATCGTAAAAAAATTAATTAATATTTCATTTTCATCAATATAAAAAATAAAAATATCACTAATGGATACTTATAGACTATCACATCCATGATTTATGAACATAAATTTTCATTACAATAGTAAAATATTGTTTAATAAGTATATATATTTTATAAATATTATAATTATAAGATTTCTAGTATTTTTAAAATTATGGAACCCTAAATCCATTAACTTTTATCAACCTACCTAATCATTTTTAAATATTAAAGATCAAATGAGATGAAATCCCTAGACGTGAACATAACTAATTTAATAACAAAATATAAATAGATAAGAAATGAAAATAAAATAATAATGATATTGGAAATAACAATAATATAGTTCTTATTATATTAAATATGTCATTTATTTTTATTATTTAAAAAATTAAAATACAACATGGTGACTCATGAACTGAGGAAAGTGATTTTCCATTAAAAAATTATTATAATTATCTTACACTCCTTTTTCTATTTATAAATTTTTATTAAAATGTTTCAATAATTTTAATATTTATACATAAAATATTTCAAAATATAATTTTCAACTAATCATTTAATCATTTAAGAATTTGTAAATCAAATATTTAGAAATATTACCATATGGGTTTCATCACGTTGTCGAGCGCGTCAAATTAGTTGTTTAATTTTGACTAGAATTTCTACAGTATAGCAGCAACCCTGGGTCATCTCTCGATGGAGCCTTTGACCATTAATTTAAAAAGAGGGTTTTGATTATGGAATTAGAAGGTGAATTAGGTTTTGTAAAACTTTGGGGTTTTATGATTAATGATGAAAATAGGAAATGAAAGCGATAAAACAAAGTATAAATGAATAAGATTGATTAAACATGATAAACCCGAGCAAGTCTCGGGATGCTCATCCTTCATCGCTTCAAGGGATGGGGTTGTGATATTTTAATCCTTGGTTTGTAACACCTAGAACCAGAATTTTACTGAGTTTATACTAGGATACCTCCTAGGGTTTAGTCTAAAACACGTAACTATTCACCAGACACCGCCGATGATTGGGTGATTTGTGTTCGACATCATAACCGAAACTCACCAAGGAAACACATGAATAATTCGATGTGTTTTCCAGGTTTTCATGTTATTTCTTTGTGATACCATTACATAAATGTGCATGATCTTTACAGTGCTTATTTGAGTTCAATTGACCAATATGAACCACACAAATACCGCAATTGAATGAGGGAAGAAAAGGGGATGAACGGTTTGTGAAACATCACATGAAAGGGTACCCCCAAACATGATCATTTGAGTTGAGTATAACATAACAGTATATAACTCAATTAAATAAAAATAGAGGATGAGGAAAAACAACATACAACCTGGAATTAAAAAGATCATTCAAAATGATACAACTTTGAAGCTTGGGATTACATCACATTCCTCCCCGGGTGATCACAAGGGGTTTAGAAACCCATGGGAGGGGAAGAAGAAGAAGATGTTGAAGTAGCACCTCCCATAGCCTCCAGAACTTCTAGGGATGTTGAGAAGACTATTTGGGGACTCCAAAATTGCAGCGCCTTGCCTCTTGGCCGAACTTACAAATGGGGATCCCAAGGTGTCATTTTATAGGAAAATTGGAAGGTGGTTTTAGGCACACGGATTTCATCAATCCACTTGTACCACGTGTTTCATAATTCATACAGTTGTATCTTGCTTTGGAAAAAATAGAAAAGTTTTATCCCTACCTAATTATTGTCTCCACCTAAAGTTTGGCACCCTTTGGACAAATACATCTCAATATATTGATAAAATACATAACACCGCATTTGACTTGGTCCATATTCGGTGGCTTGCACAGATCAGTTCAGATGGGCCCCATAGAAGCCGAATCAGGATTCGGTTCCTTAATATAAAATGTAGCCTATAAGTTTTTGGATAGGCCCACAAAAGTTCATCCCATCTGGATGCACTTATTTCGTGTAATATGAAAAACAGTGGACAGATGTCCATGGATCCATGCAATTTTGGCCCATTTTTCTTCCACTTCATCAAGGGCCCTCCAAATCACCTCCACCTACATTGAAACAATGAAAACAAGTAACATTTTCCATTATAATATTGATTAAAATTAATTTATTGATTCAAATATAAATTGAAATTTATTATTATATTTGGAATATTCATTACAAAACTAGTTTAAAACTGTCGTGTAAGGGTGGAATAAAACAGTGAATCGTGGTACGATCAGAGTTATCCTTTAATTTATTTAAAAAGGGTAAAAATGATGGTTTTTTTATCATTTACCATGTTCTATCCTTTTTATGACATTATAATTGTTATTAATTATCGATAATTCTCTATATATTTCTATAGATTTTTTTATAATATATAAATTTCTCATTTCACATGGAATATGTACTTTTTAAAATATTTTTAATGAAAAATCTATTTTTCAATTTTTTATGAGATAACTGATATTTATTTATATTAATTTATCAAAGGTAAAATCATATGAATTATATGATGGAAAATAAATAATATGTGTTTATTTATTTTTTTAATGGTTTTTTGAAATTTTTATAATGATGGGTAGATTTTTTATACCCATCAAATTAATTGGATGAGGACATTTTCTCCATGAGGTGACATAATGGAATTAATCATGAATGTTATTCCTTTTTAAGGGTTATTATAAAGTTATTAAAATTACTATAGACACCCCTTTTTCATTCTAATGTATGTCTTTAGGGTTATTTGGTTTAATATCTTGTCAAATATTAACAAATCCATTATAATTTTTTTGATAAAAAATTAATAGTAACATTTTTGTGGAAAATTTTATTTTGGAGGTCTATAAATTTTTTCAATTTTAAATATAACGTTGAAACATTAAAAAATAAAATTTTATATTTTCATTTCATTTAATTAAGAATAAATTATTTAATTATTTTTAATACTATAATTATGGAATTTTAATATGTTTTTAAACATTTTGAATTATATATGATATAAAACATTTTACTCAAAATATTATACACTTTTATAAAAGTTTTATTTTTTATGTGTCTAATTGTAATTGAGAATATCAAAACTATATTTTTTATGAATGTTATATATATTTATTGCACCATTAAATCGATACAAATGTGGATATGAGTATATATATAATGATACACACTCACACACAAACACACACACACACACACACACATATATATATATATATTATTTTGTTAATTATTTGTTATAGTGTTATATAAGTATACATATATATATTATATTTCAACTATATACATATATAATTATTTTACTATTTTATAATATATACTATATATCATAGTGTTTTCTCATATATATATATATATAATCATGTTTGTTAAAAAATAAATGATGGGAATGAAAAAATAATATCAAGGAAATAATGTGTATGAAATTGAAATAAATATGGAATAGAGTTAAGATGGGTGAGGAAAATGGATATTTTGGAAAAAAAGGATGGAATATAAAAAATATAAAATGTGTTTATTAAAAGTTAAATAAAAGGATATGGAATCAAAAATAAATAAAAACAATTAGTGGAATTGTGTATTTGGAGTGTAATTGAGGGGAATACTCATACCACTTATCTATCTCTCTCAAACTTTTTCCATATTATCCCATAAATATTATTATCTTCATTACAAAACATTTATTCCTATATAAATTGGATTAACATGCCTTTAGATTTATAGTATTTTTCTAGATAAATAGGTGGTAATCCTAATTTTTTATTTCTTAAGTATCCATGTTTTTTCCTATATTTAATAATATTCGAATTACTATGAATAAATTGTTAAATATATATAATAAAATAATTTTGGATTCAACTGGGAACTATTTTTTGATTTATTTCCATGCAGTTATGAGTTTAGTGACTAATTAAAACCATTCTACATCTCACAATGTATACTATTTTTAGGAGTTTTCTCTCCTACTTTATGTGAGGCCTTATAAACGTCAATTTTAACACCCATTTTTGCAATGTTATTTTATGTAATGGATCTGAATATCTATAAAATTAATTATTTTAATGTTTTATTTATCCTTTCTTTGGATTCATTTCTCTAAATTGCTGCAATTTTCCATAGTCAGATAATTATCCCAAAATCACAAGATGAAGGGAATTACCATGTGTTGTGAAATAAATAATAATTTATATGATTAAATAGATATAAATGTGATGATATTTAATATATTTTTATTTAAATAATAATTATATTCAATAATATATATAATTGATAGCATAATATCCTAAATTTTTAATTCATGTATTTTATTTGGTTTGTCATATTATATTTTGATTGTTAAGATAGATAACCTTATTTTCAAAAGTATTTGAGTTCATGTTGGATTTTTTCATGGTAATAGGAATTTTTCTAGAGAAATGTGTAGTACCATTTCAATTTTGGCTGATATGTTGTTCACTAGAGTCTAATCTTTATAATGTGTTGAACCATTATTCCCTCTATAGTGTGTAATCATGGGTGAGGGGTGTTGGGGGTCTTTTAATCTTCCATGGAAATTAATTTCTAACCATGCCATCATAGAGAGTGTACTAAGAAAAATATCTTATATTTAATCATGATGTTGTGGCTGATACCCATGTCTAGTCTCTTGAGTGAAGAAACTAGGCCCTTCTATATAACACTAGGGAGTGGTGATCGATGATTCAAAATTTGAAATCATCAAATAAAAATTGATATTATAGGTGTAGTAAATCAAGATTTTTTAAATCATAATGTTGTATATTAATGGAAAAATTTCTTTATTTCCCTATATTAAATAGATTGACCTTTTCCATATATCTCACTTTTTTGATTTTTGGTGTTATATGAAGGGTTTTTTATTTTTATCTATTATCAAATAATGTCTTAGGTTTAACACATTCATCATGGTATTTTACATTATAGTTCTTTATCTTTCGAACCTAATATATTCCTCTCCAATCATCAATCATGGAATATGTATGGGTTTCTATACTCCTTATGTAGATTTTTTCTTAATCTATCCCAATCAATTGAAACTGTCATTTCTTTTTAATTTTAAATGGAATTATAATTGATGTCAAAAAAAATGTTTTTAGTAATTTGATAATTTTTCTCAAGTGGAATTGTTTGTGTTGAAATAACTATAGAAAATAATTTTGAAATAAATTGTTTAGTTTTATAAAATGGTTTTGAATTGAAAGAAATTATTTTAACAATAATTTTGATGGTGTACTGTTTTAATTGATGGAATGAAATTCTTTATAAATTCATAATGAAATTAATTGTTAAGAAAAAAATTTGAATAAAATGGTTTCATTTTCATTTCTGATATGAAGTGGACTTTTTGAAATTTTATTTTGGATTCTTGAATGATGATTGATGAAATATATTCAATATGAAAGATTTTGAACATGATTTAATTAATTGAAGAACATGTTTCCTAGTTAGTTACATAGTTAGTATAGGAAATAAATGTTATAAATGTATTAGATATAAATATACATTTATTTATGTTGAAAAAAAAATAAAGATTCTGGGTGTTCATTCATTGGTCTAGACTCATATTCCCCCTAAGAATGAGATCTATGGATGTTTCTTCACTTGGAACTGTATTTCACATTGACTTGTGAGGGCCCTTTAGAATTAATCTAACTAACATAGGGTCTTCTGGAAATTGATAGATGATTTAAAATTATTTATACATACTGATTATTATGAATTTATGTATTCATGTTTACTTAGATCAAGAATATTGTTAATTTATATGTTTAGTTATATGGTTATTTTTAACAACTTATATTTTACATTTAAATTATTTCAAATGTATTTTTTAATTAATTTTTAAAAATACTATAATTCCATATCTTATATAAAATTGATAATATTTTCTTTATTTAAGAAGGACTCATTATGAAAGTCCTTGATATATCATATAGGTATAGGGATCCTCATACCGAAATTATGCCTTTGGGAACATGTATGATATCTTTATCCATGCCCATAAATATGGAAATCTCTTCATAGAGGTGGTGGGAATTCTTGATATTGATACATTGTTAGTTAGGGAGTGAGATATTATTATGTGAAAAATATGAACACATATATAATTGTGATGATTCCATCATTCTATCGTGTGATATTTTAGTTTTTTGTTTTATAAATAGTTTTATAATTTCTCCTTGTAGAATAATTTTTCATACTAATGTTTTATGGTTACATATACCTTGATTTCATGTTTTTTCTATAATTTTTCATAATCATTCCCCTCGATTATTATTTTTATTCCTAGGAACCAGTTTTCATCTTATGGGGATTTGGAATTCCCTTCATGCTATGAAAAAAATGATTCTGGTAATGATTTAGTGGGTTATAAAGTTTTTTTTTGTGAAACAATTGTATCAATGGATGGTTAAATGTCATATAATATTTTTTATTAAGAATTTTATATCTTGGTACATTGGAGTTAGTTTTATTAAAATAATTGGGTTTGTTATAAGTGAATTCCTATATGGAACTAATCTTAATGAACATTATGATACTATTGGTGGTTGAGAAAAGTGTCATTAAGTATTTGTTTAATCTAATTATAGATATTATCCCAACCACTAATATAATATTTTTTGAAATATAAGATATTATTGTGCCACATGACAAATCATTCATTGATGATTATTGATTTTGTGTAGTACAAAACCCCCAAGAAGATGTATTGTATGGATTTAAGAGGGAACTAATGATGAACCATTATAAGTGTAACCTCTTGTTTACAAGGGCCTCTTGGTGGATGTTGTCTGTGTTTTCAAATATATGGGCCTTAGATCTTTGCCTTCCCCCTTTCAAACTACATAGGTGTTTCTTCAAAGGGATGATAGTTTATATCATCCAAAGAAGTTTTTTCCTCAAAAACTACCATTGTTATAGGGAACAAAAAATACTCATGAGGTATATATTAGGCTTTAAATAATTTAATGAATAATAATGATCATGTATGATCTTAATTCCATTCATGTGAAGAATTTCGTAAAAAATAGTTAGGGTAATAATAGGAGATGATGTAAATCTATGGTTATATCAAAGGGAAATGAGGGATGAAGTTCAAATAAACCAATAAAAAATTTATAGAGAAATTTAATCAAGAATAAATGGTATTTTCTACATTCATAGAGTTTATCAACCATAATAAATTTAAAATTTTAGAGGAACTATAGGATAATAGTTTTTTATTCCTAAACAATTTCCACCATAAATGTCCATGAAAAAGATGTTGAAGTCATGGATTCTTAATATGGGTCATAAATGATATATTATATATCATTTTATTATTTTAAATCATAATAATTATGATTATTACATTAATAATACTATATTGGTTGAAAATAACATGTCTAATACAATAGAGTTGACTGGAGTTCCTTCTTTTCCATGCGGAAACTTATTTTTTCCATTAATTATAATAGAAAATACAATAAGCCTAAGTAGTGTTGATAGAACCTTATAGAATTAATCATCCCTATCTTATATAATATATTTAAAGGTACCATTGGAATATTAAAAATGTAGAATTGTTGGGTACCTAAATCATGTTATATTAAAGGAGCCAAACATTATTTTCTCTAGTAGTTCATTAGGATGAATGAATGATTTTTTCATTGTTTATACTATCCCTTAATGTTGTATGAGTTCTTTTTTACAAATATGTACTATATAGATGAAATATTCATAAATAAAATTCAACTTCCATACAAATTAATGTAAACTAATGAAACATAATTCATTGGATAAATATCCAATGGTAACTAATATGTGTTATGTGAATGTGAGAGGTATCTTTTTTATTTCATTATCTTTAGTAATAAATTTATTTTATATAATTAGTTTATATTATTTCACATAAACCCTCACCATGGACCTATATTATCTTCAAATTGAACTTATGACTTTTCTAAAGGGGGTTTAAAATCATCTGAGGTTGAAGAAGGGTCAATGACTCTAATGTACCGCTTGATACCTTTCATTATCATAGATCATGATTTTTGGGAGTTATTAATCCCTAAAATGTGGTATTTGGATATTATTCATGAAATAGAATTGTTTTTATCTTATAAATATCAACTTAACTATTATCATTGAAAATAGTTCTTTAATTATGATAAAGAAGTGTTCCATGTTTTCAAGGAGAATGTAATATATGGTGTAGTTTTTTTGAACAACCTCTTTTAGATATGGGTAGGATGACACCCTAGTGTGTTGTAGAACTAGGGTAAGAATCATATTATATTGAAATTTTTCTAGTACCAATTGATATTTAAAAATATTTTTCTTATAATATTATATCCTAACACTAGAGAGGGATATCAAGTTCACCATTAACTTGGTTTTCGGTACTCAAGTAATGTTTCCCCCTTTTTAATTAATATAACTAGCTGAAATGATGGAGCTAAATAAATTTATGGATGATTTAATTTCAAAAGGATTTTTTTTTACACACCATTTCACCTTGGGAGTCCCCAATTATATTCATTAAGAAGGTAAATGGAACTCTTCAGTTTTGTGTTAATAACATAATGATCAATTGGGATACAGTTAATAAAAAATATTTTTTCCCCACATTGATGATTTATTTGTTCTGTTGTATGGGGGAATATTTCACATTGATTTAACTTCATTATGTTTGTAATTATTTTACGATAAAGGAATATTATATCCCAAATAACACATTTATATTAATAAAAATCCAATATGATTATATTATTATTCCATTTGACATGACTAGTGCTCTAAGTGTGTTTATGGTGTTGATGAACATGATTTTACACCAGTATCCTAACCCCTTTATTGTTTTATTCAAGGATGAAATCCTAGTTTATTTAAAAAATAATCATGTTCATGTTTTTTATTTTGAGTCATTTTTGGATATGATGTGTAATCACTAACATTATGTTAAGATATCAATTTTCTAATTATATAGTCGAGATGTGATGTTCAAGGGGTGCGTCACCTCAATACATGGTATTTCTTGTGATTAAGAAACGGTGAGATCATCCATGACATGGGAGGAAATATATAATTTGTTTTTGATTCAGAGCATCTTATATTTTGTGGGATACTACCATATGTTCATAAATGAATTCTCAAAGATGGATTATTTAATAACTCAAGTAAAATTGGGTGACTCCCATTGGGATTCAGATTCTTAGATTTTAATTAATTATTGAATCATTATTTTACAATATATATGGTGTCAATCCTTCCAGAGGATATTCTAGGAAATGTGGTTTTTTTTCAATTCAGGTTTGGGATGCATTCTCATAAATGGTGATATCATTCCTGATTTGGGATATTTTCACCTTACACCAAAATTTAATAATTATACAAACACATGATATATAACCAATAGTTATGATGAAAAATAATTAGAGTTTTAAAAAATACAATTTTGTTGAATGTTTTACCATTTACTCGAAAAAAAATAATTATTTTATATAATATCATAAAAATATTTGATTCTAACATATAGTCAATGTGTGAAGTAGCTGAAATATTTCAATATTGTAATTTCTTACACACATGGAAAGGTTATAATTATTTATTACTCTCTTTGATATATGTTTCCATCCTATTCATGAATGATTCTTCAAATGAATATAATCTTATGGAATTTTTTTTATCGCAAGCATTTGGGTGTCTTGGTGGATGAGTCCATAGTTTCTATAAAAAGTGATTAGTTGTCATCCCCTTTTCTTAAGATTATCATTCCAAAGTGGAAACATGATTGTGACTATTGAGGTATCCTAATTTCATTATACAAGGGGTAGATAATCATTTAGATTTTAAAATCTTTAGAGGGAATCCATTTATTTAGGAAAAGTTATATAATTATATCATCTATGAGAAAATATATGATTAAGGATCATAATCATTTCTAATAATAAGTTTGTTCATGATTTAATATGATTTATTGTTATATATTTTATCATTCTAGTGTCCATTTATTGAACAATACATCACTAATTTTTTCACCAATTTTATACCAATCAAATGATCAAGGATGAGAATCATAAGCCCTCCAGATTACATCACCCTCTCCCATTAATAACATGGAAGTGGGAAGATATCAATATGGAATATATTGTTGGTATCCCACATAGTCCTTGAGGAATAAATATGAGTTGGGTGTTCACTAACCAATTTATTTAATTATCTCACATTATTTGAATTTCTTATACCTATAGATTTTTATATTTGGGGAATCTATTTGCACAGTAGATTTTTAGGTTTCACAAATATCTAGAATCCATTGATTCTAATAGGGATCTCAGAATCATATCCTAGTTTTAGAGGGTCTTATATGAGGTTATGGGAACATAGTTCATGTTGTTCAAAACATACCACCTTGATAAATATTTTCATATATAATAGGATATACACATACTTGTGGACATTCTATATTATTTCATCTTTGAATTTAGAGGTGTATGTGATTTATATTTGGGGATAGTTGTTTTTTCATACAAATATTTTTTCCTGTAATCCATAAAAATGAACCACTTTGTGGCCTTATATGTCTTATATTATAAATCAATGCTCAATTATATAGTGATTGGAAATGATTCCATTATCGGAATTATTTTTTCCAAGAGACGATGAAGTATATCAAAATGTTTCATTATAGATTGAAAAATAATAACAAATAGTATATATCTTATATAGATCATCATTGATTTTCTATTTGAGATCTTATTTTTAAATAAGGGTTATCGAGATTGACACTTGGTAAAGGTCCCTAATATTTTGAAATGCTGGGAAGTTTGAAGTATTATAGTTGGTATTTTTTGGGTTTGATGAGCAGATTTGAATGGTGGTATACCATTTGGTCTTCACATTTAGATAGCATTGATTTATAAATTATTTCAATTGACTTTTCTGAAGAAATATATTTCTTATCCATCACATTTTTTTAATTGGGATAAACATTATGTTTTACCAGATATAACCATGACTATGAATCCAGTTTAGATTATTAACACTCAGTTGATTATCCTCCAAAGGAATTCCATAAAATATGTATGGATTTTCTATTAGAATGGTTTTGTTTCATAGGATATGTGGTTGTGGGAAATGATGATGATATATTAGTTCCCATAACTCGTTGCGTTCAATTATTAATAACAAGTATTTTTAGGGTCAAAATGAATTCTCTTCAGGATAATTATGACATTTGGATTTTTTCTTTTAAGAATGTTATTTTCTTTACCAAATTTTTATTTGAACCTTTTATTGGATAACATCAGTTTTATGAGCATTGGGGTGTATGTTGTATTGAATTTTTTTAAAACAATTCTTAGAAAACATGCCAGACTATGAATTTGGTGTTTTTTTGGATCTAATTTTATAAATGTGTATAACCACCATGCCTTCTACAATGTGTAAAATATTAGTGGTCAACCTAATCATTATGTAAAATAAGGCCTCACCCCATCAGGGTGGAATGTATGGTGGGAATAAATTATTTTTATTTTTATTTTTTGGTCCATTGCTTGACCCCATGGTCAATATTTTTGGGTGAATCCACCATTTCATAGTGGTAAAAACCAAGGTGTGGTGATGGATGATTTAAAATTTAAAATTCCAACATGGTATCTTGTTGTCCAGGTGATTTTACTACACCCATGTGAAATCAAAATGACTAATTTAAATTCATCTATATTATTATTTATACTTTATTAGACTAATTAAAATCTTATATATAGATTATATTTTAGATTGACTATATTCCAGGTTGTTTTTTTCATTAATATTTAGTCAAGAAATTACATAGGGTAACACATTTCCACATCATATTTATCATCATATATAGAGGATCATGAGAATAAAATATCATTATCTCCTATAAAATATCATGGGTATAGTAATTTCTTTAATTAATTCTAAGGATGGTTGTTTCATAATATTTCTATATTAATCGAAATAATTTTCGGATTTTTTATGTGAAATGGATTTATAATTCATATCAAAATACTGATTCGAGATTCTTGATATAATTTTAAAATAAAATAATGTGTCTTTCAAGATCTTTGTAAATGGATTTTGAAATAAAGAGTGGATTTTTAGAAAATTATCTTCATTTTATATAAATAATTTGAATAATTATTTTGATGATGGATTTTATTAACTAGAGGAATGAAATTAATTATGAAAATGTGAATTTATTTCTTTCGAATGTAATGATATTTGAATAAAAAAACTTTATGTGGGGTATTAATATGGAATTAAATAGTTCATACATTATTTTTTGTCACATGAATGATAATTTATAAAACCCATTTGAGTTGATTTATTTACCATTTATATATTTACATTAAACACATGGGGTCTTATAAGTTCAGTGGGTAGTATATGATAAGAAAAAGGAACTTTTTTATCTCTTCTAAGAAATTAATTGATAATGATAATGTTGTTAATCATTAAATATGGAAGGTATTTCATTCATTGGTTTGTAATCATATTACCTCTATGTTGGAGAACTACGAATGTGTTTACACATGGATCCATATTTCAGTATGATGGCTGAGGACCATGGATCATTTATTGAACTAACACAAAATATTATATCAAATATGATATGATCGAAAATGATTTATACATGATGATGTTTCTATATTGATGTACTGATTTATACTTTTATTGAGATGCTTATACAATCCTATTTTTAGATAAATGCTAATATTTTCCAACTTATAATTTTCCTTGAATTGATTTGGAAATAATATTTATATTGATTATAAAAATGGCTACCATGGCTTGTTTTATTTAAAAATGATCATAATTTTTTTAGTTGATACCATCTAATTATTTAATGTATCGTTAAGATCCTAATAGTATTCTGATCCTCACATGCTACTTATACATTTTGCTGTATGTAGACTTACTTTTTATAGTTCCAATAAATGGAAATTATCAACTAGGATGTTTTGGATGTTCATGGTAGTGATACATTCAGATTTTGTGGTGATATATGGGAATATACTTATTACATTATGAACAAAACCATTAGGTCTGATTCAGTATTCAATGAAACCTCATGTGTGCCCCCCAAACACAAGAGGGTGATGAATAATGGATAAAACCTATATATGATCATGGGGAGACTACGCCCTTAGTTACAAGTAGATATTAGAGTAAAATAAAGAAATTTATAACAATAATCTATAAATAATAGATAATCAATATCCATCATAGTAAAATATTATAAATAACCCATGAGGTATCAGTATTGAATGTAAGATACTTAAACCAAAACCAAATAAAATAATCCAAAGAAAATGTTAAATATTGTTAAAAAAATGTAACATAAGAAATATATCCCAAATCCCATCAATCAATGTCTATATATTCATGTTAAAATGGCTCAACCATCCCCCACAAGAAGACTTCACTTTACCAGATTCCATATCATGAAATTTTTAAGCACATGAAAATTCAGGGGTAGGGTCTGAGAACAAGACATGACAGGACATCATCATCAACAATTAAAATATGTTCCTATGATATATAGATATATTCCATGAGTATAAAATAGAACAGACATAAACATAAGGTATATCAAATAAGAACAATACATATGATGGGACCTCATAGACCAACTCTACCTTCTTCAGTTCCATTACAAAGGGATTATCAACCAATCAGGTCTAAAACATTATAATCCTCATAGAGTAGTTCAAAAAACATTATTGAAATATTCCAAACAAAGGGATAAACTATTTATGTATAGATCAATATATTACACATCCATCTCATTAGGGGATTTTTAATGTTGAAAAACCTATAACAATATAATAATACATAGAAAAGAACACATGGATAACATGTATACAAGAAGAAATATCAAACATTACATCACAACATGAAAGAGTCACAATCTTAACAAAGAATTAGTGAGAAAACATTAAACATAGAATCTCAAGGGGCTTCACACGCACACCTTAAGGGATCAATCATCAAACATAGGTCTCATATAAAGGTTTCAAATGCAGCTAAAGCATGGTTGGGTCAGCACCAAACTTTAATTTTTACCATGATCAATGATTATTTCAGAATCAATATGATGATGAACGTCAGTATCCAAGAAATAGTATCAAATATTTAGATAAAGAAGGAAGAGGATTGAAAACTTTAGAGATAATATTTCTCATCATTTTTATAATTAATTAAATTAATTTCATAAATAAAATAATCCTTGGATCATTGTTATTTTCTTTTTTAATGATGTTGATCATCCAGAATGACCCTTATAAATTATCTTGTTGCGCTTGCGATGATCCAAACTATAATCCCCCTAGTGTTGATCCACACATGCACTGATGGCCTCCGATCGACACCACTCATTCTCTGAGTTCTAGTACAGAAAAGTGATTTTCTTGTGCCAGTCGTTCATGATCGCTTGTTCTTCGGCCTTGAAGAACATCTCTCATTCTTAAGAGGGGTGGGAAGAGGATTCGAGAGATAAAATTTTTAGCTCAAAAATTCTTAATTCACCAGGTGTGTGGTTCGGTACATGGCACAATAGATGTATGTGTCTATTTATTGACATGGGGCTTCGGTTACAATATTTAATTGTGTGGCAGCAATTAAATACATTCATTACCTTGTAGAAAATCCATGATATTAATAATAATATCGTTTCATTATTTATGGTGCACCAACTTGTGCAGAATGGTGTTATAAATAAAATTCCACATCACAAAATAATAGCATCATTATTTTAATTTGTGCCAACTAGTTGAATAATTATTTATCATCTATCAAATTATTATTTTAATCTCGAACCAGACTTGGTCTGCTCGAACTCCACTTCAATTTGTTGAACAACCTAATAAATAAATTAATAATTTATTCTCGTAAATAAACATTTTATTTACAAATTAGTAAACAAATATTTATTAAATATTCAATAAAATAAATAAATATTTTTTACCCATAATCTGGTGAATAAATGTTTATTTAATTTATGAAATCACTTTAATATGAATAAAATTATTCCATGGTCTTGAGAATAATATTTATTTAATTAATTAAATTAAAATAGAATTTACTCGAGACCACCAAAAACACTTAGTGTGTGACCCTCTAGGATTCTTTCTTATTGGTATTAGGAGGTATTTCCTAAATTCTAAGAGTAATGTCTAGCAACGGTTCAAGGCACCCAAGAGAAAGAACTTCAAGTTGCAACAATGACATCCACATATGAATGATCACTGTGTAATATAATTACTTTGTCACAATATCACGTCAAGAAGGTTTCATGATAGTGTCATCAATTTTTATGATTGGTACGTCTTTCTTTGACTACCTGAAATAAACTCGTCATTACACCATGGCCATGGAATTTCATGTTACAGTTCTATTTAAATCAAAGGTCCAAGATATCAACTTCTATAAATGGAAGGGACAAACTCTTCCTTGACTTATCCATTAATAACATGCCACTTGTGATGCACCCAACATACCCTACTTCCTGCTAACTATATGCGTGACAATTTTCGTCAATAAATCAAAGTGTGTGAGTCATGACATGTATTAATGGCAATCTTAAAGTCTAAGGATCATTACACATGCTCATAGATAGGAATATATAATGACACCAAAACATGTGGAATTCCTACTGGTGGGTTTGTTCTAAAAATCTCATGTATTAGAGATTACCAAGTGTGAACTTCATTAGAGGAAGTATCATCTTCCAATGAGTACTTAAACCTGATGTTTTGTATGCTATGTGTCCCAGCATAGTATGTCATCAAACTGTAGAACTATATTTAATAATATTTTTAAATCGTTTCATGGTTCTCGTCATAGAGGGGAACTACCATGACCTTATCAATACAACAAATACTCTTGGACATTATTACATTATAGTCATGTAGAACAATGAACAATGCTTAATATGATGTTTAGTATTTAAATACATTAAATATCCATGTAATAAAAGTACAAATAGTTGGTTCTAGGACATCAAATCTCTCATCATAGTGATATATATGCATGCCAGACAATCATTCCAAGGACCTGTATAAAACATGAGATAATTTCAAGGGATTCCTCCATCAATTGTAATAATGATGGATAGAACGGGTAATTTTTTGAATCCAAAAGAATCAACTGATCATAGAACCAAAATCAAGTATTCATGGTTTAGAAATATAGGATCTGAGATTAGAATAATAAACAAACTAATTTTATGTCATTTTCATACATACAGAAATAATACATTATGGATGATGATCATGGTATTATAAAATCATAGGGTCCAAATCTATGATTCATGGTTTTTATTGTGTCAATAAAAAATGAAACCCTTATTATACCTATAAAATACATCAATATTATTTCATGATAATTAAGATCTATATAAATTTTTTCTATTATTATATAATTAGATCTTTCTTATTCAAGGAATAACTCTCCATAATGGAATCATATAATTTATTCTTTATTTATGTGTGGAATGATGGTGTCAAATTAAAGGGTTTTGATCAACAAATAACATGATAGGATCACCAATAGTATGTTATTTGAGAGAAGAATTATAAAATTATAAAAAATGGCCATATGTTAGGCTTTAAGAAATAACACTTATAGACCTATAATTTGTGTAATGATTATAAGGACTTGGCCTTAAAACATTACATAATATTGAATTAAATGAATAATTCACATTGAGGATATTTTCAGGTTTAGAGTTTTATAGAATAAGGTCATGACTATTAGATTTCATTTCAAATACAAAGTATACACTTCTACTCAGTTTCCATTTTCTTTACAAAACAAGAACTCTTCAAAAAAAGAGTTATGTCTAGTTCCCTGTTTAAGATAGCATGACTTTTCCTTGATCTCATACGTGACCCTATTCCACATTATTTCTTGCGAAAAACATTTCAAAAACTTGGGATGAGCATAAAAATCTTATTAAGGGATACACAAAGAAATAAAATTGTTAGTTTTTTAAAACAACAAGTAAACCGTGGATACTTTAACATAAGTAATAATTTTCACCTTTATGAAGTAGTAAATACTCTTCACTGAATAAAAGATCACTACTTACCCTTTTGTAACCAAAATATTACCCATATAAAGAACACATAACATATAAAGGTAACTTTGGACATAAACATACATAAATGTAATAACCATATGGTTGACTTCCACACATATCACTAAATGGAATATCCATACGGCTGACTTCCATACCCAATGCATTGGACGTTATAACAAAACCACCCATCCTGGTTTTCACGGCACCACCCGTCATTTGGTTTATCACGTAACCACATGTCAAATGTCCAAGTACCATTATAAAATCATAACACTTAAAAAATATAAAGGAATGAAAAAATGTCCACATTTTAATAAAAATATATCACTTAAATATATTGACATAAAATAATCCTTTATCAACACCATTTTCAATAAAAAAATACGTCAAAGAGTATATGGTATTTATTTTCTTTTAAAAACATTACGGATTGTTGAGGAAGCTAAAGATCAAATAATACTTGTGGTGGCGGAAAAGTTCGTTGTCACCGCTTACGTTAAAAGGAACATTCTTTTTGTCTTTTTGTAAAATGATTTGTAAAAATAAGATTCATTTTTAACAAAATTAAAAGTCAATGGGGTTTATACACTGTATAAAATAAAGTTATGTAAAAATGAAAATATGCCTCAATGAAAGGATATTGACACGAAGTCTCATACCTCGTGTCCGACTTGACTCGAGCGTTATTTAATCTCCTGAATAATAAACTAAATTTAATTTCTACTTTCTTAAGAACATTTTTCAAGTTTATTATTCCTTTTATATCACTTATTACCATGTTATAAACATTATGTAATCATTTAAGTTAATAACATTCGTTTTTTCGATATTTGGTACTTGAGTCAAAAATGGACATCTTATAATTACATGTTGTACATGTGGTCAAAGGATCATTATATCCAGAATAATACTCATGATTTAAATATCATATATATCATATATATATATATATAGTATATATATATATATATTTATTTATAATAGTACATATCTTTTGGAGGTAATAAATGAAATGCATCGTTCATGGAGACGGTATGTCGTACGTACGCATGAACGCTAGTTCTATTTCTATTTCTTATTTTAATGGAATTAAAACATAATTATACATAGGTATATTATAATTCCAGTATAATATCATATATAATATCATTAACTCCATTCTTTATACGTCCCACATATTGCATTAACGAGTCATATCACTTTGAGGGGGCGGTAGTCCGCACTTCCTCAAATGAAATTATCGTGTTTACCCATAATGGAAACCATAAAGGTATGCTATAAAATAAAAATACAGAAGCATAAAGAAAAAATAAACATAATATATATCATATATAAATACAGTTCCATCATAATGTCCACCATGAGAGGCGTTAGGAGATAATCGACCAATCATCGTTTCATGAGGCGTTATTTTTCCATCAACAGAAACATTATGTTCTTCACCCATTAGATGGAGGTGTGTGTAAGTTCAGTTCTAATACTTCTCATAAAAACATCCTAGAATATTTAGGATACTGTTTTTGTTATAAAATAAAGGAATAAAAAGAGTTTATGGGTTGGATAAGTTAAATAAAAGAAAATAAGTTAAGAGAAATTGTTACCTATAAATTGGGTAACTTTCTTTGGTTTGAACCAAAAGGACTTCTTGAAGTGCCTTATGCCTAAGGTAAGGCTTCTAGGATAAAGAGAGGGATGTAGGGAGTTTAATTTAGAATATTTTGGATGAGACAATAGGGTTGAGAGGTGTGAGGAATTGGTTAGAAATGGTCTCCTTTTATAAGGGGGAGGAGGGGTTCTTTAGGAATGTTTGAAAATATTATTTTATTATAAACCTATATTCGGTTTCTAAAGATCCAAAACTCATTAAATATGAATATAAGATGACTCTTGGTCTAAATAAAATCATCCAATAAGAATTGGATTGGTTTTGGATTTTATTTTAATATTTATAATCTTATTTATTTAAATCATTTATTATTGAGGTAAATAGTGCATCATTATTGTGTCATATATAATTTAATTTATTTGATGTCTCAAAATTATAACAAAAATACCATGATTTAGGAAATATTTTTAGATTTCTAATTAATATTTATAGTCAAAAATATCTCTTATATAACACCATATAAAAATTAATTTACTAAAATATTTTTGTTTATGTCATTTTTGCCTTTACATTAAATTAATTAATCTAAAGTGTCGTTATCATTTATAAGTGGCTACATGGGGTCCCAAAATAGACCCAAGGATGCCCATGGTCGTACATTACTCATCCAATAAGGTTAGGACAAGTGTTAAGGTAATTTTTAATTATTACAATATTATTTTTACCTTGAATTACCCTATTTACCTTTAATCGCAGTAAATAAAAGTCAAAAGTTACTATTCACTAAAAATTATTTTCATCTTATTGAACCACATTTTACTTACTAATAAAAACAATGTATGTAGGATTTTCTAAATTCAATTCACAGAAGTGGTAAAATTTCATTTAAATGAAATAGCAAGTTTTTTTAACTATTTCTAAGTGGTTTCATTATTCATCAAAAATTGATATTTTTCAGAAAAATACCAAAAATTCAGTCTAAGCTGTATTTGATATTCAGAATTCAAAAATGATGTCTATTTTACCAAATTCTATACATATAATTTACATTAATTAATTTAAAATTAATTCCCGTTGTTAAAACAAATAGCGTGTTTTTAAGAAATAATAACTATCAAAAGATTGACACTTGTTTATGTCCAATTTCAAAGTGAAATTAATTACAATGACCAATATTGGATTAAATGGTAAAAATATATTCTAATTAAACTTTAAAACCAATTAAAAAGATAATATAACCATATAAATATATTATATTATAATGCATTTTTGAATAAAAATACAATATTTTTCACTATTCATTAAAAAATTAACTTTATTGGAAAAATTCCAAAAATTTACACAAAGTAAATTTTGATGTCTCAAATATAAAGAAGAATTTTATTTGGTGAAATAGAACATATAAAAAATGACCAAAACTATATTTAAAGAGGGTTCGCCATTAAAAGGCGGTAAATCGACCATTTAATATAAATTATTCTTAAAATTAGATTCATTCACATTTTAAGCCTCTAACGTTTTATTGGATAAATGTAAATACATTTAACAACCATGTATAATAATATTGTAGTTAGTTGTGTTCATTCCCTCCAATGCAATGGCTAGGATTTAACTACCATTTAAAATAATAGTATTATATTATTAGTGTGCAACGTAAGATTTCAAAGAAACCCGTTGTTGCGTATCGGGTATGCTATCGAACATAGAAATCCCTTTAAAGTAAAATTAATATTTAATTCAAAAATATTAATAAGTATGAAAATATATTATTCTTCATTTACCTGGGATTTTATATCCTTCCCCCCTTTTGGAAATTGTGTCCTCGTAATTTTTATTCACTTATCAAAATAAGTGGGGGTATTTATCCCTCATAGAATTTTCAGATTCCCACATTTCCTCTTCAATCATATGGTTTTTACAAAAAAAAACATTTACCTGGTGAATTACCTTATTCCGCAACACGTGCTCTCTATGGTTAAGAATCTGGACTGGTTGTTCCTCACAAGAGAGATTCTTTTCCAATTGAACTACCTCTGGGCTCAAAACATGAGATGGATCTGGAATATACTTTCTCAACAATGAAACATGAAAAACATTGTGTACCTGGGATAAACTTGGAGGTAAAGCCACTCTGTATGCAACTGATACAAATTTTCCCAGAATTTCATAAGGTCCAATGAACCTAGGACTCAACTTTCCCTTCTTACCAAAACGCATCACACTTTTCCATGGAGAAACTTTGAGAAAGACATGATCACCTACCTCAAAAGAAAGATCCTTCCTCTGTTTATCTATATAAATTTTATGTCTGCTCTGATCTATTCTCATGTGCTTCTGAATCAACTGAACTTTCTCTTCCATCTCTTCTACCAATTTTGGTCCCATCAGCTTCCTTTCACCTACTTCATCCCAAAAAGATAGAGTTCGACAACACTTTCCATATAATGCCTCAAATGGAGCCATCTGTATACTAGAATGAAAACTGTTATTATAAGAAAATTCAACCAAAGAAATATGTTGGTCCCAACTTCCATGGTAATCCAGTGAACAAGCACGTAGCATATCCTCCAAGGTCTGAATTGTTCGTTCTGACTGTCCATCTAATTGAGGATGAAAAGTTGTACTAAAATTTAATTCAGTACCCAAAGACTTCTGAAGGCCTTTCCAAAAGTTATAAGTAAACCTGGGATCACGATCAGATACAATGGAGAGGGGAACACCATGCAACCTGACTATCTCTTTAACATACAACCGAGCAAGTTGATCTAGAGACAAATTATCTGGAATGGGAAGAAAATGAGCAGATTTAGTCAATCGATCAACTATAACCCAAATTGCATTATTACCTCGAGATGTCTTCGGTAATCTCACAAAAAATTCTAGGGATATATTCTCCCATTTCCACTCAAGAACTGGTAAAGACTGAAGAATCCCCTTCGGTAACTGTCGCTCTGCTTTAACCTACTGACAAGTCAAACACTTCACAGTAAAATCACCAATATCTCTTTTCATTCGATCCCACCAGTAATACTCCCAAAAATCGTTGTACATATTAGTACTGCCTATAGAAACCCTGCCTTTTCTTACATTACTATTACATCATTTCAAAGATAAACAACATAATATTATTACACATAGATGATCCAAAGTTTTAGTGTCTTGGGAAAACTAGGACCATACATAACAAATACAAAATCAAGAATAAACATTTATTTAATTTATTCTTCTCTAGATTCTTATTGGAACTTGTCCTCTCCTTAGTACATGTAGACACCTGAGGATATACATCAAAAGGGGTGAGCTAGAAGCCCAGTAAGATGATAGTTAAGAACAATATAGCATGGGGTGAGCATAATCATAACATAGGCAAAAGATCATGAACATGAGAGGAACATAAATAAAAGATGTGAAATGTGACAATGCATAAAAATGAAACATCGTGTCTAAGTGTTTAACTACCAGACATACTTGTGAACCAAGCTAGTATCTTTTTCACACATTATTTCACATTTAATCATGAGATTCATCACTTTACCCAATGCATTTGAGCGATGTATAATTCTGGGCGCACCCATCACATCATAACATTATCATCATTTTGATTGAAACATAGAACACATATCAAAAATTGACATAACTAACCCATGGAAAGGAATGGTTTTCATCTCATAATAACACATTCATAAGCCTTGGGTTCCCAAAAGAAATAGGGAATAACATACATGTTACAATAACCGTCCACTTTGAGTGAGAAGTAAAAGCGGTGTTCTTAAAAGAAGAGTTATTTTGGAAAACATTTTGTTGGACCTAAAACCCAATGAAAAACATGTATATCCCAGAAAAGTAAATAAAATGATTAAAAATGATATTTAAGGAGTAACCATATCAAAAATGAAGTGAAAGAGGGAGAACCCGAAGGAAGAAAGTTGGGTTCGAGAATTTCTTCTTACCTTGTATCTGAATGCTTCCTTCTCTTTAATGTCCTATATAATGACATTATATTCCTTAATTAAAAATTCAAGAACCTTTTATAAATTAATAGGGTTAATTCTGGTTTCATTTTGTCATTTTATGTTCCTTTGGATGACTTATAGATTTTCAAAACATTGTTCGGGGATGTTTGTTTTTATGGTTTTTCTTGGGTGGTTCACTTGTATTCATAAATTGAAGTTCAGGTAGAACATGGGTAAACATACAGAAATGATATTACATGTCATTAATGATATTACAGGATTTTGAATGATCTTATAATGAATTATATTATATCTATGTGGATGAATCATTATATAAGAATTAAATGAAGATTGGTTGGGTTAATTTGGGCGGTTTTTAGATCACAATGAAGTTGTTTTAATTTATCACTTAGTAATATGTTAATAAGTTAGTTAAAGAACTTTAAATAGGACATAATACATATAACATATTCTGTTTCAACCATAAAAATGGTTTTATTACCATATCTAAAGGTAGAAATTGAAGAAGAAAGCATGTCGTTCTTGAAGGTGATAAATTAACACCTCACGAACAACGTTCTCTTCAATAAAATAAAAGGAAGAGGGAAAGGGGGTTGGATGATATAATATCTCATTATAATTATAAAATTACATTATATTTATAATACTAGAGTTACAATACCATTTGGATGAATATAGGTTGGGAGAGATCAAGAAATGAACTTGAACTTAAAAGGAAATTAAAGGAGAAGAGGGAGAGAAATTACCTCTTGAATCCTTCTCTTGAGAACCTCCTTAAGGGCCTAAGCATGGTATTTTGATGAGACCAGAAGCTCTTGTATGTGTGGGATGGGCTAGGTAAGGTTTTTGGTCAGATTTTAGAGAAGGCTTGGAGCTTGAGAGGTGTGAGAAAATGAGGGTGTGAAGGGTGGGTTTTATAGTGGAGGGGAGAGGGGTTTCCTTAATATAAAATTCATTAGTTTATTAATTTCCCCTAAGACAAGGAATAGTGAGTATTGAATGACCAAGAATAGTAATTTTATCATGTTACCCCGAACCAAGTGGGCTTACATCAGCAGAGCATCATCGATGACTCAATTAATCCATTATTTAGCATTTATTATAAATTATCGGATTCTACTATTCATCAAAAATTCAAGTATCTCAGAAAAATCCCAAAAATTTACCCCAACCATTTTTCTATGTGTAGAATCCAAAAATGAAGTCCATTTTTTGGAAATAATTTTCTAAATATTATTAATTTAATATTTAATTAAAATCACAATTTACTTAAAAACAGTTTTTAAGATTAAAACTGATTTTATAGTTCTCTCAAAAATTACGTAGGGTATTATAAAATTATATAAAAACTATAAGACATTGATTTTTTAAATAATGAATACATTTTAAGAAAATAAATTTTCCTCTAAATTAATTAATTATTTATAACTAATTATTTATGACTTACAAAATTCCAAAACGTTTAATAAGTTCAAATTGTCACTTTCTAAGATGTCTAAATTTTATTTAATTATTCATGGGTAAGGTTACTCTTATGTTGGATTATTTACTATTAATTAGGTTCATGTTACTATTAATAAGGGTATGTTACTATTCTTAAGGGTACGTTACTATTCAACAAAAATTATTTTTGTTTCATTAGACTCCAAAAATCATCTTGAGCACAACCGTGTATATCGGATTTTTAAAATTCCAAACACAGAAGTGACAAACTTATGTTTAAAGGTCACGTATCACTTATTAGTTCATTATGTTGTGTTTTAATGTTATTTTATGACATAAATATAAGAAGTAAATTTCCATTGAAAAACATTGGGTCGTTACATTCTTCCCCCCTTAAGAAATTCCGCCCCCAAAATTTCACTTTACACAAACATGTAAGGGTGTTTATCCTTCGTTGCCTCTTCTGGTTCCCAAGTTGCTTCCTCAAACTTATGGTTCCTCCACAACACTTTGACAAGATGGGTTGTCTTTTTGCGTAGAACCTTATCTCTCTGATCCAGAATCTTTACTGGCTGCTCCTCATAAGAGAGATCATCTTCCAACTGCATCACCTCTAAGTTTAGTACATGTGAGGGGTCTGGTATGTACTTCCTCAGTAGTGATACATGAAAAACATCATGAAATTGATCCATATTTGGTGGAAGTTCAAGACGATAGGCCATTTCTTCTATGCGGTCAAGGATTTCAAAGGGGCCAATATACCTTGGGCTTTGCTTCCCTTTCTTCCCGAATCGCATGACTCTCTTCCATGGAGATATTCAAAGGAAGACTTTATCTCCAACGTCGAACTCCAAGTCCCTTCAACGGTTGTCAGCATAGCTCTTTTTCCAACTTTGAGCAGCTTTGATGTGTTTCTGGATGACTTGAACCTTCTCTATCATCTCTTGAGCAAGATCAGGTCCAAGTAGCTTTCTTTATCCAAATTCATCCCAACGGGTTGGAGTTCTACATCTCTTTTCATACCGAGATTCATATGGAGTCATATGGATACTCGAGTGGAAGCTATTTTTGTATTAGAACTCAACCAATGGGAGATACTGATCTCATCCACCTTTGAATTATAGAGAGCAGGCTCTTAGAATATCTTCAAGTGTCTGAATATTCCTTTCAGATTGGCTATCAGTTTGGGGGTGATAGGTCATGCTGAAATTTAATTTAGTACTCAAAGCATGTTGAAGGCTCCTCCAGAATTTATATGTGAACCTTGGATCATGGTCAGACACAATTGAGAGTGTAACACCATGCAGTCTCACCACTTCCTTCACATATATCTTTGCAAGTTGTTCAAGTGAGAGGTCTTCCCAAATAGGGATAAAATGGGTAGTCTTGATGAGTTGAAAAACCACAACCCATATCGCATTATTTCCCTTTGACTTCTTCGGGAGACCCATGACAAAGTCTATAGTAACATTTTCCCATTTCCACATGGGTATAGGCAATGGCTGCATCATGCCTTTGGACTTTTTTCACTCACCTTTAACTTGCTGACATACCAAGCACCTTGATATATATTTTGCAATCTCCTTCTTCATGTTATCCCACCATAAGTGTTCTCAGAGATCATAGTACATCTTGGTACTCCTAGTATGGATAGAGAATGTTGAGCTATGTGCATTTTCCAATAGATCCTTCTTTATCCCGATGATGAAGGCACACAAATCCACGTTCCAAACTGAATCACACCATCATCATCGATATGTAACTCTTGCAACTTCCCTTCCTTTACTACATTCACCCTCTTTTGTATCTCCACATCATCCCTTTTTTCTTCCTTAATATTCTCCTGGATGGATGTTTGCGCAATCATTTGGGCAAGGTAGGATGCATCCCCTACCCTTATGATTTCCAAATCCATTCTTTTCATATCCATGAAGATAGGGTCTTTCTCAATCTGCAGCATGGATAGAGTAGCAGGTTCTTTTCTTCTTAGATCATCAGCTACCTTGTTCTCCTTTCCAGGATGATAGTGAATAGAGAAATCGTAATCCTTGATTAGCTCTAACCATCTCTTTTGACGCATGTTGAGCTCCTTTTGTGTGAATATATACTTTAGGCTCTTATAGTCGATGTATATGTCACACTTCTCACCATAAAGGTAGTGCCGCCAGATTTTCAAGGCAAAAATCATGGCTGCCAGCTCTAGATCATGCGTCGGGTAGTTCTTCTCATGGATCTTCAACTGTCGTGAGGCATAGGCTATCACATTATAATTTTTCATGAGTACACAACCCAAGCCTTTCTTTGAAGCATCACTGTATATCACAAAACTTTCTCCACTTTTCGTTAGTGTAAGTACAGGTGCAGTGATCATCCTTATCTTTAGCTCCTTGAAGCTTCCCTCACATTCTTTCATCCAGACATACTTTACCCATTTCTTTGTTAACTTAGTTAGCAGGCTTGACAATCGTGAGAAGTTTCTCACAAAACGTCAGTAGCACCCATCTAATCCAAGAAAACTACTGATTTATGTGACACTAAAGGGCCTAGGAAATTCCTTAATCACCTTTTTCTTTGAAGGACCCACAGAAATTTCCTCACTTCCCAAGAATGTGACTTGCTTCATCCAAAATTCACACTTGCTGAACTTGGCGTACAACTTCTCCTTTGTTAATGTTTCCAACACAAGTCTTATATGTTATTCATGTTCTACCTTGCTCTTGGAGTAGATGATAATATCATCGATAAATACTACCAAAAATTTGTCGAGGTAATATCTAAAGACTCTATTCATCAAATCCATGAAGATTGTAGGGGAATTAGTAAGTCTGAAGGGAATCAACAAAAACTCATAGTGCCCATACCTTGTTCGGAAGGCAGTCTTCTAAATATCTTCATTCTTCACCTTTACCTGATAATATCCTGAATGAAGATCCACCTTTGAGAAGTATTGAGCTCCTCTTAACTGGTCAAGCAAGTCATAAATCCTTGGGAGAGGATACTTTTTCTTTATGGTGATCTTGTTGAGTTCCCGATAACAGATACACAGCTGCATTGTTCCATCCTTCTTCTTCACAAAGAGCATCGGTGCACCCCAAGGTGATGCACTAGGACGTATGAACCCTTTGTCTAGATGATCTTGAAGTTTCTTCTTTAACTCCTCCAGTTCAATAGGATCCATCCTATAAGGACACTTTGAGATTGGAGTAACTCCAGGCATGAGTTTAATTGAGAACTCTACTGCACGATCCGGGGGAATTCCGGGTAACTCTTTGGGAAATAAATCACCGTAATCCCTCATGATGTGAATTTCTTCAAAGTTGGAACTTTCATTCAACACAACCATTTGGGCGAGGTATGCTTCTTCATAGGGAATCAACACCCACACCATTGAAGGATTTTTCAAAGTAGATTCATGATCTTCCTTGAATTTTTAGATTATCATGGGATGGTTTAGAATATGAGAAGATATTTCCTTTTCCCAATAGTTGATATGTGCTCTATATAACGAGAGCCAATCCATTCCCATTATAGCGTTGAATTCTACCAAGGGAAGTATTACGAGATTTTCCGGAAGAATCTTCCCACATATGACAACAGGAGAAGAGTCGAACACTTGGGTTGAAATTATTGCACCACTTGGTGTTTTTACAGATATCTCTACTTCAATGTTTCGAGGCTTTGATTCTATAGTTCTAGAAAACTTGCAAGATATAAAGTAATATGTAGAACCATAATCAAATAATACTTTTTCCATTCTTGAGTGAATAGGAAGTGTACCTTGTACAACTTCATTATCATGCTCCACCTCCGCAGTAGTGATGGCATAAGCATTCCCTTATTCCTTTGGCTTTGGTGGCTACTGACGCTGATTACCCTCAAGAACTTGAGGTTTAGTGCACTGTTTTTCATAGTTCTCTAGATCCCTACAGTTTTATCATTTAACCATGAGTGGTTCTCTCCTTTCATCAGCTACATTCTCCTTCCTTTTTGTGTCTTTTCAACACTCTTGAGCATGGTGTCCTTCTTTCCCAAACTTGAAGCATTTCCCCATCCCTTTAAGGAAGTTCCCATGGTGCATCTTCCCACATTTTTGGCATGTGGGTCGTTGATTTTTCTTCCCTCCTTTGTCATTAGATCGACCAACTTGAAACTCCATCTTTCCTTTCTTATCACTATATCCATGGGACCATTCTACAAACTCCATCTCTACTTTGAGAGCACACCGAACAACTTCTTCATAACTCCCAATGTCTCGAATTGCAAGAGCCTTTCGAAGGTGTGGTTTTAATCCACTAAAGAATCTATCAATTTTGTTATCATTTTTGATAACAAAACCCGAAGTGTACCTTGAAAGCCTTGTGAAATTAACTTCATAGGTTGTGATAGATTCTCCTTCTTCTTTCTTTATCTCTATAAATTATCTCTCCTTCTTCGTACGAAGAGTTCGTGGGAAGTACTTATTAAGAAACATTATCTTAAAGTCTTCCCATTCCATCTCATTAATTTCCTCCCTTGGCATGGTGTTCTTAATCAAAGACCACCATTGATCGGCTTCTCTATCTAGACGATAAATGACTAAATTCACCTTATCCATCTCACAATAGTGAAGAATAGAAAAGATATTCTCCATGGAGTTGACCCACTGTTCCGCAACTAGTGGATTGAAAGATCCACTAAACATTGTTGGTCGTTGTTGTATAAAACATTTGATAGCTAGTTGATCCCACTTTGGTGAAAGATGATGTTCCCCATTATTATGGTTATTATTCATAACCGGAGATAATTGGGTAAGAATCGCCATGAAGTTTTTAAATCCACCTCCTAAATCATTGGGGATGTCATTCGGGCAATCGTTGCATTGGCCCTCGCAAGAGTTGTTGGCTTGATTTCTCCTGGTTCCCACCATTTTCTAGAATAGAAAAGGCTAGAAAAAAACATAAGTAAACAAGTCATGAATACAGAAATTATTCATTTGAACAATTTATACTAAAATCATAATATATGGGATCCCTACGTAAATACTCTTGTGTGCATATTTGTACTTAATCTCATACTAGAGGTTTTCTCTAGGGTTCACTAATCCTAATTCCCAAATTAACTAAACCTTGCCTCTGATACCAACTATAGAGACCCTGCCTTTTCTTACATTACTATTAAATCATTTCAAAGAAAAACAACATAATATTATTACACATAGAGGATCCAAAGGTTTAGTGTCTTGGGAAAACTAGGACCATACATAACAAATACAACATCAACCAGAAACATTTATTTAATTTCTTCTTCTCTTACTTCTTATTAGCACTTGTCCTCTCCTTAGTACATGTATCCACCTGAGGATATACATCAAAATGGGTGATCTATAAGACCAGTAAGATGATAGTTAATAAAAATATAGCATGGGGTGATCATAATCATAACATAGGCAAAAGATCATGAACATGAGAGGAACACAAATAAAATACTTGAAATTTGGCAATGCATAAAAATGAAACATCATGTCTTAGTGGTTATCTACCACACATACTTTTGAACCAATATATAATCTTGTTCACACATAATTTCACATTTACTCATTAGATTAATCACTTTACCCAATATATTGGAGCGTTGTATAATTCTGGGCACACCCGTCACATTGAAACATTAATATTGCGCTATATAATTCTGGGCGCACCCGTCACATCATAACATTATCATCATTATGCTTGCCACATAGAACACATATAAAAAATGTAAATAACTAAACCATGGAAATTAATGGGTTTCATCTCATAATAACACATTCATAAGCTTTGGGTTCCCAAAAGAAATAGGGAATAACATACATGTTACAAGAACCGTCCACTTTGAGTGAGAAGTAAAAGGGGTATTTTTAAAAGAAGAGTTCTTTTGGAAATCATTTTTTTGGACATAAAAACCAGTGAAAAACATGCATATCCCAGAAAAGTAAATAAAATTATGAATAAATGATCTTTAAGTAGTAACCATATCAAAAATGGAGTGAAATAGGGAGAACCTGAAGGAAGAAAGTTGGGTTTGAGAATTTCCCCTTACCTTGTATCTGAATGCTTCATTCTCTTTAATGTCCTATATAATGACATTATATTTATTAATTAGAAATTACAGAACATTTTTTACATTAATAGGGCTAATTCTTGTTTCATTATGTAATTTTATGTTCCTTTGGATGACTTATAGAGTTTAAAAACATTGTTCGGGGATGTTTGTTTTTATGGTTTTTCTTGGGTGGTTCACTTGTATTCATAAATTGAAGTTCGGGTAGAACATGGATTAACATCCAGAAATGATATTACATGTCATTAATGATATTAAAGGAGTTTTAATGATATTATAATTAATTATAATAGATCCATGTGGATGAATCATTAGATAAGAATTAAATGAAGATTGTTTGGGTTAATTTGGGCGGTTTTTCGATCACAATGAAGTTGTTTTAATTTATCACTTAGTAATATGTTGATAAGTAAGTTAAAGAACTTTAAAAAGGACATAATACATATAAAATATTCTTTTTAAACCATAAAAATGGTTTTATGACCAGATCTGAAGGTATAAATGGAAGAAGAAAGCATGTCGTTCTTGAAGTTGATAAATTAACACCTCACGAACAACGTTCTCTTTAATAAAATAAAAGGAAGAGGGAAAGGGGGTTGGATGATATAATATCCCATTAGAATTATAAAATTACATTATATGTATAATAATAGAGTTACAATACCATTTGTATGATGATATGTGTGGAGAGATCAAGAAATGAACTTGAACTTGAAAGGAAATTAAAAGAGAAGAGGGAGAGAAATTACCTCTTGAATTCTTCTCTTGAGAACCTCCTTAAGGGCCTAAGCTTGGTCTTTTGATGAGACCAGAAGCTCTTGGAAGTGGGGGGGGGGGTCTAGGGAAGGTGTTTGGGCAGAGTTTAGAGAAGGCATGGAGCTTGAGAGGTGTGATTAAATGAGGGTGTGAAGGGTGGGTTTTATAGTGGAGGGGAGAGGGGTTTCCTTAATATAAAATTCATTAGTTTATTAATTTACCCTAAGACAAGGAATAGTGAGTATTGAATGAAAAAGAATAGTAATTTTATCATGTGAACCCTAACCAAGTGGGATTACATTAGCAGAGCATCATCGATGACTCAATTAATCAATTATTAAGCATTTATTGTAAATTATCGGATTCTACTATTCATCAAAAATTCAAGTATCTCATAAAAATCCCAAAAATTTACCCCAACCATTTTTCAATGTGTAGAATCCAAAAATGAAGTCCATTTTTCAAAAATAATTTTCTAAATATTATTAGTTTAATATTTAATTAAAATCATACTTTACTTAAAAAACAGTTTTTAAGATTAAAACTGATTTTATAGTGCTTACAAAAATTACGTAGGGTCTTATAAAATTAACTAAAAACTATAAGACATTTATTTGATAAATAATGAATAAATTTAAAGAAAATATATTTTCATTTAAATTAATTAATTAGTTTTAATTAATTATTTATGACTTACAAAATTCCAAATTGTTTACTAAGGTCAAATTGTCACTTTCTAAGATGTCTAAATTTTATTTAATTATTCATGGGTAAGTTTACTCTTATATTGGATGATTTACTATTAATAAGGTTTATATTACTATTCATAAGGGTGTGTTACTATTCCTAAGGGTACATTACTATTCACTGGTAATTATTTTTGTTTCATTAGACTCCAACAATCATCTTAAGCACAACCGTGTATGTCGGATTTTTAAAATTCCAAACACATAAGTGAAAAACTTATGTTTAAAGGTCACTTATCACTTAGTAGTTCATTGTGTTGTGTTTTCATGTTATTTTATGACATAAATATAAGAAGGGAATTTCCATTGAAAAACATTGGGTTGTTACACTATGAGGATGAACTGAAAACGTATAACTATGAGCTTCACATAACAACTCATTCTTCAGCTGTGAATCCCAAGGCACACATATTCTCTTTCCAAATCTCAAAACACAATCATTTTCAATGTTAAATTCAGGAAACTTACCCATCTAAACTGTAACATCCCAAGTAAGTAATGAATAATAGATATTTTTATCTATGTCTATTAATGATTAAGATAGTGTTTTAGAGGCTTAAAATGAAAATAAATACAATCTTATGCATGAAATACATTAATATTCTTAAAAGATTGTTTTACTACCTTTTGATGGCAAACCATTTTTAAATCTATATTTGACAATTTTATAAACTATGTTTGTCAAAATAAACTTATTTTTTATGATTGGGACATCAAAATTTACTTTGTGTGAATTTTTGGTATTTTTCTGACAATGTTCATTTTTTAATGAATAGTGAAAAATACTGCATTTTACATCAAAACTGCTTTTTAATATAATTTATTTATATGATTAGATTATGTTTTGAATTGGTTTTGAAGAAAAATTAGAATATATTTTTACCATTTTATCCAATGGTGGTCATTGGAATCAATTTCACTTTGAAATTAGACTTAAACTGGTGTCAATCATTTGATACTTATTGTTTTGTAAAAACACGCTATTTGCTCTGGCAGCGGGAATTAATTATTAAATTAATTAATGTGACTTATATGATTTGAATTTTGTAAAATAGACTTCATTTTTGAATCCGGAATATCAAATATAGCTTAGGGTGAATTTTTGGTAATTTTCTGAAAAACTTCAATTTTTGATGAATAGTGAAACCACTAAGTGGTAATCAAGCAAACTGATTTTTCAGTTAAATGAAAGTTTACCACTAATGTGTACTGAATTTTGAAAATCCGACATACATGGTTGTCATTAAGAAGTAAAATGTGGTTCAATGAGATTAAAATAATTTTTTGGTGAATAGTAACTTATTAAGTTCTTAATCGCGATTAGTGGTAATTAGGGTAGTTTAAGGTATAAATAATGCTTTAATAATATGAAACGACCTAGAAACATGTCCCAACCTTATTGGTTGTGTCATGGCCGACCAAGACAAGCCATGGGTCAACTTGGGGACCCCATGTATCCACTTTTGTTGGGAAATTACATAAATTACTTTTTATTTAATGTAAAAGTAAAAAATGACACAAACATAATACGTTTTACAAAAACAATTTTTACATGGGGTTATAAAGATCAGATTTTTGATTATAAATAGTCATTGGAAAGCTAAAAATATTTCCTACATCATAGTATTTTTTTTATAATTTTTAGACATTAAATAAATTAAATTATTTATGACATAATCATGATGCAGCGATGACATCATTATTTGATGATTTAAATAAAATGGAAAGATAATGAAAAATATAAAACCTACACATGTCCAAAACCAATTGGATGAGTGTATTTCTAACCCTTATCACCTTATACACGAATTATATCAATGTGGGACCTTTTAAAACCGAAACACATTTTCAAATAATGTAATATTTCTTTACTTTCCAAAAGTGTCCCTCCTCTCCTCTTATAAAAGGCCCCCACCTCTACCTCATTTCACACACTCTTCAAGCCTTTGTCTCGGCCAACCCCTACCCATTTGCTCTCTCCACATCCCTATCCTCATCCTAGAGGATTCCCTTTGGGCAGAATCCTTTCAAAGGAAGCCTTTAGGCTCAAATCAAAAGGAGTTACACTTTTAAAGGTAATTCATTCTCTCATGTTCATTTGTTTTATTTTACTTCTCCAACCCCCTAAACTCTTTTTATTTACATCCTTTGTAACAACACCAGTATCTTCAATATACTAGGATGTTGTTATAAGATTTATTTGATCTACACTCTCACACAACTACATCAAATGGTTAAAGAACATACGGTTTCCGTGGATGGCGAAATTCTGCCTCCCGAAACGATGATTGTTCAATACTCATTTAACACCTTCAAAGGTGGCCATTATGATGTCACTATTTTTATATATGATATATAATATGTTTATGTTTTCCTTAAGCTTCTGTTTTTTTTCATTTCGGACATACCTTTATGGTTTCCATTATGGGTAAACACGATATCTTCATTTTAGGAAGTGCGGACTACCGCCCCCTCAAAGTGATTTGATTCGTTAAATACCATATGTGGGACATATAAAGGATGGAACTATGATATTATATATGATATTATACTGGAATTATAATATACCTTTATATCATTATGATTCCATTCTATAAAATACAAAATAGAAATGAAAGTAGCGTTCATGCGTACGTACGGTTTACCATCTCCATGAACGGTGCATTTCATTTCTTACCTCTAAATGTGATGTAATATTATAAATGAATGTATGTACTGGATATATATGACATATATGATATCTACATCATGAATACCATTCTGGATATAATGAAACTTTGACCAAATTAACAACATGTAAGTGTAAGAAGTCTATTTTTGACTTAAGAACCAAATACCGACAAAATGAACATTATTAACTTAACTGATTACATGATGTTCATAACATGGTATAAAAGGAATAATGAACTTGAAAAAGGTTCATAGGCAAGTAGATATTAACTCAAGTTTATTATTCAGGAGATTAAAGAACGGTCGGGTCAAGTCGGATGCGAGGTATGGGACTTCGTCTCAATCTCCTTTCGTTGAGGCATATTTTATTTTATACACAACTTTCTTTTATACGGTGTATAAACCACTTTGACTTTTAAGTTTATTCAAAAGGAATATTTTTTATACGAAGCGTTTACTAAACGACAAAATGGAATGTTTTTGTCGTACGTATGCGGCGACAACGACTTCTCCGCCGTCGTGATCGTTATTTGAGTTTCGGCTTCCTCTACAAGCCATACCTTCTTTTTAAAAGAAAAATAAATACCATATTCTACTTTTCTTTTATTTTGGTATTGAAAATGGTTTTCATAATGTTTTTATATCAATGTGTTGTATTGATATCTCATGATTGAAATGTGGAAATTTTATGTTTCCTTTATGCATGTTTTATGTGATATGATTATGTTATGGTTCTTGGGCATTATTATGAAGACGGGTGGTTCCGTGATAAACTAAGGGCGGGTGAGCCCGTTATAGCTCTCCAATGCATTGGGTAACGCGAAGGAGTGAAACGTTAAGGTTTCTCCGAAGAGATTTTAGGGAATATACTGTGATGGGTATTCCAAACGTAACCAAGAGGGTTACTCCCTACGTAAGAATGTTATGAATGCCTCAAGTTACCTTTATGTCTTATGATTTCTATGATTTATTCATGATTTTATGAGGTATGTTAAAGTGCCTATGTTTTATGGGTAAAGTATGATTTCATTCTTATGTATATATGAACTCATGTTTCCTTTCCATGTTTTTATAACCCATACTGAGCTTTTTATGCTCATCCCAAGTTTTTTTTTGAAATGTTTTTCACAGGTCAAGGGAAAGGTACATGATAAGATGATAGAGTCAAGAATGTGTCAAGAAATAATCCATGTTTTATTTTAAATGTGTTTCCATTGATGGGAATGAAGAATACTATCTTTATGTAACCACTTTGTTTATATGTGGAATGTAACGCAAGTTTTATGATCTAATTCTCTAAAACTCTAAACCTGAAAAGATCCTCAATGTGTAATCTTGTAATAACTCAAGATTAAGTAAGGTTTAAGGCTGGGGCCTTATAGTTGGTATCATAGGTTGGTTTAGATAACTTTAGGAGTTAGAATTCTATTAAATGATTATCCAAAAATATTTTTTTTTTCGAAATGATATAGCATTTAAAGATTACCATGTTGCTTTATCTAAGATATGTTTGTTCAGAATGGTTTTCCGCAGAGGAAACAGGGAATCAGTGCTAGGAAGGCATACAGAAGGAAATAACCTTCCGAATCAGCATCCAGAAATGGTCGGAATTGGAACTGAACAGTTTGTTGCAGTAATGGCGCAGTTGACTTAAGAGATAAATGGCGGTGGTATCCATGCACGAGATCAGCCAAAACAACCGCAGAGGAACATGTCAGTGGTGGAACATTTCATGAGGCAACATCCACCATCATTCAGAGGATCATCTGACCCTGTGCTAGCTGAAGGGTGGATTAAAGCACTGGAGAAGATTTTTGATGTCATGGGGTGTTCATACAATCAAAAGGTTAGTCTTGCTATTTACCGTTTGGAGGGTGAAGCAGATCAGTGGTGGTCTATGGTTAAAAATATCAGGGACGCCGATGAGATTGATGCTCTTGACTGGGATGAATTCAAAGGTATGTTTCTTGAGAAGTATTTTCCTAAGGCTGTTCGACTTAGTATGGAAAAGCAATTCTTGGAATTGAGGCAAGAGGAAGACTCAGTGGCTGCCTATGAAGAAAGGTTCACTCGATTGGCAAGGTATGCTCCAAATTTTATCCGGGACCTTGATAGTAAAATCAATCGTTTTTACTCGGGATTAAAGCCAAAGTATCGAAGGGCATTAGCTTCTCGTGAGTTTAAAAGTTATGAAAAGCTTGTTCGATGTGCTGAGAAGGTGGAAATGGAGTTTGCCGATGACCAAGTTTTCTATAGCAACCAGCAGAAGAAGAGACCGAGGTGGCAGGAGAAAGGTAAGAATTCTTCAAAAAAGTCTGATGGTAAGAGAACTAAGTTTCCAGTTTGTGATAAATGTGGAAAAAGGCATGCTGGGGAATGTCTTCTGAATTCTGGGAAGTGCTACCGATGTGGTAAGATGGGACATAAGGCTCGTGATTGCACTGAAAAGGATCAAGGTTAAGGTAAGAACAAATTTGATTTACAGTTAGTGAAATGTTATAAGTGCAATGAGATGGGTCACTATGCAAACAAGTGTCCGACAAGGAGCTTGAGTGATGGGAAGCAGTTAGACTACAAGCAGAAAGGGGTGGTGAAATCCTTTGCAACTACTTCAGCAGATGTCGGGCCATCAAATGAAGTTGTATCAGGTACTTTGTTTATTTTTTCAGATTATGCCAGTGTGTTGTTTGATTCGGGGTCTACACATTCTTTCATCTCTGAAACCTTTTCTAGTAAAATGGGAATACCATCTCAAGAAATGACTCCTGAACTTTTGGTAAAAACACCTGGGAGAAGTGTCGAGGCAAAAAGAATTTATAAGAATCTTCCTATCCTTATCTGTGGAAAGAACCTACTTGCAAACCTTATTGTTCTACCTCTAGTAGAGTTTGATGTTATCCTGGGTATGGATTGGCTCTCTATTTACCATGCTAAGATTGACTGTAGAGCTAAAGAAGTTTCTTTTCAGAAAGACTTTCAGTTTGTTTACAAGAATGAACCCTTACTTTTGATAACATATCAAGAGGCCGAGAAACTTGTAAAATATGGAAATGAATGTTACCTTGCACACGTCATTGAAAATAAAGGAACTGTTCAGATTAATGACGTTCTAGTGGTAAATGAGTATCCTGATGTTTTTTCTGATGAGTTGCCTGGAATAATACCAGATCGGGAAGTTGAGTTTACTGTTGACTTAGTTCCTGATGCTAAGCCAATTTCAAAACCCCCTTATCGAATGGCACAAATTGAACTTTTAGAGTTGAAGGAGCAATTGCAAGATTTATTAGAGAAAGGTTTCATTAGACCTAGCACATCACCATGGGGTGATCCTGTTTTATTTGTTAAAAAGAAAGATGGTTCTATGAGACTTTGCATTGATTATAGAGCCTTGAATAATATCACTGTTAAGAACAAATATCCTTGGCCTCATATCGATGATTTGTTTGATCAGCTCCAGGGAGCTCAGTTTTTTTCAAAGATTGACTTGAGATCGGGGTACCATCAGCTGAAGGTAAAGGAGGCAGATATTCCGAAGACCGCGTTCCGTACGAGATATGTCCATTATGAATTTGTAGTAATGCCTTTTGGGCTAACCAATGCACCTGCTGTATTCATGGACTTAATGAATAGAATTTTCCATGAGTTCTTGGATAAGTTTGTGGTGGTTTTCATTGATGATATTTTGGTGTTTTCTAAAAGTAAAGAGGAGCATGAAAAACATTTAAGGGTTGTCTTGTAAACCTTAAAAGAAAAGAAACTGTATGGGAAATTCAGCAAGTGTGAGTTTTGGTTGCAACAAATTTCTTTCCTTGGTCACATTGTTTCTAAAGATGGAATAACTGTTGATCCTGCAAAAACAAAAGTTGTGGAAGAATGGCCAAGACCCACAAATGTAACCGAGATTCGTAGCTTCCTTGGTTTGGCGGGCTATTACCGAAGGTTTGTTAGAAATTTTTCACGGTTATCTAGTCCAATGACTAAGCTAACTCGGAAGGGTGTTAAGTTTATCTGGACAAAATAATGTGATGATTGTTTTCAGGAATTGAAAAGAATATTGGTGAATGCTCCAGTTTTGGCACTACCTTCCAGGAATGGTGAGTTTGTTATATACAGTGATGCTTCATTGAAAGGACTTGGTTGCGTCCTAATGCATAATGATCAGGTAATTGCTTATGCTTCACGACAGTTGAAAACTCATGAGGTAAATTACCCTACACTTGATTTGGAATTAGCTGCTGTTGTTTTTGCTTTAAAAATTTGGAGGCATCATTTGTATGGAGTAAAGTGTGAAATATATACTGATCACAAAAGTTTAAAGTATATATTCACTCAAAAAGAGTTAAACATGAGACAAAGGAGATGGCTGGAATTAATCAAGGATTATGATTGTACAATTCATTACCATCCGGGAAAAGCAAATAAAGTGGCTGATGATTTGAGTCGAAAAAGTAATGCTTCATTAACAATGTTGTGTTTGGAACGTGATCCTTTGGTTAAGGATTTGATGAACTTTGGCATAGAAGTTGTTGGTGCAGGAAGTCCTTCTGTTTTGTTTCAGGTATCAGTGAGATCATCTCTATCAGATAGAATCAAGCAAGCACAGAATCAAGACAGTGAGTTGCAGAAAAAGGTAGAGCTGGTTCAGAAAGGTAAGTTGCCTAAATTCAACATTGATAGTGATTGTGTTTTGAGATTTGGGAAGAGATTGTGTGTGCCTTGTGATTCACAGTTGAAGAGAGAGTTGTTATGTGAAGCTCATAGTTCTCCGTTTTCAGTTCATCCGAGAAGTACTAAGATGTATAGAGATCTGCAGGAGTATTACTGGTGGGATGGAATGAAAAGAGATATTGCTGATTTTACTGTGAAGTGTTTGACTTGTCAACAGGTTAAAGCAGAGCGGCAGTTACCGAAAGGGATGCTTCAGCCTTTACCAGTGCCAGAGTGGAAATGGGAGAATATATCCATGGACTTTGTTGTGGGATTACCGAGGACATCTCGAGGTAATAATGCAATCTGGGTTATTGTTGATCGCTTGACCAAATCTGCTCATTTCCTTGCTATACGAGATACTTTCTCTCTTGATCAACTTTCCCATTTGTATCTTAAAGAGATAGTCAGGTTACATGGAGTTCCTCTCTCCATTGTATCGGATCGTGATCCCAGGTTTACTTCTAACTTTTGGAAAGGCCTTCAGAAGTCGTTGGGTACTGAATTAAATTTTAGTACAGCTTTTCATCCTCAATCAGATGGGCAGTCAGAACGAACAATTCAGACATTGGAGGATATGCTACGAGCTTGTTCTATGGATTATCATGGAAGTTGGGACCAACATCTTTCTTTGGTTGAGTTTTCATATAATAACAGTTTTCATTCCAGTATACAGATGGCACCATTTCAGGCATTATATGGGAAGTGGTGTCCCACTCCAGCTTTCTGGGATGAAGTGGGTGAAAGGAAGTTGATGGGACCAGAATTGGTAGAAGAGATGGCAGAAAAAGTTCAGCTGATTCAGAAACACATGAGAACAGCTCAGAGCAGGCAGAAGAGTTATGCGGATAACCGGAGGAAGGATCTATCTTTCGAGGTAGGTGATCATGTTTTTCTCAAGGTTTCTCCTTGGAAAAGTGTGATGAGATTTGGTAAGAAAGGAAAGTTGAGTCCAAGGTTCATTGGGCCATATGAAATTCTGGAGAGAGTTGGATCAGTTGCATACCGAGTGGCTTTACCTCCGAGTTTATCTCAGGTACACAATGTTTTTCACGTTTCGATGTTGAGAAAGTATATGCCAGATCCATCTCATGTTTTGAGTCCAGAGGTAGTTCAGCTGGAAGAGAACCTATCTTATGAGGAACAACCGGTCCAGATTCTTGACCACAGGGAGCAAGTGTTACGGAATAAGGTGATTCACCAGGTAAAGGTTTTGTGGAAAAACCACATGATTGAAGAGGCAACATGGGAATCTGAAAATGCAATGAGGGATAAGTACCCCCATTTATTTGATAAGTAAATAAATTGCGGGGACACAATTTTCTAAAGGGGGAAGGATGTAACATCCCAAGTAAGTAATGAATAATAGATATTTTTATCTATGTCTATTAATGATTAAGATAGTGTTTTAGAGGCTTAAAATGAAAATAAATACAATCTTATGCATGAAATACACTAATATTCTTAAAAGATTGTTTTACTACCTTTTGATGGCAAACCATTTTTAAATCTTTATTTGACAATTTTATAAACTATGTTTGTCAAAATAAACTTATTTTTTATGATTGGGACATCAAAATTTACTTTGTGTGAATTTTTGGTATTTTTCTGACAATGTTCATTTTTTAATGAATAGTGAAAAATACTGCATTTTACATCAAAACTGCTTTTTAATCTAATTTATTTATATGATTAGATTATGTTTTGAATTGGTTTTGAAGTGAAATGAGAATATATTTTTACCATTTTATCCAATGGTGGTCATTGGAATCAATTTCACTTTGAAATTAGACTTAAACTGGTGTCAATCATTTGATACTTATTGTTTTGTAAAAACACGATATTTGCTCTGGCAGCGGGAATTAATTATTAAATTAATTAATGTGACTTATATGATTTGAATTTTGTAAAATAGACTTCATTGTTGAATCCGGAATATCAAATATAGCTTAGGGTGAATTTTTGGTAATTTTCTGAAAAACTTCAATTTTTGATGAATAGTGAAACCACTAAGTGGTAATCAAGCAAACTGATTTTTCAGTTAAATGAAAGTTTACCACTAATGTGTACTGAATTTTGAAAATCCGACATACATGGTTGTCATTAAGAAGTAAAATGTGGTTCAATGAGATTAAAATAATTTTTTGGTGAATAGTAACTTATTAAGTTCTTAATCGCGATTAGTGGTAATTAGGGTAGTTTAAGGTATAAATAATGCTTTAATAATATGAAAAGACCTAGACACATGTCCCAACCTTATTGGTTGTGTCATGGCCGACCAAGACAAGACATGGGTAAACTTGGGGACCTCATGGATCCACTTTTGTTGGGAAATTACATAAATTACTTTTTATTTAATGTAAAAGTAAAAAATGACACAAACATAATACGTTTTACAAAAATAATTTCTAAATGGGGTTATAAAGATCAGATTTTTGATTATAAATAGTCATTGGAAAGATAAAAAGATTTCCTACATCATAGTATTTGTTTTATAATTTTTAGACATTAAATAAATTAAATTATTTATGACATAATCATGATGCAGCGATGACATCATTATTTGACAATTTAAATAAAATGGAAAGATAATGAAAAATATAAAACCTACACATGTCCAAAACCAATTGGATGAGTGGATTTCTAACCCTTATCACCTTATCCATGAATTATATCAATGTGGGACCTTTTAAAACCGAAACACATTTTCAAATAATGTAATATTTCTTTACTTTCCAAAAGTGTCCCTCCTCCCCTCTTATAAAAGGCCCCCACCTCTACCTCATTTCACACACTCTTCAAGCCTTTGGCTCGGCCAACCCCTGCCCATTTGCTCTCTCCACATCCATCTCCTCATCCTAGAGGATTCCCTTTTGGCAGAATCCTTTCAGAGGAAGCCTTTAGGCTCAAATCAAAAGGAGTTACACTTTTAAAGGTAATTCATTCTCTCATGTTCATTTGTTTTATTTTGCTTCTCCAACCCCCTAAACTCTTTTTATTTACTTCCTTTGTAACAAAACCAGTATCTTCAATATACTAGGATGTTGTTATAAGATTTATTTGATCTACACTCTCACACAACTACATCAAATGGTTAAAGAACATACGGTTTCCGTGGATGGCGAAATTCTGCCTCCCGAAACGATGATTGTTCAATACTCATTTAACACCTTCAAAGGTGTCCATTATGATGTCACTATTTTTATATATGATATATAATATGTTTATGTTTTCCTTAATCTTCTTTTTTTTCATTTCGGGCATACCTTTATGGTTTCCATTATGGGTAAACACGATATCTTCATTTTAGGAAGTGCGGACTACCGCCCCCTCAAAGTGATTTGATTCGTTAAATACCATATGTGGGACATATAAAGGATGGAACTATGATATTATATATGATATTATACTGGAATTATAATATACCTTTATATCATTATGATTCCATTCTATAAAATATGAAATAGAAATGAAAGTAGCGTTCATGCGTACGTACGGCTTACCGTCTCCATGAACGGTGCATTTCATTTCTTACCTCTAAATGTGATGTAATATTATAAATGAATGTATGTACTGGATATATATGACATATATGATATCTACATCATGAATACCATTCTGGATATAATGAACCTTTGACCAAATTAACAACATGTAAGTGTAAGAAGTCTATTTCTGACTTAAGAACCAAATACCGACAAAATGAACATTATTAACTTAACTGATTACATGATGTTCATAACATGGTATAAAAGGAATAATGAACTTGAAAAAGGTTCATAAGCAAGTAGATATTAACTCAAGTTTATTATTCAGGAGATTAAAGAACGGTCGGGTCAAGTCGGATGCGAGGTATGGGACTTCGTCTCAATCTCCTTTCGTTGAGGCATATTTTATTTTATACACAACTTTCTTTTATACGGTGTATAAACCACTTTGACTTTTACGTTTATTCAAAAGGAATCTTTTTTATACGAAGCATTTACTAAACGACAAAAGGGAATGTTTTTGTCGTACGTATGCGGCGACAACGACTTCTCCGCCGTCGTGACCGTTATTTGAGTTTCGGCTTCCTCTACAAGCCATACCTTCTTTTTAAAAGAAAAATAAATACCATATTCTACTTTTATTTTATTTTGGTATTGAAAATGGTTTTCATAATGTTTTTATATCAATGTGTTGTATTGATATCTCATGATTGAAATGTGGAAATTTTATGTTTCCTTTATGCATGTTTTATGTGATATGATTATGTTATGGTTTTTGGGCATTATTATGAAGACGGGTGGTTCCGTGATAAACTAAGGGTGGGTGAGCCCGTTATAGCTCTCCAATGCATTGGGTAACGCGAAGGAGTGAAACGTTAAGGTTTCTCCGAAGAGATTTTAGGGAATATACTGTGATGGGTATTCCAAACGTAACCAAGAGGGTTACTCCCTACGTAAGAATGTTATGAATGCCTCAAGTTACCTTTATGTCTTATGATTTCTATGATTTATTCATGATTTTATGAGGTATGTTAAAGTGCCTATGTTTTATGGGTAAATTATTATTTCATTCTTATGTATATAAGAACTCATGTTTCCTTTCCATGTTTTTATAACCCATACTGAGCTTTTTATGCTCCTCCCAAGTTTTTTTTTTTTGAAATTTTTTTCACAGGTCAAGGGAAAGGTACATGATAAGATGATAGAGTCAAGGATGTGTCAAGAAATAATCCATGTTTTATTTTAAATGTGTTTCCATTGATGGGAATGAAGAATACTATCTTTATGTAACCACTTTGTTTATATGTGGAATGTAATGCAAGTTTTATGATCTAATTCTCTAAAACTCTAAACCTGAAAAGATCCTCAATGTGTAATCTTGTAATAACTCAAGATTAAGTAAGTTTTAAGGCTGAGGCCTTATATAAACCAACTCTACCTTTTTCTATAACTCACTGTCTTCCTTCTGTGCTTGCTTAATTCGGTTTGATAGAGATGATCTCACTAACACCTGATACAAAACAGAAGAATTTTCTGTACCAACAACTTCTATGCCAAAATTTATCAAATCAAAAACCAAAGGATCTTGTTCCAAACGTAACATGGTTAATGAATCGTTACTTTTTCGACTCAAAGCATCAACCACTTTATTTTATTTTCTCAGATGGTAATAGATCGTGCAATCATAATCCTTTATTAATTCAGTCATCTCCTATGTCTCATGTTCAATTATTTTTGAGTGAATAGATACTTTAAACTTTTTTGTTCAGTATATATTTCACATTTTACTCCATACAAATGATGCCTCAAAATTTTTAAAGCAAAAACAACAGCAGCTAATTCCAAATCATGTGTAGGGTAATTTAACTCATGAGGTTTCAACTGATGTGAAGCATAAGAAATTACCTAATCATTCTGCATAAGGAAACATCCAAGTCATTTCAAAGAAGAATCATTATAGATAAAAAAACTCACCATTTCTGTATAGAAGTTCCAAAACTGGAGCATTCACCAATCTTCTTTTCAATTCCTGAAAATAATCATCACATTCTTTTTTCTAAATGAACTTAACACCTTTTCAAGTTAACTTAGTCATTAGACTGGATAAACATGAAATATTCTCAACAAACCTCTGGTAATAACCTACCAAACCAAGAAAACTACGGATCTCAGTTATATTTGTGGGTCTTGGCAATTTTTCAACAAATTTTGTTTTAGCAGGATCAACTGTTATGCCATTTTTTGAAACAATGTGACCAAGGAAAGAAATTTGTTGCAACTAAAAGTCACACTTTCTGAATTTCCCATACAGTTTCTATTCTTTTAAGGTTTTCAAGACAACCCTTGAATGAATTTCATGTTCTTTTATACTTTTGGAATAAACCAAAATATCATCAATGAACACAACCACAAACTTATCGAAGAACTCATGGAAAATTCTATTCATAAGATCCATGAATATAGTAGGTGAATTGGTTAAACCTAAAGGCATAACTACAAATTCATAATGCCCATATCTAGTATGAAATGCGGTCTTTAGAATGTCTGATTCTTTTAATTTCAACTGATGGTACCCCCACCTCAAATCAATCTTTGAAAAATACTGAGCTCCTTGGAGCTGATCAAACAAATCATCAATATGAGGAAAAGGATACTTATTCTTAAAAGTGATGTTATTTAATGCTCTATAATCAATGAAAAGTATCATTGGACCATCTTTCTTTTTAACAAACAATATAGGAGCACCCCATGATGATGTGCTAGGTTGAATGAAACCTTTATCTAATAACTCCTGCAATTGCTTATTTAACTCTAAAAGTTAAAATTGATCCATTCGATAAGGGGTTTTGAAATTGGCTTAGCATCAGCAACTAAGTAAACAATAAATTCAACTTCCTGGTCAGGTATAACACCAGGAAAATCATCAGGAAAAACACCAAGGTACTCATTTACCACTATCACATCATTAATTTGAACAGTTCCTTTTTTTCCACAATATGTGCAAGGTAACATTCATTTCCATCTTTTAATGATTTCTCAGATTCCTGATATGTTATCAAAAGCAAGGGTTCATTCTTGTAAAAAATCTGAAAATAATTCTGAAAAGAAACCTCTTTAGCTCTGAAGTCAATCTTAGCATGATAAACAGACAGCCAATTCATACCCAAAATAACATCAAACTCTACTAAAGGCAAAACAATAAGGTTTGTAGGTAGATTCCTCCAGCACACAAGGACATGAAGGTTCTTATAATTTATTTTTGTCTCGGCATTTCCTCTAGGTGTTTTTACCATAAGTCATGTATTCATATATTGAGATGGAATTCCCAATTTATTAGAAAAATTATCAGAAATGAAAGAGTGTGTAGACCCTGAATCAAACAACACATTGGCATAATCTGAACAAACAAACAGTGTACCTGATACTACTTTGTTTGATGGCCCAACATATGCTGAAGTAGTTGAAAAGGATTTCACCACCCCTTTCTACTTGTAGTCTTGTTTCTTTCCTTCGGTTGAGTTCTTTGTTGGACACTCATTTTCATAATGACCCATTTCATTGCACTTAAAACATTTTACTGACTGTAAATCAGATTTTTTCTTACCATTACCCTGATCTTTTTCCGTGAAATTATGAGCCTTATGTCCCGTTTTACCACATCGGTAACACTTACTAGAATTCAAAATACATTCCCCAGCATTATTTTTACCACAATTTTCACAAATTGTAAACTTAAGTTTCTTACCATCAAACATTTTTTAATAGTTCTTCCCTTTCGCCTGCCACCTCGACCTCTTATTCTGTTGTTTTTCAAAGAACACATGGTCATCAGAAAACTCCATTTCCACCTTCTCCACACAATGAATAAGTTTTTCATAAATTTTAAACTCACAAGAATCTAAAGCCCTTCAATACTTTGGCTTTAATCCTGATTAAAAATGGTTGATTTTACTATTAAGATCTCATATGAAATTTGGAGCATACCTTTCCAGTCGAGTGAATGTTTCTTCATAAGTTGCCACTGATTCATCCTCATGCCTTAATTACAGGAATTGTTTTCCATCCTAAGATGAACCACCTTAGGAAAATATTTCTCAAGAATCATTACTTTGAATTCATCCCAATCAAGAACATCAATCTCCTCATTATCCCTGATATTTTTCACCATCAACCACCACTGATCAAATTCACCTTCAAAATGGTAAACATTGAGACAAACATTTTGATGTTCTGAACAACCCATGACATCAAAAATATTTTCTAGTTCTTTAATCCACCCTTCTGCTAGCACTGGGTTAGATGATCCTTTGAATGATGGGGGGTGTTGCCTCATGAAATGCTCTACTGCTAAAATGTTCCTCTATGGTTAATTTGGCTAATCTTGTACATGGATACCACCACCATTTATATCCTGATTCAACTGTGCCATCACTATAAAAAACTATTTAGTTCTAATTCCGACCATCTCAGGTTGCTGATTTAGAATGTTGTCTTCTTCTTAATTTCATCCCAACATAGCTGCCATGTTTCCTCTGTGAAAAACCATTCTGGACACAGAAATATCTTAGGCGAATCACCATGGTAATCTGTAAATTCTATATGATTTCAATATTAACATAAATTACTTTATGGATATTAATTTAACAATACCCTAACTCCTAAAGTTATCTAAACTGACCTCGGATACCAACTATAAGGACTTGGCCTTAAAACATTACATAGTATTGAATTAAATGAATAATTCACATTGAGGATCTCTTTAGGTTTAGAGTTTTAGAGAATAATTCCATGACTATTAAATTTCATTTCAAATACAAAGTAGGAACTTCTACTCAGTTTCCATTTTCTTCACAAAAAAATAACTCTTCAAAAAAAAGAGTCATGTCTAGTTCCATGTTTAAGATAGCATGACTTTTCCTTGATCTCGTCCTTGACCCTATTCCACATTATGTCCTGCGAAAAACATTTCAAAAAATTGGGATGAGCATAAAAAGCTTAGTAAGGGATACACAAAGAAAGAAAAATGTTATTTTTTTAAAACAAAAATTAAACCATGAATACTTTAACATAAGTAATACTTTTCACCTTTATGAAGTAGTAAATACTCTTCACTAAATAAAATATCACTAATTACCCTTTTGTAACCAAAATATTACCCATATAAAGAACACATAACATATAAAGGTAACTTGGGACATAAATATACATAAATTTAATAACCATACGGTCTACTTCCACACATATCACTAAATGGAATAGTCATACGGCCGACTTCCATACTCAATTCATTGGAGGTTATAACGTAACCACCCATGCTCGTTTTTACGTCACCACCTGTCATTTTGTTTATCACATAACCACCTGTCAAATGTCCAAGTACTATTATAAAATCATAACACATAAAACAAATATAAAGGAAATAAAACATGTCCACATTTTAATCACAATATATCACTTAAATATATTGACATAAAAGAATCCTTTATAAAAACCATTTTTTATACCAAAATACCGAAAATATTATATGGTATTTATTTTTTAAAAAAAACATTACAGCTTATTGAGGAAGCTAAAGATCAAATAATACTCGTGGCAGCAGAAAAGGTCGTTGTCACTGCTTACGTTAAAAGGAACATTATTTTTGTCTTTTTGTAAAACGCTTTGTAGAAAAAAAAGATTCCTTTTTAAAAAAAGTAAAATTCAATGGGGTTTATACACTGTATAAAATAAAGTTGTGTATAAATGAAAATATGCCTCAATGAAAGGAGATTAAGATGAAGTCCCATACCTCATGTCCGACTTGACTCGATCATTCTTTAATCTCCTGAATAATAAACTAAAGTTAATTTATAATTTCTTAAGAACCTTTTTCAAGTTTATTATTCCTTTTATATCACTTATTACCTTGTTATAAACATTATGTAATCATTTAAGTTAATAACGTTCGTTTTGTCGATATTTGGTAATTGAGTCAAAAATGGACTTCTTATAATTACATGTTGTTCATGTGGTCAAAGGTTCATTATATCCAGAATGATATTCATGATTTAAATATCATATATATCATATATATCTATTATATATATATTTATTTATTTAAACAGTACATATCTTTTAAAGGTAAGAAATGAAATGCACCATTCATAGAGACGGTAAGTCATACGTACGCATGAACACTACTTTCATTTCAATTTATTATTTTAATAGAATTAAAACATAATGATACATAGGTATATTATAATTAAAGTATAATATCATATATAATATCATTAAGTCCATCCCTTATACATCCCACATATGGAATTAACGATTCATATCACTTTTAGGGGGCGGTAGTCCGCACTTCCTCAAATGAAATTAAAGCCTTTACCCATAATGGAAACCATAAAGGTTTGATATAAAAGAAAAAAAAAGAATCATGAAGAAAAAATAAACATAACATATATCATATATAAATACAGTGCCATCATAATGGCCACCATGAGAGGTGGTAGGAGATAATCGAACAATCATCATTTTGTGAGACGTTAGTTTTTCATCTACAGAAACATTATATTATTCACCCATTAGATAGAGGTGTGTGTAAGTGTAGTTATAATACTTCTCATAAAAACATCCTAGTATATTTAGGATACTGTTTTTGTTAAAAAATAAAAGAATAAAAAGTTTTTAGGGGTTGGAGAAGTAAAATAAAATAAAAGAAGTTAAGAGAAACTATTACCTTTAAATTGGGTAACTTCCTTTGGTTTGAACCAAAAGGACTTCTTGAAGTGCCTTCTACCTAAGGTAAAGATTATAAGAGTAGGAGAGGTATGTAGGGAGTTTAATTGGGCAGAGTTTTGATGATCCAAGATTCTTTATAGGTGTGATAAATTGGTTAGAAATGGTCTCCTTTTATAAGGGGGAGGGGCTCTTTAGAAAAGTTTGCAAATATTATTTTATTATAAACCTATATTTGGTTTCTAAAGATCAAAAACTAATTAAAGATAAAGATAAGATGACTCATAGACGAAATAAAATCATCCAATAAGAATTGGATAGGTTTTCAACGTTATTTTAATATTTATAATCTTATTTATTTAAATCATTTATTAAGGAGGTAAATACTGCATCATTATTGTTTCATATATAATTTAATTTATTTGATGTTTAAAAATTATAAAAAAATACCATGATGTAGTAAATATTTTTATATTTGAAATGAATATTTATAGTCAAAAATATATTCTATATAAAACCATATAAAAATTAATTTACTAAAAGATTTGTATTTATGTCATTTTTGCCATTACATTAAATTAATTAATCTAAAGTGTCATTATCATTCATAATTGGCTCCATGGAGTTCCAAAATAGACCCAAGGATGAAAATGGTCGTCCATTACTCATCAAATAAGGTTAGGACAAGTGTTAATGTAATTTTGAATTATTACAATATTCTTTTTACCTTAAATTAACCTATTTACCTTTAACCGCGATAAATAAAAGTCCAAAGTTACTATTCACTAAAAATTATTTTCATCTTATTGAACCAAATTTTACTTACTAACAACAAACATGTATTTCGGATTTTCTAAACTCAATTCACAGAAGTGGTAAAATTTCATTTAAATGAAATAGTCAGTTTTTTTGAAACTACTACTAAGTTGTTGCACTATTCATCAAAAATTGAAGTTTTTCAGAAAAAAAAAATACCAAAAATTCAGCCTATGATATATTTAATATTCTGAATTAAAAAATGATGTCTATTTTAAAAAATTATAAACATAGAACTTTCATTAATTAATTTAAAATTAATTCCCGTTGTTAAGACAAATAGCGTGTTTTTAAGGAACAATAACTATCAATAGATTAACACTTGTTTATGTCGATTTTCAAAGTGAAATTAATTAAAATGACCAATATTGGATTAAATGGTAAAAATATATTCTAATTACACTTTAAAAAAATTAAAAAGATAATATAACCATATAAATAAATTAGATTAAAAAGCAGTTTTGATTTAAAATATAATATTTTTCACTATTCATTAAAAAATGAACCTTATTGGAAAAATTCCAAAAAAATTACACAAAGTAAATTTTGATGTCCTAAATCTAAAGAAGAATTTTATTTGGTCAAATATAACATATAAAAATGACCAAAGCTAGATTTAAATAGGGTTCTCCATTAAAAGGCGGTAAATCAGCCTTTTAATGTAAATTATGCTTAAAATTAGATTCATTCACATTTTAAGCCTCTAAAGTTTTATTGGATAAATGTAAATACATTTAACAAACATGTATAATAATATTATAGTTTTTTTTGTTCATTCCCACCAATACAAAGGCTAGGAGTTAACTACCATTTAAAATAATAATATTATATTATTAGTGTGCAACGTAAGATTTCAAAGAAACTCGTTGTTGCGTATCGAGTATGCTATCGAACATATAAACCCCTTTAAAGTAAAATTAATATTTAATTCACAGATATTAATAAGTATGTAAATATCTTATTCTTCATTTACCTAGGATGTTACAATGATCATTTGAAATAAACCATGTAGTTTTCTCCTCCACTGAAAATCTATTGGCAGCTCAATAGATCTGGTTTATCCTAGGCATACCACATATAGTGAGGAAGTTTCCACTTGTTGTCTCATCACTAATGGGAAGAAGAAAAGATATATAGGATCCTCACTACCTCCCAAGTGGATTCCCACTCGATGTCCAATGGGACTGCTATGGAATTAAAAATTGTAGTAAGTCACTCATACATACCTTATCACAATTATTAGATCATAAATGCATATAAATCTATTATAAACATTTAGGAATAAGAAAAACTTCTATATAAATATTGTATATATTCATACCTAAAATAGAGGTTTCAAAATTAAACCCTCAATCCTTATGGATTTTCATTCTCAATAAGTATCCCTAGAGGTCTTATCAAATAACTCAGGCTGTTATGCATGAATTTGTGAATACAAAACCCATGTCTCTTAATTAATATGTTTGTGATTCTATAGGAACTAAATAAGAGGAATTTTATTTCCTAGAAAAAATTTATCTCATTAGTCCAATATATGAATTTAATACTTCAAAATAGATGTATCATACCCTATCACAACTTACTGGAAATCAAGAACATGCATATCATTAGTTTCATAACTCTAAAGAGGAGTCTTGCGGAATAGATTATCCATAACTTGATATCTTGCATAAAATTACTCTTATGTTGGATGATTTACTATTAATAAGGTTTATATTACTATTAATAAGGGTGTGTTACTATTCCTAAGGGTACATTACTATTCACTGGTAATTATTTTTGTTTCATTAGACTCCAACAATCATCTTAAGCACAACCGTGTATGTCGGATTTTTAAAATTCCAAACACATAAGTGAAAAACTTATGTTTAAAGGTCACTTATCACTTAGTAGTTCATTGTGTTGTGTTTTCATGTTATTTTATTACATAAATATAAGAAGGGAATTTCCATTGAAAAACATTGGGTTGTTACACTATGAGGATGAACTGAAAACGTATAACTATGAGCTTCACATAATAACTCATTCTTCAGCTGTGAATCCCAAGGCACACATATTCTCTTTCCAAATCTCAAAACACAATCATTTTCAATGTTAAATTCAGGAAACTTACCCACCTAAACTGTAACATCCCAAGTAAGTAATGAATAATAGATATTTCTATCTATGTCTATTAATGATTAAGATAGTGTTTTAGAGGCTTAAAATGAAAATAAATACAATCTTATGCATGAAATACACTAATATTCTTAAAAGATTGTTTTACTACCTTTTGATGGAAAACCATTTTTAAATCTATATTTGACAATTTTATAAACTATGTTTGTCAAAATAAACTTATTTTTTATGATTGGGACATCAAAATTTACTTTGTGTGAATTTTTGGTATTTTTCTGACAATGTTCATTTTTTAATGAATAGTGAAAAATACTACATTTTACATCAAAACTGCTTTTTAATCTAATTTATTTATATGATTAGATTATGTTTTGAATTGGTTTTGAAGCGAAATTAGAATATATTTTTACCATTTTATCCAATGGTGGTCATTGGAATCAATTTCACTTTGAAATTAGACTTAAACTGGTGTCAATCATTTGATACTTATTGTTTTGTAAAAACACGCTATTTTCTCTGGCAGCGAGAATTAATTATTAAATTAATTAATGTGACTTATATGATTTGAATTTTGTAAAATAGACTTCATTTTTGAATCCGGAATATAAAATATAGCTTAGGGTGAATTTTTGGTAATTTTCTGAAAAACTTCAATTTTTGATGAATAGTGAAACCACTAAGTGGTAATCAAGCAAACTGATTTTTCAGTTAAATGAAAGTTTACCACTAATGTGTACTGAATTTTTAAAATCCGACATACATGGTTGTCATTAAGAATTAAAATGTGGTTCAATGAGATTAAAATAATTTTTTGGTTAATAGTAACTTATTTAGTTCTTAATCGCGATTAGTGGTAATTAGGGTAGTTTAAGGTATAAATAATGCTTTAATAATATGAAACGACCTAGACACATGTCCCAACCTTATTGGTTGTGTCATGGCCGACCAAGACAAGCCATGGGTCAACTTGGGGACCCCATGGATCCACTTTTGTTGGGAAATTACATAAATTACTTTTTATTTAATGTAAAAGTAAAAAATGACACAAACATAATACGTTTTAAAAAAACAATTTTTACATGGGGTTATAAAGATCATATTTTTGATTATAAATAGTCATTGGAAAGCTAAAAATATTTCCTACATCATAGTATTTTTTTTATAATTTTTATACATTAAATAAATTAAATTATTTATGACATAATCATGATGCAGCGATGACATCATTATTTGATGATTTAAATAAAATGGAAAGATAATGAAAAATCTAAGACCTACACATGTCCAAAACCAATTGGATGAGTGGATTTCTAACCCTTATCACCTTATCCACGAATTATATCAATGTGGGACCTTTTAAAACCGAAACACATTTTCAAATAATGTAATATTTCTTTACTTTCCAAAAGTGTCCCTCCTCTCCTCTTATAAAAGGCCCCCACCTCTACCTCATTTCACACACTCTTAAAGCCTTTGTCTCGGCCAAACCCTGCCCATTTTCTCTCTCCACATCCCTCTCCTCATCCTAGAGGATTTTCTTTTGGGCAGAATCCTTTCAAAGAAAGCCTTTAGGCTCAAATCAAAAGGAGTTACACTTTTAAAGGTAATTCATTCTCTCATGTTCATTTGTTTTATTTTACTTCTCCAACCCCCTAAACTCTTTTTATTTACATCCTTTGTAACAACACCAGTATCTTCAATATACTAGGATGTTGTTATAAGATTTATTTGATCTAAACTCTCACACAACTACACCAAATGGTTAAAGAACATACGGTTTCCGTGGATGGCGAAATTCTGCCTCCCGAAACGATGATTGTTCAATACTCATTTAACACCTTCAAAGGTGGCCATTATGATGTCACTATTTTTATATATGATATATAATATGTTTATGTTTTCCTTAAGCTTCTGTTTTTTTTTCATTTTGGACATACCTTTATGGTTTCCATTATGGGTAAACACGATATCTTCATTTTAGGAAGTGCGGACTACCGCCCCCTCAAAGTGATTTGATTCGTTAAATACCATATGTGGGACATATAAAGGATGGAACTATGATATTATATGTGATATTATACTGGAATTATAATATACCTTTATATCATTATGATTCCATTCTATAAAATACGAAATAGAAATGAAAGTAGCGTTCATGCGTACGTACGGTTTACCGTCTCCATGAACGGTGCATTTCATTTCTTACCTCTAAATGTGATGTAATATTATAAATGAATGTATGTACTGGATATATATGAAATATATGATATCTAAATCATGAATACCATTCTGGATATAATGAACCTTTGACCAAATTAACAACATGTAAGTGTAAGAAGTCTATTTTTGACTTAAGAACCAAATACCGACAAAATGAACATTATTAACTTAACTGATTACATGATGTTCATAACATGGTATAAAAGGAATAATGAACTTGAAAAAGGTTCATAAGCAAGTAGATATTAACTCAATTTTATTATTCAAGAGATTAAAGAACGGTCGGGTCAAGTCGGATGCGAGGTATGGGACTTCGTCTCAATCTCCTTTCGTTGAGGCATATTTTATTTTATACACAACTTTCTTTTATACGGTGTATAAACCACTTTGACTTTTACATTTATTCAAAAGGAATCTTTTTTATACGAAGCATTTACTAAACCACAAAATGGAATGTTTTTGTCGTACGTATGCGGCGACAACGACTTCTCTGCCGTCGTGACCGTTATTTGAGTTTCGGCTTCCTCTACAAGCCATACCTTCTTTTTAAAAGAAAAATAAATACCATATTCTACTTTTCTTTTATTTTGGTATTGAAAATGGTTTTCATAATGTTTTTATATCAATGTGTTGTATTGATATCTCGTGATTGAAATGTGGAAATTTTATGTTTCCTTTATGCATGTTTTATGTGATATGATTATGTTGTGGTTCTTGGGAATTATTATGAAGACGGGTGGTTCCGTGATAAACTAAGGGTGGGTGAGCCTGTTATAGCTCTCCAATGCATTGGGTAACGCGAAGGAGTGAAACGTTAAGGTTTCTCCGAAGATATTTTAGGGAATATACTGTGATGGGTATTCCAAACGTAACCAAGAGGGTTACTCCCTACGTAAGAATGTTATGAATGCCTCAAGTTACCTTTAGGTCTTATGATTTCTATGATTTATTCATGATTTTATGAGGTATGTTAAAGTGCCTATGTTTTATGGGTAAAGTATGATTTCATTCTTATGTATATATGAACTCATGTTTCCTTTCCATGTTTTTATAACCCATACTGAGCTTTTTATTCTCATCCCAAGTTTTTTTTTGAAATGTTTTTCACAGGTCAAGGGAAAGGTACATGATAAGATGATAGAGTCAAGGATGTGTCAAGAAATAATCCATGTTTTATTTTAAATGTGTTTCCATTGATGGGAATGGAGAATACTATCTTTATGTAACCACTTTGTTTATATGTGGAATGTAACGCAAGTTTTATGATCTAATTCTCTAAAACTCTAAACCTGAAAAGATCCTCAATGTGTAATCTTGTAATAACTCAAGATTAAGTAAGGTTTAAGGCTGGGGCCTTATAGTTGGTATCAGAGGTCGGTTTAGATAACTTTAGGAGTTAGAATTCTATTAAATGATTATCAAAAAATATTTTTTTTTTCGAAATGATATAGCATTTAAAGATTACCATGTTGCTTCATCTAAGATATGTTTGTTCAGAATGGTTTTCCGTAAAAGAAACAGGGAATCAGTGCTAGGAAGGCATACAGAAGGAAATAACCTTCCGAATCAGCATCCAGAAATGGTCGGAATTGGAACTGAACAGTTTGTTGCAGTAATGGCGCAGTTGACTCAAGCGATAAATGGCGGTGGTATCCATGCACGAGATCAGCCAGAACAACCGCAGAGGAACATGTCAGTGGTGGAACATTTCATGAGGCAACATCCACCATCATTCAGAGGATCATCTGACCCTGTGCTAGCTGAAGGGTGGATTAAAGCACTGGAGAAGATTTTTGATGTCATGGGGTGTTCAGACAATCAAAAGGTTAGTCTTGCTATTTACCGTTTGGAGGGTGAAGCAGATCAGTGGTGGTCTATGGTTAAAAATATCAGGGACGCCGATGAGATTGATGCTCTTGACTGGGATGAATTCAAAGGTATGTTTCTTGAGAAGTATTTTCCTAAGGCTGTTTGACTTAGGATGGAAAATCAATTCTTGGAATTGAGGCAAGAGGAAGACTCAGTGGCTGCCTATGAAGAAAGGTTCACTCGATTGGAAAGGTATGCTCCAAATTTTATCCGGGACCTTGATAGTAAAATAAATCGTTTTTACTCAGGATTAAAGCCAAAGTATCGAAGGGAATTAGCTTCTCGTGAGTTTAAAAGTTATGAAAAGCTTGTTCGATGTGCTGATAAGGTGGAAATGGAGTTTGCCGATGACCAAGTTTTCTATAGCAACCAGCAGAAGAAGAGACCGAGGTGGCAGGAGAAAGGTAAGAATTCTTCAAAAAAGTCTGATGGTAAGAGAACTAAGTTTCCAGTTTGTGATAAATGTGGAAAAAGGCATGCTGGGGAATGTCTTCTGAATTCTGGGAAGTGCTACCGATGTGGTAAGATGGGACATAAGGCTCGTGATTGCACTGAAAAGGATCAAGGTGAAGGTAAGAACAAATTTGATTTACAGTTAGTGAAATGTTATAAGTGCAATGAGATGAGTCACTATGCAAACGAGTGTCCGACAAGGAGCTTGAGTGATGGGAAGCAGTTAGACTACAAGCAGAAAGGGGTGGTGAAATCCTTTGCAACTACTTCAGCAGATGTCGGGCCATCAAATGAAGTTGTATCAGGTACTTTGTTTATTTTTTCAGATTATGCCAGTGTGTTGTTTGATTCGGGGTCTACACATTCTTTCATCTCTGAAACCTTTTCTAGTAAAATGGGAATACCATCTCAAGAAATGACTCCTGAACTTTTGGTAAAAACACCTGGGGGAAGTGTCGAGGCAAAAAGAATTTATAAGAATCTTCCTATCCTTATCTGTGGAAAGAACCTACTTGAAAACCTTATTGTTCTACCTCTAGTAGAGTTTGATGTTATCCTGGGTATGGATTGGCTCTCTATTTACCATGCTAAGATTGACTGTAGAGCTAAAGAAGTTTCTTTTCAGAAAGACTTTCAGTTTGTTTACAAGAATGAACCCTTACTTTTGATAACATATCAAGAGGCCGAGAAACTTGTAAAAGATGGAAATTAATGTTACCTTGCACACGTCATTGAAAATAAAGGAACTGTTCAGATTAATGACGTGCCAGTGGTAAATGAGTATCCTGATGTTTTTTCTGATGAGTTTCCTGGAATAATACCAGATCGGGAAGTTGAGTTTATTGTTGACTTAGTTCCTGATGCTAATCCAATTTCAAAACCCCCTTATCGAATGGCACAAATTGAACTTTTAGAGTTGAAGGAGCAATTGCAAGATTTATTAGAGAAAGGTTTCATTAGACCTAGCACATCACCATGGGGTGCTCCTGTTTTATTTTTTAAAAAGAAAGATGGTTCTGTGAGACTTTGCATTGATTATAGAGCCTTGAATAATATCACTGTTAAGAACAAATATCCTTTGCCTCATATCGATGATTTGTTTGATCAGCTCCAGGGAGCTCAGTTTTTTTCAAAGATTGACTTGAGATCGGGGTACCATCAGCTGAAGGTAAAGGAGGCAGATATTCTGAAGACCGCGTTCCGTACGAGATATGGCCATTATCAATTTGTAGTAATGCCTTTTGGGCTAACCAATGCACCTGCTGTATTCATGGACTTAATGAATAGAATTTTCCATGAGTTCTTGGATAAGTTTGTGGTGGTTTTCATTGATGATATTTTGGTGTTTTATAAAAGTAAAGAGGAGCATGAAAAACATTTAAGGGTTGTCTTGCAAACCTTAAAAGAAAAGAAACTATATGGGAAATTCATCAAGTGTGAGTTTTGGTTGCAACAAATTTCTTTCCTTGGTCACATTGTTTCTAAAGATGGAATAACTGTTGATCCTGCAAAAACAAAAGTTGTGGAAGAATGGCCAAGACCCACAAATGTAACCGAGATTCTTAGCTTCCTTTGTTTGGCGGGCTATTACCGAAGGTTTGTTAGAAATTTTTCACGGTTATCTAGTCCAATGACTAAGCTAACTCGGAAGGGTGTTAAGTTTATCTGGAAAAAAGAATGTGATGATTGTTTTCAGGAATTGAAAAGAATATTGGTGAATGCTCCAGTTTTGGCACTACCTTCCAGGAATGGTGAGTTTGTTATATATAGTGATGCTTCATTGAAAGGACTTGGTTGCGTCCTAATGCATAATGATCAGGTAATTGCTTATGCTTCACGACAGTTGAAAACTCATGAGGTAAATTACCCTACACTTGATTTGGAATTAGTTGTTGTTGTTTTTGCTTTAAAAATTTGGAGGCATCATTTGTATGGAGTAAAGTGTGAAATATATACCGATCACAAATGTTTAAAGTATATATTCACTCAGAAAGAGTTAAACATGAGACAAAGGAGATGGCTGGAATTAATCAAGGATTATGATTGTACAATTCATTACCATCCGGGAAAAGCAAATAAAGTGGCTGATGCTTTGAGTTGAAAAAGTAATGCTTCATTAACAATGTTGCGTTTGGAACATGATCCTTTGGTTAAGGATTTGATGAAATTTGGCATAGAAGTTGTTGGTGCAGGAATTCCTTCTGTTTTGTTTCAGGTATCAGTGAGATCATCTCTATCAGATAGAATCAAGCAAGCACAGAATCAAGACAGTGAGTTGCAGAAAAAGGTAGAGCTGGTTCAGAAAGGTAAGTTGCCTGAATTCAACATTGATAGTGATTGTGTTTTGAGATTTGGGAAGAGATTGTGTGTGCCTTGTGATTCACAGTTGAAGAGAGAGTTGTTATGTGAAGCTCATAGTTCTCCGTTTTCAGTTCATCCGGGCAGTACTAAGATGTATAGAGATCTGCGGGAGTATTACTGGTGGGATGGAATGAAAAGAGATATTGCTGATTTTACTGTGAAGTGTTTGACTTTTCAGCAGGTTAAAGCAGAGTGTCAGTTACCGAAACGGATGCTTCAGCCTTTACCAGTGCCAGAGTGGAAATGGGAGAATATATCCATGGACTTTGTTGTGGGATTACCGAGGACATCTCGAGGTAATAATGAAATCTGGGTTATTGTTGATCGCTTGACCAAATCTTCTCATTTCCTTGCTATACGAGATACTTTCTCTCTTGATCAACTTTCCCGTTTGTATCTTAAAGAGATAGTCAGGTTACATGGAGTTCCTCTCTCCATTGTATCGGATCGTGATCCCAGGTTTACTTCTAACTTTTGGAAAGGCCTTCAGAAGTCGTTGGGTACTGAATTAAATTTTAGTACAGCTTTTCATCCTCAATCAGATGGGCAGTCAGAACGAACAATTCAGACATTGGAGGATATGCTACGAGCTTGTTCTATGGATTATCAGGGAAGTTGGGACCAACATCTTTCTTTGGTTGAGTTTTCATATAATAACAGTTTTCATTCCAGTATACAGATGGCACCATTTCAGGCATTATATAGGAAGTGGTGTCGCACTCCAGCTTTCTGGGATGAAGTGGGTGAAAGGAAATTGATGGGACCAGAATTGGTAGAAGAGATGGCAGAAAAAGTTCAGCTGATTCAGAAACACATGAGAACAGCTCAGAGCAGGCAGAAGAGTTATGCGGATAACCGGAGGAAGGATCTATCTTTCGAGGTAGGTGATCATGTTTTTCTCAAGGTTTCTCCTTGGAAAAGTGTGATGAGATTTGGTAAGAAAGGAAAGTTGAGTCCAAGGTTCATTGGGCCATACGAAATTCTAGAGAGAGTTGGATCAGTTGCATACCGAGTGGCTTTACCTCCGAGTTTATCTCAGGTACACAATGTTTTTCACGTTTCGATGTTGAGAAAGTATATGCCAGATCCATCTCATGTTTTGAGTCCAGAGGTAGTTCAGCTGGAAGAGAACCTATCTTATGAGGAACAACCGGTCTAGATTCTTGACCACAGGGAGCAAGTGTTACGGAATAAGGTGATTCACCAGGTAAAGGTTTTGTGGAAAAACCACATGATTGAAGAGGCAACATGGGAATCTGAAAATGCAATGAGGGATAAGTACCCCCATTTATTTGATAAGTAAATAAATTGCGGGGATGCAATTTTCTAAAGGGGGAAGGATGTAACATCCCAAGTAAGTAATGAATAATAGATATTTTTATCTATGTCTATTAATGATTAAGATAGTGTTTTAGAGGCTTAAAATGAAAATAAATACAATCTTATGCATGAAATACACTAATATTCTTAAAAGATTGTTTTACTACCTTTTGATGGAAAACCATTTTTAAATCTTTATTTGACAATTTTATAAACTATGTTTGTCAAAATAAACTTATTTTTTATGATTGGGACATCAAAATTTACTTTGTGTGAATTTTTGGTATTTTTCTGACAATGTTCATTTTTTTAATGAATAGTGAAAAATACTGCATTTTACATCAAAACTGCTTTTTAATCTAATTTATTTATATGATTAGATTATGTTTTAAATTGTTTTTGAAGCGAAATTAGAATATATTTTTACCATTTTATCCAATGGTGGTCATTGGAATCAATTTCACTTTGAAATTAGACTTAAACTGCTGTCAATCATTTGATACTTATTGTTTTGTAAAAACACGCTATTTGCTCTGGCAGCGGGAATTAATTATTAAATTAATTAATGTGACTTATATGATTTGAATTTTGTAAAATAGACTTCATTTTTGAATCTGGAATATCAAATATAGCTTAGGGTGAATTTTTGGTAATTTTCTGAAAAACTTCAATTTTTGATGAATAGTGAAACCACTAAGTGGTAATCAAGCAAACTGATTTTTCAGTTAAATGAAAGTTTACCACTAATGTGTACTGAAATTTGAAAATCCGACATACATGGTTGTCATTAAGAAGTAAAATGTGGTTCAATGAGATTAAAATAATTTTTTGGTAAATAGTAACTTATTAAGTTCTTAATCGCGATTAGTGGTAATTAGGGTAGTTTAAGGTATAAATAATGCTTTAATAATATGAAAAGACCTAGAAAAATGTCCCAACCTTATTGGTTGTGTCATGGCCGACCAAGACAAGCCATGGGTCAACTTGGGGACCCCATGGATCCACTTTTGTTGGAAAATTACATAAATTACTTTTTATTTAATGTAAAAGTAAAAAATGACACAAACATAATACGTTTTACAGAAACAATTTCTAAATGGGGTTATAAAGATCAGATTTTTGATTATAAATAGTCATTGGAAAGCTAAAAGGATTTCCTACATCATAGTAATTTTTTTTATAATTTTTAGACATTAAATAAATTAAATTATTTATGACATAATCATGATGCAACGATGACATCATTATTTGACAATTTAAATAAAATGGAAAGATAATGAAAAATCTAAAACCTACACTTGTCCAAAACCAATTGGATGAGTGGATTTCTAACCCTTATCACCTTATCCACGAATTATATCAATTTGGGACCTTTTAAAACCGAAACACATTTTCAAATAATGTAATATTTCTTTACTTTCCAAAAGTGTCCCTCCTCTCCTCTTATAAAAGGCCGCCACCTATACCTCATTTCACACACTCTTCAAGCCTTTGGCTCGGCCAACCCCTGCCCATTTGCTCTCTCCACATCCATCTCCTCATCCTAGAGGATTACCTTTGGGAAGAATCCTTTCAAAGGAAGCCTTTAGGCTCAAATCAAAAGGAGTTACACTTTTAAAGGTAATTCATTCTCTCATGTTCATTTGTTTTATTTTTCTTCTCCAACCCCCTAAACTCTTTTTATTTACTTCCTTTGTAACAAAACCAGTATCTTCAATATACTAGGATGTTGTTATAAGATTTATTTGATCTACACTCTCACACAACTACATCAAATGGTTAAAGAACATACGGTTTCCGTGGATGGCGAAATTCTGCCTCCCGAAACGATGATTGTTCAATACTCATTTAACACCTTCAAAGGTGGCCATTATGATGTCACTATTTTTATATATGATATATAATATGTTTATGTTTTCCTTAATCTTCTGTTTTTTTTCATTTCGGGCATACCTTTATGGTTTCCATTATGGGTAAACACGATATCTTCATTTTAGGAAGTGCGGACTACCGCCCCCTCAAAGTGATTTGATTCGTTAAATACCATATGTGGGACATATAAAGGATGGAACTATGATATTATATATGATATTATACTGGAATTATAATATACCTTTATATCATTATGATTCCATTATATAAAATACGAAATAGAAATGAAAGTAGCATTCATGCGTACGTACGGCTTACCGTCTCCATGAACGGTGCATTTCATTTCTTACCTCTAAATGTGATGTAATATTATAAATTAATGTATGTACTGGATATATATGACATATATGATATCTACATCATGAATACCATTCTGTATATAATGAACCTTTGACCAAATTAACAACATGTAAGTGTAAGAAGTCTATTTTTGACTTAAGAACCAAATACCGACAAAATGAACATTATTAACTTAACTGATTACATGATGTTCATAACATGGTATAAAAGGAATAATGAACTTGAAAAAGGTTCATAAGCAAGTAGATATTAACTCAAGTTTATTATTCAAGAGATTAAAGAACGGTCGGGTCAAGTCGGATGCGAGGTATGGGACTTCGTCTCAATCTCCTTTCGTTGAGGCATATGTTATTTTATACACAACTTTCTTTTATACGGTGTATAAACCACTTTGACTTTTACGTTTATTCAAAAGGAATCTTTTTTATACGAAGTGTTTACTAAACGACAAAAGGTAATGTTTTTGTCGTACGTATGCGGCGACAACGACTTCTCCGCCGTCGTGACCGTTATTTGAGTTTCGGCTTCCTCTACAAGCCATACCTTCTTTTTAAAAGAAAAATAAATACCATATTCTACTTTTATTTTATTTTGGTATTGAAAATGGTTTTCATAATGTTTTTATATCAATGTGTTGTATTGATATCTCGTGATTGAAATGTGTAAATTTTATGTTTCCTTTATGCATGTTTTATGTGATATGATTATGTTGTGGTTCTTGGGCATTATTATGAAGACGGGTGGTTCCGTGATAAACTAAGGGTGGGTGAGCCCGTTATAGCTCTCCAATGCATTGGGTAATGCGAAGGAGTGAAACGTTAAGGTTTCTCCGAAGAGATTTTAGGGAATATACTGTGATGGGTATTCCAAACGTAACCAAGAGGGTTACTCCCTACGTAAGAATGTTATGAATGCCTCAAGTTACCTTTATGTCTTATGATTTCTATGATTTATTCATGATTTTATGAGGTATGTTAAAGTGCCTATGTTTTATGGGTAAAGTATGATTTAATTCTTATGTATATATGAACTCATGTTTCCTTTCCATGTTTTTATAACCCATACTGAGCTTTTTATGCTCCTCCCAAGTTTTTTTTTGAAATGTTTTTCACAGGTCAAGGGAAAGGTACATGATAAGATGATAGAGTCAAGGATGTGTCAAGAAATAATCCATGTTTTATTTTAAATGTGTTTCCATTGATGGGAATGAAGAATACTATCTTTATGTAACCACTTTGTTTATATGTGGAATGTAACGCAAGTTTTATGATCTAATTCTCTAAAACTCTAAACCTGAAAAGATCCTCAATGTGTAATCTTGTAATAACTCAAGATTAAGTAAGGTTTAAGGCTGGGGCCTTATATAAACCAACTCTACCTTTTTCTATAACTCACTGTCTTCCTTCTGTGCTTGCTTAATTCGGTTTGATAGAGATGATCTCACTAACACCTGATATAAAACAGAAGAATTTTCTGTACCAACAACTTCTATTCCAAAGTTTATCAAATCAAAAACCAAAGGATCTTGTTCCAAACGTAACATGGTTAATGAATCGTTACTTTTTCGACTCAAAGCATCAACCACTTTATTTTCTTTTCTCAGATGGTAATAGATCGTGCAATCATAATCCTTTATTAATTCAGTCATCTCCTCTGTCTCATGTTCAATTATTTTTGAGTGAATAGATACTTTAAACTTTTTTGTTCAGTATATATTTCACATTTTACTCCATACAAATGATGCCTCAAAATTTTTAAAGCAAAAACAACAGCAGCTAATTCCAAATCATGTGTAGGGTAATTTAACTCATGAGGTTTCAACTGATGTGAAGCATAAGAAATTACCTAATCATTCTGCATAAGGAAACATCCAAGTCATTTCAAAGAAGAATCACTATAGATAAAAAAAACTCACCATTTCTGTATAGAAGTTCCAAAACTGGAGCATTCACCAATCTTCTTTTCAATTCCTGAAAATAATCATCACATTCTTTTGTCTAAATGAACTTAACACCTTTTCAAGTTAACTTAGTCATTAGACTGGATAAACATAAAATATTCTCAACAAACCTCTGGTAATAACCTGCCAAACCAAGAAAACTAAGGATCTCAGTTATATTTGTGGGTCTTGGAAATTTTTCAACAAATTTTGTTTTAGCAGGATCAACTGTTATGCCATTTTTTGAAACAATGTGACCAAGGAAAGAAATTTGTTGCAACTAAAAGTCACACTTTCTGAATTTCCCATACAGTTTCTTTTATTTTAAGGTTTGCAAGACAACCCTTGAATGAATTTCATGTTCTTTAATACTTTTGGAATAAACCAAAATATCATCAATGAACACAACCACAAACTTATCGAAGAACTCATGGAAAATTCTATTCATAAGATCCATGAATATAGTAGGTGAATTGGTTAAACCTAAAGGCATAACTACAAATTCATAATTCCCATATCTAGTATGAAATGCGGTCTTTAGAATGTCTGATTCTTTTAATTTCAACTGATGGTACCCCCACCTCAAATCAATCTTTGAAAAATACTGAGCTCCTTGGAGCTGATCAAACAAATCATCAATATGAGGAAAAGGATACTTATTCTTAAAAGTGATGTTATTTAATGCTCTATAATCAATGAAAAGTATCATTGGACCATCTTTCTTTTTAACAAACAATATAGGAGCACCCCATGATGATGTGCTAGGTTGAATGAAACCTTTATCTAATAACTCCTGCAATTGCTTATTTAACTCTAAAAGTTAAAATTGATCCATTCGATAAGGGGTTTTGAAATTGACTTAGCATCAGCAACTAAGTCAACAATAAATTCAACTTCCTGGTCAGGTATAACACTAGGAAAATCATCAGGAAAAACACCAAGGTACTCATTTACCACTATCACATCATTAATTTGAACAGTTCCTTTTTTTCACAATATGTGCAAGGTAACATTCATTTCCATCTTTTACTGGTTTCTCAGATTCCTGATATGTTATCAAAAGCAAGGGTTCATTCTTGTAAACAATCTGAAAATCATTCTGAAAAGAAACCTCTTTAGCTCTGCAGTCAATCTTAGCATGATAAACAGACAGCCAATTCATACCCAAAATAACATCAAACTCTACTAAAGGAAAAACAATAAGGTTTATAGGTAGATTCTTCCAGCACACAAGGACATGAAGGTTCTTATAATTTATTTTTGTCTCAGCATTTCCTCTAGGTGTTTTTACCATAAGTCATGTATTCATATATTGAGATGGAATTCCCAATTTATTAGAAAAATTCTCAGAAATGAAAGAGTGTGTAGACCCTGAATAAAACAACACATTGGCATAATCTGAACAAACAAACAGTGTACCTGATACTACTTTGTTTGATGGCCCAACATATGTTGAAGTAGTTGAAAAGGATTTCACCACCCCTTTCTACTTGTAGTCTTGTTGCTTTCCTTCGGTTGAGTTCTTTGTTGGACACTCATTTTCATAATGACCCATTTCATTGCACTAAAAACATTTTACTGACTGTAAATCAGATTTTTTCTTACCATTACCCTGATCTTTTTCCGTGAAATTATGAGCCTTATGTCCCGTTTTACCACATTGGTAGCACTTACTAGAATTCAAAAGACATTCCCCAGCATTATTTTTACCACAATTTTCACAAATTGTAAACTTAAGTTTCTTACCATCAGACATTTTTGAATAGTTCTTCCCTTTCGCCTGCCACCTCGACCTCTTATTCTGTTGTTTTTCAAAGAACACATGGTCATCAGAAAACTCCATTTCCACCTTCTCCACACAATGAATAAGTTTTTCATAAATTTTAAACTCACAAGAATCTAAATCCCTTCAATACTTTGGCTTTAATCCTGATTAAAAATGGTTGATTTTACTATTAAGATCTCATATGAAATTTGGAGCATACCTTTCCAGTCGAGTGAATGTTTCTTCATAAGTTGCCACTGAGTCATCATCATGCCTTAATTACAGGAATTGTTTTCCATCCTAAGATGAACCACCTTAGGAAAATATTTCTCAAGAATCATTACTTTGAATTCATCCCAATCAAGAGCATCAATCTCCTCATTATCCCTGATATTTTTCACCATCAACCACCACTGATCAACTTCACCTTCAAAATGGTAAACATTGAGACAAAAATTTTGATGTTCTGAACAACCCATGACATCAAAAATATTTTCTAGTTCTTTAATCCACCCTTCTGCTAGCACTGGGTTAGATGATCCTTTGAATGATGGGGGGTGTTGCCTCATGAAATGCTCTACTGCTAAAATGTTCCTCTGTGGTTAATTTGGCTAATCTTGTACATGGATACCACCACCATTTATATCCTGATTCAACTGTGCCATCACTATAAAAAACTATTTAGTTCTAATTCCGACCATCTCAGGTTGCTGATTTAGAATGTTGTCTTCTTCTTAATTTCATCCCAACATAGCTGCCATGTTTCCTCTGTGAAAAACCATTCTGGACAGAGAAATATCTTAGGCGAATCACCATGGTAATCTGTAAATTCTATATGATTTCAATATTAACATAAATTACTTTATGGATATTAATTTAACAATACCCTAACTCCTGAAGTTATCTAAACTGACCTCGGATACCAACTATAAGGACTTGGCCTTAAAACATTACATAGTATTGAATTAAATGAATAATTCACATTGAGGATCTCTTTAGGTTTAGAGTTTTAGAGAATAATTCCATGACTATTAAATTTCATTTCAAATACAAAGTAGGAACTTCTACTCAGTTTCCATTTTCTTCACAAAAAAATAACTCTTCAAAAAAAAAGAGTCATGTCTAGTTCCATGTTTAAGATAGCATGACTTTTCCTTGATCTCGTCCTTGACCCTATTCCACATTATGTCTTGCGAAAAACATTTCAAAAAATTGGGATGAGCATAAATAGCTTAGTAAGGGATACACAAAGAAAGAAAAATGTTATTTTTTTAAAACAAAAATTAAACCATGAATACTTTAACATAAGTAATACTTTTCACCTTTATGAATTAGTAAATACTCTTCACTAAATAAAATATCACTAATTACCCTTTTTTAACCAAAATATTACCCATATAAAGAACACATAACATATAAAGGTAACTTGGGACATAAATATACATAAATTTAATAACCATACGGTCTACTTCCACACATATCACTAAATGGAATAGTCATACGGCCGACTTCCATACCCAATTCATTGGAGGTTCTAACGTAACCACCCATGCTCGTTTTTACGTCACCACCTGTCATTTTGTTTATCACGTAACCACCCGTCAAATGTCCAAGTACTATTATAAAATCATAACACATAAAACAAATATAAAGGAAAGAAAACATGTCCACATTTTAATCACAATATATCACTTAAATATATTGACATAAAAGAATCCTTTATAAAAACCATTTTTTATACCAAAATACCGAAAAGATTATATGGTATTTATTTTTTAAAAAAAACATTACAGCTTATTGAGGAAGCTAAAGATCAAATAATACTCGTGGCAGCAGAAAAGGTCGTTGTCACTGCTTACGTTAAAAGGAACATTATTTTTGTCTTTTTGTAAAACGCTTTGTAGAAAAAAAAAGATTCCTTTTTAAAAAAAGTAAAATTCAATGGGGTTTATACACTGTATAAAATAAAGTTGTGTATAAATGAAAATATGCCTCAATGAAAGGAGATTAAGATGAAGTCCCATACCTCATGTCCGACTTGACTCGATCATTCTTTAATCTCCTGAATAATAAACTAAAGTTAATTTATAATTTCTTAAGAACCTTTTTCAAGTTTATTATTCCTTTTATATCACTTATTACCTTGTTATAAACATTATGTAATCATTTAAGTTAATAACGTTCGTTTTGTCGATATTTGGTAATTGAGTCAAAAATGGACTTCTTATAATTACATGTTGTTCATGTGGTCAAAGGTTCATTATATCCAGAATGATATTCATGATTTAAATATCATATATATCATATATATCTATTATATATATATTTATTTATTTAAACAGTACATATCTTTTAAAGGTAAGAAATGAAATGCACCATTCATAGAGACGGTATGTCATACGTACGCATGAACACTACTTTCATTTCAATTTATTATTTTAATAGAATTAAAACATAATGATACATAGGTATATTATAATTAAAGTATAATATCATATATAATATCATTAAGTCCATCCCTTATACATCTCACATATGGAATTAACGATTCATATCACTTTTAGGGGGCGGTAGTCCGCACTTCCTCAAATGAAATTAAAGCCTTTACCCATAATGGAAACCATAAAGGTGGGATATAAAAGAAAAATAAAGAATCATGAAGAAAAAATAAACATAACATATATCATATATAAATAAAGTGCCATCATAATGGCCACCATGAGAGGTGGTAGGAGATAATCGAACAATCATCATTTCGTGAGACGTTAGTTTTTCATCTACAGAAACATTATATTATTCACCCATTAGATAGAGGTGTGTGTAAGTGTAGTTATAATACTTCTCATAAAAACATCCTAGTATATTTAGGATACTGTTTTTGTTAAAAAATAAAAGAATAAAAAGTTTTTAGGGGTTGGAGAAGTAAAATAAAATAAAAGAAGTTAAGAGAAACTATTACCTTTAAATTGGGTAACTTCCTTTGGTTTGAACCAAAAGGACTTCTTGAAGTGCCTTCTACCTAAGGTAAAGCTTCTAAGAGTAGGAGAGGTATGTAGGGAGTTTAATTGGGCAGAGTTTTGATGATCCAAGATTCTTTATAGGTGTGATAAATTGGTTAGAAATGGTCTCCTTTTATAAGGGGGAGGGGCTCTTTAGAAAAGTTTGCAAATATTATTTTATTATAAACCTATCTTTGGTTTCTAAAGATCAAAAACTAATTAAAGATGAAGATAAGATGACTCATAGTCGAAATAAAATCATCCAATAAGAATTGGATAGGTTTTCAACGTTATTTTAATATTTATAATCTTATTTATTTAAATCATTTATTAAGGAGGTAAATACTGCATCATTATTGTTTCATATATAATTTAATTTATTTGATGTCTAAAAATTATAAAAAAATACCATGATGTAGTAAATATTTTTATCTTTGAAATGAATATTTATAGTCAAAAATATATTCTATATAAAACCATATAAAAATTAATTTACTAAAATATTTGTATTTATGTCATTTTTTCCATTACATTAAATTAATTAATCCAAAGTGTCATTATCATTCATAATTGGCTCCATGGAGTTCCAAAATAGACCCAAGGATGAAAATGGTCGTCCATTACTCATCAAATAAGGTTAGGACAAGTGTTAATGTAATTTTGAATTATTACAATATTCTTTTTACCTTAAATTAACCTATTTACCTTTAACCGCGATAAATAAAAGTCCAAAGTTACTATTCACTAAAAATTATTTTCATCTTATTGAACCAAATTTTACTTACTAACAACAAACATGTATGTCGGATTTTCTAAACTCAATTCACAGAAGTGGTAAAATTTCATTTAAATGAAATAGTCAGTTTTTTTGAAACTACTACTAAGTTGTTTCACTATTCATCAAAAATTGAAGTTTTTCAGAAAAAAAAATACCAAAAATTCAGCCTACGATATATTTCAAATTCTGAATTAAAAAATGATGTTTATTTTAAAAAATTCTAAACATAGAACTTTCATTAATTAATTTAAAATTAATTCCCGTTGTTAAGACAAATAGCGTGTTTTTAAGGAACAATAACTATCAAAAGATTAACACTTGTTTATGTCGATTTTCAAAGTGAAATTAATTAAAATGACCAATATTGGATTAAATGGTAAAAATATATTCTAATTACACTTTAAAAAAATTAAAAAGATAATATAACCATATAAATAAATTAGATTAAAAAGCAGTTTTGATTTAAAATATAATATTTTTCACTATTCATTAAAAAAATGAACCTTATTGGAAAAATTCCAAAAAAATTACACAAAGTAAATTTTGATGTCCTAAATCTAAAGAAGAATTTTATTTGGTCAAATATAACATATAAAAATGACCAAAACTAGATTTAAATAGGGTTCTCCATTAAAAGGTGGTAAATCAGCCTTTTAATGTGAATTATGCTTAAAATTAGATTCATTCACATTTTAAGCCTCTAAAGTTTTATTGGATAAATGTAAATACATTTAACAAACATGTATAATCATATTATAGTTTGTTTTTTTCATTCCCACCAATACAAAGGCTAGGAGTTAACTACCATTTAAAATAATAATATTATATTATTAGTGTGCAACGTAAGATTTCAAAGAAACTCGTTGTTGCATATCGAGTATGCTATCGAACATAGAAACCCCTTTAAAGTAAAATTAATATTTAATTCACAGATATTAATAAGTATGTAAATATCTTATTCTTCATTTACCTAGGATGTTACAATGATCATTTGAAATAAACCATGTAGTTTTCTCCTCCACTGAAAATCTATTGGAAGCTCAATAGATCTGGTTTATCCTAGGCATACCACATATAGTGAGGAAGTTTCCACTTGTTGTCTCATCACTAATGGGAAGAAGAAAAGATATATAGGATCCTCACTACCTCCCAAGTGGATTCCCACTCGATGTCCAATGGGACTGCTATGGAATTAAAAATTGTAGTAAGTCACTCATACATACCTTATCACAATTATTAGATCATAAATTCATATAAATCTATTATAAACATTTAGGAATAAGAAAAAATTCTATATAAATATTGAATATATTCATACCTAAAATAGAGGTTTCAAAATTAAACCCTCAATCCTTATGGATTTTCATTCTCAATAAGTATCCCTAGAGGTCTTATCAAATAACTCAGGCTGTTATGCATGAATTTGTGAATACAAAACCCATGTCTCTTAATTAATATGTTTGTGATTCTATAGGAACTAAATAAGAGGAATTTTATTTCCTAGAAAAAATTTATCTCATTAGTCCAATATATGAATTTAATACTTCAAAATAGATGTATCATACCCTATCACAACTTACTGGAAATCAAGAACATGCATATCATTAGTTTCATAACTCTAAAGAGGAGTCTTGTGGAATAGATTATCCATAACTTGATATCTTGCATAAAATTATACCAAATATGATATATTCATGATATGTAAGATGATATTGAATTTCATAACATACTTTTAATCCAACATTTTATTCCTCCAAAAATGCATATTCCCTAACTAAAGGGAAACACGTGATATGATAGCGTTTACAATAAACAAATCCTATAGTTTTCTTCTTCAAAAAGAAAAAGACATGTTCTTATTTTGAGACATAACCACAAATTTCTAAAGAAACAATAAATTCTTTGATTTCTCTTTTACCATGTTAATATTAAAAACTAAATATTCACCTACTATATAGTAGAAACATGGTGAAAGTCATGAAACCCCCTAAAAAACCAAAAACTGGGCCATCTAAATCAAGTAGTGGAATCTCTTAATATAACATATCTTTAATGAAGAAATGCGATCATTTCAAGAACCTCCAAATTATAGAATACACATTCCAGGAATATCCTTGATTATATAGAAAATTATAATTGATTACACAATAGAATGAGGATGAAATGTTTCATTTATCATTAATTTAGTTCCCATCTATTTCAAAAATCATTTTCCAAATATTGACAAAAACTGGACAACTATGTCAATTACAATGATCAATGGAACTATGTGAAACTTCATGATCTCCCAAACCTATATCATTCATATCTCATCCATTGTGTATGTTTTATGGATCAATATGAAGTGATTCACCTTTTTTTAACCAATCCAAAATCACCCAAAGGGTAAATCTTCCTATTGGGGTCCTTGGAAACCCTTTCATGGTGACCTTTTTCACCTACGACCACTTATTTATAAGAGATTTAAGTGGACAGTGAATCCATTTAAGTATCAATTTCTCAACATTAATCCTCTTTCATATAGGAAAATGAGATAAAAATTAAGAAATATAGCATAGTATGACATTCTAAAAAGCAGATACTTGATATAATGATATATCCTAGATGACCTCGGATATACTTCCCACTATAAAGCATGATAGGATATCATAAAATCCTTTCTTAATGAATATAGAACCATCACCCTATAATGAATCATGTTCACTCAAAGTCTATCCAAATCCCAAATAGTAATTAAACCCATTCCATCCAAACTCCCAAAATTTGTGACACAGACTATATAAATCACTGGACTATTCATCCAACATTCCACTAATTTTGATGTGATTATTATGGGTGGATAATTCTTCCCTATTATTGAAAAATATGGACACTTTTCAATCTTCCAATAATTACACGATCTTCCACTCAACATCTGATGTTCACTCACTAACATCCTCCATATTATTTCATAGATAATATTCATTAACATTTTCATTCCTAATAGAATAATTCATATCAATGTAAAAAATCTTCATGTTTTCTACCTAATGGATGTAATGAGGATTAATTAACACTAGGAGAATAAATTCATTATATTGTTATAGTTAGTATAATGAAAAATTCATCCCTATTAATGTGTTGATCAAAACATTTCAATGCATTAACCACAACCTCCAAGCCAAAGAAATTATTATTTTAGTTATGATGATAGGGAAATATCTTAGGTGAACCCTATGGAACTATCATATTACACAACATCATAAAATCCCCTAGTCGAATACTAGATGAATTGTAGCACACTATATACCCAACTCTAGTATCAATAATAATTAAGAATGAATTTGATTTCAAGCCCTTATTCATCACTAATCACAAATTTTAAACATAATCATTATTTTAATACAAGACTCCCTCGATTAACAATGTAGTCATTGGTGAAGTATGGAATAATAAATTTGTTATTTAATATCCATCAGTAGTTATCCAACATGAGAAAAATAAACATCTCAAAACAAAACCCTCAAACATTCCCAATACATGACTATCTCATCCATCTCTTAATCAACATATATATTGACTTAAGAAACCTTGTTCTAAGTAATTCCGACCTCTTAAATCTAAAATTCAAAGTTTGAGTACATTATGTATATTTGATATGCTCAATTTTCCCCTATATTATGTGATGGGGTCCAAAACAATATTCCAATATCATGGAATATATTTTTATTTTATATAGTAAAAACAAATATAATGGATTCCATGTATAGTTGAGTGACCATGTTCATGGTTTTGCTGAGAAATTATGTTGAATTTTTCTATCCAAATGGCATAATAAGATACAATAATATCTTGTAACTATTTGTAAAAATGTCCTTTAGTATATTGGAATTCATATGGGTTATGTACTAAGAAAAATATAGATAACCATATCAACTACCCTATGAAGAAAAAACCTTAAGAAATACTCACAGAAGAAATATCTGGATAGGTCTACCTATATAAGGAATGAGTTGGGAGTCACTTCCAAATCCACATAAAAAATCATACTAGCCACCTTTATAGAAAATATATCTCTCTGATGAGGATATAATCCCACAATGTCTACCTCAAATGTCCCATTAATTAGTCAATATTATCTTCTCCCATTTAGGTGATGTGAGCATTGTTCATTTCTGGAAAAAAAATTAACCTATTCATTGTTCTTGGGAAAAACTTCCATGATGAATATCATGTTGAAACTTATCATCACTAGAATTGTGAAGCTACAAAAATGATCTACATAAGAAACCACCATCAGTTATTTTGGAAAAATATAAAGATGATATAATTTCTTGAATATTTGTGTATTAATATGAAATATCTCATAAGTGAATTTAAAAAAAATGTGAAACTATGTAACCACATGAACAGATATGGAGGAATTCAATTCTTTGATATCAAATAATTAAATAATTATAGAATAAGAAATCATTAACATGGATAAAACTATGGAATTTCCCTCTTCACAACATGATAATTAAAGATCTAACATGTAATCCCAACTATCCACTACTCCATGAATACCTATAGGCTCATGATTCACTTGATTCGCTAACCCTTGTCAGGTTTACAACAATTAATGAGGTCCTCTGTGAGACATTACTATGGGAATCCTAAATCCTTGTGAAAAAATCACTTTAGATTACCAAACAAGTTACATTGGTTAAAAGACTTCAGATAAACAATATAATCTATAAGGAATTCTCCCTTCCATGGTTATAACACCTATAAGAGTCATTTTTAATTGAGGATGATTAAAAAACTCTACTCTATCATTACATTCATCCAATAACTAAGAATTAATCCAATTAATTTCTTTACTTATTCCTGTATTAAGAACCTAGAACAATGTCGTATTAAGTACCTTTCGGCCCTGTTATCTTGATGAAGTCCTTCGTCATTATCTTCATTAAAGAAATTTTTGATTTTAAATGGATTTTAATGCACTATTTCTAAGTTCACTAGATCAATGTGCATAACCTGGTGTCATAACTATAAGAGAAGAAACATTTCGAGCGTTTTTTAATTATATGGATTATTCCTCTCTAGAATATGAGAAAACTAAATTTTCTTGATAAGCATGCTGAATTAGAGGAAACTAAAATCATCTATCATTTGAATTCTAATAAAACTAATAAATGGACCCACTAATATTAATTGGGAATGAGATTATCAATTATGAGATTATTGAGTGTTCCCAAGTTATCCCATTAGTTATACAACCATGCAACATGATGTACCACTACTATATTGTTATGCCTTAAAGCATAAAGGTTATAAAAATACTACTAATCCTATAGGACATTTACCATTTAGAAAATAATCTCAATGACCCATATCTATTCCTCCATATCCTGGTGGGATCTAGTTCCCTAAATTTATGTGAGGAAAAATAGCATGATGTTATAAGTGTAATTAACTATTATTATCCCGCCCAAGTGGGTTCCTCCTCCCTAAATATGTACTAGTTGAAGGACTAATGGTTGTATATATTGTACATAATGACCTAATGGATAATATAATGGATCTTATTCAGTTTCATCATCTATAATAACATGTTGTGAAACTATCATCATGAGATGTCTACATGGTGAAATTTATATAATTTAAATAAAAACCCTAGATAGAACCAAAACCCTAAAAAGAAGACTATTTAAAGAATATTGGTATAAAAAATGGTATATATAAATGTTGAACTTAATAAAGAACACCCAAGAACAATTAATAGCACACTATGTACTATCCAAAATGTAATCTAAGCTTCAAGTACTATAAATTAGTAACACCCACATATTTACAAACAATAATTGAATAAATAAATCTTAAATAAAGTAATATAATATTTAATTCACCAAAGAACATATCAAAATTTCAATACGTATTTAATAATTTATTCTATATCAAATATAATAAATAGTTATATATAATATGATCCTAAATTTCTATCATAATCCAAGAATACACATAAAATCCCATAAATCAATATTAAATCATTATTTTGAACAAAAAAATTGAATTTCATCAAGAGATTTATAAAAAAATGAATAAAATCCCATTTTGTGGAAACTTCAGGGTCCATTATAAATTTATATATGGGCACTTTCATGGTTCCCCTACCCAAGTCCTAACCATCATAATTTTTGTATACCTTCTCTAACACAATGATAATAGAATAAACAACTTCACGAACATGGTCTTATAATTTAATTTTGTAACACCCATACCTGAATTGTTTAACCTCCAAATATGTATGTTGTTTCCAACTATAAGTGATGTATTGTAGAGAATAATGGAGAAACTATTCACTTTTTACTAGTTAAATATCAAAATATATTAAGAAGAAATAATAAAATGATTAATAAATAATCAGTAACCATCACTATAATAGAATGTAAAAATAGTAAAGAAATGCTCATCTGTTTCAATATGGAATGTATGATACATAAACTATAATTTATTAGAAATTTCATGTATATTTTTCTTTTTTAAAATTATATGGGATTCGTTCAAGGCCAGATGATAATACATCACGTGATTTCGAGGCCTAGTGATCCTGAAATAGGGGTTTGAAAATTTTTTAAGTTATTTAAAATAACACGCTTGTGCGGTTTTAGAAACATCTAAATGGGTGCTCAGATAAAAACTTTGAAGGAATTTTTGTGTCTGGAACGACGATATTTCCTAATAAATGATATAACCTCGATCGGCGTGGGTCGAAGTAAAAAATTAGTTTTATAGTTTTTTAATAAAAAAAATAATATAATAAAATAAACATAACAAGTTTATTTTATTCAAATTTCGTTTCCCCACGGTGCAGCATCAAGCCAACTATTTCATTTAATAAATGAAACAGTGTGACATCACTAAAATAGAAGCATAATAGTAACATTGTTTCATTTAATAAATGAAACAGCATAAAAAATCGGTGACTTGACATAACAGAAATGCTAAAATGCATTCATCACTTAATAACATAACACAGACATAGGATCATTACGATGATTTGAAAAATCACTGGGAGGATTTTTAGTATCTATGCTCTCGAATGACGAAAACGATGAACATTTTTTTCCTCCCATCCTCTTCAAAGGGTATCCATTGATAATGATGGGTTGTGGATCAAGGAGTGATGAACAATGGTGTGCGACTCTTTTTTCCTTCGATGTAACAATCCTTTTCCAAGTAAGAGGTTCTTTTCTATGTGAATCCTTTGTTTCCCCATTCTTTGATTTCAGCGATGAATGTGGGTCAACCCGCGAACAGGTTGACCTGTGGATTGATCACATTTGCGGGATGGTTTTGATTTCGGGGTTTTGAATCAGGATTATTCATGTTCTATGTGATCCATGCTAGATTTTCTAGTCTCCATTCCCCTTATTTACAACTCTAACAATAGCATTTTCAAGCCGACATGAAAAAAGGAATGGAACTTTCTTTGGGTGTTCTTTGTGATCTATCTCCCTCGTGTGTTCTTTGCGGACGGACCCCCGTGGTCACGTCAGATTGTTGAAGGGAGGTTTTGAACGTGGCCAGACCCCTAGATTGACAACATTACAACTTGATACACATGGTTTTGAAGGCAGAAACCTGAGGATTAGAGAAGACCATTCGGATCAAAGAACGGACCACCAGAGCATGTACAGTGGCCCGTAGAAGAAAATGCCAGCTCGCTGGTGCCAGTGGCAGTATGCAGAGGTGGCCACGTGCGGGAGACGGTGTATTCCGGAAGTGAACCATATTAGAAGAGGTCACAGCTAGCAGGATGCAGTAGTGCATAACCACAATGCCAGTGGGGCACCACGTTAGGTCAAAAGACCCATGGCCAAGTCGTGGGATAGTGACAGCACGTTTTCTGCATGACCGCGTGCGGGGGAGGTGGCCAGCCACGTGACCTGGAGGGGATGTAGTCGTCACCGCATCCAGTGGAGAAAAAACTGGCCTGTAGAGGTAGGCAGGTCTGGAGAAAGATGGGTGGCCCAGTGGGTAGGACTTGACCGGTCCAGTGCGCCGGACTCGCGGCCAAACGGGCCGGACCCTCGGCCCAGCGAGCCAGACCCACAGCCCAATGGGCCGGACCTGGCCCTGCCGGTTTGGGTGGGCCCAGTGGGAGGGATCAGATCTGGGTTGGCATCCACAAACCAAGGTCAGGTCGATGTACTCCAGGCTAGGTTGGGTGTGGTCGGTCTGACCGAGTCGAATCAGACTCGGACCCCACCAACCCCTTTTTACTAAAATGAGCATAACTTCTAAACCGTATGTCCAATTGAGGAGATGTCTATGGAATTATGACCCTTAAAATGAGTTAGTCCTTTTGGTATACACTAAGTGTACTTATGTGGGAGTTGATATATGACTGATGGCTCGAAGAGTAGACTCTCCAGGAATCAAGCGTGCTATGAGCGGTACTAAGTGATCTGGTTGGACCAAAAGATGAGTTGGACTAGGTGATCTAGTTGACCCAAGAGATGAGATGTTCTAAGTGATTTGTTTGTCCCAAGATATGATGGGATCTAAGTGATTTTATTGGACCAAGAGATAATCTGGTCTAATCTGGATGCCTTAAGCACTCATCATGGATGATTGCTTCAGCAACATAAGGTGTTAAGCGTTACAACTATTAGACTTGATTTACTTTCTCTAGATTATACCTACGTGAGATAAATATACTTGTGTGTACACTCCTTTGTGGTATTACCTTGTTTTTTTGGGTCTATACTGAGTATTGTGTTACTCACCCCTACACAGGCTCTTCCCCCACATGTTGTGTCTTGTATAGATGATCGACTCTTTGATAGGGACCCTGGTGGTCCAGCACCAAGTGGTTCCCAGTGAGATCTGACAGACGAGGCACAATTCTACAACTTCAATCAGTAGCCCCATCACCTACCCTTCAGGTAGGGTTCATCGCATACAGACTCCAGTATTTGTACTTTTCTTTTTTTTTGGGCTTGTATTCTGGCCCCTTTACTTCCAGTTTTGTACTTTTACTCTCAGTGGTTGAATTAGTGGCATGATTTTTTACTTTTCATAATTTTGGGTTTGGATGCGGCCATTTTAATTCATACAGGTGCTCAGTAAAATGCCTCCCACTTATGGGATAATTCCTTCGGTGCTAGTCGACAGCCCCTGACCATCAGGAGGTGGGCTTGGGGTAGTCACAGCACGGGCCCCGAGCGATGGTTAGTGACAAAGTGGTATCAAAGTTTATCAGTTCTACCTTAAATATCGGGTTCTGTGGTTTTGTTTTGGGACAATAGTGTTAAATGTTTTGAGTTTGAATTTCAGGCTCGGGGAGTCTAGTGTTGGTGCAGCACCTGAAATACCCAAACACCGGAACCCTAAATCCTGATTTTTGACTCAGTACATGAAAAAATGGTTGTGTGCATCATATAGGAATTCAGAGTGTTCTCATGTCCTTCTTGAGTCAGAGTCATCTCACCAGGTATAGTCTATTGATTGTGGTTCATCTTGGTCTATTTCAGGATTCCACCATGTAGACAGCCATCCAAGATTCTAGTGTGTGACCGTGAGGATGGTATTCCTAATGATGAGGGTTTAGTACAGGGACCAGCACTAGATATGGCCCCATCAGGAGGTGCACTAGGGTTTCCACCACCTATTGATCAGTTGTTTCTACCGGCAATACTAGTAGAGGAATCATGCATGATCAGTTCCCTACATGAGTTCCAAAGACAGAGACCTCCAAGGTTCAGGGGTGAGACTGACCCCCAGGTAGTTGAGTATTGGCTCGAGGTGGTTTCGCAAGTCTTCCATCTAATGAGGACGCCTCTCGACCAGATGGATATCTTAGTCACGAGCCTTCTTCAGGGCTCAGCAGGGAGATAGTGGAGCTTGACAATCCATACATACAATGAGGTGACCCTCACCTAGACTGACTTTGAGAACCTCTTTAGGTAGGATTTCTTTCCAATGACATTGTGCTCAATATGCAAATTGGGTCTACTTCACCTACAGTAGGGTATCATAATAGTGGCAGAGTACTCAGTGGCATTCTCCAAGAAATCTTGCTACTCTACAGACATGGTATGAGACATGTTCTTCTAAGATCGATATTTTGATCATGGACTACGGTGAGAGATAAGGGCATCTATATTATCTCTTAGCATCCCTACTCAGGTCGGAGTTCTAGAGAGATCCCTAATTGTAGAGATATTCCTAGAAGAGCAGGTGATAGTATCAAAAGATGTCAGTAGACAACTGGCGGCAGAGTCTTCAATAGTGGGTAGCAGGCAGCTGACACAGAGACCCAAACGGGTCAAGCCTTTCAGGGGATGACCCCAGGAGACAAGGTCTGTAGTACGGGACCCTCGGGGCAGTGGAAGTCAGCAGAGGAGTAGGGTGTCCTACTCGTGTGACGGATAGGGACACATGGCTTGAGGTTCGTGCCCAACTTTTCTAGTGTAGCAGCACCCTTATCATCTTTGACATGGAAGGTAAACCCATTTACATGGATGGAAAACTACTATCAGAGCTTCTAGGAGTTGAGGTGGAGGCTAATGAGTGCCCATGTCTTGAGGCTACTAGAGGATTGCATTGGTTATTTAGTGTTCTGTGACGCAATACGAACTGAACTGGATTATTTCCGTATGTAGGGGAAAGCGATGATTGCCTACAGTTCGCAATAATTGAGTTATCCTGAGTAGAAATACATGACCCATTATCTTGAGTTAGTGGTAGTAGTCTTCACTTTTATGATGTGGTGACACTACTTGATAGGTTAGTGGTTTACAATTTACTCCGAACAAAAAAAATATCAGATATATCTTCTCCCATAAGGTTTTGAACTTGAAGAAGTGGTGGTGGCTAGAGTTCCTCCAGGACTATTACTTCAAGATAGTTTATAATACTAGGAAGGGGAACACGGTGTCAGATGTGCTCAGTAGGAGAACTAGGTTCCAATTGCTCTGTGAGGCATTGAATTAGTAAGTCGTGATGTATATATCCTTCGTGGATGGTGATAGAGCATCCTACATTTAGTTGATCATTTTAACTCCCTCACTCTTACCACGGGTTAGAAAGGCACAGCTTGGGGATGTCGAATGCGAGACCAGACATACTCAGTTATCTATAGAGAAAGCCCTGATGGATATTCAACAGGTGGGGATAACATCATCATTTTTAGAGAGTGCATCCTTGTACCTGTGGAATTATGAGAGGATATTATGAGGGAGTTCCATACCTCCCCCTTAGTGGTGCTTCCAGGAGTGGAGAAGATGTATTCAGGACTCTGATGTTAGTACTTGTGGTCGGGGATAAATAAGTGGTAGTAGAGTTTGTTTCTTGGTGCCTCACTTGTTAGCAAGTGAAAGTAGAGCATCAGGTTTCAACAAGCTTAGCTCATCCACTTAAGGTGCCACAGTGGAAGTGGGATGGTATCTCGATGGACTTCATGATTGGTTCACCACACACGTATAGGGGGCATGATACCATCTGGTTGATCATGGACAGACTCACCAAGTCGTCCCACTTCCTACCCATCTAGGAGCAAGGTTCAGTATAGAGCTTGGGATACCTCTATGTGCAAGAGATAGTTTGACTCTACGGAGTCTCGTCGTTGATAGTATCAGATCGGGACACATGATTTACATCCCGGTTGTGTAAGGGATTGTAGGAAGCATTTGGTACTTAGTTACATTTGAGCATAGCTTTTCATGCCTACATGGATAGTCAGACATAGAGGATTGTCTTGATTTTAGAGGACATGTTTTGTACTTGTTTCTTGGAATTTGGACATAGTTGGGAGGATCATCTACCACTGGTGTAGTTTGCGTACAACAGCAGATACCACTCCACCATTGGTATGGTGATGTTCGTGGCACTATATGGGTGACCATGAAGATCATCCTTTTGTTGGACAGGCTCAAGGGAGTCCACACTAATGGGTCCACGGTTAATACAGGATACCATCGAAAAGGTGCAGATCATCTAGGAGCAGATGAGGACTGCAAAGAGCAGGTAGAAATATTGTGTTGATAGGAGATGGAGGACCTTGGAGTTCGAGGAGGGAGACCATGTGTTCCTTTGGGTCTTACCTCGATAGGGATTTTGGAGATTTGGAAGGGGAGGAAATTTGTCTCTGAGATTCATCATCCCTTTCTAGATTCTAAGAAGATTTGGTGAGGTGGCGTACCACCTAGCTCATCCCCCTCAGATGCATCGGGTGCATAATGTATTTCATGTGTAACATCCCAGGTAAATGAAAAATAAATAATTTTCATATTTATTAATATTTACGAATTAAATATTAATTTTACTTTAAAGGGGTTTCTATGTTCGATTGCGTACTCGATACGCAACGAAGAGTTTCTTTGAAATCTTACGTTGCACACTAGTAATAAAATAATATTATTTTAAATGGTAGTTAACACATAGTCGTTGTATTGGCGGGAATGGATAGAAATAACTAAAATATGATTATATATGTTTTTAAAATGTTTTTACTTTTATCTAATAAAAGATAAAGGCTTAAAATACAGAATGAATTCAATTTTAGGCTTATATGCCCTAGTTTTTACTAAAGGTTCACTTATCGCCTTTTAATGGAGAACCGTAATTAAATATAGTTTTGTTCACTCTTATACATTATATTGGACCAAATATAGCTCTTTTTTAGAATCGGGACATAAAAATTTACTTTGTGTAAACTTTTGGTATTTTTCTGATAAAGTTCATTTTTTAATGAATAGTGTAAAATGTTGTATTTTAATTCAAAACCTCTTTTTAATATAATTTATTTATATGATTATGTTATCTTTTGAATTGGTTTTAAGGTGAAATTAGAATATATTTTTACCATTCAATCCAATGGTGGTCATTGGAATCAATTTCACTTTGAAATTGGACTTAAACTAGTGTCAATCTTTTGATACTTATTGTTTCATAAAAACACGCTATTTGCTCTGACAGCGGGAATTTAATTATTAAATTAATTAATGAAACTTATATGTTTTGAATTTTGTAAAATGGACTTCATTTTTGAATTCGGAATATCAAATATAGCTTAGGGTGAAGTTTTGGTATTTTTCTGAAAAACTTCAATTTTTGATGAATAGTGAAACCACTAAGTGGTACTTATAAAACTGATTTTTCATTTAAATGAAATTTTACCACCTCTGTGTTTTAAATTTCAAAAATCCAAAATACATGGTTGTCATTAAAAAGTAAAATGTGGTTCAATGATATTAAAATAATTTTTTGGTGAATAGTAACTTATTAAGTTTTTAATCGCGATTAGAGGTAATTAGTGCAATTTAAGGCAAAAATGATAATATAATAAAATGAAAATACCTATACACATGTCCTACCCTTATTGTATGTGTAATGGAAGACCAAGACAAGCCATGGGTCAACTTGGGGACCCCATGGAGCCACTTTGGTTGGGAAATGACATAAATAACTTTTTATTTAATGTTAAAGTAAAAAATGACACAAACATGAAATGTTTTACTAAAACAATTTTTACATGGGGTTATACAAGTCATATTTTTTACTATAAATAGTCACTGGAAATATAAAAAGATTTACTACATCATAGTATTTTTTTTATAATTTTTAGACATTAAATAAATTAAATTATTTATGACATCATTATGATGCAGCGATGACCTCATTATTTAACGATTTAAATAAAATTGAAAGATAATGTAATATCTAAGACCTAAACTTGTCCAAAGACGATTGGATGAGTGGATTTCGAACCCTTATCACCTTATACTCAAATTATATCAATGTGGGACCTCTTAAATCCGAATATCATTTTAAAATAAAGTGACTTTTCCTTACTTTCCAAGAGTGCCCCTCCTCTCCTCTTATAAAAGGCCCCCACCTCTACCACCTTACCCACACTCCCAAAGCCTTTGGCTCGGCCAACCTCTGCCCATTTTGTCTCTCCAATTCCCTCTCTTACTCCTTTAAGCCTCACTTTGGGCATAAGTCTTCCCAACGAAGCCTTTGAGCTCAAACCAATGGGAGTTACCTGATTTTAAGGTAATGTCTTCTTTTGAGTCCTTTTGTTTTATTTTGCTTCTCCAACCCCCTAAACTCTTTTTATTCTTTTCTTTTGTAACAACTCCAGTATCCTCAATATACTATGATTTTGTTATAAGAAGGATTCTATCTACACTTACACACACCTACATCTAATTGTTAAAGAACATACAGTTTCCGTGGATGGCGAATTTCTGCCTCCCGAAACGATGATTGTTCAACATTCTTTTAACACCTTCAAAGGTGGCCATTAAGATGACACTATATTTATATATGATATATAATATTTTTATGTTTTCCTTAATCTTCTGTATTTTTCATTTTGGGCATACCTTTATGGTTTCCATTATGGGTAAACGCGATATCTTCATTTAAGGAAGTGCGGACTACCGCCCCCTCAAAGTGATTTGATTCGTTAATGCCATATGTGGGACGTATAAAGGATGGATTTAAAGTTAATATATATGATGTTATACTGGAATTATAATATACCTCTATATAATTATTATTTATTTCCATTAAAGTATGAGATAGAACTGAAAGTAGCGTTCATGCGTACGTACGGATTACCGTCTCCATGAACGGTGCATTTCATTTCTTATCCCCAAATGTAATGTACTATTACAAGTACATGTATATAATGGATATATATGATTAATGATACATCTAAATGATGAATATAATTCTGTAATTAAAATATACATACCTCTCATTTAGTTTTAATTCCATTAATATGACAAAGAAATGAAAGTAGCGTTCATGCGTACGTACGGCTTACCGTCTCCATGAACGGTGCATTTCAATTCTTACCTCTAAATGATTATGTAATATTATAAATACATGTATATGCTGCATATATATGATATATATGCTATCCAAATCAGGAATTTCATTCTGGATATACAGAACCTTTGACCACACGAACAACATGTAATTGTAAGAAGTCCACTTTCGACTTAAGAACCAAATATCGACAAAACAAACATTATTAACTTAAATGGTTACATAATGTTTATAACATGGAGATAAGTGATATAAAAGGAATAATGAACTTGAAAAAGGTTCTTAAGCAAATATAAATTAACTTAATTTTATTATTCAGGACGTTAAAGAACGATCGAGTCAAGTCGGACCCGAGGTAAGGGACTTCGTCTCAATCTCCTTTCATTGAGGCATATTTCATTTTATACACAACTTTCTTTTATACGGTGTATAAAACCCTTTGACTTTTACTTTCATACAAAAGGAATCTTTTTCTACGAAGCGTTTTACTAAATGAAAAAAAAGTAATGTTTCTTTTAACGTACGTGGTGACAATGACCTTTTCTGCCGCCGCGAGTATTATTTGGTCTTTGGCTTCCTGAACAAGATGTAATGTTTTTTTTAAAATGAAATAAATACCATATACTCTTTTATGTATTTTGGTATTGAAAATGGATTTTATAATGGATTTTTTTATGTCAATATATTTTAGTGATATATTGTGATCAAAGTGTGGAAATGTTTTCTTTCCTCTATGTTTGATTTATGTCTTATGATTTTATAATGGTACTTGGTCATTTGACGGGTGGTTACGTGATGAACCATATAAAGGGTGGTGCAGTGAATACCAGGACGGGTGGTTACGTTATAACCTCTAATGCATTGGGTATGGAATTCGGTCATATGGCTATTCCATTAAGTATGTATGGAAGTTGGCCGAATGGCTATTCTATTAAGTGATATGTGTGGAAGTTGACCTTATGGTTATTCCACTTAAGTATGTTTATGTCCCAAGTTACCTTTATATGTTATGTGATCTTTATATGGGTTTTATGGTAATATTTTGGTTACAGAAGGGTAAGTAATGAACTTTTATTCAGTGAAGAGTTTTTTACTACTTCGAAAAGGTGAAAAGTATTACTTTGTTAAAGTATACATGGTTTACTTGTTGTTTTGAAAAACTAACAGTTTTCATTCTTTGTGTATCCCTTACTAAGCTTTTTATGCTCATCCCAAGCTTTTGAAATGTTTTTCACAGGAATTAACATGGAATAGGGTCAAGGATGGGATCAAGGGAAAGTCATGCTATCTAAAACATAGAACTAGACATGTTTCTTTTTAATAGTTTTTATTTTATGGAAACTTAGTAGAAGTTTCTACATTGTAATCTTTTGAAATGTAATAGTGATGTCCTAATTCTCTAAAACTCTAAACCTGAAAAGATCCTCAATGTGAATTATTCATTTAATTCAATATTAAGTAAGGTTTAAGGTTGGAGCCTTATAGTTGGTATCAGAGGTCGATTTAGACAACTTTAGAAGTTAGAAAAGTGTTAAATTATAAGTTAATTTATGGTATGATTGAAATGATATGGAATTTAAAGATTAACATGTTGCTTCTCCTAAGATATTTCTGTGTTAATAATGGTTTTTCATAGAGGAAACAGAACAGCTTTTCTGGGAAGGCATACAGAGGGAAATGACCTTTTAAATCAGTATCTTGAGATGGTCAGAATCAGAACTAAATAGTTTGTTGCAGTGATGGCTCAGTTGACTCAGGTGAAAAATGTTGGTTGTTTTTATTGATGATATTTTGGTGTTTTCTAGAAGTAAAGAGGAGCATGAAAGACATTTAGGGGTTATTTTTCAAACCTTGAAAGAAAAGAAATTGTATGGGAAATTCAGAAAGTGTGAGTTTTGGTTGCAACAAATTTCGTTCCTTGGACACATTATTTCTAAAGATGGGATAACTATTGATCTAGCAAAAAAAAGGTTGTTAAAGAATGGCTAAGACCCACAAATGTTACTGAGATTCGTAGCATCCTTGGTTTGGCATGCTATTACCGAAGGTTTGTTAGAAATTTTTCATGGTTATCTAGTCCAATGATGAAGCTAACTTGGAAGGGTGTTAAGTTTATCTGGACAAAAGAATGTGATGATTGTTTTCAGGAGTTGAAAAGAAGATTGGTGAATGCTCCAGTTTTGGCACTTCCTTCCAGGAATGGTGAGTTTGTTATATACAGTGATGCTTCGTTGAAGGGACTTGGTTGTGTCCTTATGCAGAATGATCAGGTAATTTCATATGTTTCACGTCAGTTGAAAACTCGTGAGGTAAATTACCCTACACATGATTTGGAATTAGCTGCTGTTGTTTTTTCTTTAAAAATTTGGAGGCATCATTTGTATGGATTAATGTGTGAAATATATACTGATCACAAAATTTTAAAGTATATATTCACTCAGAAAGAATTGAACATGAGACAGAGGAGATGGCTGGAATTAATCAAGGATTATGATTGTACAATTCACTACCATCTAGGAAAAGAAAATAAAGTGGCTGATGCTTTGAGTCGAAAAAGTAATGATTCATTAACCATGCTACGTTTGGAACGAGATCCTTTGGTTTTTGATTTGATGAACTTTGGCATAGAAGTTGTTGGTGCGGGAAGTTCTTCTGTTTTGTTTCAGGTATCAGTGAGATCATCCCTATCAGACAGAATTAAGCAATCATAGAGGGAAGATAGTGAGTTGCAGAAAAAGGTAGAGCTGGTTCAGAAGGGTAAGTTGCCTGAATTCAACATTGATAATGATTGTGTTTTGAGGTTTGGGAAGAGATTATGTGTGCCTTGTGATTCACAGTTGAAGAATGAGTTGTTATGAGAGGCTCATAGTTCCCCATTTTCAGTTCATCCTGGCAGTACTAAGATGTACAGAGATCTGCGGGAGTATTACTGGTGGGATGGAATGAAAAGAGATATTGCTGATTTTACTGTGAAGTGTTTGACTTGTCAGTAGGTTAAAGCAGAGCGGCAGTTACTGAAAGGGATGCTTCAGCCTCTACCAGTTATAGAGTGGAAATGGGAGAATATATCCATGTACTTTTTTGTGGGATTACCGAAGACATCTCGAGGTAATAATGCAATCTGGGTTATTGTTGATCTCTTGACTAAATCTGCTCATTTCCTTGCTATACGAGATACTTTTTCCCTAGATCAACTTTCCCATTTGTATCTTAAATAGATAGTCAGGTTACATGGAGTTCCCCTCTCCATTGTATCTGGCCGTGATCCAAGGTTCACTTCTAACTTTTGGAAAGGCCTTCAGAATTCATTGGGTACTGAATTAAATTTTAGTACAGATTTTCATTCGCAATCAGATGGGCATTCAAAACGAACAATTTAGACCTTGGAGGATATGCTACGAGCTAGTTCGATGGATTATCAGGGATGTTGGGACCAACATCTTTCTTTGGTTGAGTTTTCTTATAATAACAGTTTTCATTCCAGTATACAGATGGCACCATTTGAGGCATTATATGGGAAGCAGTGTCGAACTCCAGCATTTTGGGATGAAGTAGGTGAAAGGAAGCTGATGGGACCAGAATTGGTAGAAGAGATGGCAGAAAAAGTTCAGTTGATTCAGGAACACATGAGAACAACTCAGAGCAGACAGAAGAGTTATGCGGATAACCGGAGGAAGGATCTATCTTTCGAGGTAGGTGATCATGTTTTTTCTCAAAGTTTCACCATGGAAAAGTGTGATGCGATTTGGTAAGAAAGGAATGCTGAGTCCAAGGTTCATTGGACTATATGAAATTCTGGAGAAAGTTGGATCAGTTTCTTATCGAGTGGTTTTACCTCCGAGTTTATCTCAGGTACACAATGTTTTTCATGTTTCGATGTTGAGAAAGTATATTCCAGATCCATCTCATGTTTTGAGCCCAGAGGTGGTTCAGTTGGAATAGAATCTCTCTTATAAAGAACAACCAGTCCAGATTCTTGACCGAAGAGAGCAAGTGTTGCGAAATAAGGTAATTCACCAGGTAAAGGTTTTGTGTAAAAAACATATGGTTGAAGAGGCAACGTGGTAATTTGAAAATGCTATGAGGGATAAATACCCCCACTTATTTTGATAAGTGAATAAAATTGTGAGGACGTAATTCCCAAAAGGGGGAAGGATGTAAAATCCCAGGTAAATGAAGAATAAATAATTTTCATATTTATTAATATTTACTAATTAAATATTAATTTTACTTTAAAGAGGTTGCTATGTTCGATTTTGTACTCGATACGCAACAAAGAGTTTCTTTGAAATCTTACGTTGCACACTAGTAATAAAATAATATTATTTTAAATGGTAGTTAACACATAGTCGTTGTATTGGAAGGAATGGATAGAAATAACTAAAATATGATTATATATGTTTTTTAAATGTTTTTACTTTTATCTAATAAAAGATAAAGGCTTAAAATACGGAAAGAATTCAATTTTAGGCGTATATGCCCCAGTTTTCACTAAAGGTTCACTTATCGCCTTTTAATTGAGAACTGTAATTAAATATAGTTTTTTTCACTCTTATACATTCTATTGGACCAAATATAACTCTTCTTTAGAATCGGGATATCAAAATTTACATTGTGTAAACTTTTGGTATTTTTCCGATAAAGTTCATTTTTTAATGAATAGTGTAAAATGTTGTATTTTAATTCAAAACCTCTTTTTAATCTAATTTATTTATATGATTAGATTATCTTTTGAATTGGTTTTAAAGTGAAATTAGAATATATTTTTACCATTTAATCCAATGGTGGTCATTGGAATCAATTTCACTGTGAAATTGGACTTAAACTAGTGTCAATCTTTTGATACTTATTATTTCATAAAAACACGCTATTTGCTCTGACAGCGGGAATTAATTATTAAATTAATTAATGAAACTTATATGTTTTGAATTTTGTAAAATGGACTTCATTTTTTAATTCTGAATATCAAATATATCTTAGGGTGAAGTTTTGCTATTTTTCTGAAAAACTTCAATTTTTGATGAATAGTGAAACCACTAAGTGGTACTTAAAAAACCGATTTTTCGTTTAAATGAAATTTTACCACCTCTGTGTTTTGAATTTCAAAAAATCTGACATATATGGTTGTCATTAAGAAGTAAAATGTGGTTCAATGAGATTAAAATAATTTTTTGGTCAATAGTAACTTATTAAGTTTTTAATCGCGATTAGAGGTAATTAGTGCAATTTAAGGAAAAAATGATATTATAATAAAATGAAAATACCTAGACACATGTCCTAACCTTATTGGATGTTTAATGGCCTACCAAGACAAGCCATGGGTCAACTTGGGGACCCCATGTAGCCACTTTGGTTGGGAAATGACATAAATAACTTTTTATTTAATGTTAAAGTAAAAAATGACACAAACATGAAATGTTTTACGAAAACAGTTTTTAAATGGGGTTATACAAGTCACATTTTTGACTATAAATAGTAATTGGAAATATAAAAAGATTTCCTACATCATAGTATTTTTTTATAATTTTTAGACATTAAATAAATTAAATTATTTATGACATCATGATGATGCAGCGATGACCTCGTTATTTAACGATTTAAATAAAATGGAAAGATAATGTAATATCTAAGACCTACACATGTCCAAAACCGATTGGATGAGTGTATTTAGAACCCTTATAACCTTATCCTCTAAGTATATCAATGTGGTACCTCTTAAATCCGAATATCATTTTAAAATAAAGTGACTTTTCCTTACTTTCCAAGAGTGCCCCTCCTCTCCTCGTATAAAAGGCCCCCACCTCTACCACCTTACCCACACTCCCAAAGCCTTTGGCTCGGCCAAACTCTGCCCATTTTGTCTCTCCACTTCCCTCTCTTACTCCTTTAAGACTCACTTTTGGCAGAAGTCTTCCCAAGGAAGCCTTTGAGCTCAAACCAAAGAAAGTTACCCGATTTTAAGGTAATGTCTTCTTTTGAGTCCTTTTGTTTTATTTTGCTTCTCCAACCCCCTAAACTCTTTTTATTCTTTTCTTTTGTAACAACTCCAGTATCCTAATTATACTAGGATTTTTTTATAAGAATTATTAGAGCTAAACTTACACACACCTACATTTAATGGTTAAAGAACATACAGTTTCTGTGGATGGCGAATTTCTGCCTCCCGAAACGATGATTGTTCAACATTCTTTTAACACCTTAAAAGGTGGCCATTAAGATGACACTATATTTATATATGATATATAATATGTTTATGTTTTCCTTAAGCTTCTGTATTTTTCATTTTTGGAATACCTTTATGGTTTCCATTATGGGTAAACGTGATATCTTCATTTAAGGAAGTGCGGACTACCGCCCCCTCAAAGTGATTTGATTCGTTAATGCCATATGTGGGACGTATAAAGGATGGATTTAAAGTTATTATATATTATGTTATACTGGAATTATAATATACCTCTATATAATTATTATTTCTTTCCATTAAATAATGAGATAGAAATGAAAGTAGCGTTCATGCGTACGTACGGCTTACCGTCTCCATGAACGGTGCATTTCATTTCTTATCCCCAAATGTAATGTACTATTAAAAGTACATGTATATAATGGATATATATGATGAATGATACATCTAAATGATGAATATAATTCTGTAATTAAAATATAAATACCTCTCATTTAGTTTTAATTCCATTAATATGACAAAGAAATGAAAGTAGTGTTCATGCGTACGTACGGCTTACCGTGTCCATGAACGGTGCATTTCATTTATTACCTCTAAATGATTATGTAATATTATAAATACATGTATATGCTAGATATATATGATATATATGCTATCCAAATCTGGAATTTCATTATGGATATAAAGAACCTTTGACCACACGAACAACATGTAATTGTAAGAAATCCACTTTCGACTTAAGAACAAAATATCGACAAAACAAACATTATTAACTTAAATGGTTACATAATGTTTATAACATAGAAATAAGTGATATAAAAGGAATAATGAACTTGAAAAAGGTTCTTAAGCAAATAGAAATTAACTCAAGTTTATTATTCAGGACGTTAAAGAACGATCGAGTCAAGTCGGACACGAGGTAAGGGACTTCGTCTCAATATCCTTTCATTGAGGCATATTTAGTTTTATACACAACTTTCTTTTATACGGTGTATAAACTCCTTTGAATTTTAATTTCATACAAAAGGAATCTTTTTCTACGAAGCGTTTTACTAAACGACAAAAAGGAATGTTTCTTTTAACGTACGCGGTGACAACGACCTTTTCCGCCGCCGTGAGTATTATTTGGTCTTTGGCTTCCTGAAAAAGCCGTAATGTTTTTTTAAAATGAAATAAATACCATATACTCTTTTATGTATTTTGGTATTGAAAATGGTTTTTATAATGGATTTGTTATGTCAATATATTTGAGTGATATATTGTGATCAAAGTGTGGAAATGTTTTCTTTCCTTTATGTTTGCTTTATGTCTTATGATTTTATAATGGTACTTGGACATTTGACGGGTGGTTACATGATGAACCATATGACGGGTGGTGACGTGAATACTAGGATGGGTGGTTACGTTATAACCTCCAATTCTTTGGGTATGGAAGTCGGTCGTATGGCTATTCCATTAAGTATGTATGGAAGTTGGCCGAATGGCTATTCCATTAAGTGATATGTGTGGAAGTTGACCTTATGGTTATTCCACGTAAGTATGTTTATGTCCCAAGTTACCTTTATATGTTATGTGATCTTTATATGGGTTTTATGGTAATCTTTTGGTTATATAAGGGTAAGTAATGAACTTTTATTCAGTTAATAGGTTTTTACTACTTCAAAAAGGTGAAAAGTATTACTTTGTTAAAGTATACATGGTTTACTTGTTGTTTTGAAAAACTAACAGTTTTCATTCTTTGTGTATCCCTTTCTGAGATTTTTATGCTCATCCCATGTTTTTTAAATGTTTTTCACAGGACTTAATGTGGAATAGGGTCAAGGATGAGATCAAGGGAAAGTCATGCTACCTAAAACATGGAACTAGACATGTTTCTTTTTAAGAGTTTTTATTTTATGGAAACTTAGTAGAAGTTTCTACTTTGTAATCTTTTGAGATGTAATAGTTATGTCCTAATTCTCTAAAACTATAAACCTGAAAAGATCGTCAATGTGAATTATTCATTTAATTCAATATTAAGTAAGGTTTAAGGTCGGGGCCTTATATCATGTGCCACAAATGAGGGGGTATGTGCATGACCCATCACACGCCATCGACTAGGGCGAGATGGAAATCGATGAGGGGTGATATTTGCAGAGTTCCCAATGGAGATAGAGTACCGGTAGGATTTGGTCCTTTGTGGATGGACAATTCCTCTGGTACTCATTCGGTGGTAGCACAGAAATATCTAGGAGGGCACTTGGGAGTGGGAGGATCGGATCTGTGTTTAGTAACCCCTTTTGTTCTTTTAGCCCTTGTATTAGCTTATGAGGACGTAGAGCCTTAAAGGTGGGGGTAATGTAATGTCCTGGAAATTCCATGTAATTTTTTTAAAATTATATGGGATTATTTTGAGGTTAGGTGATGAGATTTCAAGTAATTCTGAGGCTCGGTGATCTCGGAATAGTGGTTTGAAATTTTTTAAAGTTATTTAAAATACCTTGTGTGTGAGTTTTTGGAAGCTTCTAAATTGGTGGTCATATTAAAAACCCAATGGCACCATTACGTCTGGAACAGCGACATTACCTAAGAAATGACTTAACCTCAACTGGCATGGGATGAAGAAAAAAAGTTAATTTTCGGGTGTTTAAGAAAAAAATATAATAAAATAAACTTAAAACGTTTATTTTAGTTGAATTTCGTTTCACCATGATGCAAAAACAAGCTTGATGTTTCATTTAATAAATGAAATTGTGTAACATCACTGAAACAAAAGTGTAACAGTAACATTGTTTCATTTCAAAAATGAAATAGTGTAACGATACGGAGACTCGGCATAATAGAAATGTTGAAATGTGTTTTCCACTTAATAACTTAACAAGTAAACATGATCATTGGGAGGGTTTGAGGAATCACTGGGAAGCATTGGGGGATTTTTTCTAGTGAATGACGATAATGATAAACTATTTTATTTCATCCGTTATTCTTCAAAGGATCTCCATTAATAACGGTGGGTTGTGGGTCAAGGAGTGAAGAACGAAGGTATATGAATCCTTTATCCTTAAACAAAATGATCTTTTTCCAAGTAAGGGGTTCTTTTCTATGTGAATCATTTACCCATTCTTTGATTCAAGCGAAAAATGTGGGTCAACACATGAATAGGTTGACCCACGGATCGATTGAGTTTGTGGGATGGTTTTGATTTTGGGGTTTTGAATTGGGGTTATTCATGTTCTATGTGATCCATGCTAGAGTAGGTAGTATCCCTTCCTCCTATTTTCATCCCTAAGAAGAATGGGTTTGATCTGGCATGAACAAAGGCATGGACCATTCTTTGGGTGTTCTTTGCGGTCTATCTCCCCCATGTGTTATTCACTGACAGACCCATGTGGTCATGTTGGATTGTTTCCGAGAGGTTCCAAACATGGTTGGACACCTGCATTGATAGCGAGACAACTTGGGATACATAATAGTGAAGGTAATGACCTGAGGATAGTATAGGACCCTCTGGATTGAAGAAAACACCACTGGAGTGAGACTGGTGGCCCACGGAAGAAACCACAGGCTCGCCGGCACTAACGGTGCGCCGCAGCAGAAGAGGCCATATCCATCGGGCTGTGGTAGTCTAGAACCATGGCACCAAAGGGGTGTCGTGTCAGGACGGGTCATGGGTCAGTGATAGAATGCAGTCTGTGGGACTGTGTGTGGGACACGGTCGGCCACCTACCGGTCGCATGATGCATAGGGGACGTAGTTGTCATCATTTTCAGTATAAACCAAATTTTTCCGCAGGGGTGGGCCAGGATGGAGAAGATGTGCTACCCTGGGCTGCCTAGTGGGATAGACCTGGGAGGTCTAGAGGGCCGGACATGTGGGCCAACAGGATGGACCTGCGTCCCAGTGGGCCAGACCTATGCCCCAGCGGGCCGAACCGAGCCCAGCCAGTCAGACTGGGCCCAATGGGCCAGATCAGATCCAAGCTAGTTTAGACTTGGGTCAGGTTGGTACCCCCGAGTTAGGTCAGTGAACCTGGTTAGGTCGATCCAACCAGGTCAGACCAGACCTAGACCCAACTAACCCCTTTTTACTAAAACGGACATAACATCCAAACTATACATCTGATTGACAAGCCTTATATGACATTGGGACCTTCACGGCGTAGAAATCCTTTTGGTATAAACTAATTTAACTTAGGTGAGAGTGTAGTTTTGACCAATGGTTTAAGGAGTATACTCTCCCAGAATTAAGCATGCTATGAGTGGAGCTAAGTGATCTGGTTGTCCAAGAGATGAGTGGGTCAAGTGCTTCAGCAGTACAAAGCGTTAAGTGTTATGACTATTAGCCTTGATTTCCTTCCTTTATATTATACATGTGTGAGCTGACTATACTTGTGTGTACATTCCTTTTTGGTGTTACCTTGGGTTTTTGGGTATTTACTGATTATTATGTTACTCACCCCTACACAGGATCCTCCCATAGGTGTTGTTTCTTATGCATACGACAAACGCTTCAATCGGGACCTTAGTGGTCCAACACCAAGTGGTGCCTAGTGAGATCCGACGGATGAGGCTCACTTCAACAACTTCAGGTGGCGTCCCATCACCTACCCTTCAAGTAAGTTTCATCACAGATAGACTTCAAGAGTTAAACTTTTCTTTTTATTGGGATTTTATTCTATCCCCTTTACTTCTATTTTTGTACTTTTACTCTCAGTGGTTATCTTAGTGGCATGCTTGTTTACTTTTCAGAATTGTGGGTTTGGATATGTGCATGTGTGTGCATATAGGTACTCAGGAAAATTCCTCCCACTTATAGGATAATTCCTTCCATGCAAGTCACTAGCCCATGGCCATCGAGAGGAGGGCTTGGGGTAGTCACTGCACCGGCCCCGAGGGATGAGTTGTGACATAAACAAAAACATAAAAAATGTATCCAAATTTTGAGGAGAATCTATAAAACCAAAGTAGCAGCAATCATGGATCCCAAATCATACCCAATAATGTTTTTATCCTCCATAAAAATTATTAACTATCCCCTTTCCACTTGGTAGATCCCTTATCATTAAATTTATAAAAACATCAAAATGGTTGCGTTGGGTGTGATTAAAAGACTTAGTAGGAAACTACCAACAACCTTTATCATAATTGGCTTAGGTATATAGTTGAATTGCATTTATGTAAATAGAATATAATATAAAAAGTAATCAAATTACACAAGAAAATTACATATACTAGGACATTAGAGACTGCCTCTTACTACATTAGTATCATTTCAAATGGAACATCAATCATCAATATCTAAAATATCCCCCTCATCAATGGTATATTTAAAAAATATGTTTTACACATCCCCCACAATGGGATAACTCATTTATGTAATGCTAATTATACCATACATCCCTCTCTTATGGGATATACTATATAGAATAACCTACTTCAACTATATATGATAGATAAACAACACATGATAATCATGTATATACGGTGATATATGAAACATCTCATTATAACAATGAATATACAAAAAAATAAAAAAAGATATATGATATGTGATAAATCATAAATCATAGGATGTCATAGGGATAAAAACACTAAATTTTATAAAATATTATACATATTTCTCAATGGGATATAACAACATGTAAAAAACATTCCAAGAACATGTTTAAACCATTTGAAAATATTTATGGACTAACAACCTAAAGTATAATTATTAATGAAGAAAAGGGTCAAAGTATGAGTTTGAAAACATTACCATATACTAGAAATAAACTTGATTCAATAGGATTAACAAATATAAGATATATTGGGAAAATAAACACAACCAAAATATAGGTTAGGGTAAAAAATAACCAATATGATCCACTACTAACAACGATCGTGGTCTGATTGATGTGCAGACACTAACTTCTAGAATATGGGTACCGATTCTATAAAACATCAGTGAATCCCTTGATTGACCATGAGTAAACATCTAGATTGAGTCAAATTATTTATGATATATTCTTAACTATTCATTTAGAGGAGTATAAGATAATTCTATAATGAGGAAGGAATCAATATATTGCTTTATCATTATTGATTTATAATTTTGTTGTTAAACAGAGGTTTATGAAGGGATGGATAGAACCCAAAAAGTATTGCATAGAACACATAGGGTGATTACTCTGGTTATGAGAAGTATATCATGGGAAAAAATGAGTTGGGTGAGGTTTTATAAAAAAAATTATCTTTTCATCTGGATTAAGATCTATTAAACTATACTAGCTAACCAGTGGCATCCACTAACAACCTAGTGGTCATTGGGTAGATCTTGTTCTTCACAAGAGAAAAACCATATGATTTTTAGCTTATATATCCAATCATTTATTTCTAGTAGACACAATTCCAGCTAGAGTATTACCAATAATAGATTGGTGGGACTATTGTAGCTCAAAAGCTACATAAGTCCCATATCACAATATCTTCCCTATTCCAACCAATTGAACATCACTACCCACTTCTAAACAATTAAGAACATACTTATTGGTTATGTAAATGTTCTATAAATTTTTAACTAATATAGTGGTTTCATAAAGATCCATTTGTATAAGAGATATTGGTGGCGGCTCCATCCTTATAGATTGTGTTGTTTTGGTTTGATGTTTTTCATTAGGTTATGTTATTTCTCTTATTTGAATGCATTAAAATAGAAATTATTTATTTAATTATTATCTAATGTTTTCAATTTTTACGTATATATTTATGTGGTTCCATTTCCATTGACTATTTATTGATGTGAAATATATTTTCTTCAACCCATTGTGGTCCAGAATGTTCTTTTGTCCATGTTAGGACTGATTCAGGTACTAGTTTAGTTGGTTATTATGATTGGGTTGTGAATAAAAATATATAGTGGATTAATAATATTTTTATATAAATTAACTTTATGTGATTAGTGTTTATATTTTAGAATATGTGGATTAAATAATTAAATTTTCAATCTAATTGCATAATGCAATTGATAAAATATTATCCCTTATATATTTATACTATCATGTTGTGTATTATCATTATTATTCAATAATTTTAATTATCCCAGGAAAAACTATTTAATTATAAAACTTGAAATATCAAATAAATATATAAATCATGTGGAATTTTTTTCCAGGACTCAGATATTAATCAAAAATGTTATTACAAACAACTAAAAACTACATCATAACTTGGAAATAAAATAATTCAAATGAATTGATTTTAAAATGTGGATAATTTCATTTGTTAATATTTTAATATTTGTAATCTCATGAAGACTAATTATTTAATGGAAATTAAATAATTAGGGATGTGATTTCTTATAATAGTTAAATTTTACATTTCTAAAAATTTTTAAATCCTTGTAAGTACATCTATTATATTTTTTTATTAATTTCAAGATATTGAGAATGGATAAAATTCTTAATCACATTTTGTGTAATTTTACTACTATTTCCATTAATTATTTATATGGAGAAAAATGATAGAACATTACGGTGTTAAACATATAAATAAATTATAATTATTATTCTTTTATAAGTTTCAATATAATAAAATTTAAATGGGAATTTTAACATGTTTTCAAATTTTATAATTCCATGTTATTGTCACTGAATATATTGTCAGGATTTTGATAACATGTGTTTTATGTTTCCTATTCATATTCACTATATATTTTACTCTCAATATGGATTTATTATTTCATTTATGTTTATCATTGTATAATTCTTAAAATGGATCAAAACATAAAGTTATATGGTATTATTAATTAAATTAATTTTTTGCATGAAGAATAGTTATTTCTCCTCTTTGAATTGTTAAATTGTCAAATTAATTCTTATTACATTATATATGGATATAAGTAACATATAGCTACTAATATAGGTTATTTTACTTTAAAAACTATGAAAAATATGCTGGTAAATTCATGATGGAATTAAAATGGTGTTTTTTTAATGTATACATTAGGGATAATAGAGGCCATTTATGTCTTGAATGACTTGATGTGTTCTCCAACATTTATTTTAATGATTATGTTTTAAATAATACATTTGATTTTTTATGAATAATGTATTTAAATAATTTTTTAAATTTTTTTGATATTATTATGTGGTTTTAATTGATTGATGAGCAATAGGATGGAGGCATGTGATGATATTGATGGCACGGGGTATAGGTAATACTGATAATGGTGGAACAAGGTGCTTTTAGAATGCTGATAGTGGAGTGTTGTTATGAATGTGATGATATTTTAATGAGATCCAATATGTGATATTTCATATAGTGTTGTGAGACACTTGGGAGGTTATCATGAGTACGAAGTAGGGATTTTTCATCATTACTTACATATAGGTTAATGTTTACTTGATTCTGGATATCCAATTATTATTTAATTTACTAATTTAAAACTACAGTATATAATTTGGTTCCCTTCACTATGAATGAATATTTGAAGAATTATATTTGGATGATACCTAGGGTATCTCAATTCTTATAAAATGAAAAATTAATTAATGAAAAAACAATTTTGGTTCTTTATTATTACTTATGATTATGAAAACATGACAAAAAATGAAAAATAAATAGTTCCGTCAGTGAATTTCATAGATGATTAAAATTATTACCCTGTAATGAAAATGGTATAATATTAATTAATAGATAATTATTTAATTAATATTGAACTTAATGATTGTATTATTGATTAATATCTAGACCTTATAAATGGTAGTTCAGTGACATGTGAGAAGATAATAGTATATGTGTCATTGGATAGGTAGTTTTTATTATTGTGTTTGTCAAATGTATATATTATCTGTGTATTTTTATTTCATACTCACCCCACCCATTAAAAAGGTAAAATGAAAACTAGAGGTCTTGGGGTGTTTTCTATAACATCCTAGTAGGGGAGGATATATATGGATGATTTCCCCCTCTCTTTTGGTCTCTCTTCAATTAGGTAATAATCAAGTTCATTATTTTCTATTACATTAAATTCATCATTTTTTGTATCATTTCGTTGGAGCATATATGTATTTTAGAGGTTGTAGTTGATCATTATGGAAAACTAGGGTTCACCACCCCCTACCTATTAGTTTGGAATATCTTGTGGTAATAATTAATGTTTTGAATTATTTTTTTGTATCATTGTGTACACAAAATCTAATGTTATGTATTCCCAAGCCACTTTTTAATAATTTTGAGAAGAAAATTTCCTTATATGAAACAGTTGACAGTGAATTGGATGATGATTTTAATTCAATGTGAGTTTTAACCTAGGTTGTAATCTATGTGAAACATGGTATTCTGAAAACCCTTAAGCCTTATGGATTCTCATTCTCAAAAAGTATCCCTATAGGTCTTATCAAAGAACTCGGGTTGCTATGCATGAATGTTTGAATCCATAACCCATGTCTATTAATGAATATGTCTATGATTATATAAAAACTAAATAAGAGGAATTTTATTTACTAGAAAAAAATTATCTCATTAGTCCAATATATGAATCAAACACTTAAAACTAGATGCATCATACCTTATCATAACTTCTTTGAAATCAAGAAGATTTATAGGACTAGATTAATAACTCAGAAGATGAGTCTCATGGAACATATTTTCTATACCTCGATATCCTGCATAAAATTATACCAAACAGGATATCTTCATGATGTGTAAGATCATCTTGAATGTCATAACAAAATTTGAATAAAAAATTCCATTCATCCACAAACACATATTCCCTAACTAAAGGGAAACACCCAATATGATAATGTCTCCAATAAAAAAATCCAAAATTTGTCTTATTTATAATGAATCATGCATATTCTTATTTTGAGGCATAACTACAAATTTCAAAAGAAACTATAACTTCTATGATGTCTCTTTTACCATGTTAATCCTAAAAATTGAATATTTACCTACCATAAAAGAGCACCATGGTGAATTTCATGGAAACCCATAAAAAGTCTAAAACTAATCCATATGAATCAAGTAGTGTAATCACTTAATATAAGAGATCTTTATTAGATAAATGTGATCATTTCAAGCACCTCTAGATTCTATAATACACACCCCAAGAATATACTTGATTTTATAGAACATTATCACTAATTAAACATTATAATGAGTTTTAAATGTTTTATTTATCTTTAATTGAGTTCCCACCTATTTCAAAAAGAATTTTAAAAATATTGAAATAAACTGGACATCTATGTCAATTACTATGATCAATAGAAATATGTGAAGCTACATGATCTCTCAACCTATGACATTCCTATATTGTCCACTTTGTATGTTTCATGGATCAATATGAAGTGATTTACCTTTTTTCAGCCAATAAAAAATCACCCAAAGAGTAAATCTTCCAATTGGGGTCCTTTAAAACCCTTTTAGGATGACTTTTTTCACCTATGACCACTTACTTATAGGAGATAGAAGTGGATAGTGAATCTGTTTAAGTATAAATTTCTTGACATTAATCCTCTGTCAAATTGAAAAATGGGATAAAATCCTAAAATATATCAAAGTATGGTATTCCAAAAAATAGATGATTAATATTATGATATGTCTTGGATGACCTTGACTATACTTCTCACTATAAAGCATGATAGGATCGCATCAACTCCTTTCTTAATGAATATTGAACCATCACCCTATCATAAATCGTATTCACTCTATGTTTATCCATATCCCAACTATGATTGAGACCCATTCCATACAACCTCACAAGAATTGTGACAAACTCTATATAAGGAACTAGACTATTAATACAACATTCCATTAATGTGGATGTGGTTATTATGGGTAGATAATTCTTCCCCATGATCCCCAAATATGGACAGTTTCCAATATTCCAATAATTCCATGATCTTCTACTCAACATTGGACATTCACTCACTAACATCCTCCATATTATTTCTCATATCATCTTCATTAACATTGTAATACCCAATAGAATAGTACATATTAATGTAAAACATCTTTCTATTTTATACCTAATGAAGGTGATGAAGATTCATTTCACACTAGGAGAATAAATTCATTATCTTATTATAGTCTGTATAAGAAAAAAAATTTCCCCCCGATAATGCGGTGATCAAAACATTTCAATGCATGAACCAAAGCCTATAAGTCAAAGAAATTTTTATTTTAGTTTTGATAATAGGGAAATAGATTAGGTGACCCCTATGTAACTACCATATTACACTACATAATAAAATATCCAAGTCCAATACTAGATTAATCATAGTACACTATATACTAAACTCTAGTATCAATAAGAATTAAGAATGAATCTGATGTTGACCCCTTATTCATCACTATTCACAAATTTTATACATAATCATTAATTTAATACAAGACTCCCTTCATTAACAATGTAGTAATGGGTGATGTGTGGAATGAAAATTTTTTATTTAATCACTATTAGTACCAATCCAACATGAGATAAATTCACATCTCAAAAAAAATCCCTTAAACATTCCCAAGACATTACTATCTCATCCATATCTTAATCAACATATATACTAACTAAGGAAACCATGTTCTAAGTAATTCCCACCTCTTAAATCTAAAAGTCAAAATTTGAGTTCACTACATAACTTTGATATGCTCAATGTTTCCCCAATATGATATCATGGTGTCTATAATAAGATTACAATATCATGGTATACATTTGGATTTTATCAAGGAAAACAAATATAACAGATTCCATGTATAGTTGAGAAACCTTGTTCATGATTTTCCTGAGAAATTATGTGGAATTAATCTATCCAAAGGGAATAATAAGATATTATTATATCTTGTAACTATTAATAAAAATGTCCTTCAGTATATTGGAATTGATATGGGTCATGTATTAAAAAAAATATAAATCTCTATCTCAATTAACCTATGTAGATGCAACCTTGAGGAATACTCTTGGAAGAAATATCTTGATAGGTCTACCTCTAGAAGGAATGAGTTGGGAGTCACTGCCTAATCCATAAGAAGAATCATACTAGCCACTTTTATAGAAACATTATCTATATGATGATGATATAATCCCACTATGTCTACCTCGAATTTACCATTCATTAGTCAATACGATCTTCTCCCATTTAGGTGATGTTAACATTATTCATTTCTAAAAAAATTGACATATTCATTGTTATTGGGGAAAACACCCATGATGAATATCATGTTGAAACCTATCATCGCTAGAATTGTGAAGCTAAAAATGATCAATATAAGAAACCACCTTTAGATAGTTTGGATAGATATAAAGATGATATAATTTCCTAACCATTGGTGTATTAATTTGAAATATCTCATAAGTGATTTTAAAAAGAATGTGAAACTATGTAACCACTTGAAGAGATATGGAGGAATGAAATTCTCCTATGTCAAATAATAAAACAATTAGAATAGAAGAAATCATTAACATGGATAAAACTATGGAAGGTCCCTATTTAGAATATGTTAATAATAGATCTAACACATATTACCAATTGTCCACTACGCCATGAATCCCCAGAGTCTCATGAGTAACTTGATTCAATAACCCTTTTCAAGTATATAATTATTAATGAGGTCCTTTTCAGGATATTACTATGGGAATCCTCACAGCCTTGTGAAAATATCACTTTAGATTACCAACCATGGCACATTGGTTAAAATACTTGAGAGAAACAAGCTAATCTATAAGGAATTCTCTATTCCACTATTATAGCACCTATAAGAGTCTTTCCTGATAGTGGGTGATTAAGAAACTCTACTCTATCCTAACTTTAGGCCACTACCTAGGAGTCTATCCAATGAATTTCTTTATTTATTCCCATATTAAGAATCTAAAACAATACAGTAGTAAGTACCTTTTGGCCCCTGTTATCTTGAAGAAGTCCTTTATCATTATCTTAATTAAATAACATTTAGATTTTAAATATATTTTAATGCACTATTTATTAGTTCACTAGATTAGTGTGTATGACCTGGTGTTATATCTATGGGATATGAAAAATTTCGACCATATTGGAATTCTATGGATTATTCCTCACTAGAATATGAGAAAAATGAATCTGCTCTATAAGTCATGATGAATTAGAGGAAACTATAATCATCCATCATTAGAAATCTAAAAAAACCTATGCATGGTACCACTACCATTAATTGGGAATGAGATTATCAATTAAGAGTTCATTCAGGGTTCTCAAGTTATCCCATTAGTTATAAAATCATGCAACATGATGTACCACTATTTTATAGTTAATCCTTAAAGCATAAAAGTTATAAAAAACTATTTATCCTATGGGACCTCTTCCATTTAAAAAATAATCTCAATGACCCATATCTATTCCTCTATATCCTGGTGGGATCCAGTTCCCTAAATTTATTGGAGGCAAAATAGTATGATTTTACAAGTGTAATTAACTATTGTCAATCCACCCATGTAGGCTCCCCCGCCCTAAATATGTACTAGCTGAAGGACTAATAGTTGTATAGATTGTACATAATGACCTTATAGAGAATATAAGGGAGCTTAGTAAGTTTCATCATCTATAATAACATGTTGTGGAACTATCATCCTAAGATTTTTACACGGTGAAGTTTTTATAATTTCTATAAAAACCCTAGATAGAGCCAAAAACCAAAAAAGAAGTCTATTTGAAGAAAATAGATATACAAAAGGGTACATAAAATGGTTGAACTTAATAGGATACACCCAAGAACAATTAATAACACACTATGTACTATCGAAAATGTAATCTAATCCTCAATTACTATAAATTAGTAACATCCACATATTTACAAACTATAATTGAATAAATAATTCTTAAATAAAGTAATATAATATTTAATTCACTAAAGAACATATCAAAATTTCAATATGTATTTAATTATTTATTGAATATCTAATACAAGAAATAGTTATATGGAATATGATCCATCATTTCTATCATAATCCAAGAATGCGCATTAAATCCCATAAATCTATATTCAATCATTATTTTGAACTAAAAAGTTCAATTTAATCAATGGGTTTATAAAAAATGAATAAAATCCCATTTTATAGAAACTCTGAGGTCCATTATAAATTTATATATAGGAACTGGCATGGTTCCCCTACCTGAGTCACATCCATCATAATTATAGTATACCTTCTCTAACACAATGATAATAGAAGAAGCAAGTTCAAAAACATGGTCTTATAATTTAATTTTGTAACACCAATACCTGAACCATTCGACCAAATATGGAATACTTGACAAACACATGCACACCTCCCAATATGTAAGGTGTTTACAACTATAAGAGATGTCTTATAGAGAATAATGGAGAAACTATTCACTTGGTACTTGTTTAAAATCAAAATATATTAAGAATAAATAACAAAAAAAAATTAATAAATAATCAGTAACCATCACTATAATTGAATGTAAAAATAGTTAAAAAATACCGACATATATCAATATGTAATGTTTGATACATAAACCAAAACATAAAAAATGTATCCAAAGTTTGAGGAGAAGCTATTAAACCAAAGTAAGAGTAGGCATAGATCCCAAATCATACCCAATAATGTTTGTATCCTCCATAAAAAACTATTAACTATCCATGGAAGGTGCCTTTTGACTTGGTATATTCCTTGTCATTAAATTTATAAAAACATCAAAATGGTTGTGTTGGGTGTGATTACAAGACTTTGTAGGACACCACCAATAACCTTTATCATAAGTGGGTTAGGCATATAGTTTCATTCCATTTATGTAAATAGAATATAAATTAAAAGGAATCATACCACATTAGAAAAATACATATACTAGGACAATAGATACACCTCTTCCTATATAACCACCATTTAAAATGTAACATCAACCATCAATATCTAAAATATCCTCTTCCTCAAAAAGATATTTAAAAAATAAGTTTTACACATCCCCCATAATGGTATAACACATTTGTGTAATTCTAATTCTATCATAAATACCTCTCTTGTGGGATATCCTATATAGAAATACCTAATTCAACTATAGATGATATAGAAAACAAAACATAATCATCATGTATATAGGGTGATAGATTAACATCACATCATAACAATGAATATATAAAACAATAAAAAATGATATATGAGAAATCATAAATCATAGGATTTTATAGGGATAAAAAACACTAAATGTGATAAAATATTATAAATATTTCTCAATGGGATATAACAATATGTAAAAAACCATTCCAAGAACATGTATAAAACATGTGAAAAAAATCATGGACTTCCAACCTAAATCATAATGATTAATGAAGGAAAGGGTCACTGTATGAGTCTTAATACATTACCATATCCTATAAATAAACTTGATTCAATAGGATTAAAAAATATAAGATATATGGGGATAATTAACACAACCAGAATATAGTTTAAGGTCAAAAATAACTAATATTATCCACTACTGACAATGATCATGGTCTGATTGATGTGTAGAGGATAACTCCTAGAATATAGGTACCTATTCTATCAAATGTCAATGAATCCATTGATTTATAATGAGGAAAATTATAGATTGAATCAAATTATTAATGATATATTATTAACTATTCATTTAGAGGAGTAAAGGATCATTCTATAATAAGGAAGGTGTCAAAAAATTAGTTTCTCATTATTGATTATAATTTTTTTGTCAAATAAAGGTTTATAAAGGGATAGATAGAACCCAAAAAATTAGTGTAGGGAATACATAGAGTGATTAATATTTTTGTAAGAAGTATATTATGGGAAAAATTGAGTAGGGGTTAGGATTTATAAAAAGAAAAAATTAACTTTTCATCGGGATTGAGCTTTACTAAACAACACTAGATAACCAGTGGCATCCACCGGCTACCCAGTGGTCATTAGCTAGGTCTTTTTATTCATAGGAGAACATCCATATGATGTTTATCTTATATAAACAATCAATTATTTCTATTATAGACAATTACAACTAGAGGATTACCAATAATAGGCATGTGGGAATATTCTATCTCAAAAGATACATAAGTCCCACATCACAATCTCTTCCATTTTCCAACCAATCGAACACCACTACCAACTTTTAAACAATTAAAAATATACTTATTGGTTATGTAAATGTTCTATAAATTTTTAACTAATATAGATATTTCATAAAGATCCATTTGTATAAGAGATACTGATGGTGGTGTCATCCTTATAGATTGTGATGTTTGGGTTTGATGTTTTTCCTCATGTTATGCTATTTTTCTTATTTGAATGCATTGGAATAGAAATTATTAATTTTTTTATTATCTATTGTTTTAAATTTTGTTATAAATATTTATTTGATGTCATTTCCATTGACTATTTATTAACATGCAATATATTTCCTCTAACCCATTGTGGGGAAGAATTCCCTTTTGTCCATGTTAGGACTGAATCAGGTACTGGTTTAGTTGGTTATTATGGTTGGGTTGTGAAAAAATATATATAGTGGATTAATAATATTTTTATTTAAATTAAATTGATTTGGTTAGTGTTTATATTTTAGAATAAGTGAATTAAATAATTGAATTTTCAATCTAATCTCATGATGCAGTTCATAAAATATTATCCCTTGTATATTTATAATATTATGCAGTGGATTGTCATTATTATTCAATAATTTTAATTATTCCTGGAAGAACTATTTAATTATAAAACATATAATATCAAATAAAAAAACCTCATATTTAATGTGTTTTTTTTATTTCCATGAATCAGATATTGATCGAAAATGTTATTACAAACCACTAAAAACCACATCATAACATGGAAATTAAATAACTAAAATGAATTTATTATCAAATGTGGATAATTGCATTTGTTAATATTTTAATATTTTTAATCTCATACAGACTAACTATTTAATGGAAATTAAATAATTAAGGATGAAATTTATTATAGTAATTAAATTTTATATTTCTAAAAATTCCAAAATCCCATGAAATTCATCTATTATACTTTTTATATTAATTTCATGATATTGAGAATGGATAGAATTCTTAATCACATTTTTTTTAATTGTACTATTATTTACATTAATTATTTATATGGTGAAAAATGATAGAACATTGTAGTGTTAAACATATAAATCAATTATAATGATGTTTTTATAAGTTTTGATATAATAAAATTTAAATAGGAATTGTAACATGTTTTCATATTTTATTATTCCATGTTATGGTCACTAAATATATTGTTTGGCTTTTGATGGCATGTGTTTTATTTTTATAATTCATATTAACTTTATATTTTACTCTCAATATGGATTTATTTTTTTATTTACATTTATCATGGTAGAATTATTTAAATAGAAAAAAACATAAGGCTATATGGTTTTATTAATTTAATTAATTTTGTGCATTAATAATAGTTATTTCTCCTATTTGAATTATTAAATCAGAAAATTAATTCTTATTACTTTATATGTGGATATAAGCTTTATATAGCTACTAATAAATGTTATTTTACATGTAAAAACTAGGAAAAATATTCTGGTTAATTCATGATGGAATTAAAATGGGGTTTTTAATTTATATATTAGGGATAATAGAGGCCATTTATGTCTTTAATGATTTGATGCATTCTGCATAATTTATTTTAATGATTATGTTTTAAATAATATATTTATTTTTTTATGACTAATGTATTTAAATCATTTCTTAATTTATTGATATTATTGTGTGGTTGTAATTGATTGATGAGCAATTGGAACGAGGCGTGTGATGATATTGATGGCATGGGGTACAGGTAATCATGGTAATGGTGGAACAAGGTGCTTTGTATGATGCTGACAGTGGAGTGTTGTTATGAATGTGATGATATTTTCATGAGATCCAATATGTGATATTTTATATAGTGTTGTAGGACACCAGAGAGGTTATCACGAGTATGAAGTGGGTATTTTTCATCATTACTTACATATAGGTTAATGTTTACTTGATGCCTAATATCTAATTATTATTTAATTTACTATTTTAAAACTACTGCATACAATTTGTTTCCCTAAACAATGATTGAGTATTTGAAGAATTATATTTGGATGATACATAGAGTTTCTCTATTCTTATGAATTTAAAAATTAATTAATGAAAAAAACATGTTTGGTTCTTCATTATTACTTAGGTTTATGAAAACATGATAAAAAATGAAAGAATAAATAGTTCAATCAAGAAATTTCATAGATGATTAAAATTATAATCCTATCATAAAAATGGTAGAATATTAATTAATGGACAATTAATTAATTAATATTGAACTTGATGATTTTGTTATTTATTAATATATGGACCTTATAATTGGTTTTTCAGTGACATGTGAGAAGATAATAGTTTATGTGTCATTAGATAGGTATTTTTTATGATTTTGGTTGTCAAATATATATATTATCTTTGTATTTTTATTTAATACTCACCCCACCAATTACAAATGGTAAAATGAAAACTAGAGGTCTTGGGGTGTTTTCCATAACATCCTGGTTGGGAAGGATATATATCACTACTGGAAACATGATCTTTCCCAACACTTCTATACCAACGGTTTGTAAAAACCGTTGGTATAGCTACCATTTCCCAACGGTTCACCAAAACCGTTGGGAAAGGGTGTGTTTTTGAGGCCCTTTCCCAACAGTTTTGGGGAACCGTTGGGAAAGAGTGACCTTTCCCAATGGTTCACCAAAACCGTTGGGAAAGGGTGTGTTTTGAGACCCTTTCCCAACAGTTTTGGTGAACCGTTGGGAAAGTTCACTCTTTCCCAACGGTTCACCAAAACCGTTGGGAAAAAGCATCAAAAAAATCCAACATTAGGCCAACTAAAATACACCCAACCAGAACCTATCCCAACGGTTTTGAAAACCGTTGGGATAGGTTCTTTAATTTTTTTCCAGATCCACTAACCGAGAACATTATATAAATAAAAATTTTAAATAATTATGATAATACATATATATATTTATGAAATTATGTTTACAAAAGTGATGTTAGATTAGTGGTTAAGTTGTTCGATTATAAACGAGGGGTCCTGGGATCAAATCCCAGCGGATGTTTTATTTTTGGAATTTATATACCAACAGTTCCATTACCGTTGGTATAGATTTCATATTACCTATACCAATGGTTTCCAAAACCGTTGGTATAGACCTATCCCAACGGCTTACTTGGCTACGGTTCTCCAAACCGTTGGTATAGGCTATACCAACAGTTCTCCAAACCGTTGGTATAGGCTATACCAACGGTTTGGAGGCCTATACCAACGGTTCCAAACCGTTGGTAAAGGTTAGTTTTCCAGTAGTGTATGGATGATTTCCTCCTTCTCTCTCAGTCTCTCTTCAATTAAGTAATAATAAAGTTCATTATTATTTGTTTCTTTGAATTTGTCATTTTTTTCATCATTTTGGTGGAGTATATAGGTTTTTTAGAGTTTTTAGTTGATCATTATGAAAAACTAGGGTTCACCACCACCTACATATTGGTGTGGAGGATCTAGTCAGACTTATGGATGTTTTGAATGATTTTTGTGTATCACTGTGTACTCAAAATCTAGTGTTATGTATTCCCAATCCATTTATAGTTAATTTTGGGGATAAAATTTCCTTACATGAAATAGTTGGTAGTTAATTGGTCAATGATATTATTTCAATGTGAGTTTTAAACTAGGTTATAATCTATTTGAAAGAGGGGATTCTAAAAACCCTTGCCTATGGATTGTTGCTGAGGTTGGTGATCCAAGTTGTACATAGGTGGGGTTGATGGTTGATACTCCATGACAAGGGTTACTACAATGGTGTCATTATAGTATTGAGGAATAAGGACCAGTGATTCAGAACAACTTTGTTATGGTTCACATGGTGGTGGTCTAATTTTTTTAATGTGTTTTCCAAACATATATAAAATCAAGGGGTTATATCTCTTTCATATCCAATGATATTGGATATCATTTGGATTTTTTAACTTTTTAGATCTGATTGAGATGTGTTCCCAACCGTTTGTAAAATTATTGATCAATATATCTTCTAGGTTTTACATATAATTTATTCTATCGAACATTTGAAAAAATTAAAGCTTCTATTTAATGTTTTTTCCTTGTAGTTCAATCCATTATTAAATGAATTCATTTTAGTTGTTATATATTGAAGTATCTTTCAGTTCTTTTAGTTTGTTTCTTCTTGTTCTTCATGACTTTTCCACTTTAGAATCCTTGTATTCATTTTTTTAATCCATATTCATTTCAGGATTTAAATTTCACTATCATAGGATTTAAGAAGTATCATGTTTCTTAAGTGGTGCTTAGTATTGGTCATCATCATGAGGGGTATCTTGAATTATTCAGGTAAGGAATCTTGAGACATGTATCCTATCAAATAATATTAATATTCTTGAATTTTATTATTATTATTCCCTCTAATTATGTTATTTTTTTTTGGAATATATGGAAGGTATTTACTTTGGGAGAGTCCATAATGGATGTAAAAGTTAAATTAAGTGGATAAAATGGTTAAACCCCTATTTGTGAAAAAGGTGTATTTGTGTGTGCTATATTTTCCCATGTTTTTACCATTATTTTATCCTCCATAAATAATTTTTAATAACGTGTTTGCTGTAATGATAACTTTTTTTAATGTTTATTGATGTGTTTTCTTCTATTTTTAATGACCCATTAATCCTCTTTATTGAAAAATCAATAATGGAAGCCAATAATAATGAGAAACACGTTGAATGTAAAATATAAAATATATTGTCAAAATTGTTAGTAAAAAATTTTGTTATATTTTATTGGATTATTTTATGTTAGATGGTGTTTTGTGATAATGAAATTTATTATGGTTTATATAAATTGAAAAAGAAATGAGAAATATTAATGGTATTTGAGATGAAAATAAAAAAGATAAGTGGGTTGTAGAGGAAAATTTAATGAAACAATTGAATCATTTTATCTTGAAAAAATGTTATAAATAATTAATATGTGAATATGGAATGGGTTATGGAATAATAAATTCTTGGGAAGTAAAATAAATAAATGAAAATTTATATGTTTCTGAAAAATGATCATTATTTTTAAAATGAAATGATATGGATGTTAAGATTTTTTTTCTTTGTCCTCCCCTGTTTACATGTATTTGATGTGTTATTAAAGTTATTTCCTTATTTTGAATTTTTTTGTTTTATTTCTTATTAATATGTTGTGTCTTTAAATTATAGTAGTGATTTAAGAGAGGTGGTGGTGTGGAGGTAATGTATTTTTACTGGAAATAATGTCTTATAGTTCTCACATATTTTGTTATCATATAGTGGATAGAGTTTTTTATATATTTTTAGGTTGTTATATATAGAAGTTAAAATTTCATGAGTGGGGATTTTAATTAGATAATGAATAATTTCATAGTGGGGGGATGTATGTTTTGGGGATGGGATGAGATGGATGCAATATATGTTCTATATACACTACTACTGAAAATATAATAGTGTTGGTTGGATATGTACATGGATGGAGGATAGAATTTGGATTATATAATTTATTTTAATAATATCATAATAATAAATGTATTGGAAGTTATGGAATTGTGGTGATAGTGGAAATGTGGATGTGGATTCATGAATATTGTATGTGGATAAGTGGGATCTTGGTGATGAGGTTACAGATGTGTGGCACAATGGTTAATGATATGTTCCAATTTTTATTCATACTTGAATCCCTAATCATGGAGAGATTGTGATCCTACTCTCTTGTTTCTAGTTTGATTGGGATAATCCCTTAAATAATCAGTTGGAACCAATATCTGTATATTATATGACCATTGGATGAAGTGTTGTTGTGATTTTTATGGATCGGTGGTTTGGGATGTTTTTGGCTGCTGGAATTTTATTGTGGATATAGAAGGGGAAATAGAAATTAAATGTTGGATATTTTTTACTAATTAATTGTATATGAATTGATAATTTTTATTGCCTTTCATTTATTTATATTCTTATTATGTTTATTTTTTATTATTTCATTTTTTATTTTTTACTTAGTTTCAAACATTCTGTTTATTATATATTTATTAGACACAGATGATGTTCTATTTAGAAGTATGGTCTTACTAAGTACTCCCTTGTTCTCAACCAAACACATTTTATTTTATTTTTTAAGATAGATCATTAGATATGGAGGTAATTGTTTAGAATCTTTGCTGGAGATAGTAATTGAATTTTATTTTCAAGATCTATTTTCATAAATTCATTGAAGTTTTACATTTTCATGTCTCAATTATATTGATTTTATGAAATTGAATGTGGAATTTAAAAAAATTGGAACTAATTTGTGAATATACCCTAATCTATTATCCTTATATGTTTGAGGGTAATTATTTCAGTATTTCTGATTTTTATACACTTTATTTTACTCACCAACCTAGGCCCTACTAAGGATGGGAGTTCGTAGTCATTATCTCACGTTCACCATTTCTATCCTAAGGGTAGTACCATTGGATGTGTTGGTATAGATGATAGAGTTATATTATAGGTTTTATTTGAGTGATATTGTATAGATTATAGATAACAATATTTTTTTATATGTCTATTAGGGAAGTAGGGAAACTTGATCCTAACATGTGATATTGACTGAGTAGATCATCTATAATGCCAATAATATTTATCCCCCAGTGACCTAATGAATTTAATTTGACAACCTTTTAAAATCATTTAGATAAGGAGGAACTATTTTAGTGTATAAATCATATAGAGGAACATGGATCCTCATAAATAGTTTCATGGACATTTTTATTGAAAATCATATACATGATTTTAGTTCATTTACTCTATTATATGGATTTTTTAATTTTCTATTTATTGTTATATCATGTTAATATTTTCATGTGTTACTAAACCCTCCTTTTTATGATTCTTTTTATGGGTTTGTTTTGGGGATGTTTTGGGTTGATGTTTTACGAATTTTGAAGGAATTTGGGCTTGTGTGTGATTAGCACACGGTATTCCCTAACCATGCTTCATATCAGATCTAACCCTACCACCCAAGGTGGTAGGATTTTTCACAGTTGGCACACATTTATTCAAACCTTTTATCCTATTAAAATAAATTGTGAATTCCATTTAAAATAGGCATACATCTAGGTCATACAGTTTGGTCTAACTATGCAAGTCTTCATAGGAAACTGTGCTTATGGGATTTTAAGAGATCTAAATTTTTATTAAAAATTATCGAACCACTATTTTTGGTCCTTGATTTACCTTCTTCGATCAAAAATAATTTATCCATTCCTCATAGCTCATAAAAAGGATTTTTGGTCCCTCAAATCCCTCTCAGATGTGATCTGAACCTAGAAGAACACCCTTTAATGTCCTCATGGTTTTTTTCCTAATCCCAATCTCATTCTCCCACCCTCTCTATTATTCTCTATACGGTTCCATGGATCCCCATATTTATTTATGGATCTAATACCCTATGATCTGGGATCTTATACCTATTTTTGAATCTCATTTTCATGATCATCATTCTTCATGTACAAATCCATAATTTTGTTTGGCGTTGCGAGATCCAATTAATTATGAGGTTGGTGGATCCATTAAGATGCCCAATTTATCTTAACCCTAAATTACTATTTTAAATTCAATTTTTGATTTAAATTAAATTTTTTTATTAAATTTTTATCAATGGTTTTATTAAAAAACTAATTCCATTTAATTGTATTTTTTGGAAAAAAATAGTTTTTTGGCATGAAATTAGAAACCCCCTAATTCTATTGAAATAGGGTGTGTTTATGTAAATATATGAAATTTAAAATTTTTAATTTAAAATTTGGTTTGGATGGAACTTTATTTAGTTAAATATTTTTGACTTAATTGTGGAAATTTGTTTTATAGAAATTTGTGAAAACCCCAGATTCCATTGAATTGGGGGTTTGTTATGAAATTGATGGATTTTTTAAAATTTCATTATTGAATTTAATTGAAAAGTTAGATTTTAAAATTTTTGGGTGAATTAATTTTAAATACATGTTTTTGAAAAATGGATTAAAATTATTTTGATGGAAACCTAGTGGTTTCATCATTGTAAAAAGTCATATTTCTGATTAAAAACATATTATGGTTTTTAAAGGAAAAAATGGAATATTTGAAATATGGAATGGAATTTAATGTTATTTTAAACTGTAATAAAATAAATTTTTCATCATTTTTTTATTAGATAACATGAAATCATTATTTTTATAGTGTTTTATTTTGGGTGGTACATTACGATTTACAATATTCTATAACTTCATATCAGCACATCTCATTCTTTAGGTGATAATATTGATTCCCCATTACCTTAGGACCCAAAGGGTTGTATGTACATACATTCATTTCACAGTGTTGGGTCACTATATCCTAGAACTATCATACCTATTTTTATTATGACCATTTTGCTATATTTTTGTGTTTCAAATATATATATATTCCAATATTGTAAACTATTTTAAATGAATTTTTAATTTTATATATCCTGTTTTATATAAAAGTGTATATTTAATCAGTTTTTTTAATAGTGTAATTTTTATAAAGCACCCATTATTTAAAGGTAATTCCATCATTTTAAATATAACTCCATCATTTGAAATTTTAAGCATGAATTGATAAATCTATTTCCATATTTTAAATTATAAAGCATGATTTGTTTAAATTTCTTTTTTAAATAAAAAACTTGTTTGTTTTAAAAAATGTAAGCACATTATTGGTTAATATGATATTGGAATATTATTATGGAATATTTGGTGAAATAATTAACATATCTTTCTCACACACTAATTGTGCCTTAGGGTGTTTTATATTATCACCTTCTGTTTTTTGAGTAAGGGAAAAGGATATCATGGAGGTGGATCTAGCTGTTGAAACATGGATTTGGTGAGTTGCATATGAGTTGGGTCTTGGGTGTTTTTCCCTATTTTGAAAAATTTGTTTTAGTACATTGGGATTTATTACCTATTTGACCACTAGTAAATTACTATCAGTTGAGTTTCTTTTGATATTAATATTCTCTTGTTTCTTTTACTTCTGTATTGTTAGTGTAAAAATTATTCCTGCATCCATTTTGTAAGATGTAAAGTTCTATTCACCGACTTGTGGAGATCGAGAATGCCCTTCGGGATATGTTAGGGTATGTTCGGTTATTCAGTTACCGAGGTACCTGGGATGGTTCATGAAAAATTGGTCTTAGAGTTCTAGTTTGAGCTTCTTTTATTGAAGTCAGTATGCATTTTTGAAATATTTTCAGGACTTAGTAGGTTATTTCAACTAAGTATCTGACCATCTCTCACCACAATAAATGTTAAGTCACCACAAGTGGTTAGGGAAATAAATCTTTTGGATTAATTATAGTTTTTCACTATTTTTATTTTGATAGATTTAAATCCAAATCTTGTTTGTTCAATCTATTGATATTAATTTATATATTACTATATTTGAGTATAAAAATATTATATTCATGATTACCTGCTAATGTTGTATTGAATCATGCCAATGAGAATAAATGGTAATCATATCTAGGAGGAATCTACTACTAAACTATAGTGAGTGAATCCTCTTGTGGACATGAACCTAGTAGAGGTGGTAGTTTTCACATTCCAAGAACTATGATAGGAACCACCTCATATTCCCATTTAGGCTTCAGATGTGGAACCTTAGAGGGATGTCCTCAAGATTTGTTATCATTAATTCCTTCCACGGAAAGAAAAACCAGTCAATGTCTAAAATGATCCTCAAGAGGTTCATTTGTGGTTGAGGAGAATGTAGAATTTTTTTGGGTTCTTGGAAACACCCAACAAGATCAAAGTGAAGTGTTTCACCTTCATGCTAGAAGGAAAGAGCAAGATATAGTGGTACACAATGGTTACAGCAAAGAAATGTGTGGGTTTGTAGTGTAAGAACATAAATGTTCTTTAAACTGGCTAGTTTTGTCCAAAATCAATGTTATTGGCCATGTCTATATATTTTTTCAGACATGGGCAGGATTAAAGGACTGTGACTGAGTATGAAAATCATTTTATGGATATTGTGAATTTATCTTCTAATATTATGTCAAATAAGAAGATGAAGGCTCGAAGTTTTGATTTGGTAGATATTTTGGATATTTATTAATTGGTTTTATTATTGAAGATGACTTTATAAAATAATTTGTTGGATAGAGTTCTTATGGAGAAAATAGACCTTTCTATAAAGTCAGGGTAATCGAGTGTTTCTTTTACTCCTAGTGGAAGCGTGAGTTCCTTTAATGGAAATAAAAAGCCTAATAATTCTCATGGAAGTTCTTGATAGTTGGATCATTATAGAACTCATGTATTTCTTGGAATAGTTCCTTTTGCTTTATACCTATGTGATAAAGAAAGAAATTAAAATAGGGTTTTCACTGAGGCACCCAAGAACTATGTCTCCTGGAGACATTGATGAAACTTACAGTGATTCATCTATATTTATTCCACTTCTTATAGTGGAGTGGGATCATTATCTCCTACTAAATCTTTAGGGAAATCAGATTCATCATGTATAAAATGGTTTATACCACATGCATCTCTAACAAATCTCTGTCACATAGTGGAAGAGTCTCCAGAGAAAGTTGATATGGGTCTAGCGACTGTGATAGGTATCGTTACTATATATTCATCATTAATTATTACTCCATTTGATATTGGTGCATCTCATTTGTTTATTTTAACCCGTGTTACTAATCTTATTAATCATCCTATTAAGATTTTATATTTTTCAAGGGATATTATAAGACCCCTATATATGAAGAGAGTGTTGGGAATCTGTAGTCCCTCATCTATTTTTTCACTATCATATGTTGAAGTTTCTTGGAGTTTTCTAATTCTCAACATGAAATATCTTAAAGGCATGTTTTGGATAGATTTTCTTATTTTTAATAAAGCCCAGATTTATTATTATCTTCGATGGGTCTCCTTTACCACACCTAGTGGTGCATGTCATTTATTTCAAGGATAATGGGACCCAACATTGAGAAGAGATGTAATATCTTCTCCAGAATTGGAGAAAGTAATATCAATGTTTCCCTTTGATCTGGAGTGGGAATCTTGAATTGGTGATCTTCCTCCAATTTTCATGAGATTCCCAATGTGTTTCCATCCAACTTCTCTAGTTTTCCACTAATAAGGGAGGTTGATTTTTTCTATTGACATAATGCCTAATACTCAACCAGTTTCTATTCCCTCTTAGAACATATAACTAGTTGAACTGAAAGAGGTGAAGTCCTTGTTTGAATATCTTCTTAGGAAAGGCTTTATACACCTTAGTTAGTCACCAAGTGTGGCACTGGTTTTAAATGCTAATAAATTTGATGGTTTACTTCACCTATGTGTTCATTACTAAAATCTCAATAGAGTGACCATAAAGAAATAGTATATGTTTCCACGGATAGATGATATGTTTTATCAGTTGAAGGGGGTGAAGTGGTTATCAAATATTGATCTTCACTAGAGTTACCATTAGTTTAGGAGAAAATAATCTAACATTAGAAAAACTTCATTTTGGAGTAAGTACGGTTATAATGAGTTCCTTGTTATTCCCTATGGTATAACCAATTATCCTATAGTATTTATGGCTTTGATGAATATTATTTTCCAAGTGTATCTTTATACCACAGTTATAGTCTTCTTGGATGACATCCTAGTTTACTCTATGTATGAAAAGGATCATGTGCATCATCTGATAACTGTTCTAAGTCTACTATGAAATCACATACTCTATTCTAAGATTTTGAAATGTGATTTCAGAATTTAGGATGTGATTTTTTTGGGACAGGCAGTGATAGATTAAGGAATATAAGTTAATGCTGAGAAGGTGAAGGCTATTATGACTTGGGAGAAACCACAAAATATTTTTGACATTCATAACTTCTTGGACAAAGAAATATATTATAACAAGTTCTTAAAGGGAATCTCAAAATTGGATTCACTAATAAATACACTAATTTTGAAGGGAGTAATGTTTTCTTGGGAAGAGAAATTTTGAAATTATTTTATTGAGATAAAATGTATTTTGAATATTATGCTTGTGTTGACTCTTCAAGAGTCAGGGCATGTCTATGTTGTAATTTTTTATGAATTAGGTTCATGATTGGTCTACATTCATATATAAGGTTATCATATCTTTGATTATGGATCTAGTCATCATAGGACACATGGGAATATTTATCCAACCAATGACCATTAACTTTTAGTTGGGATGCATGCTCAAATGTGTTTATGGAATTACCTTTACAAATAAAGGTTTTCCATATATTATGACCATAATTTCTTGTGTTTTAAATTCTCTCAAAAATATTTTAATCCCATATAGAGGAACTGGGTGGAGTACATGAAGTCTTTATACTTTTACATCGCCTATATTCCATGGAATGGGAATGTCATTGAAGATTCTTTGAGCAGGAAACTTCTGACCTAGGTAGTGAAATAATCATTGGAAGACTATAATTTAAAGGGTTTTCTTCATATTTTAATATTGGATTTTTGGAAAAAGGGGCTGAGGTTTCCATGGGCATTGTTCAGTTGAAATCTACTCTTCTAAAATTTATTCTTCATGATCATCATCATGATGTTGAGTTCCTTATCATTAGAGAATATATTTATTTTGGGGAGGTTGTTTCCAAGTGTTCATTCTCCAAAGAGGGAATTCTATGCTACTAGAATCATTTTTTGGTGCCTCCTTCAATAAGGAAATTTTTTAGGGGGTATTTTCAATGTTCTTAGTGGGTAGTTCCTCCAAGATCCACAAATCTGTTCTATGATATGTGGATCTAGTTCTAGTGGTCAGGTATGGGACATGGTATTACTGAATTTGTTTCTTATTATTATAAATGCCTATAGGTAAAGGTCGAGCAATAGAAACATTTGAGGTTACTTCAACCACTTCTAGTTCCTATATGAAAGTGGGATTATATCTCTATGTACATTTTTTTAGGTTACCAAATACCCTGAAAAAGAAGAATGCAATATGGGTTGTGAACCATTGGCTGGAAAAATCCACTCTCATTATACCAATTAGTGATACATAAAATTATGAAGTGTTAAAAAATCTCTATGTGAATGAAAATATTTTTTTCACTGAGTACATATGCTATTGTCTATAATAGATATCCTTAGTTAACTTCTCATATTTTGAGAGGCCTTCACGAGGCATTGGGATCTCATGTCCATTTAAAAATGGAATACCATTCACAGTCATATGGCTAGATAGAAAGAGCTATAAAAATTCTTATGGATATGATATGTGCTTTTTTTCTTGAATTTGGTGGAGATTGGAATTATAATTTGGGGATGTTTGAGTATTATAATAATAATAATAATAATAATAATAATAATAGTTACTATTCCACAATTTGGATGGGTCCTTTTTAGGGCCTGTATGGTCTTCTTGTAAATCTATGTTGTGTTGGTCTGATTTTGGTGAAAGTTCTATAGTAAGACTGACCATGGACTAATATATTATATAATAGATTCATCTGATTCTTCATAAAAAATTTATGGAACAAATCTGATATTATTCTTATGTTGATCATCGTCATAGGCTATTGGATTTTTTGGTTTTGGACTAGGTGTTCTTGAAAATTTCACCCCGTTTGGGTCATCAATGGGTTGGGAGGTTAGGGAATCCTAATCCTCTTTTTTGGGACCTTTAGAAGTTATTGAGAATCTAGTAAAAGTTTTATATCGATTATCACTTCCACCACATCTAACGATGATACATAATTTTTTTCATGTATCTCAGCTCCAAAAAAATATATCTAATCCATATCATGTTCTGAGATGGAGTGATCATGATGTTGAACCTAATTTATTTATGACTAAATGGACAGTCAAGATAGGTGATTCTAAAACCAAGGTACTTAGTGGGATGATGATACCATTGTTTATTTCTATGATAATATAGTTTTGGTACTCATGAGATATAGGCAAGGGAGGCACTGATGAGAGAGTAGTGGCCTCACTTATTTTTCATGGAATCTTCTTTGTAGAATGTTTAGGGGTAAAATGTTTTTATGGTGGGGAGGTTGTTAAATCCTATTATTGTTTTCAGGTATTCATATACCATCATTTTTATTGAGTTTTGGATGGGTTTTTTTGTTTTTTTTTGGTTGATGTTTTATGAATTTGGAAAAAAATTGACCAAGTGCACATTTAGTGCATGGTTTCCCCAAACCATGCACTATATCAGATCTAACTATGCAAAACAATGAAGTGGTATTTTCCATGGTTGGTGCATAGTTAGTCAAGTCTTTTTCACTCTTAGTAGAAACCTTTTGTACAATTTAAATCAAGAACAAGACCAGGCTGCATGGTTTGGTCTAACTGTGCATATCTTCCCAAGAAACCATTCGTATGTGATTTTAAGAGATCCAAATTTTTATTAAAAATTAAAGTACCCTTACTTTTGGTCCTCAAAATACCTCCTTCAACCCAAAATCATTTCACCTTCTTCATAACTCCCATGTAGGATTATTGGCCCCATTTATTCCTCCCATATGCGATATGAAGCTAGAGGAATACCCTTTGATCTCCTCAAGGTTAGCATCCTAGTCTTAATTTCATTATCCCATGGTCTATATTATTAACTCTAGGGTTCTCTGTATCCCCATATTGATTTATGGATCCAATACCCTATATTTTTAGATCTTAAAACATGGTTTTATTCCTATTTTTGTGATCATTGTTTTTGTGGATAAATCCCAAATAAGGTTTGGCATTACGAGATCCATTGGATTATGAGGTAGGTGGTTTCTTTATGATTCCCAATTTATCTTAACCTTAAATTGATGTTTTAAATTCAATTTACGAATTAAATTTAATTGTTTTATTTTTATTAAATTTATTTCAATGGTTTGATTAAAAACCAAATTCCATTGAATTGGGGTTTTTATAAAAAAAAAGGTTTTTGGTATGAAATTGGAAAACCAACATTTTTGTTGAATTGGGGTGTGTTTATCGAAATTTTTGAAATTTAAATTTTATAATTTAAATTTTGTCTTTGGTTGAAATTGATTTAATTATACTTTCTTTATTTAATTGTGAAAATGGGTTTTAATGGAAAATTTTGAAAGACCCTGATTCCATTTAATTAAGGATTTGTAATGAAATTGATGGAATTTGTTTGAAAATTAATTTTTTGAATTTAAATGTAAAATTTGATTTTGAAATTTCATGGTGAGTTGATTTCAAAACCCTATTTGTGAAAAAAAAATCTTAAATATGGTTTATATGTAAACCTAGTGGCCTCATATATGTGAAAACCATGTTCTTTATTAAAAAATCCATTATGGTTTTATAGAGAAAATTGTAATGTTTTAAATGTAGAATGGGATTTAATTTTATTTTAAGCATCAAAAAATAAATTTCCCATCATTTTTTTGTATTGGATAACATTAAATATTTAGGTTGTTAGTGAGTTATTTTAGAGGGTACAGTGTGATTTAAAAAGTTCTAAAACCTCTTAGCAGCATATCTCAATCCTTAGACGATAGTGATGAGTCCTCGTTTACTTAGGCCCAAAGGGGAGTTTATAAAAACCTTTCATTTCACTGTGTTGGGTCATTATGACCAATAACTTCCATACCTATTTGGAATTTGACCATGATTCTCTCAGGTTGTATTTCAAATTTATATATATTCCATTGTTGTAAACTATTTTACATTCCTTTTGAATTTTATATAAACTTTTTTATATAAATTTTTTTATTTAATCCATTTTGTGAAAAGTTATATTTGTGTAAATAAACCTTTGTTTAATGGTAATTTGATCATTTGAAATATATTTTATACATTATAAATGTGAATAATTAAGTTCTAGATGTATTTCCATATTTTAAATTGTAAAACATGATATGTTTAAATATGATTTTGTAAATGACATTCCAATTTATTTTAAAAACTGGAAGCACTTTATAAGTTAATTTGATAAGGGAATCTTGTTATGAAATATTTGGTGAAATCAAACTTGGATTTGGACCCTACATTTTATTTTGGGTGTTTGTATATAATCTCCATCCAGGTTCGGTCGAGGGAAAATGATCTCTTGGAGGAGGATCCAGATGTCAACCCATGGACTTGGTGAGTTGTGTCTGATTTAGTGTGTGGGATATTTTCCCAGATTTGTTGCATTGGATATAGTTTTTGGGTTTTATTTCTCATTTTACTTATGGTAAATTACTCACAATGTAGTTTCATTTTATATACATACTATCTTTTTCTTAAACTTCTTCAATATTAGTGGAAAAACCATTCCAACTTCCATTTTTTATTCCAGGTGATAATCATCGACCTATGGGAAACAGAAATACCCTTAGGTCTAGGTCTGGGTCGGCTCAGTTATCGGGTTACCAGGGTACTCGAGTTGGTTCAAGACATTGTTGCTAATTTTATTTCATGATTGAAAAAGGTGGATATTATAATATAATTATTCAGAGTATTTTTTTTAATTTTACTCCTTATTGTAAAATATGATGTCTTTTTTCAATCTATTTATAATATACTATTAAATGAAATTGATTTCAATGCTATAGTTTCTAATATGTTTTCATTCTTTTTATGACATCTATATTTAAGAGACAATCATTTTAAATGTATTCTTTTATTAATAGTTATTGAATTTTTAAAACCATTATAAAAATTATTTTACCGTATCTTGATTGCATATTAGAAATCTAAAATGAACTGTTCTAAAACCATGATTGTGTGAATTATGGATACTATGATAGATGTTATGTGATAATTTTTTACATTCACATCATATTATATACATGTGATACTTATTGATTATGAAATATGGTTTTGGTGATTTAAATTTATTGAATTCATAATAAATAACAAACCTATTTTCAGAGAGTTTTATTGAATTTTAGAATTTTACAAGAATGAATTATTGTTCATTTTTACATGACTATAATTTTATACTAATGATTTAATTAAATGTTAAATTTTAATTATTGAAAAATTTATGAAATCTATTATTTTGTTGTCTCTAATTTCTAAATTTTTGAATATTGAGAAACATGTTCAGTGATAAACATTTACAATTTTAATTTTTTACAAATAATTCAATATATAGAATTTATAAGAATGGTTGAATGGTATGTTATGCCAGCTTATTTTTCTATTAGAAACTAAAATTTCAATTTCATGCCATAAGTTACATTCTACACATGATGTGTCTTTTTCATGTGTTTGGGTCATTTTTTATGGTAGGAATTTTATTTTTTATTTTATCATGACATCATAAGCTATCTTTATAGTTAACATTTCTAATTAAGAACTATTTTACCAAATTGAATATATCATTCCATTATTAATGCGAGTTGTGATAATTAAATTATTATTAATTGTTTTTTTTCATGAGTACTATATTAGGGTTAGGTGTTAAAATATAGGTAAGCATGTCATTCATTGTAGAATGGTATACTTATCTAATTTTTAAAAAATTTGTATAGAAAGATAGAAATAATTCAATATTGAAATTATCGAGTGTGTTTTGTGTTTCATACATTTTATTTTTATTATGATATGACATACTTTTTATCTTATATTGTATCTAGATATAGAATTTGAATTAGTTTTTATTTTTTTTTATGTATATGTTTTCTTCATATGGTATTAATATTTTAAATATGGGTTGGTTCAATTGTTTTATGAATTATAAATAGTTATACAACATGTGTAGCTTAAATCTTATTATATGATATAGTGTTTTATTTTTTTATTATGAAACCAGGATTTATATAATAATTTAAAATCATTTTTTAGTCTTCATGAAATATCCAATAAGTGTATAATTTGAGTATGGATAAAAGGATGCACAAAATTACAAAGGGGAATTTTTTGTTTATTTGGAAGAATATTCTCCATTTGATAATATTTTTAGCTTCTGTTTCCAATATTGATTTATATTGTAAAACATCAATAGTTTTTTTGTTATCATGAAAAATTATACTTTTTTGAAAATAATTAAATTAGGATACACCAAAAATGACTTGTAAAATATTCAGTGTTATTTGAAATGTCATCATTTATTGATTTTTTTCATTGAACCACTAATATGACTTGAAGAAAACATTTTTGATTTATAAAATTATGTTTTAATGGGTTTTTAAGAAGATTGTTTTCCATATTATACCTTGATACATGAAACATTTATATTTATTAATGTGTAAACCATATAATCATTTATATGATTTTTCCTGGTATGTTGAGAATGTATCCATGGTGTGATCATGTGTTTTTTTCTTTTGTATTTATAGAATCTAATACATACCATAATTGATTAACCACATAATGTATGTAATAAAAGGGTTTATTGGGAAAATATTTAGTATTTCAACATGAATTTTATTTCTACTTTTAAATTGTTATAATGATGTCATTAACTACTATATCATGTTTTTTTTATTTTTATGATTAATTTTATTAGATTAATGTTTGTTATGGATTCATAGATACAATGTGAGTGACGCTCCTTCCCCATAATTATACATTTTTTACATATTTAGAGCTATACATGTGATTCATAGCTACTAAAAGAATATAATGTCCTAATGTGGTTATTGGGATGAAATGATCTGTGTGTAAACAATAAATGTGTTTTGGTAGTAGGTTTGAGATGAGAAGGTGTTTTATAATAGTTATTGTTGATTTTGGAATGATATATATGGAGGTTTAAATGATTTTTCTAATGATTTTTTGGAACAAAAAATCTTGTATAATCTGTGGAATAATGCATTGTTAGGCTCAAGTGAGGATTGTGATGTGGCTATGAGGGATGTTTTGTGGGAGAGTCTGATTTTCTTGATTTACTATATGTGATGTGATGGTATCCCTTATTTATTGATTTTATTCCTTGATTGTTTTGTTCAAACATTTTGGCCTCCTAGTTTAAGATTTTTTCATCAAAATACCATCAATTTTAGTTTATGAAAACATATAAAATAGATCTTGGGATAGATCCTTACTGATGTTCCAAAGGTAGTGAATGATATTGTCCAATAGAGGGTCCTCCATCCCCAAACCTAATGGTTGGTTAGAGTAGGTTGATTTTTCTTCTATGTAATTGAAGACCCAATATAAATTCTATAATACTATAGTGATTATATTGTTTTATAAAGTTGAAAAAATGTGGTGATATATGATGTTTCATGATTTGGGAGAGGTGGATTGGGAGACATAACATGGAATATTCTAGAAATGTATACATTTCCATGTACTAATTCATAATCATGTAAAGGATCATTAGGATCAAATATAGGGAAATAGGGATGTTCATAGATTTTGGATATGCACTATGGAAATTATTATCATGTTCCCATAATTTATAACCTTTGAGATAGAAGAATTATACTATTTAGAATTTATATTGTGTCCATATATTCAATGATCTATCAATACTTTAAATTTTATTTCATGGGATGTAGTAGGATATCATATAGAGATAATATAAAAAAGGTTTTCTGTGAATAAGGGTTATGGTATATATATCTATATATTGGGTGTTATATGTAAATGAATGGTCCATGTTATATAGACTATAATTAATAGATAAAGAGAGTAAATAAGTATTCTACGGAAATGGAGAAACTTGGTGCTCTAGATTTGAGTGGTTGAAAGTGTATTATGTTTATAAAGCCTTATGTTTCTATTTTATGTTATGGGGAATTATAAGAATTACTATAATGTTGTTCATAATGCTACCTAGTATTAGTGGAGAGTTATTCAAGAGGTGATTTCATTATTTATTTCTAATCCATTCCCTATAACCATGCATTATATTTATATATTTGATTTGAAATTTTTATGAATGGTTTGAAATATTTACGTATAAATGTTTTCATAAAAAAATTCCAAAATTCCCCTAATCAAAAATCATATGAATGGTTTTTTAGCAAGATGAGGAATTTTTTTTAAAGTATTATATGTATTAAAAACCTAGTTAACATTGAAGGGGTTTTTAGGAACTATTGTTCATGAGTGGAGATGATTGTTTCACATTTAAGTCACCCCATGGTGGTGTCATGTTTCATAGGAATCTAATAAGAGTATGTTATGGTAGTGATCAAATCCCTACTATAACAGGGTTTGTGAGATATATCTAGAGGAATATTTTTTGAATATTTCCCTTTTCTTATGGGGTTTTGCCATAATTCTCTATGTAGAGAATTTTTCATGATGTATCTACTATAATAACCTATACTTTTCAATTATATTCCTTTTTCTACTTTATTGTTAGGGTTGTTCGGATAAATCATAGTGAATTTTAATATTCTAGAGTTGGTATTTGGGAATATCTATGGGTTTTAACACTATGTATCTAGAGGTGGTTAATCACATATATTTTTGGCAATTTGGGATGTTTTCTATATGTTATTATGTGTTCTATGACTAGAAAAACATCTCCCCATACCATTTTAAGGAATTTTTAAATATGATATTTCCTGAGTGAAATAGTTTGTATTGAAATAGTTGGGGAGGTCATTTGTGTGGGATATTAAAAAATGGTGGTCACCAATGTGAGACAATGACTTGTGGAATGCCTTTGAAACAACACGTATGAGATTATGGTGATCCAGAATCAATAAAGCTAGGGTTGAGAAGTTAAATGGAGATATTGGGGTTACTATGTTGTTGTCTTTTCCATGTTGATGGAAAATTACCATTGTTTTTTAGTAGCACCACGGTCGAAACCATGGTGGCTGTTCAGTTTTATTTTAATGCATTTTGAATATACTTTTGAAATAAGGTTGTTTTTATAAATAAAAATATAAGTATCTTAGAACACCTTTATAATTTTTAATGCCTCAAATATGATGTAGAGTCTTCCATGACTATATCTAAGATTATATATTGAATTATCATCTAAAGTTGACATTTTGTATTTATCACAACAATTTAGATGATTTTGGAACCTCACTTGTGAATTTTTACTTTAGTTATGGATTCCCCACTTCTTGATTCAGTTCATTTGATTTCTTTTACAATGGGGTATTTTTTTATTCCATTGGGTTAAATATTATTTTCCATCTTCTATAGTAACAATCAATATCGTTAGTACATATCATATGTGAATCATTCTTCATTAATTAACTTCATGTTTCTTGTTTTAGTCAAGGGGATGCTTTTTTTTATTTGGTGTTTCTCATTTTATTTTCTCCTTGTATGGGGTATATCAACTTTTTTTGGTTGGGGATATCAAAACATACCTCCAAGATTATATAATTATAATTATGTAATGTGATTAATATTATTCCATAAAAAATTAATGTTTTGTTTTCGATAATTATTATATTTTATGAGGAGTGTAGAAATTATTAGAGGAACCTTATAGGATCCAAGAAATTCATATTTGGTATAAACCAGTTAAGAGTAAATTTGATGGGAAATGGTGTTTCTATATTTTTTATATTTCTCTTATTATTTCTGTTGGTTGAACCATAAGAATGGATGTTTAATTCTCTCATTACTATAATGATTAATTTTTTATAAATATTTTTTGTGAAATTATTTATGGGCCAAGGAACCCCTAAATTAAATAATAAATTATTGAATAAAACAAGAATGGGATATTTTTGGAATGAAAAATGTGAACCATGTTGCTGAAATTACTTGTTCTTTATTTGGTTGTTTTTTATTGGTTAAATTGATATGATCTGGGTTTTTGATATATTAATATTTATTATTAATTCATGATATTTTATATAATTTTTTTCTGAAAAGGAATTGAGAGTTTTTATTAGAAATTAAATAGGGAACTAGGTTGTAGATGAACAGTTAATGGACGTAATAAATTTTTATGAGATTAATAAATGTTACAAATAATGAATAGATGAATTTTTTATTTTTTATGGAATGATTAATGGTTCAAAGTGGATAAATTAACATAAAAAAAATTAATGTGACTTGAAATTGTTGATTAATGGGGTAATGGAATGATATGGTTATCTAGAATTAGTGTTTGTCTGTCCCTCTATTTATGGAAATTGGTTTTTTTTATTTTTTATTAACTTATTTTAAATTTTTCATTTTAATTTTCAATGTATTATGTTGTCCTTGGACTTTCATAAAGTAGTGTGAAATAAGGGAAGATGTATTGGTAACATAATTTTATGGTCTATAATTCCTTGTAGTGGTAATATATTTTCATGGGATATAAGGACTAAATGTTGGTTTATACAAATGTGATAAGATGACCACAAGTTAAAATTGAATGAGTGGTGATATTAATGAGAGGTTGTGGTTTTTATAGTGGAATCTGTACATGGTTGAATGAGAGAATAGAGATGAATTATCTTTATGACCATTATACCCTATTAAAAAGAGTGTAATTGTGTTAGTGTGAAATATATATGGAAGTGGAATAGAATTATGATTATGTACCTCATTAAAATATTATCCTAGTTATTAATGTTAGGTAAGTGGTGGAAATTTGGTGATATTGTCAATGTGGTTGCTTATGCATAACATTTTTATGTAGGCATATGGGATTGTGGTGATGAGGGTTCATATTTCCGTCCAGATAGTTGTTGATATGTTGCTAGTGTCAATTCTTATTTGACTCTATACACATAGAGAGAGGCAGATACAATTGGAACAATATCTATTTGAGTGGAAAAACCCATTATTTGATATGTTGGGGATGTTATGAGTACATTATTGGCCTATAGAATTAATAATTGTGGTGATGACTATGGAATGGTGGTTTGGGTTTCTTAAAAAATGGTGATTTTGGTTGCATATGTAGTGAGGGAAATGAAAACAGAATGAGGGACATGGTTATATTATTGATTTATATTTATTTTACTAATTATTATGGCCTTTTATTTATTTCTTTATAGATTATATTTATTTTTGATAATTTTTTTGATTATTTCCCTGATTTGTTACACTGAAGAACTTTTATTTCAATTTATTTCACCTCAATATTGATCTGTTTTGATTGATTTTCTTAATAAATACTCCCAAAATTATCACCTACATGGTATTATATTGATTCCATGATATATTGCAAGATTAATATTTGTTTTTTGGGTATTATGGATATATGTGGTAGTTTTCAAGGATTTTGGAGATTCTATTACATTATTTCATTGATTTTTTACTTTTTCAAAAAATAAATATTTGAAAATTGAAAATTTATTATGTAATTGAAACACATTTGGGTAAATTAGTTAATCCCCCTTTATCTATTATCCTTATATGATTCATATTAATTCCTTACATATGTGAGATTTTTATACCATCTGTGGTAGTCCCAAAAATGGGTCATAATGATGGTGGGACTCATGGGACATTATTTATTCTTATCCATTTTCATCCTAGGAAGGGTACTTTTTTAGGGAGTGGTTTGGGAAGGTTTTAGTATTACATTCCAGTATGTTTGAGGGATATTTTTCATATATCGGGCATACTGGATGGATGTCTTGTGGTAATTTCTCATGATTTTATTCTGATATATTATCTCATGTTTCATTAACTAGTTTTTATATAAGGGAATTGATGATTTATCATATTTTACATAATACACAAGATTTCATATATTTCAAAAATAAACCTATATAATATATCAAGGATGTTGATTTGATAATGTGTTCTATGGGAATCATGGTATGATATTATTTCCCACATGTTTTTGGGTAGGTTTTTTAATTATAGTTATCATAGTTCATGTTCTTTGACATAAGGAAATAAGATATGAAAAATGATGGGGATGTGAATATGCGGTACTCGTATATATGTGTGTGTGTGTGTGTGATCTTAATATTATTGTTATAATTATATAAATTATTTTATGAGTCATATATGTCAAAAATTGGAATAAAATAGTATATATTTTTAGGTTATTTTACATTTTAATTTATTTTTACACATGCCTTGCTCGGGAATCTTTCACATTTATAATTTAGTGGTTGTGTGTGGTATCCCATTGAGTATACATGTTATGATCACCCTTTATATATACAAACTATTTTTTAAATTCACCCATATGTATTTCATGATTGAGCAAGGTATTACTAGTTATTGGAGTTTTTTATAAGTTATTGTAGCTTTTTGTATACAATAGAGGGCATTCCTCATTTGTGATTTAATTTTAATTGTATCGTGTTTTTTATGATATCACATCATATGTTGGGATATCATATTTACTTGTTATGAAAATGAGTTGATTGGTTATTGTTCAAATATTATCCCTTATCAATTATTTATGAGGTTAATTCCTGCCATGTGAGTAGTAATATTCCCCCAGTTCTAGTCGCTAACGCGTGCCCTCTTAGAGGAACGCTTTGGGTATCATTATCATTCCATTTATATTTTATACCTAGGTGGAGGTTACTTTAGATGGAAACACATATGAATAATTACAATAAAAGGTAATGTTTTTGAGATAATATGGAGTTCAGAGTTAACCACTACTGAGAATTCATGGTTTGTTAGGAAAATATTACCATCTAAGCATAGTAGGCTCAATAAAAAATAAAGACCTTCTTAGACATGAGATTGCAGGATCTCATTTGATTTAATTTGAGTACCTTAAAGATTAATGGAAATTTTATGTTATGTGATTCTTTATGAGGGGTATATAGGATATAGATAATAATTTATAATGCTTTTATGACCAGATATATGAACTAGGTTAAAAATTAGAAAAAGTGCACAAAAATAAAAAAGTATCCATAAATAAGAATAGGTATCCTATGTTATGAACCTTTTAGGTTTATTATTTTATAGGGGTGTATTAATTATTATGTTCCTATTAAAATTATGTTCATAAAATCAAATTATAGTGTTGGATTATAATGAAAATTCTAGGATGATGACTCTCTGAGAGTCCCAGTGATAGTTTCTTCCAAAGTTTTATATGTTGATTTCATGTTATATGTTTGTTTTTTGGAAAGGGTTGGTAGTGACATACTTCAGTTTGAATCATACTCTTGGATAATATATGGTTTTATTTACTATAATTATTCTCTAAATGATATGTCAATAGTGTTTTTGGAATCTCATATTTTTATTACATAACATTTCCTTACATGGTACAAACAGAGGATATTTCAAATTTTAGTTTCTTTGAATTAAGGCACATAAAAAATTAATAGAAAATAATTCAAATAAATACAATTGAAATATATCATCATGGATTAAACCTAAGTTACTTTTACTATATCCCATATCTTGGGGACATGCATCAAAGGAATGGTGTGAGCATGAATCCTAGTAACTGAATAAGGGAGATAGAAGCATGTTATCATGAGACTAATAAATAAGAACATGAATAATAAAAATAAGGCATGAACAAGAGAGATAATAATAACATGAATAATAACATAGAAATTTTTCTACAAGGTTTAAATTATACAATCATAAGAATATCACCAAGGTTAATCACCAAGGTGTCGTAACAGAAAAATACCAATGTTGTTCACTGAGTCATCGTAAAAAATATCATCTCTAGAGATTAAATTCATTACCTAATGAATTGGGAGAACTATAAAAATACACCATTCATATGTCTTAATTTAATTTTACCCACATATATTATAAGAAATAATTTCATTATTAACCAATGGAGAATAATTAACTAGCATTGTTATCAAAATTTTAGCATGAAAAAGAGATAAAAAATTATAATTACATAATTTTTTAACCATAAAAGGAAATATGTGTTTCATATATGTAAATAATTGAATGTAAATTTAATTTTAAAATATATTTAATTATCCATTGAAATAAAATGAGGTTTGGGTTTTAAAATAACAATGAAAATAAAATTTCTAATGTAAATAGGTAAATTTGAGAAGTAAATTTTTCATCTTGATAGGTATAAAATATGGTTTTACTAAAAGGTAAAATGAGAGGTTACAAGGGTATTCCATTAATAATAGTCTATTATTGTACTAATTCAATAATATAAATTTGAAAAAATAAATTAGGTTTGAAATTATAAGGAATAGTACTTGGAAAGGGATGTTGAATGGAAAAGGGAAGTGGATATTTCCCTTACCTTTAAGAGTTGTTCCTAAAACATGAGGACAGAAACATGGGGGATTTAGGAAACCTTGAGGGTCTCCTTAGGAGGAAAAATCAACATAACTTCTTTGATGATGGGTTTTTTATGGTTAAAGGTGAAATTGGTTTGTACCTATAGAAAAAGTGGAATAATTTTTTAATAATTTCCAAATATAGGTTTTAGAAATCATGTTTGTGAAAAATTAAAATGCATTGGCTCAACCATTTTTTTTTATCATGGTTATGGTAATTTGGGTCAATATTTATGTTATTTTATTCCACTATAACTGAAGATAATTTTTAAATACTTATTTTGGCATGTAAAATTAAATTTTCAACAAAATAATTCTTTTACAATCATATATTGCATTTTAGACTTTGAAATGTCCCTTATTAGTTTTGAAAATTGATTAAAATCAATATAAATACATAATATTAATGTAAGAATATTTTTGGTTTTTTGTATTGTTTTTAATTAATTATTATATTATTATGACATAATTATGAATTCATAAAATATAAAGAAACCCAATTTTTTTTATTATTCATGAACAAATAATGTATTTTAGAAAATTCTCATATATTGACACACTAACATAATTTCAAATTTTTGATTTAAAATATATTTTTTATTTTTTCTGAATAATTCCATAAATATGTTAATTTTATATTTTAAATATAAAAGGATTGTTTTCTTAAAAATATCAACTTTTATGGAATACTCAAATTCATGATAGTTATACAAAATTTCTCATGCCATTAAATAAAATTATTTTATCATTTTTATTTTGATATGTTATTTTTTCAAGTATATTTTATTAAGAAAAATATGTTTCATAATAACTAAGATTATTATATAAATTTACATATCTTCTATAAAAATACAATTATTTATTATTTGAATCCAGAAATCAAAATAACAAATTAAACTTAATTAAAGAGATATTTTATTAAGAAAAACAATTCATAAGAGGAATTTGTGGAATAAAATATTTATTTATACAAAGGAATTTAAAATTTAGGTAGCTATTTTCTTTACATATAACCCCTTATTACACCTTCATACACCCTAACAATAAGTTGTGTGATGATCTTAGTTTCATGGGGTTCCTTTCATAACATCGACCGAGAGGTAATATACACTAACATGAACTTCTCCCATAGATTATTTCATTAATGTTTCACTTTTGGATTCTATTCATGGGAATGTTAAATGGAAAACCCTAGTGATGATACATCCCTACAATGTTTAGAAAAATGGGATTCAAATGACACTACTCAATGATTTGAGGCCTTCAATCCTTCTTTCTCTATCAATTATCCATTATCATTAGTACTTATAAACACTAATTATAACTGTTAATTTATTAACCAAGGGTATAGTTCCAATAGTCATACTAACTAAATTTCATTTAGTGGTCGAATACCAATAGTCACATTTCTCTTAATACCCTATAAATAAAAATTAGTTCATTCACTCAAAACTTGCTATAATTTATACCTATGGTTAAATTTTTATTTCAAGACATTTATTGGTTTACTAATATTTTTATTCATTTATATATAAGTTTTTATGGGTGTGATGGTTCTAATAGACTTCTTGTGTCCATATTTTTTCATTTAATCTATTAAATTTTATATTTATTTCATGTTGAAATATATGGAATTTTAATTGTTTTTATAGGTGACTAAAATAATGATCATTGTTAATGAGAAATTTTTTTATTGGTTTCTATTTATTTTTTATGTGTATAATTTTATATAATATGCAACAAAAATTTATTTGGAAAAATTTTTAATTAAAAATTATTGGTCATTACATTCTTCCACACTTATAAAATTTCATCCTCAAAATTTGAACTCATTTTCTCAGTTAAGAAAATGTGACGGTACTTCTATCTCACTAACTCTTAAGGTTTCCATGGTGCTTCCTCATATTTATGGTCTCCCCACAACACTTTGATATGGTGGTTATTATTATTGTGTATAACCCTATCTCCATGGTCAATGATCTCCAGCAACATCTACTCATAGGTGAGTTCATGTTCCAATTGTACCACCTTTGTATTAATTAATTTTGTGAGATCAAGTATGTACTTCATCAAGAGAGATATGTGGAATATATCATTAACTATAGGAATTTTTGGAGGAATTGATATATGATATGAAACTTATTATATGTGAACAATGATATCTTAGGAACCAAGTTACCTAGGGATATGATTCCCTTTATTTAAAAACTACATGAATCTCTTCCGTAGTGATAACTAAAGGAAAAAATTGTCTCCACCATTAAACACCAAGTCCCTTTTATGGTTTTCTAGATAGATCTTCTAACACATTTGAGTAGCTTTAATATGTTGTTGGATGGAATAAAATTTTTCTTTCATCACTTGGAAAAAACTGGGCCCATGTATATTTGTATCAAAAACTTCCTCCCAACATGAAGGATTACTACATCACTTCCCATGTATAACTTCATAGAGTTCCATTTGAATACTATAGTGGAATCTGTTGTTATATGAGAACTCAAAAAATTGGAGGTGATGATCCCATCCACCTTCAAATTATATTTATCATGTTATCAATATGCCCTCAATTGTTTGAATAATGATTTTAGATTTTCCATCATTTTGGGTATGATTGACCGTACTGAAATTCAATTCAGTGTTTAGATCATGTTGAAAAATTCACTAGAATTTATATGTGAACCTTGTATCATGATAAAATATAATATAATGCGGCACCCCATGACCCCACCCCCATATCATTTACATATATATTATAAGGTTGGTAAATAGAGAAACATTTCTAAATATGAATGAAATAGGTAGTCTCTGTGAGTCATTACACTATATCCCATATCACATTGTTTCCTTTGTATGTATTTGGAAGACCATTGATAAAGTCTATAGTGATATTTTCCCACATCCATGTTGGGATGGGTGTTGTTTTCAATACCCCTATGTGAAGTTTTCAATCCAACTTTACTGGCTGACACACCAAAAACCTTACAGTTTTTATCACTAATTCCCATTTTCATATTATCAAACCATTAATGATCAAGAAGGACCCTATACATTTTAGTTATTATATGATGTATATAGAATATATATATATCTATGAGCTTCATACATCATATCCTACTTTATCTATGGGATAGATGTCACACATAACCTTGTATGAAATTTCAATACACCTTATTGATCAATATTGAACTTTGGAAACTTCATATTCTTCACAACCTTTAACTTATTTGGTAACAAAGGATATTCTATTTTAGATTTCATGATATTCTCTAGTAATGATGGTTTTGAAATCATTTGGGAAAGTGTTGATGATTTCCATTCCCTTAATATTCCCATGTCTATTTATACAAGGTCCTTGATCTAATGATCTCCTTGATTCCTCATCATTTTCAGCACAACATGGCCTTTACTAATTAATGCATCAGTGACTTTATTATCTCATCTAGGGTTATAATTAATTGAGAATTCATAGTCATTTATAAGTTCCAAACATCTCTTTTGTCTCATGTACAATTAATTTTGTGTGAAATATACTTTAAACTTTTGTGGATTGTGTATATATCACATTTATTCATATAATTATAGTGCCTCCATATTTTCAAAGAAAAAATTAACCCTGCTAAATCCAGTTCATTCATTGGATAATTCCTCCAATGGGGAATTAACTATCGATATTTATAAGAAATAACCTTTTCATTTTTCATGAGGATTCCCAAAATCCCATTCGGATATGCGTGAGTATAAATAATGAATCCTTCTATGATAGAGTTATTTTTAAAATGGGTGAACTAACCATTATCTTTTTTAGTTCTTGGAAACATTAGTCAAACTTCTTTTCCCTTATATACTTATCCATTTTTTGAGTTAACTTTTTTAGTAGATTAGAAAGTCATGTAATATGTTTCAAAAACCTCATATAATATCCTACTAATACAAGGAAACTATTAATATTTGTTACTATTATTGGATGAGGCCACTCCACTATAGCCTTTATATTTATATGGTCAATTGATATTCCTTCATTGGTTAAAATTTTTTGAAATAATGAAAATTTTTGTTACTAGAACTCACATTTTCTAAATTTTCCAAAAATATTATCCTTACTCAAAGTATTTAATATAATTCATAGATGATCCTCAATATCCTAACGAATTCTGGAATATATCATAATATCATCAATAAAAACTACCCTGATTTTTTTAGGTAGTCCTTAAAACACTATTAATAAAATCCATAATTATTGCATGATAATTAGTTACACCTAAGGGAATAAAAAAATTCTCATAATTTATATAATTTTTTAGATAAAGTCTTTGAAATATCATCTTTTTTCACCCTTAATTGATGATAAACAAATCAAATGTCAATATATGATAATAATTCATTCAAACATTGCTGGTTAAATAAATCATCAATCCTTTGGAGATGGAATTTTTTTTCATTGTGATCCCATTAATTTCTCTATAATCAATGTATAGTTGCATTGATCCATCATTCCTATTTATTAAGAGATCATGTTCTCTCCAAGGAGACAAATTTGGTTATATAAATACCTTCTTCAAAAGGTCTTTAAGTTTTTTATTTTATTCCTTTGAATCTATGTTTTCTATTCAATATGATTTATTTAATACAGTATTTGATCCATGAATGAGTTCAGTAGAGAACTCTAAATCTATTTCTAGGGGAGATCTATGTAACTATTTAAAAAATAGCTCAATATATTCCTGGATGATGGGGAAATTATCTATATTTATACTTCCATTTCCTTCTCCTTATTCACTAATCATCTCTATAATGAAGGATCTGGGAGGTTCTTCTAGAAAAAGATCAATTCGGGATATCTCTAATTTGAAAATGACCATAGGTTTTCCATTCAAGAATACTGAAATTTCTCTCTTTTGTAGTTTATCTTAACATTATACATTGATTGATATTCCATCCCAAGTATAGTGTTGAATTCCACCATGAGAATAACTAATAAAAAAATTTTGAGGTTATAATCTCCAAAGTTAATAATTAAGTTTCTATACACTTTTGATGCTATTATAATCCCACTAAGATTCATCAAAGATAATTCTTATTCTAGAAATTTTTTTTTTTGAATCTATATTTGTTGAAAACATGGATGAAATAATGGATTTTATAGAACCAAAATCAAATGAAGTACTTGCATGTTTTGAGAGTACTACAAGAGTACCTTCCACCATATCATTTGGGGCCTCTATATCATCCATTGTGATAGAAAATTCCCGACCTGCATCTATATTAATTTTTGAAGGTTGATTGTGGTTCCCCTCTGTTATAATTTGATTTGAACATTGATTGTAATAGTGATAAAAATTTACACACTTGATGCATTGATCTTTCAATTAGGCCTTTACTATCTCCCCTTTATCGTTAGTGTTGAGAAGTTTAGTCTTGACCTCTCTATGAATGTTATGAGACATATTCCCATGACATCTACATTTTTATCACATTCCACACCCAGTAATGAAGTTACATGAATTCATCTTCTCACATTTGATTCACGTGGGATGTTTCGCTTCCTTTCCTAATCTTCCATGATCAATGTTCCTCCCTGAGTTTGGAACCATTTATCTCTTATATTAATAATAATTAAATGATTTTTATGTATCTCCAAACTCAAATTAAACCTTCATTGTAGTCCACATTATCTTCTCATCACTTTCATTGCCACAAATTTCATGATTCCTCCATAGATGGGGTTTTACCCAACAGAATAATCTATCAACCATTCACTTAGGATCCATATAAAAACTTTAGGTTTATTGATCATGTATTCTAATGTTCATATCATAGCTTCACTCTAATTCATTTTCCTTCTTATTCACTTCTATGAATTCCTTCTTAATTTTTGTTCTCATTAAACTGGGAAAATATATATTGAAAAAAATTCCACTAAACTCTTCCCATTCCATTGAATCAATCTCCCTTCACAGAAATTTGTTTTTTAGTTAGTTTCCACCACTGATCAGTTTATCCATCTAAATAATATACTTTCTAGGTAAATTTATCTTGTTTTACAACAGAGTATAGAAACGATCTTTTCTAAAGAGCTTATCCATTTTTCCTCAATCAATGGGTTGATATATCCACTAAAATAAGGTGTTCATTGAAGCATGAAGGTCTCAAAGGAATTTTATTCCCTAATAGGTGAATCTAGTCGCTTGACCTAATTCATGTTGTTGTTCATAACATGAGTTAGTTTATTCACTATCCTCATCATGTTTTCCATTCCATATTCCATTGGAATTCCATTAGTGAATCATCTATTTCACTCATCATTTACGTGGTTCCTCCTTTTTACCACCATTTTTCTAAAATAAAAACACTATAGCTAAAAACATGTTAATTTTACAAATCATATAATTCTAATGGGATTTTATTTATTAAACCATCATGCATAAATATTTTATTAATCTCCTCTAATTACATTTTCCAAATATACTTCATAATGGTTCATAAAATTATTTTATTAACCAAACATGTCCCCTAAGTGTGTCAAACTAGGTGTGAAACAAGGCATGTTTTCATGAACCAATCCCCATTCATGTTTAGATGAAAGTGGTGTTTTTGGGTGTTATCCCATGTTTCATCTATTCTAGATCCAAATCCACTTAGTATCTAGATAGAGATGTATTTTTTTGGAAATCACTTAACAAATACATAACAAAATACCAAGATCTTTTCATATATTTGGACATGTTACTATGGTTCATCCTAATGTTTTCAAGTCATAATTTCCAAAAATAACCAAACCTTCCATTTATAGAAACTATGGCATCCCTCCTTTTTATTACATAACATTTATTACATTGTATAAATAAAGGATCTTTTAATGTCTAGATTCTTGTAAATATGGTATATAATATATGAATACATAAAAATTATTTTTAATACACTTTAAATACATCTTCATGGGTTCACCATAAGTAACATTTACTATATATCTTATCCTAAGGGCATAAATAGAAGGAAAGGGGTGATCATGAAGCCCAGTAAGGGAATAAGTAATGGAGACAAAAGTATGTGATCATGAGACAAAACACTAAGGACATGAGGTATAAAAATAAGTCTTGAATAAAAGGAATAATAAAAACATGAATCATAACTACTAATCATTGATAGAACATTTAAATTATACATTCATAAGAATATCACTTAGGATAATCAAAAGGTGTCATGAATAAAATTTACCAAGTCTATTCATGAAGGTATCATAAAAATGACATCTATATAGATTAAATTATTTACCCAATGAATTGAAGCACTATCATGGTTCACCCTTAATATGTATTAATATCATGTGATGCACATATGTCATAATAACTAATTTCATTAATAACACGTGGAGAATAATGAAGGGTTTAAAATCATTTCATAAAAAAGATCTTAAATATATGATCATTACATCATTTTTAACCAATAATAGAAAATGTGGGTTTCATATATATAAATCTCTAAATAAAAAAATAAATTTTAAATATATTTGAATACCTATTGAAAATAAAATAGTTTTGGGTATTCACATAAAAATTAAAATAGAATTTCTCATGTAAAATAGGTAAATTTGATAAGTAAATTCAGCAGCATGAAGGGTATTAAAAATGGTTTCATAAAAGGATAAAATAAGAGGGGAAAATTTCATATCATTAATAAAATTTAATTATTATAGTAATGTCATAATAGAAAGATTAAAAATTAACTTTGTAAAAAATTTAGAATGCATTGAACATGAAAAAGAAACATGAATGGAAAAGATAAGTGGAGACTTCCCTTACCTTAAAGAGTCTATCCTAAAACATGAGGATGGAATATTAGGGGCCTGAGGACACCTTGGGGGTCTCCTTAGGAGGAAAAATAGCTGGAGAATCCTGAAATATGGGTTGATAATGAAGTTGAATGGTCGAATAGGTGAGTATTTATAGAAAAAGTGGAGGATTTGTTTATTAATTTCCAAATATAGGTCTTGGAAACCCTGGTTGTGGAAGAATTAAAAACATTGTCTTGATCATGGGGTTTTCTCATGATTTATGACATTTGGGACATTATTTATGATATTTTAATACACCAGAACTGACATTAAATTTTAAATAAATATTTTTCCATGACAAATTTAATTTCCCAAAAAATAATGCATTTAAAATCAAATCATCTATTTTAGACTTTGGAAAGTCACTTATATTTTTTAAAAATTGATTAGAATAATTTAAAATTCATAATATTAATAAAATAACAATTTTTGGTTATTTTATTTTTATAATTCATTATTAAATCATTATGAAATAATTATGAAGTCATAAAATATACTAAAATCCCAAAACATGATTTTTTTTTTACTATTCATAAAATAATACAGTATTTTAGATAATTATAATTTAGTCACCCTAACCTAATTTCAATGTAATTATTTAAAAAAAATACTTTTTGAGGAATAATTTTATAAATATGGTAATTTTATATTTTGAATGTAAGATACCTTATTTATTTAAAAATATCAGTTTTAAAGGCACAATCAAATTCCTGACACATAAAAATTTTATTATTCCATTATAATATATTTTATCATTTATATTTTGATAAGTATGTTTTAAAAGACTATTTTATTAAAAAAATATTATTTAAAATAAATTATTTTATTACAAAAGTTTATATATTTTCAATAAAAATGTAATTATGTTTTATTTTTAGCCAAAAATAAAATTATCAAATTAGTCTCAATGAATAATATAATTTATCAAGAAAAACTATTAAGAGGAATTGATAGAATAAACATTTTATTTATACAGTCAAATTTTATCTTTATATAGATAATGTATAGGCACATAACCCCTTATTACACCCGCATATGCCTTAATAGTATGGTGTGTAATGGTCACAGTATCATGGGGAGGCTTGACTAACATTGACCGAGTTGTAATCTCCACTAACTTGAAATTATTACAAAGGATATTTTGTTCAAGCTTCAATTGTTGAAGATTGGATTTGTGTTGGTAAAGGTTAAACCCCAATGATGATGCCTACCTCTAAATTTCTAAAATATGGGCTTCAAATGACACGAATCTATAATTTAAGGCTATAATCTATCTATTATGCATCTATTATCCTTTGTCTTTACTACTTATAAAAACTAATTATAATTTTAATATTATCAACAAAGGGTGTAGTTTCAAATGTTCATATTTAGCGACATTATTATTGACTAATGATCATAAAATGGTCTAATCCTAACTCTCACATTTCCCTTTATACTCTATTAATACCACTTCATTCATTTATTCAAGATTCACTAAATTTTTTCCTAAGGTTATATTTTAATTTTTGAAGATATTTATTTTTTTACTAATTTTTTGTTTCATTTCTATAGTTTTTTTTGTGGTAGTGATGATTCTAGAAGACTGGGGTGATCCATAATTTTCCATTTTAGATATTCTATTTTATATTTATTTTCAAATTGTAGTTTTTTGATATATTAATTTTTTTCATAGATGACTTATGTAATGATAATTGTTAATGATATAAAATTTAGTTGGTTTAAATTTATTTTTTACGTGTATAATATTATATAATATGTAACAAAATTTTATTAGGAAACAAAAATCATTTAAAAAGTATTCATTATTACAGTGGTTGTTTTTTATCATCGGGATTTGTGAGTAAGAAACAATATTGTTTTAGAAGATCCCGTATTATTTTATGGATAACACACTATAATTTCTCATCATGAATGACCACTAAGATGGTGGCCAGACTGGTGGGTCACATGGCCTTAGTAGCACATCCTCATATTCTTGAGGCTACTGACTAGAAATGAGGGTCTATAGAGGTGATATCAGGGAGAATATACCCTCGTTTCATAGTAGCACATCACTATATCAGAAATAAATAATAGACAACAGCTGAAGCAGTAATGAGTGGAAGAAAAACCAGTGAAATAATAATATAAAATAAATATAATAATAGTTTCCAATACCAAAATAAAATATATGAAAGCATGTCTTTATGATTACACATAATCAAAATCAATTGAGAAAAAAATACTACAAGAAACAAGGAATAACATAAATATTGAAAAGAAGTAAAATCATCAAGGGAAATGTAAACAAGAATCTGGATCTCTTGCACTGTCATGTGATCATAACTCCTATATACTAGAAAAGTGGTATAATAAAACATCCATGGTCATGTGAATATAAATTCTACTCAAGTACCCCAGTTCAATGGAAATATGAGTAGGGTTTTAGATATAAATCCCAGTAGATTACCACCCATGGTGTCTAAAATTTTAACCAATCCTTGTATATAATGTAAAATAATATATAGGTAATATGAATTATAAACAGTACTAAAATAAATAACAATCGTCCTATTTAGGTTCACAAAGGATACTTGGCGACTCTTCCTACTTCGTCTCATTGCCAGAATGATATTTATAACTAGTAACTATATATATGTATATATCTATATATTAATAATTATATATATATATATATTAGTTATATATTGTATCCTCCTAAATGAACCAAGTATGTATAGACGTATGTCCCCATATACATATAATACTAGGTTTTGGTTGGACCTGGCATAACACAGTCATCCATAAAAAATATAAACAAGCCTATAATATTATGTAATGGGGAACATTCTCTACATCCCAATAGAGTGTGATACTTCATGAATGAAACTTAGGATTATGAGTGATCCATCATTTCATCACTCTGAATTGGGAGTGTGGCGACTCATCTCGTCTTCTTAATAGTATCACTGGTGTGATACGCCATGAACTCAACACCTAATGTAACAGTGCGTGATTATCCAGCATGCCCAATAGAACCCTTACCATCATTTTGCATCCCATTTAAGGTACAATCATATATTAATAAAAAATGATAATAACTAGTTTCATGAGGTAATTACTCTCATTATCTATATTTAAATAAGTCCAGTATCTATGATGAATCACCTTATAAATATATAATATAATAAGAATACATGAACATTTGTCCCCTTACATCCTTTACAACTCATTTATATTAAATCATTTAAAACATTCATGTAATTCAACCCATTATGAAGAATTTTATTTACAATTATCAATAAATTTCATTAATTACCATTAACATAATTCATTTAATATAATCAAGAGGCATGGTCATGCGACCAAAATCAATTCAATTTATCAAACTTCTCATTTAAATAAAACAATCCATCATGAAAAATACCATCAATTTAAAACATTCCATTGTGTTTATCAAAACATGGAATCTCATTTTACAAGTCAAATATTGGATCTTATAAGGTGCCCATTTCATTTAGGCAATTACCTACATGGGTATCTTCATTTATTAGTCAATCCAACCACTCAGGAAGGGTCGGGTTCAATAGTCATTTTGGTAGGAGAAGGTTCAATCCATACACATAGAAATTTAAATGGTTCTATAAATATTTATAAAGGAAAAAACCATTTTCTAATTCCATTAAAGTCAATGTCTTATATTTCACCAATAACCTCAAAGCATAGAAGAAGGACCAAATAATTATGACCACACTGGTTATAAACCTGTAATCATCACTTTGTAATTTCAAAGATAGTGCACCTCATTTAAGGGGTTTCATTATACAATCATGACATTGTTTATATAAAATTCATTCACAATAAATTAAGCATCACATTCAAGAATATACAAAAAAATCACCTATGATTTATTTTAAAAAAATTAACCAAGCATGGAAAAGTAATTAATAATGATGAACATGAAATTTAAGGGGTGCGATCATCATTTAGGTCAAACCCTACAAGGGGGAATCCATTATTTATATAAGAAAAATGCATAGAATGTGTTTCAGGAATTTAATAAATTAATTAATAAGGGTAAAAATAAGAAGGCTCACCCACAGGGTGTATGTGATCATAGTTGGAAAACTCAAACTAGTAAATAGTGATCAAAGGGTGTAATAAAAGGTGCAAATATCAATTCAATATGACGGAACCAATTTTAAATCAATGTGTGACAATGGTCAGAATGTGGTACAATGATTCTATATATAAAACAACTAAATTTTTTTGGAAAAATACATATGACACTAACAACATTCTTTAGATGTCCAACTCATCCAATATCAATGTTCTATTCAGTCTTGTTTGGAAGGAAATGATGAAATAGGAATTCTCCCTAAAAATTTGAAAAATGAGATTACACCTCAATATCTTTGATGATAAAATATTAAAGGAAGAATGATTCAAAAGGAATCGAGAGTATATCGATGAATATCTAGAGAGATCGGTGACACTTGATTATGGCTTTAGACAAGGGAGATCCATTGAATCCTAGAGGAGGGAAAGGGAAGAACCCATAAAACATGGGAGGAGTCCCACGCATTTGGAGGTAGAAGAAAAACAATTAAATAGGTTTTAAACACAATAAGGGTAAAATTGTCATTTTAACTTGGCAAACCAACTTGCATGGTTTGGTCGCATGGTATTTCCAAACTGTGCACCAACCGTGCGGTCTCCCCTATTAGGAAATAAACTCGAATGGGTTTCCATGTACTGTTACCCTAACCATGCACCAAATATTCAATGAATAGTTGGAGGTTACTTCTAATTTTGTACAAATTATTTGTTGCACTAACTGTTCAAGGTAGCTACATGTTTAGCGAAAACTATGAAGAGCCCATGTGGGGAACTTATGCTCCTATGCTATAGTTACACAGTTTTCTACTGGGGGCCATAAAATTTTAAAAAAACCATAGTCTCTATGTAGACCCTCAAAACCTTTGAATTAGGGGGCACATCACTCCTAAAACTCAAAAAGACACCAATAGAACCTTTCAGTCCTTTACCAATGTCTATAAACAACAAACTCAATTGTTCCAACTCAGGAATTTGTTTTCAAATCTCAATTTAAATAATTGCCAATCTGGTATATGTAAAAGTTAAAATTCCATTGGAATTCAACCTTGGCTTAGGATACAAGTCATTACAACCTCTTCACTACATAACTTCTCATACCCATGGAGCCTTCAAGGACAAATAAAACATCACCAAACCCAAAAGGGTCATGAATTTCCATTCAAACGGTCACATTTATTTTCTAAATACCCAATGCACCTCAAATATTAACTTGATCATATTGACCTTATGCCACAAAACTCCAGTCAAGGCTCATTTTCCAATTGAAACATCGAAATTGAGCTTACGCAATCTTGTTTATCTAGAGACTCAGTCACATCATTTTCTCATTAAACATATAACCAAAGGTGCTTCCCACCATAAACTTTAACATTAGAAGGGCCCATTCTGAACCAAGACATGCTCCACTACCATAATTTCCTACAAATCATGCATTTATGTACTCAAATGATGTTCCTAGTGTGATTCATTTAATAGAGATACCCAGATCGCATCTGAGGCCAAATAGAAACCTCACTGTAAGGAAACATTTGAATCCTAATAAAAAAAGTAAAATGGTCATGTAATCCGTCATGAAAGAAAATTATAACCCTTAAACCACACTCACTTAAACCTGTTGACATACTTTAAATGGATCATAACCAATTTTACCCATCAAACAGGGAGGATAACAAGTCAATACTCATCTGAGTATCCTATCTCAAGATTCTTAGTTTAGATAGCTAGAATATAAAAACAGAACTGAAATCCCTTCTTCCATGTCATCTTGAATTTTCAATGAACATGATCACTAAATTCCATGCATAACTTCCAGTGACATCCCTCGATCAAACCATCACCTTAAAAATTTAATTGTCATGCCTTGACACAAATGATGGTATAATCTAGATCCATGCCACTAGAATCATCACCATTAAACATCACCTTAAAGATAGTCTAAAATTCCAGGATAGCCTCAGATTCACTAACTTGGACACACATGAACTAACCAGAGTTTTTATATATTCCATATTTACAAGTGAGATGTTGGTACAAAGATAACACACCTACACCAGGCCATTGACTAATCCCATAGTGGAATCCAGGTGGTGGTCAAGTCAGAAGAAGATGGATTGTGTCTAAGATTCCTTACAAGGAATTATTATATAGGCACCCAGGTATCACTCAGGACTATCTAAGACTTGATAATATCCACACATGCAACATGAAACACTAAAAAACACGATTAGATAACCACCCAAAAATCCCCCATGGTTAGTAAAAGTTTAGTTCGGTGTAATACAAATGATATCTTAGTGCATCATGGATGATGTCAATAATGGTTACATGCTTGTATCTTACATATGAGTACACTAAGAGGAAACCAAGAAATCTAAAAGATGATTAGTCAAACCACTACTAGTCGACTTCTCTAAAGAAGCTCATCTCTACCCTATCGATGCATTGTCCCAACCCAATCACAAGCCTTTACCACCTGAGGCATCCTGTGATTTTTTATGAATTACCACCTAAATCTATATAAGAAAAAAAGTGTTTCCAGTGGTTTCATAGGTTTAAATAGTGGGTTCCCTAGACCCAACTAGGTGATGATTTTGATTACCATATCTTGTATACTGTTAGCTATATATGATGTCATCTTACCATTATAGTGTAGACTTTTCTGCATCCACTATTGAAATGGTAATGTCAAAAGATTAATTGTCATATCAAGAGGGTATAGAAGATCCTGGGCTATAATGAGAACCTTGACATACTATAAAATTAATTTTAAATATATGTTCCATGGTCTAGACTCATCTTACTGCCTGGACATAGTAGATGTATGACTATTAGGTGCTAGGGGCTCATAATAATTGAGACTTCTTCTCATGAAGTTCACACTTAGTGATCTCTAGTAGTGAGATCATGAGGATAGACCCACTAATATGAACACCACATGTTCGGGTGTCATTGTATGTTACTATCTATGGTCATGTGTAATGGTCTTATGACTTGATATCATTACCAATGTATGCTATTTGATTGTGTGCTTTGATACAAGACGAAAACCATGATATTGAAATCATGGAGAGGTTGTTTGTGTTGGGTGTGTCATTGGGGGCATGACATTGGTTGAATAGTTAATAAAGGATTTGTCACTTCCAGGTTATAGAAGTAATATATCTCAGGAAAAGTCAATAAGGATGGTAGTACCTTCATAAGACCATGGCCATGGTAGTATAGGGTAAATCTATCTAGTTGGATCAACTAAAAATAAACCAAAAAAGGGTAATAACACACATGTGTGTAGTGCTTTATGAGATATTAATGACAAAAAGATTATATTACATAGTTCGTGTCCATAGGTTGTTGTCACTACTATGACAATTTTTATCTATTTAGGGGTCATGATGGGTTCCTAGATCCTGCTCTTGGTCTATGAATACTATTCACTATTATTGAGATAAGGGCCTAGAGGGTCACACATAATATCATATTCAGGAATCTACCCAATTCAGTTGAATAGGAGTTTTGGACATGGTGGGCCCCCTCCACTGGGTTCTGGGATTTTTCCAAGGAGATACGATCTCCAATACAATAAATAAATTCATATTATTAAAGTTAAGAATAATGAGAATTGAATTTATTTATTAAATGTATTTACCATTTTAAAATAAATGACTGAAAAATATTAATTGACTAATATTAGTTTAATATATTCAAGGTTCAATTAATATTTGTGGGAACGAAGAGTCCAGTTAATTACTCATTTACTATCACGTAATATATTTAATATATTATAGGAAAGTAATAAAATATAATGAATAATATTTATGACTCAATTTAGTTGTTAAAATATTATTTATATAGTGTGTTAATTATTCAGGGATCCAACTGGCGTTTCTGGGTAATTTCATTACACTCAATAAATAGGGGAGAAGAGGGATTTTCTAGGGAATATTCATGGAATCCCTCTCTCTACTTATCTCTCCTACATTCTAGAGAGAGAATCTTTGGATCCAAAAATCTTGGATTAAGATCTCTCTCAAGCATCACAAGCGAAGCGATGTGGTAATCATCAGAGCATTGAAAGTGTCATTGGATCTCTATGCTAGCACCCAGAAATTGATGATCGGTGCTCCCATGGGTTTCTTGAAGCATGTGTAGATGATCTAGAGGAATTAGGCTTTAAATTATTTGAGCAACGATCACCAATGATGAGCAGTCATCATGCGCGGATTTGGATCTAAACCATGTATTTTATAGTTTTATTTTTGTGCTTAAAACTCTTCATGTGTGATCCTTAGCTTAAACTGGGAAACTATTCAACAAAATCGACAAGATTTTGTCGATATTCGATGAAAATGTTTAAAATTTTACCTTTTGGGGCTTCCATTGTCTTCCTGGTTCCTTCAAGTGGTATCAAAGGGAGGTTGTATTGATTTTAAGTCAACCAAAAAATTATATTTGAATTATGCTTCAAATATGATATTGTTACGGTCCCAACTTTGAAGATCGCACCTTAATATGATATTTTATGAACATTATTCAGTCATCCAAAGTTTTAAGTTCAGATTAAAAACCAAATTGTTATATGTTTTTTCTACAATCCTTCACCGGGTGGGAAGCCGTTCACCGGAATATTATTTTTCGATGAGGTTAATAATTATTATTATTATAATAATTCATTAATAAAAATAATAATAGGTGTATTATAATAATATATTAATATTATTATATTATTTTTATTTCCCTAATCCTAAAGAGAGATCTTAGGGGTGACGGCCACCCCTCCTGTAGCGTCACCCCCTACAGCGGTGTACTACCCCGCCAGAGCCACCATCAGCCCGTCGGCCACCTTTGGCCTCCACAACAGCGGCCCCCCTCCTCAGCCACCCTTCAAGAAGCGCACACCGTCTCCCTAGGAAACACCCTCCCTACCTCTATCACCAGTTCGGTAAGACAGACCACCTCAATCCCACTGGACCCGACTGGACCATCCACCGCCTACGGTACCCCACTGGGACTTGCTTTAGCCTGACACTACGCAGTGATGGCCCACACCACGGCAGCGCCTTCCACCACTGGTTTCAGTCCTCCCACGCATTACCGGACCACCATGGGGCCACGCCAGCCACTGCTTCCCCTGATCATAACATGGATCAGCACCTCCAGGATTGTTTCATCCTCCTTTGGATTCCCCATATTGCAGCAAGGCCCTTTTTCTACAGTTCTCCTCAGATCCATCTAACTGCTGGCCTGCTGCAGACCTCCAACGTTCACCTCAACTCCCATGGCAGGTTACCCTTTCGCCACCGAGTTTTTCTGGTCTTTTTCTCTTGCGTGAGACCACTACTGTGGGTTAGATCTATTTGCTCCTCACCAGTGCCTTTGGAGGTACCTTTTTCATAGTTCGTATCAGTCCCAAAATGAGACCGGGTGGGTCCGCCCAGCCCGAAATAGGCTTTCCGTGGACTTTTTAGTCTAGATCACCTCTCACAGTGTCAGTTAAGCCTGGGATGGACCTGCGTGGGTCCGACCTGACCTGCATAGGCTCTGATCGGGGCTTTCAGGGCCTGAAAAAAATAATTTAATCAAAATTTAATGAAAATAATTAATTTAATTATAGTTGATAATTAAATTAATTAAATATTAATTTTTGGCTTAATAATTTCTGTAGTGTAAATTAATTAAATTTGGTGATTAATTAAATTAATTATTTTATTTTATTTTATTTTTGAAATTAACTTAGTTAATTGGGACCGAATGATGTTAAAATATTGAATTTAAAAATTAGAGTGAAATTTTTAATTTAATTAAATTCCCTTGAGTTTATTTAAATGCAAGTTTAATTTTTATTCTATATTTATTTTAAATATGTGAGTTAAGGAATATTTACATGATCATGAGCTGGAGACTAACCAATGCATATTTGGAACTTATTTACTTATTTAATTTATTTTTTAAATTATTTAAATAGTTCTGTAATAATTAGTTTAATTAATTAAAAGGTGATCTGTGTATTGTCTCTCAGTCATTATATATATATATATAAGGGCATGCGCATCCACTCCTGAGTTGTATATTTTCTCCCAAGACCCCCTCGCCTGCGTGCGATTATTGTTGTATAATGATGAGACGAGCAGTGACGTAGTTCGTGCTAAGTGACGATGACACACCAAATAGGAGCTTTTGCATTGGAGGGGCATACGCTGTCTTTTATTCACAAGTGATGTGACTGAAGTTATTACCCCTAGGGTCTCGGTTGATCCATTATTTACTCAACATATCAACCTTTAGTATTGGCTCATGATCAGGTATTCATTTTGTTTTTCAAGGTTTATTATTGTGATCATATAGAATAATAATAAACAAGCATGCAAGATAAAATTAACATGTGATGCAATGAAGTTTTCTATTTCTTACATGATCAGTTGTAAGTGTGATAAAATAGTACATTCTTATAAAAATAGAAAATGATTTCTTACATCACATTAAAAATAATAAAACCCTCAATGATATATTAATTAATTACCGCCTTCCATCAATCAAATTTGGACAAAACCGGCTGTTTGAGGTGCTGGTCATGCCATAGATGTGGGTGCCTCTTATTATTAGGGAGTCCTTATAAGAATTATGGGTCGAAATACTAAATTTCTAGTAAGTATTAGACATAGCTAACTTTCTATCATTTTAGAGTCAAGAATTGAGTAAATCATGTTCTGATTTTAGAATCTAGTACTTCATTCAACAGATCAAGGAACTGCGAGTTCATGTGGTTGGATATCCAAAAGCCTACCTTGAACCCTCAAAGTAGTGGTGTAACCATAGCTTGTAGACTATGAGGGTTGATTTTGGGATCCTTGACACTAGAAAAATATAGCTATAGAGTATTCCAATTCTAATATAGATGGTTCCTAGAATTTGATAAAATAGTGGGAGACATTTAATGCTTTAATTATTTAATCAAAATGTCTAACCCGGTAATCCAAAAAAAAGTATTAATCTACTAGAATTTATTTTTGTAGTAAATGTAAAATTATAAAACAAGTTTATATTTCATTAAATATTGTAAAAAGTAAATTTCCTCACTAACACAAGTATCCAAGAATAGTACAGGTGTGTGCGCATATTACTATGATATATGAAACTCAAGATTCCAATGTCTCCAACACCTGTTAAACTACCTCAAGAAGTGATAGTGAAATTGCTTATAGGAGATTGGTGTACAAATCATATGATAGTTATTTCATTATGATTTTATCAATGTTTGATGTTATTTGAATTCGCTACATCAGGACATGGATGATAAAACATGAAGTCTCATCTCTGAGATGTTTGCAAGGAGAAAGCGAAGCAATGATATAAATAAGGTAATGGTTACACTGGTATGTGTAAATTGAAAATGGGTCATAATATTTAAATGGATTCCTTTCTCATATCATTTTCACCCATTTACTCAAGTTTTGTTTTAAGTTATAATACAAAAAAGTATTGAGTAAATGCTTCATTACCTATTTAAGTAAGGTTCACCAAGTGAATAAGAATATCAAAGATAGTTTTATCTTTAATTATTATTGATAATAAATTGAAAGACAAGGAGAAGGGCCAAAAGTCAAGTAATACCAATGGAACATTCTTAATATCCTTAAATGAACGATGTATTAACAGGAGGTTATTTCTATTGCAAATTACAAAATAATACTATGGAAGTCTAATGGAAACAAAACGAATTAAATAAGAAAGTTACTAGTTCTTTATAAATATTCATCAATGTAATGTTTCAGTTTTACTTATAGGTATTTAATACTATATGCCTATCACATATGTGTATTGATATATGGTAACCAAGAAATTATAGAATCGTTACTAGAAGTTAGGTGGATTCTCTAAGTGGCTGTGAAAGGGTGATACCTAGGCCAGTGGTGAGAAGTACATGACTTCTTTAATTTCCAAGTGAAAGATTCATGTAGAACTATTATTTAGTATAACCACAAACATTAATCTCATGTATCCTTAGACGCAAGGAGTAACTCTTTCATGTTATGAAATGAATGTTGTTTTTGGTATTTAATACTCAATCACTAGTTTAATAATACATGAATCATAAGAAATGAGTGATGAATATAAATGTAAGAATATAACCAGTTGTGGAAAGATATTTATTTGTCAAGAAAAACTAAAATTGGACATCAAGAATATACCATGTATAGTATTTAGTCTTGGAATAGCTAAACACCTTTGGTATTATTAACGTCTATAGTTTGGACAAAGAAACCTTTAGAAATAAAGGTATGTCCAATGCTTTTGAAATTAGTTCAAAAAGTAAGTATGAACTATTTCAAGTCAATGCTAGAGGTATATATATACTTCATACGATTATTTTAAGTAATTAAGGAATGGTAAAGTAAAGTATATGCATGGTCATAAGATATGATTTGATTTGATCCGGCATGCAGAAGAATATCATGATAATGCAATTATCGATCATGCTAATGTAGTGTGAAGTAATTCCTAAACACACATTACCTTATCTATATCATGGAATTGATGTTAATAAGAAGTATCGATTATGAAGTCTTACATGTTAGTATTGACCAAAAAAATTATCATGAAGTAATTCCTAAATGCACATTTTATACATCAAGGTTGTGATGTAAGGTGTATCAATGTGACAACTTGCAGAAACTTCCATTATATTTCATGACATGCTTCGAAAATAACGGTGTAATCCCATAATAATATTCCAACTAAAATCAAAAATGGATATCATGTGAATCATATTATGAAGATAAATCCATTATTTCATATGTACATGTGTTTGGATGCAAAGAGTTTGTTAGGTTATAAACAAACTTGCATCAGGAACAAACACATTGTGCATATTTTGTAATCATCCTAAATATTTCTTAGGATATTACATAAATCCCTATGATAGAAAATATATAGTCAAGTTATAGATTGTATTTCTATAATAAGGTGCACATCTCTTTTGATACAATGGGAGCTAGATTGATTGGTTATTAGTCAATGCTTCAGATGCATAAATAGTTAGAATAAGAACTAGTTCTACAAGAACATGTGGAACAGAGTATGTTCCAGTGAAACATACTATGTAGGAAGGATAAAAGCATTATGATGGTTTATGTATTCACCACGGTCAGTGATATATTATTCATTGATAATAATACTTCTTACAAGTAAGCGGTGTATGGAAATTAGCTAATATTGAAATGACACATTAAAAATTCATTAATGGATTCCATGTATCAAATTACAAAGGGGGTTATAAATTGAATATTGTGGTGGGTATTCCAATGATTTGATACATGGATGATACAAGTGTAATACCAAAAAGGCTCGATTAGTTATACCAATTCATTCTTCTTAAATACATTATAATTTTACTTTTCATAGCTAATTTCCAAGATCATATTATTTAGCATCATATGTCATGACCACCGATTGTGGATGGTGTCTATACAACACAACCAAAAAGGGATGGTAATGTAACAGAAAGTTAATAAAGGTTGAAAGTTACTAAAATCTATTATAGGATTAAAGTAAGAAATGGGGTCATAGATTATAATTTTGCAATAATTTTTTTACACGTGTTTACCAAAGGTTAAAGGGAACGCCAAGGTTTTCCAATAAAAGTATGTTCTGAAACATATGGAAAACATAAATTAGTCTTACAGTTAGTTAAGATCAGTATGAAATCATTTCTCCAATGATTGACTTAAAGTAGAAACCTAAGTTCTAGGGAACTTGATCTACTGAGGTGGATATATAGGTTGTTTGGACCTAGTTAATCATACATATAGTGACATAATATTGAAAAATCCAAGTTGGAATAATTCAAGAAATTAATTTTTTCCTATGTCACAAGGAATAATCTCTCCTGGTTGATGTGTCTGAGACATAGGAGGAGATAAATGTGATGAGTTAAATCCATAAGTCAAAGTGATGGATCAATCACATTTGCCATGAAATGTACCAGAACTGATATTTCCGAGGTATATTTTATAGTAGAAAAATATCAGTTATGTCCAAGAACACTAAAAGTGATGTAATCAGAACTATTCATTTGTACTTTGACAAGTATAAAATGATATGTACTTGGTAAGTGGAGAATAAAGGATGGTAGTTTTGGGGGATATAAACTATTATTACATAAATAAATGTGATCTAGTATCACAGTTAGGCTAAGGTGATGAGAGAGACAAGCTCATATCATCTAGTGGTAGCCATACCTACAAAGATCAAGTATGTTTCAGCTTCTAAGGTATCTTTAAAGTAGTTAAATGAAATGATTTGTTCCGGTTCTTGGAATTGCACCTTGTAAAAAAGTATTATCATAATGTAAATTATGATATTTTTACTAGCCAAGATGTCAAGTAATGATAGAGGGAAAGTGGGATATACTCGGGGATACCATCTCTTGAGAATCATAACTCAAAGAGATGAGGTCACTATAGCAGAATAGCCACGCGGTGGAACCATGTTGGGCCCAATAGCTAAAGTTGTTACTCACTAGAAACATGATATTTATCACATGAGTAGCTAACAAGTATGGTTAGCAAGTTGGATCTTGTGCAAGTGGAAGTGTTGAAATAGTGGGTTCCCTAGACCCAACTATGTGATGCTTTTGATTGCCATATCATGTATACAGTTATCTATACAAGATGTCATCTTATCATTATAGTGTAGACTTTTCTACATCCACTATTGAAATGGTAATTTCCAAATATTAATTTACATATCAAAAATGTATAGAAGATCCTAGGCTAAAATGAGAACCTTGAGATACTATGACATTAATCTTAAATATATGTTCTGTGTTCTACACTACTTGAAATATGATCTATACCAATGGTTTTGGGCAAACCGTTGGTATAGTACACTAATTTGGACCTATACCAAAGGTTTGACCAAAACCATTGGTATAGGTCACTTATATGGACCTATACCAATGGTTTGTCTAAAACTGTTGGTATAGGTCCCAGAATCAATGAACTTGTACCAACGGTTCTCAAAACCGTTGGTATAGGTCTATACCAATGGTTTTGAGAACCGTTGGTATAGGTACATGTATTTTTAATGAAATATTCTTACAAAGGACATTAAATAAATCAAAATTTAAAATAATTATGATAATACATATATATATTTATAAAATTATGTTCACAAAAGTAAGTTAGGTTAGTGGTTAGGTCATTCAATCACAAACGGGAGGTGCTGGGATCAAAACCAACCGAATGATTATTTTTTGAATTACATATACCAACGGTTTTATGGAACTGTTGGTATAGATTTTCATATTACTTATACCAATAGTTTTCCCAAAACGGTTGGTATAGACCTATCTCCACAGCTTACTTGGAAACGGTTCTCCAAACCGTTGTTATAGGCTATACCAATGGTTTGGGGGCCTATACCAACGGTTCCAAACCGTTGGTATAGGGTATTTTTTTTAGTAGTGATAGATACATCTTATTGACTAGACATTGTAGATGCACGACTATCAAGTTATGGGGGATCATAAGAATTGATACTTCTTTTCATGAAATTATCACTTGGTGATCTCTAGTAGTGAGATTAGGAGGAAAGACCCACCAATAGGAACACCACATGTTCGAGTGTCATTGGATGTTCTTATATACGATCATGTGTAATGGTATATTTACTTGATAGAATTACCAATGTATGTTATTAGATTGCATGATTTGTTACAAGATGAAAACCATGATATTGAAATTCTGGTGAGGTAGTTTTTTTTTGTGTCATTGGTGGAATGACATTGGTTGAATGGTAAAGAAAAGATTAGTCACTTCCAGGTTATGGAAGTAATATATCTCAGGCCATGTTGATAAGGATGATAGTACCTTCATAAGACCATGTCCATGGCAGTCGAGGGTAAATTTTTCTAGTTGGATCAACTAATAATCAAGAAAGAAAAGGGTGATGACACTTGTGTGCATCCAACTTTATGAAATATTAATGACAAAGAGATTATATTACACAGTACGTGTTTGTATGTTGTTTTTCACTGCTATGAAAATCCCTATCTCTTCAGGGGTCATGATGGGTTGCTAGATCCCACTCTTGGTCTATGAATAATATTCACTGTTGTTTAGATAAGGGCTTAGAGGGTCACACATAATATCATATTCGAGAATCTTTCCGATTCAGTTGAATATGAGTTTTGGACATGGTGGGACCCACCACTAGGCTCTGGGATTTGTCCAAGTAGAAAAGATCTCCAATTTAATAAATAAATTCATATTATTTAATTTAATAATAATGAGTATTGAATTTATTTATTAAATGTATTTATAATTTTAAAGTAAACACATGAATAATATTAATTGAATAATATTAGTTTAATATATTAAAGGTTCAATTAATATTTTTGGGAATGATGAGTCGAGTTAATGACTCATTAATTAGCACATAATATATTTAATATATTACAAGAAAGTAATAATAATAATTAATAATATTTATGACTCAGTTTAGTAGTTAAAATATTATTTATATAGTGCGTTAATTATTCGGGGGTCGGGTTGGAATTTCCAAGTAATTTCATTTCACTCAATAAATAGAGGAGAAGAGGGATTTGTTAGGGACTATCCATGGTGTATCCCTTTACGAATAAAAATCACCAACCCTAAAACTAGGTCATTCCAAACATAATTCACTAGGACCTACACCAATCATTTAGGCCATTTATATGAGAAAAACAGCCAATAGAAAACACTTACTGTTCCATTCAATGGAATATGAAAATAAAAGATAAGATACAATTATATGAGGGTTTAAACAAAGGAAACCACTTCATGTTCCGTTTTAATTCAATTACATTACTTCACAATCAATCTTTCAACATGTAAAATATATAGAAAAAAACACCAAGTCGTATAGGAAAGTCTTGTCAAACTACATTTCTAAACAATTAAAATTTAAAGAAATCCTATCATAATTAGAAAATTTATTACATAAATCCATTTTTAAGAGTACAATGTAGTAATAAATATGGATACCTATGAGTTTCCCATTAAACCAACTCGGTTCATCAAAATGAATCCCAATCAAATTTGTTAATTTATAAATGATTTAAAACACCTACAATGGGTTATGTCATAAGAAACAAGACTCAAATGAAATAATTGGATCCAGGTGTGAATTTAAGAGTTTAATTACAATTCATTATAGAGGCAACCATTTCATTTTATCTCTAAATTAATTTAACAGCTTTCACATTTATAACCATTTAAAAATATAACATGGTCATATAAATAATAGATCTTTTTAATGGGTGTCCATCTACCATTATATAAAGTACCCATATACTTTATAGGTTCCCATTTGGCTCTCATTCAATCAAACCCAATTCGCATTAAATTTAAAATTTAGCATCCTTTTTAATTTTGAAAATGGTATTTAAACAAGTGTAAATATGAAAATACGGTTGGAGTATACAAGTTACCTATTCAAAATTATAAGGTGCCTATACACCTCACAACAAAAAACCGGTTCCCATTTAATTGTAACCAATAAATTTATCCCATGAAACCATTTATTTATCAAAACATAACTAGGAATGTTATTACCAGTAGTAAACATAGAAAATCATGATAATAAGAAATGAAGCATGTTATATGGACAAGACATGATAAATAAATATGACACCTTGGAATATAATCTGATAAACATGTCATAGGCGTTACATTATAAATAAATCACACAATCATGTTACAAACACATGAATGTTATAGAAGACAAAGCATGTTATAAATGTCAATACAGACAATCTAAATCAATAGGAAACCTATAAATTCAATGATATGGCATGGCATATTCATGATATGTGATTTTATATATGCCTAATATGATGCATGTAGTGCTTCATCCATGTTGAACAAGGACAATGGTAAAATAATATATACTTTGAAAATCAATAAGAATTAGAACGTACACCATTCACTCAAGGTGAAATCATAAGAAACTGTAATATCAAACAACATGAATAATAATCCCATCCCTTGTAACTTGGACTTTTCTGCATGGGTGGGATGATTAGTCATAGACACTACTATTTACCAAGTGTCTACAAGTCCAAAATAGTAAGAAAATAGAAGTGAAACACCTTTGATATCACATTGTAATGCCCATGCCCGACTATCCACTACGATGGTGGCTATACTGGTAGGTAACATGGCCTCAAATGTGCCTCCACATACGCCATATGCTACTGACTAACAGTAAGGGTCTTTGGAGGTGATATTAGGGAGAATATACCCTCATGTAAAAGTAGAATAGTGGTGTATCATAAATAAATCAGAAACAAAAACACAAGTATTAATAAATGGAAGAAAAAGTATAAAAAGAATAATTGAACTAATATAATAACAATGGATAATTCTAATATAAAATAGAATCAGTCATGTGTAGATGATGAAAAATAATCCAAAGAAATTAAAATAAAACATACTACAAGATACAAGGAAGAACATAAATATATAAAAGAAGTAAAAGCCTCAAGATAAATCTCCATGAACATCCCTAGATCTAACTTATTAATAGGATCCTAACTCCCAAGTACTAGAAAAGAAGAAAAAATGAAAATCCATAGTCCTATGAATATAAGATCTACTCAATTACCCATGTGAAATGATTGTCTGAGTATGGTGTGAGATATAAATCCCAATAGCCATAGTGTCTAAAATGTTAACTAGTTTATGAATACAAAGTAACATAATGTGAAGGTAACATGAATTATAAGCAGTACTGAAATAAAAAAACATCCCTCTCTGGTTCTCAAAGGACACTTGGTGGCTCTACCTGCTTCTAATCATTGCCTGAAAGATATTTTTCAACAGTAAATATATATATATATATATATATATATGTATTATACATATTTAGTTATTTATGTATTTCATACACCTATATAAACAAAGCATGTATGGAAATAATTGTCTTTATACCATGAATAATAGGTGTGTACTGTACCGACCAAAACACACTCATCCATATTCGGTCTAAATGAGACTATAATATCAAGAAATAGGGCACATGAACTATATCTCAATAGGGTGGGATATTTCATTCAAGACACTCGATATGTTTATTGATCCATCATGTCATCACTTTGAACAGGAAGTGTGGCGCCTCATCCCAACATCTTACTAGTATCACCGGAGTGAGAATCCATGAACTCAACACTTGATGCAATAGAGTGTGGTCTTCCTCCATACCTAATAGATCCCTTATAATCATTACACATCCCATTTAATGTGTAATCATATATTAATGAAAATTATAATATCCATATCCAAGAGTAATTACATCTAGTGATCTATATTTATATAAGACTGATATATATAAGGGCTTCACATTATATTTATAACATGTACTAAGAATGCATGAACAGTGTGGCCTTGCAACCCTTTATAAATCATTTCCATTAAATAATTTGAAATATTTAGTGAATGAAAACCATCATGTAGAATGGTGTTAATTATAATAATGACATTTCATTAATTATGATCCACATAAGTAGTTTAATATAATCATGAGACATGGTCATTCCACCCAAATCAATTACATTTATCAAAAATACCATTTAAATAAAGCAACCCATCATGAATAAGACCTTAAATTTAAAACATTACATTGAGTCAATAAAACATTGAATAACATTTAACATGTTATATGGTGGAACTTAGAAGGTTACCATGTCATTTATGAAATTATCTATATGGTTAATGACATTTATAATTCATGTTAACCACGTAGGAAGTGTAGTGTTCAATAGTCATTTCGGTAGGAGAATGTCCAATCCATACACATTGAATGTTCAATGGTTATATAAACATTTATAAAAGGGAAAACTCTATTTTATAATTCTATTTGAAGCCATGTCTTAAACATTCCATATTTCATCAAAAAGATCAAAGCATAGAAGAACAATCAAAGCATTACATCTAAGAATATTATAAACAAATAACCTTTACTTTTTTGAAGACGATGCATCTCATTAGAGGTTTTTTATTATAAAACCATTAAATTTTTCAAAAAAAATTAATTTATCCTAAATTAAGCATCACATTCAAGATTATACACAAAATTCACCAATGGTGCATTTTAAAACAAACAACCAATCATGTAAAATCAATTAAAAAGTACCAACATGTCATTTAATGGGTTCCATTATCATTTAGGCCAATCCCTGTAAGGAAAAATACATTATTAATTAAATAAGAACACTTAAAAGGTGTTTCATACATAAAATAAATTAATTAATAAAGTGTTAAATAATAAGGAACACCTAGGGGTGTCTATGATCAGGTTTGGAAACCTCAAACTACTAAACAACACCCAACAGGTATAATACAAGTTGAAAAGTTAAATTCAATATGAAGGAACCAATTTAAAAGAATCATATGATAAATTACATCATCTCGAGAAACGATGATACTTTTAAAATGACCAAAAAAGTTTGGAAAATTTCATATAGCACCTACCTCATGTTTAGGATGTTCCACTCATCCAATATCTATGTTTGATTTGGTTTGTTTTAGAAGAAAATGATGAAATATGTATTCTCCCTGAAAATAGGAAAAATGAACTTGAACTTCAATGACTTTTATATGATAATATTAAATGAATAATGATTAAAAATTAATTTATATCATATCGATATGGATCCATAGATACCTAGGACACTGGATTCTAGATTCATATGAGGTAGATTCATTGATTTCTAGTGGTGGAAAAGGGATTCACCCACTGCGCATGGGTGGAGGCTCACATGGATAGAGGGAGAAAAAGAAAAGGAAAACATGTTTTAACCCCATTAAGGGTAAATGAGTCATCTCACCCCTTAACACCAAGCTGAATGGTTTGGCCAAACCATGTTCCAACTGCATGGCTTCCCCGACATAGGAAATAGCCTCCTGCCATTTTCACTGCATGGTTTACCTAAAAATGCACCAACCATGTGATGAATAGCATGGGTTTACTACCTAAGTGGAACTAAACATGAGATATATGCACAAGGATTTTGAAAACCATGTATATCATGTGCGGGTCACTTCTAATCCTCTGCTATATTCACACAATTTGTTGTTGGGGGCCGCATGATTTCATAAAAACCCTATGCCCAGTGCAGACCCTTGAAAGAATTTATTTCTAGGGTCCAGTGCTCTAGAAACACAAAAAGATTCCTGAGGATCATATTGGAACTTTACCCAAATCTAGAAACAACACATTGATGTGTTACAACCCTTGGAATTTTTTTTCTGAATATCGGTTCAAAGAAAGACCCCTCCAATAAATATAAAAGTTAAAATTCCATTAGAATTCAACCTTTTCATAGAATATGGTTTGTTACATACTCCTTAATTGACAGTGGATGGGTCTTATAGTCTAATGATATTTTCCATTCACCTTAATTTGTGTGTGTTATATTCTTTTTATGATGTGATGCCTTTTATTTACTTATTTATACTAAACCCTTATGATTATTAACCCCATAAAGTGAATGAATAGTATTTATATCCCTCTTTTAATGATATCCCTTCATAATAAGTACCAAGATTCCACTATTTCCCATCAATTGGAACCAATTATTAAATTTTTTAACCATGAATTTTTTTTATGACTTCAACATTTTATTTCAAACCCATACTAAATTGGATTCAAGGATGATAAATTTAAACTCATCAAATATATCTTGATTTTTATTTGGGGTGTCATTTATTTGAAAATTTTATATATTACACTAATGTATCTATCAAAATAGTGGGGATTTGGTCCTGAAGAATGTGAAATTGTATGTTCTTCTTGTTTCTAATACTCATCCAGAAGCCCTACTATTATAGGACATGGTCAGGGACAGGTAAATATGGATTTTACTCTTTATTATTTTTTAAAATATTATACTATTTTTACTTTGATATTGAATTAAATTCTTGAATTCCACCATTTGTGCATGTATATCCTTTAAATATGTGTTTGAATTTGTTTAGTTTTGTTCTAGAAGGATTTCTCCCATGATGGAAATTTTTGTTGTGGATTAAATATTTTAGGAGAGAGGATGCTTCACCCATCATGATATATTTTTTCATGATTCAATATAAAATCATGAATTAGAGTCATAGAAAGAAAAAAGAAATAGATATCATTGTGTGGTCGATGGTTTCTTCTAATTTTTATTTTTGTGATAGTTCTTTTTATGTCATCTTATGCTCTTGTATAATTTTAATAATATAAAAATTTGTTAACATAAAACTATTGAATGTAATGGAAATATCCTATATTAAATAATAAGGTACATCATTTTAGAATTGTAATGTTAACTTTATTAAATAGAATTTTAAATATATAATGTTACACATCAAGAATAAAATACATTAATTTTAACAATCGTTGATCATAATGAAATGATAAACATAATGTTTTAATTTCACTGGTTAATTTAATATATTATTACTATGATTCAAGATAAATTATTTTGGTAATTTTACTAGTCTATTTTGTTTTATAAAAAATAATAATTTTTTTTAAATGAGCCTTTACTCAAAGAATGTTATCATTGAATTTTTTTTTCCATGATGTGTGAAAATTATTATAGAAATGTAATTTTTATTTTAAGAAGTTTTATTAAATAACTAATAACATTTCCTTCATACACCACGTATTATTGTTAATTTTTTTGAAAAATGGGTGTGGAGAATTTTATAAAAGAAATTTTGATGACATCTCTTTAGAATAAAGATTTAGAAGGAGTTTTAATTTAATTTTTTTCTAACATTTTTTTGAAATAAATAAAACAAATTAGTCAAATTATTTATTTAGTGGACTTACTAATCTTATTTGTAACATGTTACATGATTTATATTATCATATTTACTACGTTAATTATTATTTGATAATTCTAGTCTATGTTAATATTAGGTGAAATGTATACAATATTAAAAATATTATGAATTATGTTTTCTATTGGATTTACTTTCCCTTGTATTGATTAAATAATAATCAAATATATGGTTTCTAATGTTTTGAATATGATTATTTCTCCAAAATTAATTTCTATATTTTTTAAAAATTGTGAATTCATTATTTTGAAAGGTGGTGCCCAGTGTAAATGATTGTTCTATTAATTTTCTGAAATCATATAGATGTTTCATACATGGTTATCCATTAATAGAGTATTCATTGTATGACTTGTATTTCTAATAGGATAATATTCATGATTTTTATCACAGGTTTCTTATAGTATTAAACTTAAGATTTATCTCCAAGTTGTTTGTTCAGACATCTCTTCCTTCTCCCATCATGGGATTTTTTTTAAATTCACCATGACAAGAATTGTTTGATAGGTATCTAATGTAATGGTATAGATTTTCTCATGCCCACACTTTGTCATTATATGGTGTTTCTGAGTGGTTACATTGATTATGGGGTATTATGAAATTGTTAATGCATTTAAAAAATCTTATGATCAATCGTTAATAATAAATATTTTTTGAAATTTATTTTTCTGGTTAATAAATTTATATATGAGTGTTTTAATTAGTTTATTGAAATTAATTTTTACATTGAGATATAATATTGAGTCTTTATAAATAATTTTTTATTTTTTATTTGATTTAATTTAATATGATTTATTTGATATTATATAATTTAATAATTATCTAATTTAAAATTGATTTCCCAAATGTTAATGTAGGTTCTATATATTAAAAATTATATAATATGTTTTACACATATATAAAAATGTATATTTACATGAACCATGTAGTAACTAAATGATTCAAAAAATTGTGAATAATTTTGTATAAATATATATATTAAATTGTTATATGAATATGTGGGTGTGTGAGAGTATGTACATATTATTATATATATGAATATAAATATATATATATATATATATCTGAATAAATGAATATTACACTGTTAAATGTTTTGTGTAATTATATAGATATATTTTCTAGTGTTTATACACATAAGTTGATTAATTATAATTTTTGAACATGTAGTATATATTATAGTGTTTTTATTTGGTATAATTTCATCATATATATATATATACATACTATAATTTTTGTTAAAAAATTAATTAAAATTTAAAATAATAAGTCTAAAATAATATATGTGGCATTGAAATAATCAAGGGATGACTTAGTGGATGAGTGAGGTACATAGAGATGTGGAGAAATAAGGAAATAAAAAAATAGTAACACCATGATACTACAAAATAGGAAAAAATGTTTGATAGGTAATCTGACATCAAACACCAATAATAATATCGAATATAACACCATTATATTTAACAATATATATTTTTAAGTAAATTCAATACCTTCGATAGCTTTTGATGAACGCAAAACTAGGTTTTAATAGAAAATTATACTCTATTAAAATATTATCGAAACATGGCCATTATATCTTATATTTTATATTAGTGGATATGAATAGGTCTCACTAAATTATGAAAATAAGATTTTTTTTCAATTGTATAAAATATATTCAATGGATATTTGTTAACTAGAAATAAAATTATATCCATTTTTTAAAGAATGAAAAGTTTTCTGAAAACTGTATTTTTATAAAAGGGCGAATTATCGGTCTTTGAATGCATAATTTTAAATTTATTTTTACCAATTTTAAAAAAATTATTTTAAAAAATATATTCACTTTTGAAATATAATTTTCAAAATTATATTTTTGTGTATTTCTATAATTTTGTGAATTTTTTGATAAATATTGAAAAATACATATTTTCTTAAAAATAACCTTTTTCATTAAATTATATAAAAAGATAAATTAAATTTTAAAATGGTTTTAATGTTTAATTATTTAGATTATAATATAATATAACAATTAATTTTATTTTTAATTAATTTTATATTGAATTGTGATATAAAAAGTTCTTAATCTTTTGAATGTTTTACTTTGGAAAACACATTTTTTCAACACATTTTTTAGTTTAATTTTAAATTAAATTCTTTAAATTATAAAAATTGAATTCATAAAAATGGAATATATATTAGTATTAAGAAAAAAAAATATGTTTTATAATTATTTAAACATACTTTTTTACCATTATTATTTGTGAAAATGTAAAAAATTAATTAATGTGGTTATGATAAAAAAAGGTTTATCGGGGGATAATATAAGAATATAAGGCTTATAAAATAGATAAAACATTTCTTATTACAATTTTAAGGATATATTTCTTCCTTATAATAATTATCCAATTTGGAGCCTTTTTGAATGTGAAAATTGTGTGTACACTTTATTCTGTTAAAAAATTCCATATGTGTCCTCTCCCCCACTTATAAAAGGACACCCCCTCTCCTCTCCACTTCACACATCCATAATCCCTTAGATTGGCCAAGAACAACCAAAATACCTTCATTAATCCTATAAAAACTTCGTATATTCCTTTTATTGACAATAAAGACAAACTTTTAAGGCTTTTTATGAAAACCTAAAGTTGTCATCTATAGAAGATGTAACATTCTTAAAATAGTTATCATATTTTTTTTCTCCTTCCACCACATTAAAATTTTATTGAATCGTGATAATATAATAACACCAGTATCTACCAAATAATTATATTTTTTTATTTTAATGAAATTACCTAAATCCATATCAACTTCAATCATATATAAAATGAAACCATTAATCATGTATACCGTGGACTACCGCCTCACAAACCAATATAATTCATTTTCCATCACCTACATCCAAAGAAGGATATAAAAATTGATTTAACATATTAATATAAAATTTATGACCTAATTATACATTTTGAGATTTTTTATCACATATTCCTTCTTAATTTATATTTTTGGGGGATATTACATGGTCCCATGTGTGTACGACAGATTACTGCCTCACGAAGCGATGTGGATCATTTTTCAATTACACTTTGTAAGGGTGTTAGGAAGGTTTAAATTAATTAATATATGGTATATTAATGAACTATACATACATATGGAAATATAATATCAAATCAATATTTTTCCTTCAAATATTTTGTAAACCAATAACATCAGTTGTGCTTATGTGTGGGTTGCCGCCTCCTCATGGTGATATGAAATGGTTTTCAGTTTTTTTACATTAATTGTAATAATAATGTATTTTACTAATATAAATGGTATATAAGATAAAATAATAATTCTAAAAAAGTTAATTAATATTTAATTTTCTTTATTTCATCTGTTTATAATAAATAGGTACAACATTCTTGTGTACGTATGGCGTAACATCTCTACGAATAGTGTAATCCATTTACATCCGATATCATTTATAGATTACTATACATACATATATAATGAATATATAGGATACTGATATCATGGTTAAAATTCTATATATGATTTATCCATAACCAATTTAATAATAATTAAATTATAAAATCAAATCATACTTGAAAAACAAAGCAATTATTACCCAAAATAGTGATTTTATAGAAGAATTATTAATAAAAGGTGATAAAATACTATAAATAATTCATATATGAAATGATATTTGTTATTATGTTTGTTAAATAGATTTATAATTTTCCTATATTTATTATACATTAGGTTGGGACACATAAAAATGATTTTGAACAAGGTTTAAGTGTTTATCATCTCACTTTTACTTCCATGAGACATATGCCATATTCACCACGTATTCCTCTATGTGTTGTATAGACTAACACTTTTTATATTTTATATCCTGAAATGTTTTATTTTCATAGTATTTAATGTTTCATTTGATCATATTCAGTTCATTGGGATTACAATTAAAATTTTACTAATGTCGTATGATTTTTATGATTCAATCTCATTTTAATTGAGATTGTTTATACTTGAATTCCAACTAATAGAAAATATTTAATCATTGAATAAAAAATGTAACAAAATGGGTTATTAAAAAAATAATTTTGGATATTATTTCATATATGATACACAATAGTTATCTGAGAATAGAATGTCTCACCCCAAATACTTTATGACATATCTCATTTTTATATAAATTTGATCACCTTGGTGGCTTACAAAACACACAACTCAAATTCAAATGAATTGTAACATTTCTACCATTATAACTTACACATTATGTTGGTTTTTATTAGTTGTACTATGTAAATTATGATATTTATGGTTATCAATTTAAATAAAAGAAAACATAATTTTTTTGAAATAATGTATTTTTCTTAAAAATGGATAAGTCGTACCATGAAAACATAATTTAAAATTAGTTTTTTTTTAATTTTAGAAATTTTATTTTAAAAACATAATTTAGTTTTTAAAATCATGATATAAAAAATATTATAGGTTTATTTTTTAGGATTTTTCACACAAAGAATCATTTTTTGATGAATAGAGAAAAATAAATGTTTTTATTGAAAACTGTCTTTTCATTTAAATAATATACAAGGTTAAATTATATTATATTTTAACTACTTTATGTGTCTAAATCAATTTAATATTTAATTTTTATATTAAATTATTTTATACTTATGAGAAATTTCTCTTTGGAAACCCGCATTTTCTTCTCATATGGGGGTATAATTTTAAATTATATTCCAAAAATTATGTAAATTGATATTGGAAAAATTGATTAAATATGTTGAATGAAAATAATAAATTATCATAGATGGCCAACATATTTATTTTCCCAAATGAATAGTGATAAATATAAAAATAAATTATAATGATTAAGGTAAAAACTTGTCTACTAGTTTGTGAAACTAAGAAAATAACATTCACAAATGATATAAAACTTGTATGAATCCAATATTAATTTCATATTTAGTTATTATCACCTAAAATATATATATAATTCACATTATTTATCCTTTGGACAAGATAAACACATTTTTTAAATTTATTCATTTCAAAAATTACATGTGTGTACTCTCCCACACATATTAAAGGTCACATCCTCTCCTTCACTATTTACACTTCCAATTCCATTTTGTTATAAATATATTTTCTTAATTCACATCATTAATCTACTATAAAAATACTAGGGGCCTTTTTTTGATCAAAAATATTTCTTGGGATGTATTTTGTTGAAAACCTAAATATGGTATCTGAATAAGAGATAATGTTCTTAAGAAAGAAATTTTTTTGTTACTTATTACACCTATATCAAAAAAAAATATACCATGATTAATTAATAAAATAAGTAAATAACATATAATATTATTTAATTAGGATAATTTATGACCAATATCAATATCATCTTCCTTCAAATAGGTAAATAAATTAGTTATCATGTGTATGATGGACTACAACCTCAAGAATCGATGTAATTCATTTTTGAAAACCATCTCGAAAGGTAATATTTAATGATAGGTTTAAAAAATTCATATAATATTTATTAAATTATTATACATATGGAATTATTATATAATATATATACATAATTACATTGATTTACATTTAAATATGATTAACATAACTCATGTGTATTGTTACGAACCATATCGGGTACATTGGTATCCCGATAACTGAGCCAGTGTTGTCATGGACTGAAGGGAATTCATAGTACCCATAGTCTGGGGAATAGAACTTGTCATCATACAAAATAAAGAAGGAATGAATTTTCTAAAAAAAAATTGGAAGAAAGATAAAAATCAATATTCATAGAAAATAAACTCCACTGGGAGAAGTGTACCAAAATTCAGACGGTTATGAAAACCCAAAGTACTAAAAAAAAGTAAAATAAAATAGGAATATAGATAGCTCAATTTCCAATGGACTCAACTCTCCAAGTCCATGTATCAACAACTAGAACCACCACTAATTGGTTCTTTACCCCAGCTTAAATATTGAATTATATAATCTATAAACACCTGAAATCACTGGAAGGGTGTGAGCTAAAATAATAGTAGGGTCTCATAAAAGATTCCATAATAATATGAAAATATAAAATTAACCAAATTAATTATTTCAATTGTAAAATAATTATGTTTTCATTTAAAGAGAATATTTCAAAAAAACCTAACTTACATTGTAAAATGATTTAAATACATTATCATTCATTATTCACAATTCAAATGATGGAAATAAAATTAAAATACGGTTCTTTACACACATGTATTAAATAAAAAATTTATATAAAAAAGATCATATAAATTCACAAGGCATGTAAAAAAGGATACAATAATGAAATACATTTATATATAATAAATAAAAATGTGATCAATATGGTCATATTCTAAGAGGTACAATAGTTATAAGTCATGGGATCCTCACACACTCATGTGATAAACAAAATGTGTACACACATCCCTATCACTAGAAAGAGGGGACTCATCTATATCCCAATGGGGAAGAAAGATGTGCTGAAAAATTTTCTGTTAATTTGTAAAGTGTCAATCCATTGTTAGGGAAATTCAAACCTAGCATGTTAATCCAAATAACTCAATAACTACAAAGTATTTCATGTTCTATAATACAATTCATTGATGGGAAATTTGTTTAAGAAACCATAAAATACAATTAATACACACCCCACATTTCAAAAATGAAAATTTCCATTCAAAAAATAAAAGTTATTTTTAATCAAAACATTCCATTTCACCATGATAAAACCCTGAGGTTTCTATCAAGGACATTTTTATACATTTTTTTCACAAATAGATATTTGAAATCAATCCACAATTTAATTTCATAATCTACATTCACATTAAAATATAACAATTTAATTTCAACAGTTTCCATCAATTTCAAAACAAACCCCCAAATCAGTGGAATTAAGGTTTTTCACAAAGTTCCATAAAATCCATTTCAAATTTTAAATTAAACAATATAAACTTCAACAATTTACATGAACACACCCCAATTCAATGGAATTGGGGGTTTTTCAATTTCATTCAAAAAACCCATTTTTAAAACCCCAAATCAATGGAATTAGGTTTTTTTCAACAACCTAATTGAATGATATTTAATCAAATTAAAACAATTTTATTTAATTAAAAAATTGAAATTAAATAAATAAATTTAGGGTTTTCATAAATTGGGCATCGTGATGGAACCACTGACCTCAGGATCAATGGATCTCGTAATTCCAAACCTCAAATGGGATTTTCCACATATAATGATGACCATAGAAAATAGAAATAAAATATAGGGTTATGATACCAAAAAAAAGATTTTATTAGATCCACAAAGAAACACGAGGATCCACCAAATCCTAGGGTAGAGAATAGTGATCAAAAGGGATAGATATCGGGGTTAGAAAGCTAATAGGGACAAGATAGAAGGGAATTCTTCATGCTTTGAATAACTTTCAGGAGGGATAATAGGGGCTAGGAACTGGTCTTGGGTGATCCTAAGGAATAATAAATCACATAAGTCCACTCTAGGTCTATTCGGAACCAAAAATTAGGGTGTCAGTATTTTTAAGTTGGATTTTTGGTATAAAGAAATCTTGTGAACTGTTAGCTGGGGAGAGCCACATGATTTGGAAAACCATGTAGTCAAATTTTTCACCTGATTTAAATGGGTAGAAAATTTTATCCTAAGAGGGTGCATATATTGACTGACCATGTGACAACCATGAAAAATCCCACTACCTTTGGTTTCATAGTATTCTTTTAGAGGACGCATGGTTTGGGAAAACCATGTTCTAACCTTGAACTAGCCCAAAATTTTCCAAAACATTTAAAATTCAACCCAAAACAACCCCAAACAAAAACCAACCAAATCTTGGTAAAAATATAATATTATTAATACATGAAAAATAGTAATAGGATGATACAAACTCCCCACTATAGAAACTTTATGTCCCCAGAAATATTATTAAGTAGCTTCCATACCAAATAGATGAGGTCAACGCTCTCTCAGTTGTGCATCCATCTCCCACATATCATGATTATCACAACTATGATTCTATAGAACTTGATAAAAATGAATCATCCGACCACTATGTACATTGGTTATAGTATAATTTATCTTGAATGGACATTCAGTCATAGATAAATCCGGTTTAACTTCAAGATCATGCTATCTGAGAACATGACATATATCAGATAGATACTTTAATAGCTGAGATGAATGGAACATGTTATGTATCGATGCCATCTTAGGTGGATTTTCTAAATTTTAAGAAAATTTCCCAACATTCTCAAAAACCATAATATGTCCAACAAAATGAGGATAAATATTCTCTTTCCTCCCAAGTCATTGATGACCCAATAGTGGTGAATCTTTCAAGAAAACGTATTCACAAAATGAAAAGTCCAATGGTTTACAGTGAATATTAGCATAAGATTTATATCAGATCAGTTCCATATAAATCCTTGGATGAATCAACTAAATATTTTTTATTTTCCCTTAAACCAAACTTGGTACAACCAAGAAACATTCCCCAATATCTGACCAATACAATATAGATCTACAAGGCTATCTAGACAAGGCCTCAAAGGGACCCATTCTGAATTCATACTAGTAACTACTGTTATAAGAAAACTCAAATAGTCCCAAATGGTCATCCCAAGCTCCCACTAAACTTGAGAACATAATCATGGATCATATCCTCAAGAATATTTTTATCTCCTTCTATCTGTACATCTCACCATGGATGGTACACCATACTCAAATGGATGTGAGATCCAACTTCCTCTTCAAGGACTCTCAAAAAACAAGAAGGGAAACAAAGATCCTCTGAGATACATTAATAGATATAGATTCATGCATCCAAACAACATCTTTCACATATAGATTTCCTAACTCTTCAACTTTGGTTGTATCACAAATGGGTATAAAGTGAGCCGACTTGGCTAGCCTGTTGATCACAACCCATATCAAATTATTTATTCTATGGGTATGTGGAAACCCAAACACAAATTCAATATATATCTCATCTCACTTAGAATTTGGTAATAGAAGTGGAGATATAAATATCTGGGGTTTCTAGTGCTCTAACTTAACTGTTTATAATGTATAATAGTGTGATATAAAATTAGTAATTTCTTGTCTCAAACCCGGCTACCATAATTGTTTCCAAAGGTCATAAAATATCTTAGTGGTTCCTAGGTGCACAACCCATAGGGATTTATAGAAATCCCCCATTACATATTTCTTATCATTGATGGTACAAAACATCATTTCCAAAATCATTGAATTCCCTTTTGAAGATAAACTACTCAAAAATGGTATCCCCACCATAATGGGTTTCTTTAATGGTATGGAATTAAACATAAATATTATTTTACTAAAAAATCATCTCAAGAAGATTGGATGTCAACTAAACATTGGCCAAAGAATCCTCAACCCAATATTCTTGGACTCATATATGCAACTGTGGAAAGAGATCCATCGAGTTACACTCTACATAAGATTCTTTCACTACCTGGTTTGGAATATTCCTTCTCAAGGAATATTTAATGACATTCCCCTTCCCTGGGGTATAGGTGATGAAAAAGTTGAAATAGTATAGCCCAATGCCTCAGGTGGAGATTAAAATATTTTTGAGAGAAAATATAAATCAAGCACATGTCATCTGAAAACACGGTAAACCTTTATTTGTAAAGTTAATAACCCAACTCTTAAACATGTTCATTGTATCTGTAAGTTCAATTTCATGGGTAAAATAATTCTTCCTATGTGGCCTAAGCTAATGAGATCCATTTTAAACAACATGATCTCCATGTATAAGAACACAACCCAAACATGAACCCAATGTTTCATAAAAACCTCATAGCACTACCCGACTTCCAAAAGAGTCATCACTAGTGTAGTATTCAAAACGAATTTCATCTCACCAAAAAAACTATTACATTTTTCATTTTAACCAAAAATTACTCCCTTCTGAGTTTGATCATCCATTGGAGAATGAAACTTTGATAATTCATTAACGAATTAGCGATAATAACAATCTATATACAATAAGATCTGAATCTTGAAAAAAAGTGTGGTTAATCCCATGTTATAACAGATTTTAAATTCTAATTTCCAAATTATATCCCATGTTCTAACACCACATGTCACAATAATTTCTTATTCCAAATCCAGATATCACATTTTGAAATCTTGGAATAAAGTCTGTGACATATCAGCAGGCCCATAACTATCCTCACATTATTCACATGATCCTCTATAGACATAGAGTAAAAGAGGATTTCATCCACAAATACCACTATAAAATTATATAAATGCCCATGGAAAATCCTTTTAAATAAATACAAAAATACTAAAGGAGAGATAGTTAGACCAAAGGGTTTAACAAGGTACTCATAATTCTCATAACTTCTTCAGAATGCGGTTTTCAGAATGTCAAATGCTTTTACCCTCAACTGATGGTAACCATATTGAAGGTAAATCATCGAGAACCACTTCTACCCTTCCAACTGATCAAAGATATCATCAATCCATGGAAATATATATTTTCTATTTATCCTCACTCTATTGAGATTTATTTAATCAACACATAGGCGAAGTGAACCATCATATATCTTAGAAAAGAGAACTAGCGTCACCCAAGGTGACACCGTTGGAAGTATAAATATTTTATCTAGAATATCATCCAACTTATTCTTCATCTCTTTTATTTCAACTAGTTACATCCAGAAAGAGGGAATAGAATTAGGTTGAGTCTATGAACTATCTCAATGGAAAAATATACCTCTTTTTCTAGAGTAAAAGGAGATAAGTCAGATAGAAAAATTTCAAGAAACTCAATGAAAATTATATGAAGATCAAAACTCATGGAATTTCTCTCTAGATAAAAGGAAAAAATTGATATTAATTTCCCCAAATCTGGATAATAAGTTCTGGATATAGTCAACATTTAGTCCCTTTCTCCTTGAAAAACTTGGAAAATTCCACTAGGTGTAGTAGTGGAGACCCATAAAATATAAAAAACAATCCAAGGGTTATTAGATTGATCCAATCCATCCTGAATATGAATTCAAGAGGATTCATGTTAGGGACCAAAAAAATCCAAGCGATATTGACATATGATAGATATAATAAACACTTGGGACTTTGGAGACCATATTCTTTCATTTTATCAAGGTGTGTCGTAAAATCCATGACTTAAGATAAATGCTCATTCAAAATATTAATAATTTAACAATATGGGATGAAAGAAACAAGTGAGATTCACTAGTATAAAATAAATAATGTAATAATGTTGATTCTATAGTAATGGTACCTCTCACATTTTTTGAACTAGTATCCTCTTCCTCTAGGGACTCTTCCACTATGTGAAGAACATTCATTCTGGATGCTTGTGCCTAGAACCCTTTTACCTCTGAATCATAGGATTTTCCCATAGTTTTATGAGGATATGATGACCATGTTAAACTATGTGGAATGGAGTAAACATGGATTAATTTTAATAGGTGACCTAAGAATCCACAAGAACCACATACCTTGTGTTACTCATTACAAACCCTCTTTGAATGTACTAGATTTCCACACTGATATCAAATCAAAGAACTTATTACAGGTATAACAAGAGGTCTAAAATGAACATGCTATCAAGAACTATTGTGAGAATCATCATGCGTCTGATTTCCATTGAAGTAACCAACACTTCCATTGTGAGATAAAGAAACTCTCGATAACCCTGACATTCCATCCATGTAAATTTTAACCATCAGCACTCTATCCATCACATCATTATAAGAAGGAATATTTAGAAATAAAAGTTGAGAATAAATATTATGATGAATTCCCAACTCAAAATTTTGATCCTTCATCTTATCATTTTATGGAATATCAGGTGTGAAATGCATGATCTCAGCAAAATGATTTTCAAACTTAATCGCACTACTTTCAACTTACTAAATTTTAGAGAACTCTATAGCCTTTTCCAACAACATTGTCCATGGATAGAACTGGTCAGTAAAAAAAACTTTGAATTATTTCCACTCCAAGCCCTCATACTTCTTCACCATCACCGTAGTGTCCCGCCATATTTTGATCATTTCTTCTAGAATGAAGTAGGAACACTTCACCATGAATTATTCAGGTGTCTCTAAGTATACAAACAAAAATCATTCTTCTTAACCATTCCTTATCCTCATGAGGGTCATTTGAGCCTTTGAATGGTGTTGGATTATAGAAAAGAAATTCTTGAGAACCTTCCCAGAGAATATACCTTTGAGGTTACAAAACTGGATCCTAAATAGGAACTAGTGTTGGTGCCTATTCCAAAGTGTGGATACTATGTACAATCACCACTACTGGATTATCTTCCACTAGTAGATTGGATCACTGAGTTTCATCAGCATATTCCTCTTGGATCTGACTCACACGTCTTCTTGGAGGCATGATGCTACACAACATCATCTAACAAAAATAAGACATCATAAGAATACTAAAATAGATAAGCGAGTGAACTAAATCCCCACAAATAGACAAAAAATATTTATAATTCAATAATATCCAAATCAAAATCAAGGAATTGACTAGAACTAATCCTAAATACATATTTACCTAACAACCATGGGAGATATATGGTTCGTTATGGTGAGAATTGTCTAAGTACTTAATCATAAAAACCTCCTAATACCTAATAATATTACACAAAAAATACTAATTTTATGAAAATAATCTAAACCTAGATCTTATACCATTTGTAATGGATCAGTCTAGCCCACTATCATGATATTTTCCACTTTGGTTCTTGCCCACATAGTTTTGCTTTCCATGGGCTTTAGACCATAGGAATCCACCTGTAAAAGTCCTTATAATGGGAGACATATCCAAACCACCTTACAAAGGGGTGATTCATGCTCCTCCCACTTCGATGTGGGATTTCCATAATCCCCCCCAGAAGGGGCCAACATCCTTGTTGGCACATCAAATGGAAAGTGTATCTAATACCACTTTATAACAAACTAGCCTAGGTACCCTAGTAACTCAATAACTAATCTATTTCTAACATGGCATGAATATACTTACCAATCACCACAAGTTTTTGACTATTACCTAGAATCATATTAAAATAAAGGGGAACAAATTTTTCACAAACATTGTGTAAGAAAGATAACAAATCAGTATGCATACAAAAGAAACTCCACTAGGAGAAGTGTACTAGAAGTCAAAATGGTATGAAAACCCAAAGTATAAAACAAAATAATAGAAAAAAAGATTCTAAACATCCTAACTCCCAATAGACTCAACTCTCCATTTCCATGGATCAAAAACTAGAACAACCTCCGAGTGGTGATTTACCCCTCCTCGAACCTTGAAAGAGATAATCTAAAAACCCGAAAAGGTAGATGTAGGGTGTCAGCTAAATGCCTCATATAGTTTCACCAAGGATAATAGGATTCCAATATAAAATTAACCAAATATGTGATTTCAATTTTCAAATAATTAGGTTTTGCATATAAAGAGTATATTTTAGAAAATCATTCCTTACAATTAAAAATGATGTAAATAATTTAGGAAATCATGCATCACTAATCAAATGATGGAAAATCTTTCACAAATAGTTCTTTACAAAAAATTTGTAAATAAACACCATTATATAAAATAGTTTAAATAAATTCAAAATTCATTTAAAAGGGTTTAAAAAAAGGTCATACATTTATATCTTATATATAAAAAAATGAGGATCATGGTCATATTCCAAGAGGTGTGATAGTTCCAGGTTATTTGATCCTCACACAATCATGTGATAAAGAATAATGTGTACACACATACCTAACACTGGAAATAGTGGACTCATATAAGTGCCAATGTGGAATAACGATGTGCTTACAAATGTTTTCTTAGTGTTGTAAATCATCAATACATTGATAGGAAAATTCCAACCTAGCGTGTTTGTCCCAATAACTCACAGACTACCTAGGATTGAATGTTCTCTAGTATAATTCATTAAATGTTAATTTATTTTAATCAACCTTAAAATACAATTAAATCGCATTCCCCCATTTAAAAAATCCTAATTCAATTATAAAACAAAAGAGGGGTTTTAATCATAACATGCCTTTTCACCAAGATAAAACCATAAGGTTTCTATCAAAACCATTTTATAATAGTTTTTCACAAATCGAGATTTTAAATGAATCTATAATTCAATTTCAAAATCTACTTTCACAATTAAATTCATTAATTTAATTGTAAAAATTTCCAAAAAAACACAGAAAAACCTTAATTTAATGGAATTTTGGTTTTTTATAACTATTACAAAAAATTATATTCACATTTTAAATTATAAAATTTAAACTTCAATTATTTCCCTAAACACACCCCAATTCAATGGAAGTAGGGGTTTTCCAATTTCATTCCCAAAACCTAATTCAATGGAATTGGGTTTTTCCAACAAACCAATTGAAATTTATTAAATAAAAATAATAAATAAAATTGAAAATTTAAATTAAATAGAGCAGCTAGGGTTAACATAAATTGGACATCATGATAGAACCACCTATATTGGGATCAATGGATCTCATAATGCCAAACCCCAATTGGGATTTGGTGTATAGAATTATGACCATAGAAAACAGAAATCAAACATAGGTTTATGATCACAAACCAAAGGTTATAAGATCCAAAAAGAAGCACAAGTTTCCATAATAACCCTATTGATGAGAAAATCGATCATAAGATATAGATATCAGGGTGAGGAAACTAACTAGGAGAATATTTAAGGGAATTCCTCAATATTCAAATCACTTATATGAGGGATCTGAGGGGAATAGAACTACTCATGGCTGATCCAGAGGAAGAATAAATCAAATGGGTTCATGCTAGGTCCATCCAAAATCTAAAATGGGGGTTTCAAGATTTCTATCTTCTATTTTTGGACTAAAGAAATATCATTCACGGTTATATCAAAATATTCGAAAGGTTTGAAAAATCACAAAGAATAAACATGCACCTTCTTTAAATGGGCTACATTGTTTCTCTTAAGAGGGTGCACGAAATTACTAACCATTCACCAACCATGAAAAATCCCACTACCTTGGGTTTTATGGTTTTATCTGAGATTCCATACAATAAGAGAAAATTGGGTTCCATCCGTGAACTAACCCATAATTTTTAAAAACATTAAAAATTAAACCCTAAAAAACCCAAATTAAACCCAACCAAATATTGGTGAGAAATAAGGGTTTAGGAATACATTAAAAAGATTGATAGGAAGTTCCATGTATGGTGGACTACAGCCTCACAGAGTGATGTGATTCATTTTTCACTTACACCGCACATGGGATGTAATAATGATAAATTTAATAAATATATGTGATATATATATAAACTAATATTTATAATTTAATATTAATATATCACTCATGTACTTATACTTGACTCATTAATGAAATGATATCTTCACTCATACGTATGGAGGGAATAACATCTCCACAAAGTGATGTACTTAATTTTTCATATCCAACCAGTGAAATGATTTAAAAATTTATAAAAAGAGTAAATGTGATATTTAGATCATTAATACTATTCTAGAGTTAATTAATCTATATCCTATACTCCATAACCATAACATTTATGAAAAAAATGCATGTAAAAATAAAAAAACACTAAAAACAATGAAAATAATGAAATATTACTAAAAAATAGGTGGTAAACTTTTTAGAATAGAATAATATATGATAATATAAGTATAATAATGGTAATTTCATGATTTAAAAATATTAATAAAACCATTATACTTAAATTTTAATCACGTTCAACCCAAAGGATGAGTGAGCTAAGGGACTTCGTCTCAATTTCCATTCATTAAGGAATAATTTAATGTTATGCACTTAATTTATTTTATATAGTGTATATAAAATCGTTTTAAATGTAATAACATGATTTATTAATACATCATGTTATTTTATGTTTTAATTTTAATTATTTTATGATTTTTAATTTCACATAAAAATTACCATGTGGTATAGAATTTCATAACTTGATTTCTTTTGATTGGGTTATATTACTTATTTATTGACATTGATATTTTATAATAATGTGTATAATTAATTTTTATAGTATTTTTTGTATTTAATGTTTTTAATGTGGTTATGCATTTAAATCATTGGTTAATTATATCTTCACCATTATGATATTTTTAAGGGTTTATTTCACAATCAAATTTTTATTGACATATTTTGTCTTGAATTTCCATTTAAAGAAAGTATTGATCACTGGGTAATAAAAATATTTCATACTATAATACATTATTTATTCCTAATGTTTTAAAATATTAGTACCATTATTCCACTCTTGGTAATAAAATTATTGATAAAATGTTTTTAACAAAATCCAAATTCATTTCTGCCATTGTTCAAAAATCAATGTTCTTCCAAATATATGTTTTGTTAAATTTATTTCAAAACTATTTTTCTCATTTTACAAATTATTTTTTCTAGAAATTTTCATTAATTTTTTATGTTTTACATAATTTTTTTAAAATAATAATCATTTTATTTTCTAAATAATAAATGTTGTCATTTTTTTGAAAAAAAAGTGAATAGAGTCATTCTTTTAACGTGTACGAACTGAATAGAATTTCTAGAATTCAAAACCAATTAATGATTTCAAGCATCCATTATATGTTACAATAGTTATTTTCAAAGAAAAAAATTTAATAATATTTTTTGAACTTATAATTTTAACTTTTTTCAAAATATGAAAGAATATTTTACTCAAGAATTTTTTAGTGTTATTTTTAGGGTATTTTCATTCATTAATGACAACAATCATTTATTTTACATATAATCCACTCAGAGTTGTTCTATTGATTGCATATTTATTCTTACTCTAGAAAGCTTATAATTATTTTTTCTAAGGATAGTATTGAAATTCACTTTATTTATTTTTTGAATAATTAACATTACCTTGAAATATTAACTTTCCTATAATAATTAGACATTAAATTTAGCCTAAATATCCAAGATATTTATCAAGGATGTTCTGATTTCTTAAAAAGAATATCATTTATACATATGGTGTTTTGCATTCAAATTTATATAATTGACATGTGAAATATTGATAATTTTTATTATTTATTAAATATAGATATTTATTTATAAAGAATATTACCCTAGATTAAATTGATTGTTCTATATATAAATAATTATTTGGACATGTAGATATAGGTATATCCCATTTATAGGTATCCCCTCAATGAATCAGTATCCTCAAGAGATGAATTAGTTAGATAGTATTGTTTAAAACGGTTTCTTGTATATAACTACAGATCATATTTAAACATTATTATGAAAGACATTGATAGTAGTTAAATCATGGTACATTAGATAAAGATGTCCAATAATTTAGAATTTTATTCATCAATAATTCATTTATTATTATCCATGAGATTTTTGTATTGATATTTAATCTGGATTCATTTAATTCATAGTTTAGTTATTAAATAGAATCTATTTTTAGTTATTCATATTTCCATATTGATTATTCCTTATTAGATAATTGTTTTCAACTTATTTAAATGGAATGTTTGTTATGTTATTTACCTCATAACATTGGTTACTAATTCTATAACCATGACATTAAAATTATTTAAAGGTCAAGTGTGTGTAATTATTTACCTTTATTTTTTTATTATGATTATTGACTCATGATATCTTCCTATATACATAACCTTTATTGATCACTTGATAACACCATTATTATTTTCATTTTTAAAGAATCGTGGAAGTTTATAATGAATGGTATTCAAGAATATGCATGAGGGAATAATGATATTCTTAGAAAAATTATGTTCACATTTTTTTATTATATGTAATATGGGAATCCTGTGTGTGTATATTTTACCATGACCACTAAACTAATTGGTTCTTTGGTATGTGATTCCATGTTTCTTATGATAATGCAATAAAGTATACATTTGGTCTGGTCTTTTGGGGCCGGGTTCATAATAGTTTCAATTAGAGAATGTTTCGTAGAAACTAATGGAACTAGATTTATGTAAACATATATTAGGGAACATAAACCTATGATAGACATTGAGAATAAAAAAAAGATTATAATTTTTGTGTTTGGTAGAGATTATATGGGTTTTCCTAGACAAAAAAACTATTCCTGGATATTATATGTTGATGCGGTTCTAGAGAATATGTATCTATGGTTAATAACCCATAAAAATTGTATAATTATAAAATCAAGCAATTATTTTTACTCAAAAATGATCCATATTATGCACCACAATAAAGACCCAAAACATCCATGTAATTTTTTTTAATTACATGGGAATTTTTCGAGACTGAAAAATCTGACGACGCTCGATTTTGAGGCCAAAAATGCCTGGAATGATCCGTTAAAGTTTTGTAAAGCTTTAATTAGCAAACATAAGTAGTTTTCCTGAAAAGTGTAATAACTCTTAAAAGGTTACTCAGATCATAAATCTGATGGCACCATTGCGCTCAGGATGGTGGGTTTACCCTAGTCGTGACTTAAGTTTAGTCAACGCGGGCCTCCTGTGAGAAAACCCAAAAATGACATAACTGTAAATAAAATAATTAAATAAATTATTTTATTTTTCAAATTCTTATAACTCACAAATGGTAGCTCAGATTGAAAATATGATACCATCGATGAACTCATGATGGCATGCTTTATTTAAGCAGATACTAACTTTGGCTGGCGCGGGCCACCAGTGAAAGTTAGTTTTTGGTCATAAATAAAATAATTAAGTGACAATTATTTTATTGTAAAATCCATAACATTGAAATGGTAACTCAGATTGAAAATCCGAGAGTACTATTGGGTCTGTTGGGACGTGTTTCACTTGGTCAGAGCCTAACCTCGACCGGCGCGGTTCGGGGGTGTCTAGTAATAATTTTTTGAACTTTTTTTGAGTATGTTCAGTAAACGTTCAAGTGGGATTTTTTAAATTTTATACCGGTGCTCAGAATTGAAATCTGAGGGAACTGTTGAACTTGTAGCACCGGTATTCTCTTAAGGAGACTTTCACATCGACGGTAGTTGGTTGAGGTTAAAAGTTAATTTTTTTTGGGTTTTTTGTGGAAATAATAATTTAAAATAAGCACGTATTTTATTTTATTTGTTGTAACCACTCCATGTGGAAGTTGAGAAGTGGGGACCACCAATCCCTAACCTCCCATGAGAGTTTATGGTGGTGGGGACCACCCGAGCCTAACCTCCCATGAGATATTATGGTGGTGGGGACCACCCGAGGCCTAAACCTCTTGAACTCCCCTCTTAATGAGGGAGAAACCTCTCAACTCCCTCATTAATGTGGATGAGCCTTTTAAGTTTCCTCCAACCTTAATTGTGCCAACCCATCAAACAATTAATTATGCCAACCTATGTAATTAATTGTCCCAATTTTAATTAATCCAACATATTCTATAATGTTGGCTAATTCATTTTTGGTGGAATTGGGGGAAACAATTGGCAAAAGGGAGAGCTCTTGGAGAAATCTCGTTAATGAAGAACTTCTTCTCCTAATGAAGAACATCGACCTCGACTTCGACCTTCTTCCTCGAGACGTCCTCCAATGGTGTAAAAATTCAACAACAAAGAATCACCTCCATTAAAGAACGTTAATCTGACGAATGAGCTCGGGATCAGAGGCATGTGGCGGGCGCAACGAACGCCGACTTCGACTTCTCTCTTTGTCGTCAACAATCAAAAAACCTAAGGTAGGGGTTTATTCTATTTGTTTATCACCTCCCATGTACACCCCTTCTATTTATTTTGTGGGTTGGGAACAATCATTATGGGAGGAAAGTATTTTGATGTTCATGTTCATATTCTTGATGAGCCATATGCTACCACCCTAACGCGGAGGGTGCGGGCCAAACCAACATGGACCGACCCTTCCACAAATCTTGTGGTCTTCTTCATAAAGTAGGAGGATGGAAACCATCCATCATTGGGGCACGAGAATGGAGGTTGACACCACTGTCGGTCGTGACGAAGGTGACGGCGCAACGGCGCCGCCCTGTGGCCGGACCGCCACCCCTCAGCCGGACTGCCTCCCCGCGGCCAGACTACCTCCCTGTGGTCGGACCGCCTCCCCGTAGCCAGACCACCACCCCAAAGTCGGACCACCACCCACGTGGCCAGACCGCCGCCCCACGCAGCCAGACCACCGCCCCGCGGCCGGACCACCACCCACGTGGCCGGACCACCGCCCCGCAGTCTTGTGACGTCCTTGGTTGAGCCGCCCCAGGCCGAGCCAAGCCACCCCAGGCTGAGTCGAGCCACCCCGTTCCCTCGCAGCACCCCTCGACTGAGCCTCCCTCATGGAACCCTCACGGCCCTCGTGGTCTGGGCCGCAATGCGGGCCTGGTCGGTCCAACCGGGTCGGACTAGACTCGGGCCCACTATGACCCCTTTTACTTCTTTTGGCCATAACTTTGGCACCGGATGTCTATTTGATGAACCGTCAGTGGCGCTGGAAATCTTAGAGCAAGTCAATACCTTTGAGTGATACCCCATGATGTTTTGGATTAATATGGGGAACATTCAGGTTGGATTGAGTAGGAATCCAACCAAGCCCCTAGGACTAAAAGGATAATAACTCACAGATCGGGCGTCTGATTGACGTGTCGTATGTTGATTTGAGACCCCTATGATGTGGCAGACCTTTGGGATACTTCCTTGTGTAACTTCGTGATCTTTGTAGTATCAAACAGTAGTTTATGGAGCGGCTCCTCCTGGATTCGAGCGAGCATAGTGCGAGACCTAGTGGTTGGCTGAGACTTGACGACTGCTGACTATTTCGACTTGAAGTGACTCAACAGGACCAGTGGGGAGAAACTTGGTGATGCGGTAGACCCATAGTGGGAAGTTCCTTGGTGATCCAGCAGACCCACGGTACTCGATAGGAGCAGTACCTTAGCAGTCCACGAGGGGGAGTGCCTCTGTGTGACGCGGTAGACCCACGGTGGGGAGCACCTCTTTGTGACATGGCAGACCCATGGTACTCGACAGGGGGAGTACCTAAGTAGTCTAAGGTTAATGGTAAGTGCCTCTTTGTGACGCGGTAGGCCCACTGTTCTCGATAAAGAAGGAGTTCTTCAGCAGCCAAGGTTTTCAACATTGTGATTGGGAATGTTACTTGATACTACCCCTAGAATAAATCTTGGTGTGAGCTCAGTCTGTACCTATGTGTTTTCCTTATGATTGAGATAGATTACTTGATAAATTAGGTATATGTATGGGAATATACCTAAGTTTATCTGTCTATTTCATACTTTGTGGTTTATCCTAGGTGGATTTTGTGAGACCTAGAGAGTCCCGGGATCCCTACTGAGTATCGTTATACTCACCCCTTCATGGGCTATGCCCGCACCTTTTTGTGTTGGATGCAGATGATGGACAGCACTTACTGAGGCTGAGAGTACTAGGACTGGATGGAGGTGGACCATACGGCGTGTCGATACACAGAGGAGATAGATGGAAGTGGTGTGATGAGGAGGCGATCTGTACCTACCCTTCAGGTAGGAACCTCAGAGGATGATCCAATATCTATATTTTCTATTTCTTCAGTTGTATTGTATTTTATTTGTACTTGTAACTTTACTGTTGGGCTTGTATTCTGGACCCTTTTACTTTCAGTACTCTTTTGTTTATACAGTTTTTTTTGTTCGTATCTTGTTATGTGCTTGGTTACGTGCGTTTGAAGGTTTTAAAGGTAATGTCTTCCCAGTTTTTATGGAATACGCCTTCGGTGCTAGTCACCAGCCCCTGGCCTATGAAAGGAGGGCTTGGGGTAGTCACATCACGGTCCCCAGGGGATGGGTCGTGACAAATTGGTATCAGATGAGTCGGTTCTACCGCAAAACATAGGACTCTGATCTTTCTTTTTAATGGCGATAGTGTTAAGTGTAGTGAGTGTGGTTATTAGTTTAGGGAATCTATTGTTGGTGCAGCAGCCAACGTATCCATACACCAGGTCCCTGACTTCTGATTTCCGACTCAGTTCATGAAAACACTGATTGCGTGTGTGTTTTCAAAAGTTTTCTTTGTGATCTTTTGAGTCATCTCAATAGGTATAACTTTCAGCTCAATAGGTATAACCTATTGACCATAGCACACCTGTTCCTTATTAGGATGTTGCTACATAGATAGCCAGCTAAGATTCCCGAGAGAGTACACAATGATAGCCCACCAAGCGGTGAGGCTCCAGTGTAGGGCCCTCTTACTATGTTGGCACATTTGGGTGGTGTACCAGCAGAACCACCACCCGTTGGGTAGTAGATACCACTAGCCGAATTGGAAGACAGTGCATGCCAACTAATCACATTTCATGAGTTCCAACAATAGAGGCCTCTAAGGTTTTGAGGCAAGGCAGTTTCCCATGCACCTGAGGGCTGGCTTGAGGCGGTTACTAGAGTTTTTTACCTAGTTGAGACACCAGTAGAGCAGATGGTGATCTTAGCTACTAGAATTTTTCAGTGAGAGACCATGAGGATGGTCCGCATAGTGATGAGGCTTTGATACATGGACCATTACCCAAGATAGTACCTTTAGGTAGTGTGTCAGCTATATCACTACCCGTTGGTCAGTAGTTACAACTGGCAGTACTAGTAAAGGACACATATAGGCTTAGTGCCTTACGCGTGATTTATCATCAGATACCCCTCAGGTTCTGAGGTGAGTCGACTCACAGGTGACTAAGGACTTTCTTGAGGAGGTGGCTAAGAGTTCTCTAGATCTTCTATAACTTCTTCAAGATGACATGTTGGTAGCTGAGTATTCATTGAGGTGTACCGATCATTCCTGGTACTCGATGAATACGATACGATCAGTGCTTCAGAGCTCAGACCTATGAGCGAGGTGTCTTTAGGGACATTCAAGCTATCACTATTCCTATATGCATTCCTACTTATGTTAGGGTGATAGATAGAACCTTTTTGGTTGAATATTCCTTGGCTGAGCAGATACAGCCAGTGAATGTTAGTAGTGGGAAAGCAGGAAACTAGCGCCAGTCTTAGAGACTTGAGCATGTAAAAATGTTTTGAGAAGAAGAAGTGTTAGGGATAGATGAATCTACAGGGTTTCAGACATGGAAGCAGAGCTAGGGGAGCAGCATGAGGTGGTGTACATTTTGACATGTTACAACCACCCCCTTTGTGGTCCCCACCAGGCTCAGGGAGCTGAAGGACGGGGGGAAGAGAGTAGTTTCATGCGGTCAAGGAGTGCGACCCTAGGGCTCTAAGAATGATTCAAGTTACGGTCTATGTTTACTAATAGCTGCTGTATCAATAGACATAGGTACCAATCATTCCTTCCTTCCAAGAATCATGCCCAAGACCTAGAGTTTCTGGTTAAACCGTTGAATTGACCCTCACATCTAGAGATACCTTTGGGAGGAGACTTGATAATCACACTTACGCCTACGGTGTGATCTGACCCTTGAGGTGAGAGTTTCGGATGGAACCTCATGGTGGAAGTGTCAAGGACTTATGAAATTAGTTTGGGTATGAATGGAAATCCACAATTCATACTCATATTGACTGTATTATGAAAAAAGGTTGTGGTTTATCTACAATGTTGGGATGAGGTTTTCCTTAGTCGGTGAAAAAGGAAACCCAGGCAGCACAGGATAAACTTCTGTATAGGAGGGTGTGATTGATCACTCGTGAGTCAGCCAGCCTCATCCTCATGGCAAAAGAAGTTTTGAGTTTTCAGTTCCCAACAGAAGTGGCTAGAGTTCCTCCATGACTGTGACTTAAAGTTAGTCTATACCCTTGGGAAGGAGAACATGGTAGCAGACGCACTCAGCAGGAGGTATGGCCTGCAACTGCTGAGTGAGGCGACAGAGAAGCTAGCCACTTTGTAGATATCCTTTGTGGATCGATATGAAGCATCTTTTCTTCAGTCTCTTGCAGTCACTCCCCCACTTATTCAGCAAGTCAGGGAGGTGCAGCATGGGGACACTGACTGTGAGACTCGATGAGCTCAGATATCCATAGGACAGGTACCTGATGGATTTTCTGAAGGTGGGGAGCACATCATCCTCTTTAGAGGATGTACCATGGTACCAGTGTCACTTCGGGAGGAAGTGTTGAGGGAGTTCCACACATCCCTTCTAGCGGTACATCCAGAAGTGGTGAAGATGTACCAGGACCTCCGACGACAGCACTGGTGGCTAGGAATAAATAAAGAAGTATTAGAGTTTGTCTCTCGGTGCCTCACTTGTCAGTAAGTGAAGGCAGAGCATCAGGTACCAACATACTTGGTTTAGCCTTTAGAGGTCCTAGAATAGAAGTGGGATGGGATATCCATGGGCTTCATGACAGGACTTCTACATACATCCAAGGGTCATGACTCGATTTGGGTGATCGTTGACCGACTCACCAAGTCAGCCCACTTCCTACCGATCAGAGAGAAAGGTTCAGTAGAGGGATTGGGATTCCGCTATGTGCAGGAGATTGTGCGGCTACATGAAGTACCTTTGACAATTTTCTCTGATCGTGATGCATGTTTTACTTCCCGAATACGGAAGGGGTTGTAGGAGTCTTTTGGGATGCAGCTTCGTTTGAGCACTGCCTTCCATCCTCAGATGGATGGTCAGACTGAGCGAACCATTCATACCCTCAAGGACATGTTGTATTCTTGTTTCCTCGACTTCATTCGCAGCTGGGAGGATCCCTTACCATTGGTTGAGTTTTCATTCCACAATATCTATCACTCCACCATTGGGATGGCACCTTTCGAGGCGTTATATGGGCGACCTTACAGATCACCTTTGTGTTGGACTGACCTAGGGGAGTTAGCACTAGTGGGACCAGAGATGGTATGGGCTACCATAGAGAAGGTGCAGATAATCCAGGCATGGATGAAGACTACACAGACCAGGATAAATCATATGTCGATAGGAGACGGAGACCTATGGAGTTCGAGGATGGCGACTACGCCTTTATACGGATCTCATATCGATGAGGTTTGTGGAGATTTGTCCAAGGTGGAAAGTTATCTCCAAGGTTCATCGGACCCTTTCAGGTCTTAAACAGAGTTGGCGAGGTGAAATATCGCTTAGCTCTTCCACCTCAAAACCATCGGGTGCATGACGTCTTCCACGTATCCTATCTGAGGAGATACGTGCATGACCCTTCCCACGAAGAGCTGGACATTGAGGATGGGGAGACGTTTTCGGAGGTTCCAGTGGAGATTGAGGATCAACAAGAGAGAGTACTTCGTGGGAAATCAATACCTTTGGTTCGTGTGCATTGGCAGCATAGGAACCTCTAGGAGAAAACATGGGAGTGGGAGGCTCATATTCGTGCTCAATACCCCCACTTTTTTTTCCTAGTTTTTGTAATGTGGCTTTCGGGGACACAAATCCCTAAGGTGGGGAGAATGTAAAGACCCATAAATTCCATGTAAATTTTTTTTTAATTACATGGGAATTTTTCGAGACTGCGAAATCTGACGGTGCTTGATTCTAAGTCCCAAAATGATCCTTCGAAGTCTTGTTAAACTTTAATTTGCACGCGTAAGAAGTTTTCTGGAAAAAGTGGAATAACTCTTAAATGGTTCTCAGATCAGAAATCCAAGGTCACCATTGCGCTCAGGATGGCGGTTTTACCCTAGGCGTGACTTAAGTTTAGTCAGCACGAGCCTCCTGTGAGAAAACCCAAAAATGGCATAACATTAAATAAAATAATTAAATAAATTATTTTATTTTTCAAATGCTTATAACTCACAAATGGTAGCTCATATTGAAAATCTGAGACCACCGATGAACTCGTGAGGGCATTCTTTATTTAAGAAGATACTAAATTTGGCCGGCGTGGGCCACCAGTGAAAGTTAGTTTTTGGTCGTAAATAAAATAATTAAGTGACAATTATTTTATTGTAAAATACATAACTTTTAAATAGTAACTTGGATTGAAAATATGATAGTACCATTGGGTTCGTTGGGGTGTGTTTCACTTGGGCAGAGCCTAACCTTGACCGGCGCGGGTCGAGGGTGTCTGGTAATAATTTTGTGAACTTTTTTTTCAGGTACATTAAGTAAACGTGCGAGAGGGTTTTTCTAACTTTTAAACTGATGCTCGAAATTGAAATCTGAGGGCACTGTTGAACTCGTAACACTGGTATTCTCTTAAGGAGACTTTCACCTTGATAGCAGTTGGTCGAGGGTGGAAGTTAATTTTTTGGGTTTTTCGTGGAAATAATAAAATAAAATAAGCACATATTTTATTTTATTTGTTGTAATCACTCCATGTGGAAGTTGAGAAGTGGGGACCACCAGAACCTTACCTCTCATGAGAGGTTATGGTGGTGGGGACCACCCGAGCCTAACCTCCCATGAGAGGTTTTGGTGGTGGGGACCACCCAAGTCCTAAACCTCTTGAATTCCCCTCTTAATGAGGGAGGAACCTCTCAACACGCTCATTAATGTGGAGGATCCTTTTGAGCTTCCTCCAACCTTAATTGTGACAACCCATCAAACAATTAATTATGACAACCTATGTGATTAATTTTCCCAATTTTAATTATTCCAACATATTCTATAATGTTGGCTAATTCATTTTTGGTGGAATTGGGGGAATCAATTAGCAAAAGGGAGAGCTCTTGGAGAAAGCTCGCTTACGAAGAACTTCTTCTTTGAATGAAGAACGACGACCTAGACTTCGACCTTCTTCCTCGAGACATCCTCCAATGGTGGAAATCTTCAACAATGAATAATCAGCTCCATTGAAGAACGTTAATTCGACAAACGATCTCGGGATTGGAGGTGTGTGGTGGGCGTGACGAACGCCAACTTCAACTTCTCTCTTCGTCGTCAACAATCAAAAAACCTGAGGTGGGGTTTATTTTATTTTTTTATCACCTCCCATGTACACCCCTTCTATTTCTTTTGCGGGTTGGGAACAATCATTGCGGGAGGAAAGGATTTTGACGTTCATGTTCATATTCTTGATGAGAAATATGATACCACACTAACTCGGAGGGTGTGGGCCAAACCAACATGGTCCGACCATTCTGCAAATCTTGTGTTGTTCTTCGCGAAGGAGGAGGAAGGAAACCATCCATGGTTGGGGTACGAGAATGGATATTAGCTCCACCGTCAGCTGCGATGAAGGTGACGGCGCAACGGCGCCGCCCCGCGGCCACCGTCACAGCCCCGCGGGGTCCAAACCGCCCCGCGGCCGAGGTGCCGACCAGCGGTCAGACCGCCGCATGGCCGAACCACCACCCTACGGCCATACTTCCTCCCCACGGCAGAACCACCGCCACGTGGCCGGACCGCCGCCCCGCAGTCTCGCTCCGTCCTTGGACGAGCCGCCCCGTGCCGAGCCAAGCCGCCCCTGCCCTCGCATCACCCCTCGGACAAGCCGCCCTCGCGGCACCCTCATGGCCCTCACGGTCTGGGCCGGACCCAACAGGCCGAGTCGTAATGCGGGCTGGGTTAGACTGGACCTGGGGCCCCTATGACCCCTTTTACTTCTTTTGGCCATAACTTTCGCACCGGACATCCATTTGACGAATCGTCAGCAGCACTGGAAATCTTAGAGAAAGTCAGTCCCTTTGAGTGATACCCCAATATGTTTTGGATTAATATGGGGAATGGTTAGTTTGGATCAAGAATGAATCCAACCGGGCCCCTGGGACTAAAAGGCTAATAACTCATAGACCGAGCATCCGATTGACGCGTCGTCTGTTGCGTTGAGACCCCTATGATATGGTGGACCTTTGAGATACTTCCTTGTAGAACTTCATGACAATTGGAGTATCAACTAGTAGCTTGTGGAGAGGATCCTTTTAGATTCGAGCGAGCATAGTGCGGAGACCTAGTGGCTGGCTGAGACTTGACGAATGCTGACCGTTTTGACTTGGAGTGACTCGACAGACCTAGTGGGGAGTGCCTTGGTGATGTGGCAGACCCACAACGGGGAGTGCCTTAGTGACGCAGCAGACCCGCGATACTTGACATAAGGTGTACCTTAGTAGGACATGAGGGGGAGCACCTCTGTGTGATGTGGCAGACCCACGGTGGGAAGCGCCTCTGTGTGACGCGGCAGACCCACGACACTCGACAAGAGGAGTACCTTAGTAGTCCAAGGTTAGTGGGAAGCACCTCTGTGTGACGCGGTAGGCCCACTGTACTCGATAGAGGAGGAGTTATCCAGCATCTGAGGTGTTCAACATTGTGATTGGGAATGTTAATTGATAATACCCCTAGAATATATCTTGGTGTGAGTTGAGTATGTACCTCTGTGTTTTCCTCATGATTGATATGGATTACTTGATAACTTAGGTATATGTATGCGAATATACCTAAGTAAGGTTATCTGTTAATTTCATACTTTTTGGTTTATCCTTGGTGGATTTTGTGAGACCTAGAGGGTCTCGGGGTCCCTACTTAGTATCGTTATACTCATCCCTGCATGGGCTATGCCTGCACCTTATTGTGTTGGATGCAGACAACGGACAGTGATGACTGAGGCTGAGATTACCAGGACTGGACGGTGCCCAGAGGTGCACTATACGGCGTTTCGATATACGGAGGATACAAACGGATGTGGTGTGCTGAGGAGGCAATTTATACCTACCCTTTAGGTAGGAACCTCAGAGGATGATCCATTAGTTATCTTTTCTCTTTCTTCAGTTGCATTGTATTTCAGTTGTACTTGTACCTTTGCTGTTAGGATTGTATTTTGGCCTCTTTTACTTTCATCACTCTTTTTTTATACAGTTTTCTTGTGTTCGTATCTTTATATGTGTTTGGTTACGTGAGTTTTCATGTTATAAAGGAAATTCCTTCCCAGTTTTTAGGGAATATGCCTTCGGTGCTAGTTTCCAGCCCCTATCCTATGAAAGGTGGGCTTGGGGTAGTCACGGAATGATCCCCGGGGGACGGGACGTGACAACCACAATTGGAACTCATAGAGTATATGATTTGGATAATTATTATTTTAATTACAAACCATTTTAAAGGATCTGAATAGGTGATGAAAATGGATAACCTGGGATAAAACATTTTATATCATGAGAAGAATGATTGAACATCTAGATATCATGATAGAAAGGGTTCAATGGGTGGTGGGATGCAGTGATGTTATGTTTATGAAGGACAATTGGGTAGGTGATATTCTCTTCTTTCCTAGGTGTTCAACCCTAGGAATTTAATTATATGAGGAAAGATGACACTCGATTTTGATTTTTAGGACTCTATATATTAATAATAATTGTGTCTTCAATAACACCATTCTAGTTGAGGATCCTGATATGTTATTTTTAACTAATCTAACATCTGGGTTATTCAGTGTCAAATCCTTTTATTACTTATATTATGATGAGGTCACCATTGATGCCTAGGATAGAAAGGTATTGTTAAATGAAATATTATCTATGGTGAATTTCATGGTTTTTCATATAAGGTGTCATGTCTTACACATGATGACAATATTCAGAGAAGGGGTGTTTCACTGGCATCGAAATTTTGGTGATGTGATAACTACAACTAGGTATTTTTTTAGCATCTACTTTTTTGGAGTGAAAGGGTGAATTTAATTTGGGATTTGATAGGAAGGAGATGGAGATCCATGTATGAGGTTATTCTATGGATAGCTTTATCGCTTCTTGTTTTCACGGTACAGACCATCAAGTCTCTATCAGCAAAGCCCATATATTGGTTTTTATAGTGGGTTTTGTGGTAATTAGTGAACAAATATAGGGAGTTTCTTCACTACACTCTCCTCATCATCCAAGCTCATGTTAAGGCATGGGTGGAATATCTTGCTTCTCTTGTTTTGGGAGGAAGGGCCTTAAAGTACCTTTCTTTTTTTCTCCATCATAGTGATAGAATGGATTAGGTATGTGGATCAAATAGTCCTGGTCACTGGATTGTCATTAATCTCCTAAAATTAGTTTCAAGTGGAATATTGATGGATCATGTTTTTTTGTGAAAGACATGTAGAGGTGGAATGATTTGGGACAACAAGGGCTCAATGATGGTAAGTTTCAGCTCTTTACATGTCTTGGGGAATTCTCTTGGGGATGAGTTTAAAGATATTTTCAATGGGTTTTCATTGTGTTGATTATACAATATTTTTATAGTAATAGTGGAATCTGACTACATGATTTTGGTAGAGGCACTAAAAGGTAATGGAAATTTTATTTGGGATTTGGTATAATTTATTAGGAGGTGCATAATAATCATTGGGAAAGACACGGAGATCACTCACACCTAGATGAAAGGTAATTTCATGGTTGACATTCTTTCTAATAATGGTAGTCCTAGTAAAATTCTTATTATGAATGTTTCTGAATGTATATGTATCACGATGCCAGATATCATGACATCTAATTATTAAAAATTTCCGTCATCAATAATTTATTTACTATTATCCTTGATATATTTTCAATGTTATTATATATGGATTCATTTAATTAAAAGTTTATTGATTAAAAGGTATCTGTTTGCTGTTATTTAGCCTACAATATTGATTATTCCTTATCCAATCATGGTAGTAAAATAATTTAAATGGAATTTATATTTACTTATTTTCCTTTCCATGTTGATTATTCCTTATATAACCATAATAGTAAATTTACAAAGATGGCATCTGTGTAGATTTATTTACCTTTCCATATTGATTAAATGTATTGATTCTTAATAACATCAATTATACATGGCCCTTACTAATAATTTAATATTAGCTTTCTTTTTTCATCTCCCAGGAATCCAAGAAGTGTAATATGGATAATATTCAAGGATATTATAGTGTAAATAATGATATTATAAAAAATTTATTTTGTAATTTGTTTATTCAAATACAATTTTTGAATCATGTATGTATCTAGTATACCACGACTAATAAATGATTTTTTTCCATTAGGATGTTATTCTATATATATTATTCAAATTTAATAAAGTATATAATAGCTCTTGAATACTAGGGTTTGTATCAATACAATATACCATTTACTTTTTTTCTCCACTTGCTTATCATGAACTTTTCAAGTAATTGTACCATTTTTTATTTTTGTGTACTTAAAATGAATTAGAAAATTTTGTTATGAAAAGAAAACATCATTTCTCACTTTAGTATAAAATATTTTTTATTCCAAACCATGTTTTATAAAAAAAAAATATTCTCAAAATGATAATCTAATGTCATTTTTATTAGAATTTTATATTTTAAAAAATGATTTTTAAGGAATATTCATTTCATTTTCCAAACTAGTCCCATTAATATTTTATAAAAAAATATAAAAGAAATAATTGTTTCAATGTGTACGACAGGTAAATAATTTACTTCTATAATGACCACTAAATGTTTTAATAATTATTTTATACATTTCCATTTTTATTTCATATGATATATTTTTTCAAAATTTTTTTTTTGATGTTCTAGTTTTGAAAATATTTTCAAAAGGAAAAATATTTTTCTCAAGAATGTTTTAATTAAATTTTATTTTTGAATTTCTATTCATCAAAGACATTAACACGTTATTTTACTTGTGATTCATTTTTTATATATTGTTTTAATATCATATTTATTATTTACTTGGATGGTTTATCATTAGTTTGACTGAGGATTTATAATTTTATTACCATTCACCAAATTACTCTGGAAGGTTTATGATTATAATTATTTGATTGGGGTATGTATTAAAATTGTGTATCATATATTTTCAATATGATTATTATATTGATTATATTTCAACCCTTTCATATGAGTAAGTAATTATACTTATTATGTTATGGGTTGTGCCTAATTATTGATAGCCCATCTATAAGGATGTAACACCCCAAGGTTTTAAAAATAAATTGAAATGCATGAAGCATTGAGTCTCTACACAATGACACATTTTTTAAGGATAGATTTATAAACTAACCATTTAGTATAATTTTTCTGCTTTTATGATTTGAATTTTGAAAAACAGACATACATGGTTGTGATCAGTAAGTTATTTGGAGACTGCTATGACAAAATTATTTTTTGGGGAATAGTAACCTACCATTATGAATAGTAATGTTACCCTTATGAATAGTAATATAACCCTTATGAATAGTAAAATGGCTGAATTAGTAGTGACCTCACCAATGAATTTATAATGAAAATGCATCTTATAAGTAACAATATGATCATTATATAAGTATTGGTATTTTTGTAAGTCATAAATATTTAATTGCAATCCTATGATTAATTAAATAATTTAAATGAAAATTAATTTTAATAAAATCTAATCATAAATTATTATTTTATTTTATTATGGTTATAAGATAATTTTATGAGACCATGATTAACTTTTCAAGGTGTTATAAAATGAGTTACAGTTTTAAAATTGTTATTTTTCAAATAAAATATGATTTTATTTAAAAATTATATTAAACAATTTTAGAAAAATATTTTCATTAAATGGAGTTCATTTTTGAATTTTACACATCGAAAAATGGTTAGGGTTAATTTCTGAGAGTTTTCTAAAATGCTTGATTTTTTTATGAAAAGTGAAATATGGTAATTTACCATATATATACATTATATACTAAATACACTATTCCTAGAATCATGGATCATTTAATAACCCTTGGTTTTAAATTTAGTTAACTAGTTGATATTTTGGGTCACATGAATTAAGTATATTCACAGTCTTGAGAAAAAATATTAAATTAATGATTAAAATAATGGAAAACTCATCCTCACCTCCACTATAAATACCACCCTCACCCCTCTTCCTCTCACACATATTAAGCATTGATCATTGCCTAAATTATTTCCAATAACCTTCTTAAGTCTCTTACCCACTTTCAAGTCCTATTGGTATCACAAAAAATTCTAATACCAAAATACTTAAGGATTATCTCAACGAGAAGAGATCAAGAGGTAAAATCCTATTTCACTTTCTTGTATTTTCTTTTCGATTATTTTCTTTTCTTATACTCTCTTCACCCCCCCAATAAAATAGAAATTAAATATATATTATTAGATATATTCTGGATTTTTATCATGTTTATGGAAAATTCATCATCATTCTTCCTCTCCTCTTCCTCTTATTCAAAAAATAAAAACATCATTCGTGATGTGTCGATTTACCAAAATCATTGACAATGTGTTTTCAATTTCCTTTACTTCCTTAAATACTGTTTGTAAAACCATTTTAATGGTTGAAAATATTTTAAATTGTATTTTATAATCTCTTTTATGTTCTTTAATTTATTTATATTCATGATATTAAATTATATAATGAAACTAGTTTGTGATTATTGAAGAACCACCAAAATTATCTAAACAAATATCACTAAAGATCTATCTAATGATTCATCTTCATACAATATAAAAAAATTATTTATGTAATAATTAAATCTTATAAAAAATTATTAATACCATTTCATTCCACTTATAGAGTTTCAAATCTATTCAACAAGAAAATCCTTTATGAATTGATCATGGAAATCATGTAAAGAACGCAGCCGAAACAATGTAAATACCAAAATATTATTAATAAATGGATCGAATGATGTTATAAAATGATCATATAAGGTGTTATAAACATTAATATGTTTATATAAAATATTAATAAGACTATTTTAACCATTATACAAAATTTTTAAACAATATTGAAGTAAGAAGGACCTGAGGTAAGGGAATTCTTAACCAAATTTTCATTCTTTGGGTTATCCTTCTACTTCATTGATTTAGTCATGATACGATTATTTGTGAAATGAATTAATATTAAATTATTTTTTATAATTTTTATTTACAGTGAGTATACATATTCATCCCATTTTATTAATTTTGGATTCAATGATATGGTATATGTAAGGGACTTTTCTTTTAAAATCCTCTTTTAAATTTCTATTTTTTCAAAATTCAAAAGGAATGTTTTTATGAAAATATTCATGTTTTATGATTATGTTCTGGTTCTTGGTAATTTTTATTGATGGATGGTGGGACTTATTTCTCCCTCCAATTCATTGGTTATGTGTAAATTGGAGGTCAGTCGTATGGTTTCTCCAAGTGTAATTGCGACAGTTACACCATAAGGTAGCCGTGAGGGTTACATTGTAAGGTAATCATGAGAGTTACAAATCATAAGGAAGTTGTGAGGCCTAAAATATAAGTATTTAATTACCCAATATACATTAATGGTTTTATATATGTTTTCTAATGTTTTATGGAAATATCATGTTTCAAAAAGTAAGTATATATGGGTGAGAAGTATGTCTTTGTGAAAATGAATTCATATGTTTATAAGTATTCATGGACTAATGGTTTATTTAATAATTTTTATATCCCTTACTGATATTTTTATTCTAATACCTTATTTTTAAATATTTTTCATAGGTTATAAGTATTTGTAATAGAAATAGGGAAGTCAAGTTAAAAGTTATGAAGATTTGTCAAATAAATCATATTGTTGTTTTGTGTTAAAAAAATTATGTTTTTGAAGAAATGGATATTGTTTTTGTGGTACCCAATTAGTATGTTTATGGGTTAATATGTATGATTTATATACTAAATTTCTAAAACTCTAAACTAAAAATATCTTTGGGAATGTGAAGAAGTGAAATCTAGTTGAAATAGAAAGATTGTGTAATGTTTAAGGTCGGGTCCTTATAGTTGGTATCAGAGCACGGTTTTGATAACTTTAGAAGTTAGTATGATGTTAACAGAATACCATAAATGAATTTTACCTTATTTTTATTTTTAAATGTTATATAATTTAAATATTACCATATTTTTTAATCTAAGATATTTCTGTTCAAAATGGTTTTTCGTAGAAGAAACATGGAAACTAAAGTTGGAAGGAACCGAGAGGTTGATATCTTTCTGAATCTGTAACTGAGAATGGTGGGAATTGGAACCGAGATGTTTGTGATAGTAATGGATCAGCTGAAACAAGAAATAAATGGTGGTGTCATCCATGAAACAGAACAACTAGAGATACCACAATGGAACATGACAATATTTCGACATCTTATAAAGCAACACCCTCCTACTTTCAGTGGATCTTCTGAACCAATAGTGGCTCAAGGATGGATTAAAGCCCTTGAAAAGATATTAGAATTTATGGGATGTTTAGATAATCAAAATTTTATTCTTTACATTTATCATTTTTAAGGTGAAGCTTATTAGTGGTGGCTAATGGTCAAGAATATCAAGGACAGAGAGAAGATTTAAGCCTTAGAGTGGGATGAATTTAAAATTCATTTCCTTGAAAAATATTTTCCTAAGGTGGTTCGACTTAGGATGGAGAATAAATTCCTTTAATTGAAGCAAAAAGAGGGATATTTAGTGGCTATTTTGAATAAAAATTCATCCAACTAGTGAGGTATGCTCCAAATCTTGTTCTGGATCTTGATTGCTTAATTAACAATTTTTACTCAGGATTGAAGCCAAGATATTGAAGGGAATTGGATTCCTATGAGTTCAAAAGTTATGATAAACTTGTTTGATGTGATGAGAGAGTATAAATTGATCATTCTAATGGTCACATGTACTTTGAAAAAAAAATATAATAAGAGTCACATATTTCAAGATATGGGTAAGAATCAATCATATAAATATGATGGTAAGAAAGTTCAGTTTCTAGTTTGTGAAAAGTGTTGAAAAAAGAACCCTGGGGAATTCCTTATGAAAACTGGGAAGTGTTTTCGATGTGTTAAGTCTGGACATATGGCCTGATATTTTAATAAAAGTGATCCTAAGACTAATCCTAACAAGAAAACTATAAATCTTTTTCAATGTGGTGAGATGGGTCGTTATGAAAATACATTCCCAAAGAAAGATTTTAATGGTGGAAAGAAGCCATTGTATAAGAAGAAATGTGTAGTGAGATCCTTTTCCACTATGTTAGTAAATTTTGGGCCATAAAATGAAGTGGTATTAGGTCCTTTTTTTCAGATTTTTCTAAAGTCTTGTTTGATACGGGGTCTGCACATTCCTTTATTTCTATGAAATTTTTTGGTGAATTGGAAATATCACCTCAAAAAATGAGACCCAAAACTTATTGTTAAAACACAAGGGGGGAAATATTATAGTAAAAATTTATTATAATAATCTTTCTATTATTATCTATAGAAATAAATTACCTGAAAACCTTGTTTTTTTACCCTTAGTAGAGTTTGATGTCCTTTTGGGTATGGATTGGCTTTCTGTTTATCATACTAAGATTGATTGTAGTGTTAAAGAAGTTGTTTTTCAAAATGTGCTTTAGTTTTTATAAAATAATTAATCCATACAATTTATAACATATTATTCAATGGACCGAACCTCTTTGTTCCATTACGTTTTCAAAATCTAGGTTTGGGGTGTTCTAGGAGGCAAGGGTAGCTCATTTCAAGAGTTTTCCCGTTTCTTTCCAATTTTTTTGTTCTATCGGTGACTCATGGGTTTAAGTGTTAGTGATTCAAGGGTGTCAGTGTTGGTGAGTTAAGGATTTGGTTTTGGTGAGTCAAGGCATCAGTGTTGGTGATTCAGGGAGTCGGTGTCGGTGAATTAGGGCATCGGTGTTGGTGAGTTAAGGCGTTAGTGTCGGTGTGTCAGGGTGTCAGTGTTGGTGAGTAAGGGCATCTGTGTTGGTGACTCAGGGTGTTAGTGTCGGTTAGTTAGGGTTTCTATGATTCAATCATCATTATTTCGCATTAGTGGCTCAGTTTTGGTGGCTTGTTATTGGTGACTCACCCATCGATGACTCATTGTCGGTGTTAGTGACTCACCCATCAGTGACCCATTTTCGGTTTTTCTAGTTTCACCCCTCTTACATTTTATTTGACATAAGTTGAGATTAAATCCTTATTTGGGTGTTTGTAAGGGTGTTTCAAAGGATATTAATTATATCATTAATATCCTAACGCTCTGGGGACTTTGAGAAATTCAAATCGTGTAATCTTGAACATGATACCGCGTTAATGACCTTTGAAATTGATTCCCATTCAATTGATATAGGATCTGGCACTTCTCATAACTGAGATCTTCTTTTCCCCTGTGTGTTTCTATTTTCCCTTGGCACTCCTATATCCTTCTCTCTTCTAGGATTCTCCTATTGTTTCATAGCCATAGATCGAGTTTACCCTTGGAGTACTTCCTACTGCTTGTGTGACCCTCTATTATTTATGCAAAGAAGATTCATGATCTCCTACTATTCCAAGTAGGGTTTTCCTTCATCTCCCTTTTAATGGTTTATCATGCGGGGTGGGTGTATTAATGTTACTTTGTGAAAACTACCGAATCTAATCTTTTAACAAAGATAAATTCTAAATACAAACTTGTTAACAGGTTGGGAGTGGTTTTATGTTGATCGCTTGTTTTATTTGTTATCTTTTTTGATGAGGTGCTCTATTGTGCTCACGTGGCTTATTAAAATCATGGTCATTGGTGGTCTTTGTATGTGCATTCATGATTCTTTATAAGTGTTTTTGTTTCCTTATGAATAATTACTGTAAATATCAATCTGATAAATCACATATACCCGATTAAATAAAATCGATGCCCTAGGATGAAAACCCTTGTGTGATCAACCTGCTTTTCAAAGTGGAATTTAAATAATAGTGTTTTCAAAATATTTATACACCCTATTTGATAGGTGTGGCTATGTGTTGTGTTCTTTTTGGGTTTTGTTCCTTGTGTGGGTTTTGGTGGTGGTAGCTATGTGATTGTGTGTATGAGGTGTAATGGGAGGTGTGATTGTATCTCAGGTTGAGAGATTGATTGATTGTGGAATGGATGTACTTGTTATATAGTGGGACTTCATCTGGGCATTGATTGGGTAGTGGGTTTGTGGGACTAGGTTGTGTCATGATTTCATGTTTATGGGTGTGTTGTGTAGAGACCCCGACCCCAGAAACCCAGGAGTCGGTGCCTTCTGAACATGATATGTTATCTTAAAATAAAACACACTTGATTAACAACACATCATGCCCCATACTGATGATCATGTGCGGTTCGGGTTCTGGGAAACCGACAACTTCTGAAATAGTTCATCTTTTAAGAGCTGATACCTAAAAATTTTAAATCAAAACATAGGGTGAGCATTGAAATACTCAGTAAGGGGGTTTTTAAAAAGGATTGAAAATAGTGTAACATTTGAAAACATTATTTTAAAATAATTTGAACATTCACTAAATGAAGATTGTAACACATAACATAACAATGCTTAATCAAGGTTTTCAAGAAGAACATGAAACAATTATGTCAATTCTCGAAGTAGGAATAATGGTTATCATGAACAAGTACTACATGTGATTTACTTAAGCATAAATTAAACAATTAAGATTAATGTATGATCAGAGTTGCGCAAAAAGGAAACAACTAAATTTTCATATGATGGTTACTATTCTATTAAGTGATAAACACCAATCATGCTCCAAGCTTATACTAGTGAAATAAGAACTTTATGAAAACTTAAAGGCATTAGTCATGAAAGCACTTTATCTTAGAAAGAACTTGTTACATAACTTGAATTATGTGGCATCAACATTTAACTTAGACAATAATGAACATATCACCAAGGTCCATCCCCAAGGTGTCATTTAAAATTACCAAGGTAAACCCCAACGTATTGTTAAAATTGTAATTTCTAGTGGTTACATCATTACCCAATGCATTAGAGCGCTATCAGGGCGCACCCTTAAATTTTCCTTTATTATCATGTGAGCCACATATCGTTCATGCTTTACTTAAACGGTTTGTAAATTCAAGATGTCCCATACCACCTTGAATATCTCATTCATTTTTATTTTTACCCAAGGGGTCCCATACCACTTTGGGTAATCCAATTTCTTAGTTCATTTAGTGATATGTCATAAGCATGCATTATGTAAATAATGAACCACTACAAGTTTTTCTAATACAAAGTATGATAGTTAACTTGAAAAATGTGTCAATAACTAATCAAAGGAATACATAGCTTAGTAAAACATCCATTTCACTAAAGCATATAAAATAATGATATACTAAATGATGAATCTTTGTCATTATAAATCCATGGAAAAGGAGTGCTTAAGGAAAACACTTGAAATTAGTTATGGTGATAAATAGGCCCTTGATGAATTAAATCATAACTTGATTAATTAATACATTCACCAAAGTAGGTTCATTATGTCTTAAGATAATACATGAACACAACATGATATCATGACCCATTAAATCTTAAATCCTCTAATACATCTTAAATCAAACCAAAATACACCCTCTATGGTGAAACGCATCATGAGCGATGCCCAGTATGCCTCTTTAATAAAACATAGTTTGCATAAAATAAGGATTTACTTAAAGGTTGGTACCCACCCCTTGAAATCATAAATTTGATTTGTATTGGTTTACATGTTTATGAGTACATAGATATATATAGATACCAAGTTTACAACGAGGGGTCTTCATGGTAAAACAATTTCAAACAACCCTCATTTATATATAATGCATAGCATTACATGTTGGATCATTTTGAAATCTGAAAAAAAAATAGACAGAGTTTTGGTTATAAATATATGTATATATATATATATATAGAAAACTGTATATTTACATCTGTATAGGTTTTATGAAATAAAACCGAAAGAAAACAATCAAAACTTAACACCCCAAAACCCTGTCCAAAATAGGTCCATCCAAAAAGTAAAATATAAACTATATATATATATAAAAGGGGGTAACCTGTATATATATGAACCATATTATTAAGGGTTGTTTTCGAATAAGGTAAGATAACTATTTTCCATTTGTAACCTTTGTAATAAACTTTAGGAAAACCCGTTTTAAGACCGGATGGATTTCATTATGCATAACTATGTATATGTATAAACCGTATATACTAAAACATAGAAGAGTAGTATTATGAGGTAAAAACATAAAAACCACCACACTTGCACCCTACTGGAAACACGGCTGCAAGCCCCTTTTGAAAACATCACAACCCGAAGGGTTTATATTTAAGTATATATATATATAAACTGTATATATACATCGAGAGTATAAAGGTAGGGGTTTCTTCAATAGAGTTCAAAACATGTAAACACTCTTATGTATGCACCCTACAGAGAACAGGAAAACAGATTCTTTGAAGGAGATACCATCCGAGGGGTATATATATTAAGTATATATAAACAAAAATAAGTTGTATATATACCAAAGGTTTCTTTAAAAGAAGGAAAGCATGCAAGGACCCTTAACTTGCTTGGGGAGAAGGCTCGGACTAGGTGCACCACGCTGGGTTGTTGGGAGTTCGAGGGAGAGTAAGGAGGAGAAAGAGAAGCCACCGGTACTTCAAGAGGTAGGGGGTTTAAGTAGGGATTTGGTGCACAAAGGGTGACTCGACCCAAGAGTAGACCGACGTGGGGAAGATGGGAAAACAGAGACCTAGGAGGGGGTGTTCGGAAGTCAAGGGGAGCAGTGCAGGGGAGAGGCTGAGGCGTCCTTGCGCAGGCCTACTGGTCGGGTGCTGTTGTGAGGAAGAAGACGATGGCTCGACATGGTAAAGGAAAGGACGGCTGAGATTCACGAAGTGTAAGATCGCACGGCTGGAGAGGGCGCGGGAAAAAATTTAAAGAGATCGGTTTAAAAGAAACCAATGGTCGGGATTAGATCTCGGGTGAGATCTAATGGTCGTGGTGATACGTGGTGTGATCGTGTGGCTAACAGGTTCAGACGGTCGAGATCGAAGCGTGATTTGATCAAACGGTCCTGATTACGCAGGACGTGTCCCACATCGAAATGATCCGCAGTTGAGGCACGGCTTATAAAACAAAGTGCGCCAGCTTCGGTTCGATAACACGAACGCACACACACGGGGGTCTTACACACGGACCCCCTGCGGGCTTTGGCCCACCCCTACGCAACATGCACCGCGGGCCTTATACATGGGCCCGCGTGCGACTGGACAAACCCATGCTCGAACCGGGCCTCGGTACCTGGTTGGACACCTCAAGTCCCTTGGGGCCTAGTCTTGGCCTAGAGGGCTTGTCCCTTAAGGTATGCCCTCGGCTTGGCCGGGCCCCCAGCATAATATTTTTGTTTAAAAACTTATTTAAATTTTCAACAACCAGAATAAGTATGTTTTAAAAAGGTGTAGTACATGTATTTGTTCAAAATGAGTTAATATAAAAAAAATAGTTTTAAAAATACAAATTGTTTTACTAGCTTATGTAAAATATTTCATATCAACATAATTTTTAATAAAAATTTATTTAGACTAGTTTAAGTATACTTAGTTCAACGTAGTGTGTAATATAAATATTTGTACAACAAAGAGTAATTATACAATAAAAACAAATAGTTTTAACTTAAAAAAATTTAAATCCCTTTTCTATAAATCTTTTAAAAGATCTACCTCTCATATTTTTCATACAAACCCAGTATAACTATTTGGATCTTTAAAATAAACTAGTATTTGTTTTAAAACTATGATTCTTTTGTGAATCATATTATAATAGTTGAAATATTATAAAATTATAAGAGCATTAAAACAAGTTTTCACAAATTTGTCAACGGTACCCAAAGGTTGTTTTGAAACCCAACGTCCATATATTTAACGGTCATATCCCTAAGGACCATTATATAAAGCAGGGGCATTTTACAAAATCAAAACACTTGAACCAAAAAGGATGGATCTCCTCATACCATTGGTGCTGAGTATGTGTGTCGTGGATCTGGCTGTTATATTCTTCACACTGATGGACCCTGAAGACGACGACTACCCGATTACTCGAGTTGTGATTCTTAGTAGTCTTGTTGTGGCTGTGTTAGGTCTTGTGCATGATATTTTCAATTAGTTGGGTCTCGTTGCAATGTAATTTTTAAATATATATTAGTTTACTGTATTCTTCATGTTTTATTTTGTTTCAAATTATTTAATAGTACTCAAATCATAAAAAAGAGACATCATTAAAAGCACAACAAATGAAACAAGATACATTACTAAAAAGCATAACGTTGTTCACTTGGACCAGTTCATAAAACCTGGGGCATCACCTGTTGGGCGTGGTGTTATTATGTAGTGGGGCTTCTAGGTTCATTTATGAGAGGATGATTGAGTAGGATGACTTTGAATAATGAAAATTGGAAGTGGTTGAATGGGTGTTCAGTAAAGGGGGTGTGTATTGGGACTACAAGATGGTTTTCTATGTTATTTTTTTGAATGGGTGTTAAAATGGATTCCTTAACTTGGCCCCTCTTCCCTTATTTGACTTGGCTGTGTTTAGTGGCTTTTAACCTTCTAAAAATGATTACATATGTTGTGCTTATTAGATTGCCAGGTAGGGATGTAATAAATAAATGAATGGTATTATGATGAAAAATAACAACTGGTTAAATAAAAAGGGGTGGGTTGATGTTTTGGTTGTGGCTGTTGTGTGATTGTGTGCGTAGGGGTAGCAACAAAGGTGGTTTTTAGTGTGCTGGTTTTATGTTTGGAAACCCATAGGTTTGGTCGATTGTTTGGTACTTATATGTATATAATTGTAGTTCCTTGTGTTTTCTATATGCACCCCACTCATGTTTTTTACTATGTGCCAAACACCCCCATTGCTATGGGGTAGGGTGTCTTTCCCAACATCCCGATGGGAGGATGGATGGCTAGTTATTGGCTCTTCTCTACTCTCTATTCTAGGCATATTATCACTCATGAGTTATTCAGACAAGCTGTAATGGCTTGAGGTTTAATACCAGACTTATGGCATTGGTTGTGTGAGAGGTGGTTTGTTTCCCAAGTGTCTTCAGGATAAGGCCCAAGTGTTTTTGGGTAGGATGTGGTATGTGTTAGGTCTAGGTGTTTTCGGACGAGATGTGTTTGGTTATTTCCTAGGTGTGTGCGGGAAGGTTGTGATAGTGGGGTTTGTGGAAGAGTGTGATAGCATCAAGAAATTCGTCATTAGGGATGAGCAGTTAACCAGTGGGAAGTGGTGTGGGGTACCCAAATATCGATGTGCTTATTATATTACATTACTTGACTTGTATTATTTGGTGAGCATTCCTTGGTGAGGTTGGGGTTTATAGTATACCTTATTAGGTGTTATTGGAGTTTCTACTTTTTTCTCACAGGGGAATTAGTATGCTTCTCCCACTTTTGCATGGATGACTTCAGTTTTCCCTACTAGGAATACTTGTATGTTCACCCTACGTATATAAAATTATTTCAGGTTTCCAAGGAGATTACGCAGACTGTGTTAGACCATACTATCTCAAACAATGGGTATGATTTTTGTGTCACTTCGTAGTTTTATTTTTGGTACTTACTTTGGAGTTTTCATTGTATTTCTAGCTGTTTTACTTTAAACAAGAATGTGGGATGGATTTTGTTTTCTTTATAGATATCTATCGTGGAGTTGTTTGAGGTGGATACATATTATTTCCCAATCCTGTTTTCATTAAAAATGGTAATTCCTAATATTTTTTGTGAATTTTTACCTACACTTGGTGCTAGTCACCACCCCGGGTCCTATTGGAGGTGGAACTCAGGGGTCATTATCTATCCTTTATCTTGAGAATGGAAGGTCTTAGCATCTTTATAACCCTTCCCTCATCTTGAAGAATGTGGGTCATGATAGAATTATGTCATAGGTGATGATTGGGAGATAGGATGGATTATAGAGTTAGGAATAGTGAGGATTGCATGGGTTGGTAGGGAAACAGTGTTAGATGATATTGGTGCATGACATAGGCCAGGTAAGACTGGCTAGGACACAAGATCTCAGGGGGGTCCCATGATCTGGTGCAAGGAATCTGAGATTACTAAATGGCCATGTGAGACTACACCATTTACGAGTTAGATACCTTAGGAAAGGTACATTCATCATGATGATTTTTCTTCTTGTTTGTTTTGCTCAATTCCATGGAATTAAAATAAACAATGAGTTGAAATGAATCCTAAACAAATTCCATACTTCCTGAGATTAGGATTTCCTTGTTTTCCTTTCATCTATGGCTCTTGGACATTGCCTTAATGTGGTACAAGTAGTTTAGACTCAGTAGGATAACCAAGTTGACCAGCAGAGGGTTGACCCGAAGGAGGAGGACAATCAGTGGCAGAAGAAGCTTCATGCTTTCCAGCGACAGACTCTGGGAAAATATGAGGGTAGTGTCTCATACATGGAGACAGAGAGTTATCTTGAGGTGTTTTTGATCACTTTTATCTTGATCTGAGCTCCAACAGAGTACTGGGTTCCTTTGGCGGTGATCTGGATGAGGAGAGCAGTGTGTTAGTGGTGGATTCTTTACCTCAGGAAGAGAAAGGAGATTGATGTTTTGTGGGATGACTTTGAGAATGAGTTCCAAGATGAATTTCTTTCTTCCATAATTAAAGATGAGAAGAGGAAGGAGATACTCTCACTCCATCATGGGATTATTTCAGTGAGGGAATTGTGGATCAAATTCATGGATCTCTTACACTTTCCTCCATATCTCTTTACGGATGAGGAGTCTCAGGCGAGGTGCTTAGAGGAGGCACTACATATTTCTCTTCAGTATGAGGTTACTCCCTTCACTCTATTGAAATACTTAGAGGTTTTAGAAGAAGGATAAAGTGGTGGAAAGTATGAACTTGTGATGAGGTCTACCATGATAGGTAGGTCAGTTGAGTTCTTCAAAGGGGAAGGTCATTAGTCGAAAGTCTTTGGCATCAGGGCCTTCCAAGTTTCAGCCAATGGGGATCCAACCCCAGGAGTTTTAGTTTCAACCGTTAGGTCCTCTCCCTTTTACCATAGGCCTAGGTATGAGGTGTTTTTTTGAGGAGGTTATGGATACCTCCAAGGATAGTTCTCAAATCAATCTCATTATGGTGTAGGTGGTCATGTTCAGCACCCACCTCAACAGTAGTTGACAGTCAGGCCTTTCTATCAGTAGTGATAGCAAGCCCCTACACCACCAAGGGTGGACATTTTAGGAGGAGACCTACCTTAGGGTGCTCCTCGGGGACCTTGACCAGGGCGTAGTGTAGGAGGCGACCAAAAGCCGAGGGGAAGAGGAGTCGGTCATGGGTAGTTACATGTCATAAAGACAGCAGCTCCAGTGAGAACGGAGATCATTTTAGGTAAGATCAGTTTGTTTAGTATGATTTATTGTGACTTGTTTGATTATGGAGCTTCACACTTCTTTATTGAACCCAGTATGGCCCATGCATTAGGACTAGACATAGAGAGACTTTTAGTTCCCTTGGTGTTGAGTACACCAGTCGGAGGTCAGACCAACTTTTCTGATGTTTTATAGGGATGTAGACTGATGTATAGTCGCATCAGTCTAATGGGGATCTTTTTCTACTATAGATGCAGCCATACGATGTAATCCTTGACATAAAATAGTTGTACTCTGTGCATGTTGTTATCTAATGCTTCCAGAGAAGAGTCTTGTTTTCAGACATGGGTGGAAAACGTGTGGCTTTTGTTGGCAAGCAGAGTTGTCAGATGGGCATCCAGTACATAGAGCCTCTTCTTTTCATGTCAGCTAAGCTGTCAGTGGGATAAATAGATGATGATATGCTGGAGGTTCCAGGATTTTTTAGAGGTTTTTTAGATTTTTTTTTTCAAGGAGGTTGTGACTTTACCCCCTCGACGTGACATTGAGTTTGGGATATACTTACAACCATGTGCTAGTCTGATTTTGATGTCTCCTTATCAGATGGCACCTTATGAGTTGAAGAAGTTTTGGATTTAGATTGACAATCTGATTAAGAAGGGTTTCATCCAGACCATCATGTCACCTTGGGGTGCTCCAGTCTTATTTTTGAAGAAGGTAGACCATGGTTTGAGGTTACGCATAGACTACTAGAGACTGAATCAGGTAATGGTTAAGAACCATGACCCTCTCTGAATAATAAGTGATCTTTTTGACCAGCTAAGGAGAGAATGTTGGTTTTCCAGGACTGATATGTAGTCTGGATGTCACCATTTGAGGGTGAAGAAAGGTGACATCTTAAAGACTACTTTCCGGTGCAGGTATGGGAACTTCAAGTTCGCAGTTATATCATTTGGTGTTACCAACGCACCATCTATGTTCATGGTGCTCATGAACTTTTTCTTTCATGAGGTCTTAGATTGGTTCACCATTATATTCATCTATGACATACTAATATACTAAAAGTTAGAGGAGAAGAATTATGAGCATCTCAAGACTGTTCTATAGGTCCTTCGGCACCACCATCTCTACAGAAATCTGTCCAAGTGTATGTTTTGGACATGGGAGGTCCACTTCCTTGGATATGTGGTGTCTCAGCAGGGTGTAGCAGTGTACCCGTCAAAGTTCTAGGTAGTCATTTCTTGGGTATCACCCAAGAATGTGGTAGAGGTTCACAGTTTTCTCGGTCTGTTAGGCTACTACTAAAGATTTGTATCTGATTTCTCTCAGGTAGCAGCTCTGTTGATGGATCTGACCAAAAAGGGCCATGATTTTGTGTGAAGTGAGTAGTTCTAGGCAGTGTTCAGCTATCTAAAGTGAATGTTGGTCAGTGCTCCAGTTCTCAGGCTTCCAGATGAGGGGGTGATGGTTGAGGTGTTTTGTGATGCTTCTCATCTAGGCTTAGGGTGTGTACTAACGCATCAATAGGGAGTGATATCCTATGGGTCTAGGAAGTTACATCCCCGTTAGAGTATCTATGACACCCATGATCTATAACTGGAAGCGATTGTGTTTTCACTAAATTTATGGAGATATTACCTCATTGGGGAGTTCTTTGTGGTCTTCATAGATCATAAGATCTTGAGGTACATCTTTTCCCAGTGATATTTGAACTTGCAGTAGCAAAGGTGGATGGATTTTATCTATTATTATGATTTTGAGATATCTTACACCTCGTAGAATGGAAATTTTTTGGAAGATTCTTTGAATAGGAAGTCACAGAAGGAGTTAGTTTGGGAATCTGTGAATTCTTAGAGAGAAATAGAGGAGTTGTATGCCTTACACTTAGATATAGGAATGGTTGGTGGCAGAGGATTCCTATTTCATATGATGGTAGAGTCATCCCTAGGGCAGAAGTTGGAGGAGTCTTAGTGGGAAGACTCATAGGCGGAGGTGATTCATGATTTCATTGACTAATTTGATGCTCTAGAGGGATGGTTGGAGGATGGTTAGAATTATATGTTATTCCATGGGAAGTTTTTTATTTTAGTGGAAGTATGTAAGGAAGTTCCTCATGAGTTTCATAGATCACCCCTAACAGTACTCCCAGGAGTTTCCCAGATGTTCCAGGGCTTGAGGGAATAGTTCTGGTGTCCCAAGATGAAGTAGGAAGTGTCATAGTTTGTGGAAACATTCTTAGTGTTTCAGCAAGTAAAGGTTGATCACTATGTGGCAACTAGTCTCATGTAGTCCCTAAATGTCCTTTAGTGAAAGTGTGATGAAATATTGATGTATTTCTTCACTGGATTACCCAGGGATCAGGGAGGATGCAATGTTATTTGGGTAGTAGTGGATCGGTTGATGAAACCGGCTCACTTATTATCAATTAAGGAGTCGAGCATAGTGGATTCCTTAGTACATAGGTATATATATGAGGTGGTGTGGCTACATGGGGTCCCAATACCCATAATATTATATCAGAATACAAATTTTATGTCATGAGTCTGGAGAGGATTGCAACATGCCTTTGGCACCTAGTTATGCCTCAACACTTCTTTCCACCCTCAAACGGATGGACAGACAGAGAGGACCATCCAAACAGTGGAGTACATGTTGTGGGCATGTGTTCTGGACTTCAGTGGATCTTGGGTGCAATATTATCCCTTCGTAGAGTTTTCTTATAATAATAGCAATCACTCTTCCATTAGCATGTCTCTGTTTGAGGCCTTGTATGGGAGACTGTGTCATTCACCCTTGTGCTGAATAGAAGTTTGGGAGACAGTTGTTCTTGGTCCATACATGGTACATAGTATGATAGAAAAATTTCAGCTTGTCTGTGATAGGGTGAAGTCCACACAGGACCAGAAGAAGTCGTATGTCAATTGTAGGAGGGGGTCTTTGGAGTTCGAGGATGGGTACCACGTGTTTTTGAAGGTTTCTCCTCTACATGGGAAGTGAAGGTTTGGTATATGGGGTAAGATTTCTCCCAGGTTCATCAGACCCTTCAAGGTGTTGGGACAAGTTGGAAAGGTGGCATATCAACTGGCATTTCCACCAAAGTTGGGGAGGATCCACGACGTATTTCATGTATCCCAGATTCATCAGTATCTTCACAATGACTCCCATGTCATTTATTGAGGAGATTTGAATATCTAGGATGATGAAACATTCATGTAGTGACCAATGGAGGTCCAAGATCATCGGGATAATGTGTTGTGTGGAAGGACTATTCCCTTTGTTTGCATGTTGTGGAAGCATGGTGGTCTAGAGGAGAGTACTTAGGAGTGAGAGATGCAGATGCATGCCCAGTACCCGGATTCATTTTAAGTTTTGATCATGTGTTTTTCCTTGTGATTTAATGCTTAAAATTTGTTTTATATGAGATGAGTTGTTTCCTTGTTAAGTGACGTATGATAAATTTTTGAACTATGAGGAGGGGTGGACCTGATCCCAAATCAAGAAGCATTGATGCATATGTGGTTAAACTTGTTTATGCGAGTCAATGCTGACTAAATACAATAGTATCTTTTCATGAAGGAAGGAATTACCTAATTCATGTGTTTGGATAGTTGGTTCTTGTTTGGGTTATCTTTTGGAGCTTTGGGTTAATAGATGTGAGAGGATTTTTTATTGGATTTTGAGGTTTCAATTCATCTTTCCAACAACATAAGGTGGTTTTCCCATGATATGTATCTTAAAGGGGTGGTTCTTTGGACACCTCTTTCTTATTGGTTTGGTTTTGAATTCTCAAGGGTAGGAATAGTTTGATAGGTATCTGATGTAATGTCTTGAGCCTCTATGGTCCATTAATTTTTCAAAATCTAATTTTGGGGTGTTCTGGGAGGCAAGGGTGGATCATTTCAAGATTTTTCCAGTTTTTTTCTAGTTTTTTTTGTTCTGTCAGTGACTCAAGGACATCAGTGTCGGTGAGTCAAGAGCATCAGTTTTGGTGATTCATTGCATTGGTTTTGGTGAGTTAGGGTGTTAGTGATTCAATTAATGTGTGTTAGGGATTCATGATGTTGGTGTTGGTGAGCCAGGGCATCGGTGTTGGAGAGTCAAGGCATCGGTGTCAATGACTCGGGGTGTCAGTGTCGGTGACTCAGGGCATCAGTGTTAGTGAGTCATGGCATCTTTGTCGGTGACTCAGGGCATCGGTGTTAGTGAGTCAGGGCATCGGTGAGTCAGGAATCAGTAGGTTTCATTAGTGGATCAGTGTCGGTGGCTTGCTGTTGGTGACTCACCCATCAGTGACTCACTATCGTTGTTAGTGATTCACCCATTTGTGACTCATTTCTAGTTTTTTTCAGTTTTTCTAGTTTCACCCCTGTTAAATTTTATTTGACATAAGTTGGGTTTAAAGCCTTGTTTGAGCATTTCTAAGGGAGTTTCAAAGGATATTAATTATATCTTTAATATCCTAATTCTCTAGGGACTTAGAGATATTCAAACCATGCAATCATTACCACGATCCCATTTTAATGATGTTTGAAACTATTTCTCATTCCATTGATATAGGATCTGTCTCTTCTCATAACTAATATCTTCTTTTCCCCTAGGTTTTTCCAGTTTACCTTGGAAATTCTAGAGCCTTCCCTCCTCAAGGAGTCTCATGTTTTGTCATAGACATCGATCAAGTTTCCCCTTGGAGTCTTTCATGCTACTTATGTGACCATTTTTTTATGCAAGGAAGAGTTGTGATCTCTTACTATTCCATGTAGGGTTTTACTTCATCTCCCTTCTAATTATGTTTCATGTGGGTGGGTGTAGTAATGTTCCTTTTTGAAAACTGTTGAATCTAATATTTTAACAAAGATAAATGCTATATGCAAACATCTTAATGGGCTAGGAGTGGTTTTATGTTGATCGCCTATTTTATTTTTTTATCTTTATTGATGAAGTGGTCTGTTGTGGTCGTGTGGTTTCTAAAAATCATGGCCTTTGGTGGTATTTGCCTACGCATTCGTGATTATTTATAAGTTTTGTTGTTTCTTTATGAATAATTTCTATAAATGCCAATTTGATTAATCCTGTATATCCAGTTAAATAAAATGGATGCCCTAGGATAAAAACCCTTGTGTGATCACCCTTCTTATCAAAGTGGAATTTAAAGAATAGTGTTTTCAAAATCTGAATACACCATGTTTGATAGGTTTGGTTGTGTGTTGTGTTCTTTTTGGGTTTTGTGCCTTGTGTGGGTTTCAGTGGTGGTAGAAATGTGATTGTGTGTATGGGATGGAATATAGGGTGTGATGGTATCTCAGGTCGATAGATTTATTGATTGTGGAATGGATGGACTTGTTATGTAGTGGGACTGTATCTGGGCAGTGATTGGGTAGCAGCACTGCGGGACTAGGTTGTGTCATGATTTCATGTTTATGGGTGTGTTGGGCATGGTGTTGTTGTGCAGAGGGGATATAATGTTTAGTTTTTATATGATGATTGGGTGAGATAAATTTGAATAATGATAGTTGGTAGTGGTTGAACGGATGTTCAGGAAAGGGGGTGTGAAGTGGGACTACAAGCTTGTTTTCTCTATTATTTTTATGAATGGATGTGAAAATGGATTCCTTACCTTGGTCCCTCTATAATTTTTTTACTTTTTAGTGTTTAGTGGCTTTTAACCTTATGAAAACGGTTGCAGATGTTGAGCTTGTTAGCTACTAGGGTAGGGATGGAATAAATAAATGAATGGAATTATGATGCATAATGACAACTGGTTAAATAAAAATGGGTGGGTTGATGTTTTAATTATGGATGTTGTGTGATCATCCATGTAGGGGTAGCAGAAAAGGTGGTTTTTATTGGGCTATTTGTATGTTTGGAAACCCATAGGTTGGGCCGAGTGTCTGGTACCTATATATATACTTATAATTCCTTTTGTTTTATATACTCACCCCACCCGTTTTGAGAACTATGTTCTGAACACCCCCATTTCTATGGGGGAGGGGGGTCTTTCCCAATATCCTGATGGGATAATGGATGGCTGGTTATTGTCTCTTCTTTTCTCCCTATTCTAGGAATATTATCACCCATGAGTTATTTAGGCAGGTTGTAACGGCTTGAGGTTCTAATTGAATTGGTTGTGTGAGAGGTGGTTTGTTTCCCAAGTGTCTTTAGGATGAGGTCCAGGTGTTTTTGGGAAGGATATGGTGTGTGTGAGGCTCAGGTGTTTGTGGGAGGGATGTGTGTGGTTCTGGCCTAGGTTTGTGCGGGTAGGTTGTGATAGTGGGGCTTGTGGAAGAGCATGGAAGCATCAGGACCTTCACCATTAGGGATGAATATTTAACTAGTGGAAAGTGTTGAGGGATCCCCAAATATTGATGTGATTATTATATTACATTACCAGAATTGTGTTATTTAGTGAGCGTTCTTTGGTGAGTTGGGGAGGATAGTATACCTTATTAGGTGATTTTGTAGTTTCTCTTGTTTGCTCATAGGGGAATTAGTATGCTTCTCCCACTTGTGCATGGGTGACTTTGGTTTTTTCTAATGAGTATACTTGTATGCTCACCCTATGTATATAAAACTATTTTAGGTTTCCAGGAAGATTACACAGACTGTGTTGCACCTTACTAGCTTGGATGTTGGGGATGATTGTTGTGCCGCTACTTAGTTTTATTTTTGGTACTTATTTGGAGTTTTATTTGTATTTATAGAATTTTTACTTTAAACTGGCATATGGGATGGATTTTTTTTCTTTATATATATTTTTATTGGATTTGTTTTAGGTGGATACATATTATCTCTTGATCCTGTTTTCAATAAAAAGGGTAATGCCTTCCATTTTGTGTGAATGTTTACCTACCCATGGTGCTAGTTTCCACCCCAAGTCCTATTGGAGGTGGGACTCAGGGGTCATTATCTCTTCTTCATCTTGAGGAAGGAAGGTCTCGACATCTTTCTATCACTTCCCTCATCTTGAATAAGGCGGGTAGTGACATGTTAGGAATATGAAAAACTATTAAAAGATGGAAATGAAAGTTATCTTGCTCATATTTTTTAAAACAAGGGAACTATTCTGATTAATGATGTCCTAGTGGTAAATGAATACCTTGATGTTTTTTATAATGAGTTACCCAGTGTTATACCTAACCGGGAAGTTGAATTCCCAATTGACTTAGTTTCTGATGGTAATCCAATTTCAAAACCCCCTTATCGAATGTATCAAATGGAACTTCTTGAATTGAAAAATTAGTTGCATGAGTTACTTCTTAAAGGATTTATTCATCCTAATACTTCACCATGGGGTGCTCCTACTTTTTTCATTAAAAATAAATATGGTTCCATGAGACTTTTCATTTCTTACAGAGCTTTGAATAACATTAATATGAAGAATAAGTTCCATTTTCCTCATATCGATGACTTGTTTGATCAACTCCAAGGAGCTTATTATTTTTTCAATATTGACTTGATATCTGAATACCATCAGCTGATGGTGAAGGAGGATGACATCCCAAAACCAGATTTTTGTACTAGATATGGCCATTATGAGTTTTTTTATACCCTTTAGTTTGAAAAATTCCCCTGTATTATTCGTGGATCTTATGAATATAATATTTCATGAATATTTGGATAAGTTTGTTTTTGTATTTATTGATGATATTTTTGTGTTTTCAAAAAGTTATGAGGATAATGAAAAATATTTAAGGATTGTATTAAAAACTCTCAAACAAAAAAAGTTATACAAAAATTTTAGAAAATGTAATTTTAGGTTGTAATAGAATTATTTTCTTGGGAAAATTGTAAATAAGGATGTGATAACAATTGATACTTCCAAAAAAAAGTTGTTAATGAATGTATAAGACCTAAAAATGTTATAGAGATTCATAGTTTTCTTGGATTAGTAGGTTATTACTGACGTTTTGCTAAAAAAATCACAGTAATCAATCCAATAAACTAAGTTACCATGAAAAGGGGTTAAATTGTTTTAGATAGAAGAATGTGATATTTTTTTGAGTAATTGAAGAAGAGATTGGTGAATGGTCCAGTTTTGGACTTCCCGTTCAAAAATAGTGAGTTTGTCATCTAGAGTGATGCTTTATTAAAGGGACTTGGTTGTGTTCTGATGCATAATGATCAGGTAATTGCTTATTCTTCAAGACAACTAGAACATCATGTGTTAAATTATCCTACACATGATTTAGAATTAGTATTTTTGGTTTTTTATTTGAAAATTTGGAGGCATCATTTATACGGACCCAAATGTGAAATATATACCGACCATAAAATCCTGAAATATATATTCGCTCAGAAGTAAATAAACATGAGATAGAGAATATGGATTTAATTGATAAATGATTATGATTGTATGATCAATTACCATACTGGAAAATCAAAAAAATTGGTGGATGCCTTGATCTGAAAACATCATGCATCATTAAACATGTTACTTTTAGAACATGACCACTTGATTAATGATTTTATGAATTTTGGATTGGAAGTTATTAGTGAAGGAAATTCCCCTATTTTGTTTCAGGTTTCAGTTCAATCATCTTTATTAGATAGAATTAAGCAAGTGCAAAAGGGAGATGGGGAGTTACAAAAAAATGTAAAATTGGTTAAAATGGGTATGTTTCCCAGAATTTAACATCGATAAATATTGTTTTTTGAGATTTGTAAAAAGATTGTGTGTGCCTTGTGTTTCCCAACTGAAGAAAGAATTATTATATGAAGCTCATAGTTCTCCACTTTCAGTTAATCCTAGAAGTACTAAGATGTACAGAGACCATTAAGAATATTACTTGTGGGATGGAATGACAGGAGATATTATAGATTTTATAGTGAAATTTTTGACAAGTCAACAGGTTAAAGCTGAGTGACAACTACCAAAGGGGATGATTCATCCTTTTCCCACTCCCGAGTAGAAATAGGAAAATATATACCTGGACTTCATGGTGGGACTATAAAAGGATTCTCGAAGTAACAATGAGATTTGGGTTATTGTTGATCGATTGACTAAATCTGCAGATTTCCTTCCAATTCGAGATAATATGTATTTAGATAATCTTTTTTAATTGTGCCTCAAATATATTTTCAGGTTATATGGTGTTCCCCTTTCTATTGTATTTGACCATGATCCCTAGTTCACTTATCACTTTTGTAAAGGCCTTTAGAAGTCGTTGGGAACAAAATTGAATTTCATCACTACTTTCAATCATTAATCTAATGGATAGACTAAGAGAAAAATTCATACATTGGAGGATATGCTTAGATATTGTTCAATGGACTACCAGGGAAGTTGGGATCAACATATTTCTTTAGTTGAGTTTTCTTATAATAATAGTTTTCATTCCAGTATAAATATGGCACCTTTTGAGAAATTATATGGAAGTAGTGTTGAATTATAGCTTTTGGGGATGAATTCGGAGAAAGGAAGTTGGTGGGACTAGAATTATTAGAGGAAGTGGCTAAGAAAGTGGAGATGATTCAGATACGCAGGAGTACAAATCACTGTAGGAAGAAATGTTATGCAGATAATAGGAGGAAAAACTTTTCTTTTGAGGTTGGTCATCATGTTTTTCATAGAATATCTCCATGGAAAAGTGTTATTCATTTTGGTATGAAAGAAAATTTGAGTCCATGGTTCATTAGACCTTTTCAAATTCTATAAAAAGTTGGACCGGTTGCCTATCGAGTAGCATTGACTCCGAGTTTATCTTAGGTACATAATGTTTTTCATGTTTTGATGTTCAGAAAGTATGTGCTAGATTCATCTCGTGTTTTGAACCCTAAATTAGTTTAGATAGAAGAGAACCTTTCTTATGAAGAGAAACTATTCATATTCTAGATCGAAGAGAACAAGAATTGCAGAATAAGGTAATCCTCTAGGTAAAGGTTTTTTAGAGAAACCACGTGGTTTAAAAAGAAACATGGGAATCTGAAAATGCTACAAGGGAAAGTTACCCTCACTTGTTTAATAAGTAATTAAAATTTTGAGGACACATTTTCCAGAAGGTGGGGAGAATGTAACACCCTAATGTTTTAAAAATAAATTGAAATTCATGAAACAACGAGTCTCTACATAGTGAAACTTTTTTAAGTGGATAGTTATGAACTAATTGTTAAATATAATTTTGTCACTTTTATGATTTGAATTTTGGAAAACAGACATACACTGTTTGATTAGTAAGTTAGTTAGAGTCTAATAGGACAAACATATTTTTTGGTGAATAGTAACCTACCCTTATGAATAGTAATGTTACCCTTTTGAATAGTAATATGAACATTATGAATAGTAAAATGGACAAATGAATAGTGGCCTCACTAATTAATTTTTAATGAAAATGTATCTTATAAGTGACAATACGATCATTATATAAGTATTGGTATTTTTATAAGTCGTAAATATTTAATTTCAATTTTATGATTAATTAAAAAATTAAAATAAAAAAATTATTTTCATAAAATTTAATCATAAATTATTATTTTATTTTCATATGGTTATATGATAATTTTATGAGACCATGATTAATTTTTCAAGGGGTTATAAAATGTGTTACAGTTTTAAAATTGTTATTTTTCAAATAAATTATGATTTTATTTAAAAATTAAATTAATTATTTTTAAAAATATATTTTCATAAAATGGAGTTCATTTATTAATTATACACATCGAAAAATGGTTAGGGTTAATTTTTGGGATTTTTCTGAAATACCTAAATTTTTTATGAATAGTGAAATACGGTGATTTACTGTATATATACATTATATATTAAATAAACTATTTCAAGAATCATGGATGATGTAAGAAACCATATTTTGAACTCACATTCTCTCTTTACTATTTTGGTTCACATTAATTAGGACTAAACATGGTCTTGAGAAAAAATATTAAACTAATGATTAAAATAATGGAAAACCCCTCCTCACCTCCACTATAAATACCACTCTCGCCCCGTATTCCTATCACACCTATCAAGATTTTATAATTGTCTAAATTATTCCCAATAAAATTTTCAAGTCTCTTCGTCACGTCCAAGACATTCTGGTCTCACCAAAAGGCCAACACCAAAATCCTTAAGGATGATCTCAAGGAGAATAGATCAAGAGGTAAAAATCCTCTTTCATTTTCTTGTTTTTTCTTCTCAATTATTTTATTTTCTTATACTATATTCAACCCCCCCCCCCCAACCTTATCCAAGTGTAATGAAGTCCCCATTAGTATATATATGCTATATTTTTATCATGTTAATGAAAAATTCATCATCATTCTTCCTCTCCTCTTCCTCTTAATCAAAAAAATAAAAACATCATCTATGATGTTTCGATTTACCAAAATTGTGGATAATGTGTTTTAAATTTCCTTTACTTCCTTAAAAGTTTCTTATAAAACCATTATAATGGTTGAAATATATTTTAAGTTGTATTATATAACCTCTTTTATGTTATGCAATTTACTTATATTCATGATATTAAATTCTATAACGAAACTAGTTTTTGATTATCGAAGAACCATGAAAATGATATAAATGAATATCACTAATGATTTATATAATGATTCCTCCCCATACCATATAACCAAAATAATTTATGGCATAATTTAGTATTCTAGAAAAAAAATTAATATCATTTCATTCCACTTCTGAAGTTTTTTTTTCCATTCTATAAGATAATCCTTTACGAACCAACCACGGAAATCGTGTAAAGAACAAATCTGATACCATGGAAATAACAAAATACCATTAATAAATGGGTCAAATGATGTTATAAAATGATCATATAAGGTTTCATAAACATTAATATGTTTATTTAAATTATTAATAACACTCTTTTAACCATTATACAGAAGTTTTAAACAATTTTTAAGTCAGACGGACCTAAGGTAATGGAATTTTTAAACCAATTTCCTTTCTTTGGGTTATCTTTCTGCTTCATTGATTTTTTCATCATAAGATTATATGTTAAATGAATTAATATTATATTATGTTTTATTATTTATATTTATATTGAGTATATATATTCATTTCATTTTATTAATTATTGATTCAATGATATGTTATATGTAAGGGACTCTTCTTTAAAAATACTCTTAAATTTCTATTTTTTTCAAAATTTGAAAGGAATGTTTTTATGAAAGTTTTCATGTATTATTATTAAGTTCTTAGTCTTGGGGGTTTTTTATGATGAATTGTATGACCTATATTTTCTTCAAATTAATTTTTTATGTGTAAGTTTTAGGCTGACCGTATGGTTACCCCAAGTGTAACTGTGATGGTTCCACCATAAGGTAGCCGTGAGGGTTACATTGTATGGTAGTCATAACGGTTACAAATCATAAGGTAGACGTGAAGGTTACAATATAAGTAATTAATTCCAAAATATACCTTTATGGTTTTATATATGTTTTTTAATGATTTATAGAACTCTCATGTTTCACAAAGTAAGTATATATGGGTGAGAAGTGTGACTTTGTGAAAATGATTTCATATATTTATATGTACTCATGGACTAATGGTTTATTTCCATATTTTTATGTCCCTTACTGAGATTTTTATGCTCAAACCATATTTTTAAATGTTTTTCACAAGTAATAAGGATGTGTAAGAGAAATAAGGAAGTCAAGCTAAATGTTATGAATATTTTTCAAAGAAATCATGCTTTTTTGTGTTAAAATTTTTATGTTTTTGAAGAAATGGATATTGTTTTAGTGGTGTCCACTTTGTATGATTATGGGTTGACATGTATGAGTTATGTCCCAACTTTCTAAAACTCTAAACCAAAAATATCTTTGGTAATGTATAGAAGTGAAATCTAGTTGAAATAACTAGATTATGTAATGTTTAAGGTCAGGTTCTTATAAAGGACCTAGCCTCAAACATAAAATAATATTGAGTTATAGTAAAGAAGTCACTTTATTTAACAATGAGTATCATTTTAGGTTTAATATATTAGAGAATTAGATCATTAATTAAACATTAAAACCCATATAATATATAATGGACACTATTGATTAGTATTGATTTTTCCTATAATATAATAATTTTAAAATAATGATTGATTTCTTATCATGGGGAATGTTCATGAAATTAATCATGAAATCTTCATATCCCTTCCCCATACTTAAACCATGTCAATCAAAATTTTAAAATTTTATTTGAAAAAAACAATCTTAGTAAGGTTCATTATGTGAAATAAAAATGTATTTCCATCAAAAAAGTGAAAACCTATGAAATGATTACCATTATATCATTGTTGTTTGATCAAATGGAATAATTCATTTTCAAAAAAAATCACACCTATAGATAAGGTAAAATCACTAAATCACATAAAAATATTAGATAAACCATACATGTATCTTGCGAAATCATTATCAATATAACTCTTACAAATGGAATTAACATAAGGTAAACATCTATACCCAATGCATTAGAGGGTTGTCACAGACCCACCTATCATTAGTTAATAATGTAACCACACAACATTATATTATAATGTTAATAACCATCCTTAGATTATGATTTAACCACCCGTCCATTTTTTATAACATAAACACCAATAAACATAAATAATTTCCACAAACCATAACATAATCAGAACATGTAAAATCCTGAAATTTTCAACATCACACTCATAAAATAGTATCCTCACCTATAATAAATAATTTTTAGAATTGAAAAAATCCATCCCTATTAAAAAAAATTAATCAATACCAAAATACCCATAAAGAGGAATAATTTTTTTTATATCCATGAAAAATTAAATAATTTTAATAAATCCATGATTCAAATAATGGTTACTATGGTAGAAAATGTGATGTCTTTGTATACATTAAAATTGAATGTTCATCTTTTCGTTTTTATATATGGAACAAAATATTAAAATATTAATATTAGAAAAATAAATAATGAGATATATTCCCATTATAAAACACTAATTTAAATAATAAAATTATTTTAAAACAATTTTCATGGAATAAAAAGAGAGTTATGAGGGAAATTTTAAAATAGATTTGTTTAAATGAAAAGTCATTTATCGGTTTGGAAATATTTGAATCAAAAGCTCTATGATAGATTAACATTAGAAAGAAAATTAAATATAATGAGACTATAGATATTTTTAATTTATCATGTCAAGTGTATTTTATATAAATCTCATAAAATTAGATAGGTTTATAAGATCAAGATATTCCTCGATGAAAGTAGATTTAGATGAAGTCTCTTACCTTGATTCTGAATCATCATGTACATTATATATAAAACTGAATAATAAGCATATTTTAATTATTTCAATAAATAATATCCCTTTAAAAGTTTATTATTTTATTTATTTCATTTATTACCTGGTTTTATATGATTACATAATAAATTAAATTTATGTAGTATCTTTCGACGATATATGGCTTATGTGTAAAAAGATAATTTAGTAGGTTGACTATAGTCAATGAGGACATTATTTAAACAGAAATATAATGATAATACTTAATAATTATATTATTTATACATCAATTATAATTTTATTTCCGATAATTAATGATTAATTTTCAAAATGAAGTATTTTACGATCATGGAGACCATTTGTCATATGTACGTATTAGTAACGTTTCCATTTTTAAATGATCATTATAGAAATGTGGAAAGTAATATTTTATCATTAAATAATGATTATAATATCATATATACCATTTTATTTCTTATTAAATACTTATATATACCATTCATATAGTGAGGTTATGAAAATAATGTCACGTGGCTTTGTAAAGGTAGTAATCCACATGTACAGGAACAATTTTTTCATTTTTCAATGTAAGAAAGAAAATAAAATATTATCATTTCAGAATGAAAAATATTTCATGAATAAAATAATTATGTATTTTATATGACATATAATATTTAACATTATCTTTATGACCTTATATATAAAGAGTTATAGAAAAATGAATCACAACGCTTCACGGGGAGGTATCTACGTTGTTGTATCCCCTACAGAATGGAATTAAAATAGATATAAATGATATAATAACCCCAGAGTTATAATTAAGTTATTAATACAATATATGCAATTTAAATCCATAATAATACCCATTTTTGAGTGGTTTTCAAGTAAAATGTGTCACATCAGTTCGTAAGGAGGTAGTACACCATACACACAAGTGGCATTATTGTTTCCCATTAAAGGGAATAGGATATTGATATAAATTATAACCTTAAAATGATAACCCATATTTAAATATTAAAAAATTATTTTATTATATAAGCATAAATGAAGGGTATTTTAATAATTTGGATGAAGAAATAAAATAAAAATTCATAGTTAGTAATTTCACCTCTTCTTAAAACCCCTCTTTAGGATTATACCTAAAAAATTCTTAGAAAGGATTTATGAGAAATAAAATGATTATAGTATGAGGTTATGGAAGTTGTTATATAATTTAGTGAGGTATTTTTCAAATGAAAATGGTTTTATTTTGATAATAAGATAAGAAATGGGTGGACTTTTATTAATGGGGAAAGGAACCCACTTGGAATTTGTATGAAAATTTCTAAAAATACTCTATATTGATAAAGTAATTCCCATGAAAAAAGATTTAAAATGACCATATAATCAAGATTGTAAATTATAAAATTGAAATATTTTCATCAAATATGAATTATACATGTTTTGGGTCATTTTTAACACATAACTTTTTAGATTAACCACCAGTTAAACACATATTCTACATAGTTATAGTAATTGATTTTTTCATTTTCACTCTTTATTATGGTAAATAACTAATTTAGCTTTATTAGATAATAAAAAATATTATGGTTCCATTTATGGAATCTATTTTTAAATTTTCAATTAAATTAATTGGGAAAATTAAATTTTAATCAAATCCAATATATGGGAAAAAATACGGGTTTTAAAAAGTGTATTATTCAAGAAAAATATCATTTTATATTAATATTATGATTAATAATTATCATTCTATGAATATAAAATATTTTTATTCACATATTTTATATAAATTTAATTTAAATAATTTCTCATTGGTTCTTATTATAATAAATTAAAATAGAGAAACAATATGCACTTTTAAAAATTTTTTAGAAAAATCATGTATTTCAAGCCAAAAACATACTTATACTAAAATGAAATATTAATTTGATTAAAAAGTAAAAAAATGGATTAAAAATAATGAAAAAAACTTATGTTACTTGAAATCATATTTAAAACATATTGGGGCATTATAATTTATTAAATTATTAAAAAATGACTTTTCATATCAACATGACCCCAAAACGCCCAAAGCTAGGGTCTACTACCATTTAGTTTTCATGATTACATGGAATCAGATCCTGAATTACCAAAGTGTTTACTATTATTTTTAAAATATACTCATACATGAGTCATGTATTACAAATTAATACCATAAATATTAGTGTAATAAATAATGATTCAATAAGAATAATAAATATGTCAACGTAATAACTTAACACACATGCCATATAATCAATAAAATAAATGGATAAACAATATGGAAAGGTAATAACTAAAAACACATGAAATTAAAATAAACATATATGGAATAATCAATAGTAAAGGCAAATAACTAAAAAATAACATTTAATCAATGATATGAAAATAAAATGATTCCATATATATGTTGATGAAAAATTTCATGGATAAATAATATCTGATTCTGAATGAGGGAAATACTTAATTATTGGATTCCATGTTTCCTAGGTTCATTGTACCTTTACCATCATATCCTTTCAAAAGACGATTTAGTATATCCAGTAAAACTCATCTATGTCTAGCCAACTAACTCTTCCCACGAGACTAATGATGTATCAAGGTTTTATCTATAACTTTGAACCACCCATGTCATACCTATCCAAATCATTCCTTGTATATCAAATAAATGATTTAATAATGGAAATTATCAAATATTTAAATGGAGTATAAGATACAAGTTTTTTCAATATTCCCCCAGTTAATAAATTAAGAATAAAGTGCATACCATATGTAAAAATGGTATATGCTTTAAGAAATAATCATATCCATGATAACTAATATGGATATTTCTTGAAACATAATGTTTAATTATCACTGGAAAATGAATATTTAAATGATAAAAACAATGGAATCTCAGAAATGAACATCAATACTATCTTTTTCCAAATAAATAAAAATCCATTTATAGGAATAATATGTATGGTATTAATAAAAAATACCCCAAGTGGATTAAAAAATGGTTTTTTTTCATTTATGAATGTAAATATTATAAAATTTTCATTTAAAATCATTCTTTAGGTAAATATCATTTTCATTTTGAATTTTGTTTAAAATTAATTTTATTTTAAAACAATGCTTAAAAATATATTAATTAAATATTAGCATTCTAAATATTAAATGAATGATGTTAAGAAATAACAATGTGTAAATCTATACATGTTGTACTAGGTAAAGAGAAAATTCATTATCATGTTAAAAAGAATAGAAGAATTCATTCTCCAGAAAGATACAAGAAGATTTCTTAGAAAAAAAATTGTAATGGAAAAAAGGGTAAAATTTTATTTAAAAAAATAATTCTTTCAAGGTTAAAAAAAATAAAACCATTTCATAAACTAGGTTTTTAGAAGAAAAGATGTTCTTGGACAAAAGTGAAAAATGAAGTTGGGTTTTCTTAAAAATATTTTATAAAATATTTTTCATAATAAAGAGTGGGAAAATGGAACTATTACTTAGAAATGTTTATGAATAACTATATGATTATAAAATTAAAGGGTTTACTATACAATGATCAAATAATTTCCATTGATGAAAATTAAAGTGTAAACAACCCCAAATAAAATGATATTGTGAAGTAAACCCTTGAAAATACCATAAAATTGATGTACGAATAAATCAACGATTAGATATGTGTGTAAATTTTAAATCTAAATAAAAAATTTAAAATAAACCAATGATATTGAAAAGTGATTACACATGTAATCTTATAATATTAATGACAATGCGGAAGTAATATAACCCAATGAAGAAGGAATTGGGTTATGAAATTATTTACCACAACATATCATTTAATTCAAACACCCATAGAATAAATAATGATAATTAAAACTCAAAATAACATTAATATAAATAAATTCATGATAAAATTTATCAAAATGGAAAGTAGTTACACCACAAAATATAATTAATTGGTGAATATGAAATTTATATCACATATGTAAAAAGTGAGAAGAAAATCCTTACCTTGTGTTTCCTTTTCAGGTGAATGTCCATTTACATTATATATAATTGTTTTAAACATGTTACTAAATCCTTAAATAAATATATTAAAATTTATGATATCATATATGGTCTTCTTATAATATCTTACTACCCATTTGTTTGTAAACATTCATTATTTTATCACTTTTGGGTGTAAATTTCCAAGATCATCGAGAATGTTTTGACTTGTTACTTGTAGTACTTTTACAAATATAGTTATTTCATAATCTCCAGAATTTAAAACATGATTTAGTTACCATAGATATTCTTTATATATGTTTTTATAATAATCCACAATATTTAGAGAAATGAAATGAAATGTACTGTTCATTGAGATGGAAGGTCGAACATACGCATGAACGCTACTTTCTTTTCTTTATCATATGAAAAAAAAAGAAAATTAAATGATATATATTTATATTATTATTATCATATTATATATATACATCATATATTTAATACAGGTTTAATAAAACAATCTTCTATATGTTCTATGTATAGTTTGAATGAATCAAATTTCTTTGAGGGGGCGGTAGATCACACTTCCACAAATGATGTTATCATATTTACAAAAAATGTATATTATAAGGGTATGTGTTATATAGAATTTATATAAGAAAAAATAAATTATAAATAACATATATATCATATATAAATGGAGTTTCTATAATGATTTCTAACCATGACATGTGGTAAATGAAAAATGAATGACATCATTTTGTGAGTCAGTAATTCTGTGTACACATAAACGGTGTGTTCTTTACCCATTATATAGAAGTGTGTGTAATTTTAGGTAGAAAACATAGAATAAAAACATATTATTGTATTTAGGATACTATTTTTGTTATATTATAATGTAATAATAAGAGTTTATGTGGTGTAAAATGAAAATTAAACAAAAGAACTTGAGGAAATATGTTACCTCTTATTCAGGTATCTACTTTTTGTTTGTACCAAAGGGAATCATTGGATGGATTCCTAAAAAAGGGAGGATTATAGGATGAGGGGAAGATTTTTGATGATCTAAGTTTTTAGATATTTAATGAGCCAATGTAGCATTAGATTTTTGAATAAGTGGGAGGTGTGAGTTCCTTTTTATAGTGGATGAGGAGTGGTATTCTTGCAAAATTTTTAAAAGGTAATTACACCCATGTTTTCCTATTAAGAATGGATACTATAATGAACGAAATTCAAACCAATGGAGATTATGGTCAATATATGAACATCCAATATACTTTTGACAAGTTTATAGGTCAATCACACATTATATATAAGGTTTAGTCCCTTATTAAACTAATTTTTCTCTTAAGCGTTGTAATTAATTTTAATCACAGTCACAAATGTTTTTTCCCAAAAGAAAATTTTACCTTACATTACATAATAAATTATTCTAATTCCAAATAAAAAATCCATTTTTTCAAATTCTAATAACATAAGTGGCAGAAATTAATTTAAATTCATTCCCACATATGGGATAACATAGCGGTTTTTTAAAGAAAAATGTTGAAAAGTTTGATAAGACTTTATATTCAATTTCAAATTAAAATTGATTTAAATAACCCAAATTTTAATAATTGATATAAACTTTATATAATTTAAAATTAAAAAAATTAAAAATATAATTTATCCTTCTAAATAAATTAGATAAAAAGGAAGTTTTGAATTATAATTCAGTATTTTTCAATATTCAACAAAAAAAGAAACCTCATATAAAAATACCAAAAAATCCTCCTAAGACAAATATTTATGTTATAATTTCAAAAATGATGTTTATTTTTTAAAATAAATTTTATTAATGTTCAAAAAAAATTATTTAAAATATATTCTCTATTAGAAGGCGGTAAAAGTGCCTTTAGAAAAATGTTGATTTTTATGCAATGTATTTGGTTTTATCTTATCTTATGGCTATCAAATAATTTGGATGAATATCAAAATTATTTTATTGAATATAATATATATATATATATATCATTAATATCATACACTAATTTTAATTAATTTAATTTATTAGTATAATACATCTTTGTGTATATAAGAAAATATTTTTATAAAAAACATTTCCTTTATATTCAATTGGTTATTATATTAAATTATAATTAATTGGAAACCTAGGAATTCATTTTATATTTTTATAAACCATGTATATTCATAAGTTGGTAAATAATATTCATAACCACTAATTTAATGTCTCGGTTATATCTTTTAATATTAAATAATAATGTTTGTTAATATATTGTTGTTCAGCAAAAATTGGCATTGCATGTAATGCAAGTCACCAAAGAAACTCATTATTATGTATGATGCATGATAACTTAGTATTACATGGATTAAAATCTATATCATTGGGTAATTTTATTAAAATAGAAAATATATTAGAACATTTCAAGATATTAGATTCCCTTAGGCACTTAGTTTTGTTGGTCGTAGATGCTATCAAATACAATGTTCTAAATTTAGAATATCAGGGCATTACATTCTCCCCACATTAATTAAATTTTTTCCTTATAATTTAAACTCGGCCTTGGAAATAAATTATTTTATATTTCCTATGTTGAAATCCCACATAGAGATAAGGGTTCATAAAACATCCTATAGAATTGAGAGAATGGGAAGTATAAAAGTTCACATCCACTAACATATATCTAAGCCCCTAAGTAGGAGAACATTAGTGTAAATTATAGATATGTACATAGTAGAAAAGATTAAATATTTATAGGGTGTTATTGAGCTCATCAATAACAAACAAGTGAATGGTCAATGGAATGTTCAGGGGCCCAAATCCATCGTGATGTGATGATTCAAAAGACCATTGGTTCAATAAAAATGACGGTATTTGGACAATATTATTGGTTTAAGATCATTTTCCTAATTTTGATAAATTATTTTATTGAACAAAAATATATGGAAATATTATTACTTGATATATTTCAATAAAAATAATTTCATACTTTCTTTGTTCTTCGATCAATTGAAATTCATCACTTACTTCAAGAAATAGATATCAAATAATTAACTTTGATTCTTGAAGCACTAAAATTAACTTTTTATAGATCATAATATCCATGAAAAAAGTATTTATGAATGTCTCTAACTAATTTACAAAAAAATATGGTTAATAAATTAATATATTTATCTAAAAAGTAACACTACTAATTCATAATTAATATTTATTCATCAAATTGTTTAACTATATATAATGAAATATTAACCAGGAAATTATGTATGTTAGGGGTCTGGATTAAACCCTTATCATCATTCGGTCATGGGTTCATTTCATGCAGCCTTAAAGGATTTGATGGGTTGTCACTTGACATATAGGTTGTCCTTTTCTAAAACCATATTAATATAATTTTTAAAATAAATGTGATGTAAATCATTGAAATTTAATAATTAAATATACTTTTAACTAAGGATTTCAATACAACCTCAATATATAAATATTTCATCCCTTTATTCCCACATTTTTACTTTTTCTAGAGTTTATCTTTTATAAAAAATAATTTTCTAAAACCAAAAACCATATTGTGGGAATCAATTATCATATTGGAAAACCCATATAATAAGTTTATGATATCTAAACCTTGACACATCAATTTCAATATAACACAACTTAGTTTTATCCTAGATTATTTATTTTCATTATATATTCAAATAATACATAACGGTTTGTAATGAAAATGTGAATTATCCTCATACTTCCCCTGGGAGTGTCAAACTAGGTGCGCAGTATGGGTCGTTATCGTGTACCAGGTTACACCAAGTCAGACCCGATACACCTTATCGGAGTTGTTACCCCTAGGTACATCTGTTCTAGATCCATTTACACTTGTAGTTTCTAGAGGGTGATGTATTTCTTAGAATACCCACACAATCTCTACCATACTAAAATTATAGGATATTCCTCTATAAATATCCTCAAATTATACCTTATGGTTATGTTATCTAATTTATATTTTCCTAAATATTATTCTCTTGGTTGCTAATAAACTTCTTTTGATAGAAACTATAGTGACATGACCCCAAAAATATTGGAGCCAGTGTCTACTACCACATAAATGGCATGATTATAAGGAACCAGACCCCGAAGGACTAAAGAGTTTAGTAATCTTTGTTATCTAGAAATATATGTGATTACTATAATAAAAATTATTACTATGATTAAAATATAATTTTTTTATTTCTAGGATAATGATAACTTTATTATATCTAGTGTATCCTTTCGTATCATTCTTAGTAAACTTAATGGATTCCTTGGGAAGGGAAACACAATAAGAGTGATCTTAAATGCTCATTATGGTCTAGTATAGAGTAATAAATAATGAATCAATGAGAATAGTCAATATGGATGGTTAATAAACAAACACACATTTCATATAATAAATAAAATGAATGGATAAACAATATGTAAAGGTAATAATTGAAAATATATTTTATCCAAATAACTAGATAAGGCATGATAAATATTCTAAATAAAATAATATAACCATTTTCCATTTAATTAATGAACTGATAATGAAATGAATCCATATATATGTGAACAAAAAATCTAATTGATAAATAATAACTAAGAAAAAAATGGGGTAAATACTTAATTATTGGATGCCATGTCGCGTAGATATATGGTACTTTTACCCTCAAGACCTTTCACAAGATATCTTAGCATATCTGGTAAAAAATCATATAAGGCTAGATAAATAACTTGTCCTATTAAACTACTGATAAGGTGTAAAGACCCATAAATTCCATGTAATTTTTTTTTAAATTATTTTATATTATTACGAGTCTACAAAAATTGACGGTGCTTGATTCCGAGACCCATTGTGCCCAGAATGATTTTCTGAACTTTTTTTAAGGTATGTTCAGTAAACGCGCGGGCGACATTAACTATCTTTTGAACTGGTACTCAGATTAAAAATCAAAGGGATCCATTGAATCCATAGTGTTGGGATTCGCTTAAGGGAGTCTTAACTTCGACCGCAGTAGGTCGGGTAAAAAAGTTAGCTTTTGCGACTTTTAAACAATTAATAAAATAACATAGAGATTTTTATTTTATTCCTTTTTTTCCTACCACCTATTGAGCAGTGGTGGATGGGACCACAGAGGTAGTCAGACATTTAATATGGGATATTAAATTCCCGGTTACACTTTGGTTGTGTAACCACCCCTCGTGTAATTAATGTGGCACATTAATTACGTCAATTAATGAACCTCATTAATTCATCGGTATGTTACTCACCCTTTCCCCCCTCTATTTAAATGGGGCTCGGGGTAGAGTTTTTGGCATGGCTTCATCCATCAAATAACCTCTAGAAAAGTGATGCAAAACCTTCCACCAACGGAGATGGAAGTTGGGTGGCAATGAACCGGGATCGACGAACGTTGGCGGATTCATTGAACATGGAATCTTCTTCCACCACCGCGATGTATCCAAATAATCTCAAGGTAGGGGTTTTTAATTAATTCAAGAAATTCCCACAATTCTTCTCCTCATTCTTGAATTTTTGGGTGGTCATTACGGGGGATTTAAACAGGGTTTATCATTATTTTGATGTGATGTATAAATTACTCACACTTGTTATAATGCTAATGCAGAGGGAATGGGCCAAATGAACAAGGCCCAGAACCACTGCCACTTGATTTTAATTACGTTCTTTGGAGTCAGGTTTTTTCAACTTGACAGAACCTTGAAACCAGGAGGTGCGCAATGATGGTGGTATCCCAGGAGGACCGTAGTCGCATCCGGAAGGAAGAACGGACCACTGGAGCTCACCTAGTGGCCCACGGAAGATCCGCTAGCACTCGTTGGCCATGGAGAAGGGAGGTGTCGCTTGGAGACAGGGTGGGCCGGGCTGGTCCATGGCCTAGGGGGCATAACCCGTCGTGGCCTAGACCAGGTCGGACCAAACCCAGACCTATCTCAGGCCAAGAAATGCTTATAAGGTCGTATCTTGCGAACTGGATATTCGTTTGATGAACCGTCTGTGGAGCTGGGATCCTTGGAGTGAGATGGTCCTTTTAAATACTTCATGAGATTTTTGGAGAAAGTTAGAGTATGGATGGTTTGGATCGACTCTGAATCTAACCAGGCCCTTAGCACTAAAATGCCAATAACTTACTGACTGGGCGTCCGGTTGACGTGTCATCTATTGCATTAGAACCCTTATGATGTGATGGATAATTGGGTAACTTCTATGAGGGAATTCGTGTTGGTTTAAATAATATTTATGGATTGAGAAGCGGTTTATTTCAAAGACAAGTGTATTATGAGCGGGAATCATGTGTCTGGCTGAGATGTGATGAATGAAGATCGATTTTGTGTGAATCAGCACCCAGTGATTCTGTGTGAATCAGCACCCAGTGATTCTGTGTGAATTAGCACCCAGTGATTCTATGTGAATCAGTACCCAGAGATTCTATGTGAATCATCACCCAGCAATTCTGTGTCAATCATCACCTAGCGATTCTGTGGGAATGAGCACCTAGCGATTCTATGTGAATCAGCACCCAACGATTCTGTGTGAATCAGCACCGATCAATTCTATGTGAATCAGCACATATCGATCCTGTGTGGGTCTTGTGGGTATTGGTACCTATCAATTCTATTTGGGTTAGTAGTAGTGCCTCTTGACATAATAAGATGATCTATCTTTACGACTAATCATCTGTACTACTGTACTCAGTTATACCTAGTTTGAGCTGTGTATTTTTTCTTGTGATTTGTGATTGATATCATGCTTTTTGGTTTTACTTTGTGGAATTCTAAGAGACCTTTGGGGGTATCGGGGTCTCTACTGGGTATTGTTATACTCACCCCTGCACAGGCTTCACCCGCACCTTTTTGTGTCTTGTGCAAATGACGGGCAGCCATGATTGAGACTTGAGGAGCTAGGACATGACAGTGGACAGTGGTGATGGTTGATGTGGAGAGATGTAGAGACAAGTTGTACCTACCCTTCAGGTTGGATCCTATGTGGATGATCTTGGGAGCTATTTTTCTGTTTTCAGTTGTAGTTGTATCTTTTCAGTTGAGCTTGTATTCCGGCCCCTTTACTTTCAGTACACACCCTTACTGCTGCAATTTTACATCGTGGTTACATCTTGTTGTGTTCCTGTGATGTTGTTTTGTGTAGGTTTAAAGGAAATTCCTTCCCATTTTAGGGATATGCCTTTCCAGTGCTAGTCTCCAACTTCTGGTCTATGTAAGGTGGGCTTCGGGTAGTCACGACACGGGCCCCGGGGGACGGTTCATGACAAAGTGGTATTAGAGGATTCAGTTCTACCGAAGAACTAGGACTCTGATATTTTAATGAAGCAATAGTGTTAAGTGTGTTTGAGTGTGTTTTTCAGTTTGAGGAGTCCAGTGTTAGTGCAGCAGCCGATTTATTCATACACCAGGACCCTAAATTCTGATTTCTAACTCGGTGCATGAAAACATTGATTGTGTGTGTTTAGGAAATGTTTTTACTTTTATATATTTTTATTCATATCACTGGGTATAACTATTTTACTCTGGTGCACCTGTTTATTTTCAGGATGACGCCACGCAGACAGTCATCCAGGATTCCCGAGAGAGTACATTATAATGGACCACCGATCAATGAGGCTTCGATGGAGGGCCCTCTTACTGTGTTGGCACCTTTGGGTGGTGTACCAGCACCACCACCACTCAGAGGGTAGCAGTTTCTAGTGGCCCCAATAGCGGACGGTGCAAACTAACTAATCACTTTTCATGAGTTCCAATGGAAGATTCCCTAGAGGTTTCAAGGCGAGACAGATCCACATGAAACTTAGGACTGGTTGGAGGCTATGATTAGAGTTTTCTGTCTAATTAGGACACCAGTGGAGTAGATGGTGATCCTAGCTACTAGTCTTTTCCTAGGCACGGTAAGAAGATGGGGGAGCCTGATGCTCTAATTACATGATGAGGTGACCCTCACTTGTACGTACTTTGAGAGCCTCTTCAGGGTGGAGTTTGTTCTAGTGACACTACGCTTAGTGTGTATCTAGAAGATACTTCACATACAGTAGGGCATATTATCAGTGGCCTAATACTCAGCAAGATTCAATGACCTCTCGTGCTACTCTGTTGACATGGTGCGGGGCCCATTCTTTAGAGCCCAAACCTTTGAGTAGGGTCTTCAGTGGGAGATCAGAGCATTGATGATATCGCTCAATATCCTGACGCATGCTGGAGTGCTTGAGTGAGCATTATTGGTGGAGATATTCTTAGCTGAGCTGGCACCAGCGGTGAGAGCCACCACAGAACGACAGGTAGCTGATTCATCTACAGCAGGTAGTGGGAAGATGATATAGAGGTCCAATCAGACCAAACCTTCTAAAGGGAGACCCTAGGATGTAGGGTCAGAGGTGCGGAGCTCACGAGGCATAGGGGGACAGTAGGGAAGAAGATTGTGCTTCATGTGCGGCGGGCAGGGCCACATGGTTCGCAACTGCCTAACCCACTGTACTGACGATCAGAAGATGGTCGGGGAACCACCGAGGCAGTGGTCGAGGTTCGGGGGAGGAGGTCAGCAGGGCAGCAGATGTGGCAGAGGAGCAGTTCATGCAGCAAGTGGTGGATGACGGTTTGAGGTTCTACCACCACCACCCCCAGGTGGTCCACCCTGACCATAGGGAGCAGGTGGACAGGGGCGAGTACAGCTATAGGCAGTAGATTCCTATGACCATGGCACTACAGAGATTATTAGAGGTACAATATATGTCTATTACACCCTATTTTTAGTACTTATAGACACAGGTTCCAGTCACTCTTTCATTTCCATAGCACTCGTTCCAGGGTTGGTGATTTTGATGGAGTCGTTGGCTCGATCCATGTGATTAGAGACTCCTACGGGAGAAGATTCGATGATTACACACTGGTGTAGTTAGTGTGAGCTCACTCTAGGAGGCGAGAGCTTCGAATGGGATCTCCTAGTAGCATCATCGACGCCTTACGATGTCATCTTGGGTATGGACTAGCTATCCACAGTCCATGCTCGGATTGACTGTTTTAGGGGAAAAGTGCGTTGTTTCTATGAGGATGGTATCAGGTTTTCCTTCACCAGTGAGAAGGAAACCTTTTCAGCATAGGATGGACTTTCTTGGAGGAGGTTGTAGCTGATCACTCACTAATTGGCTAGCCTCACCCTCGGAGCAGTTGACGTGAGAATTCCAAGATATCCTATAGTGGTGGACCAGTATGCTGATGTCTTTCCTGATGTTGTTCCATGACTACCTCCTTATAGAGAGGTAGACTTTTACATCAACCTGTACCCTGGGACTACATAGATATCTACACTAGAATATCAGATGGATCCCGTGGAGCTTCATGAGCTGAGGGTATAGTTGGAGGACTTTCATAGAAAGGGGTTCGTAAGGCCCAGTGTTTCTCCATGGGCATCCCCGATCTTGTTTGCCAAGAAGGTAGATGGGAGCTTGAGGCTTTGTGTGGAATATCAGCGCCTAAACTAGGTGACCATGAAGAACAAGTATTCTCATCTGAGGATCAATGATCTCTTTGACCAATTGAAGGGAGATCGTTGGTTTTTTAAGATAGAGCCTAGATTAGGTTATCACCAGCTTAGGGTATGGGATGAGGACGTACTGAAGACAGCCTTCAGATGTCGATATGGCCATTACGAGTTCTTGGTGATGCCTTTCAGTGTGACCAATGCTCCAGAAGTGTTCTTGGGGATCATGAACAGGATCTTCCATCCATACCTCAATCACTTCATGGTGGTATTCATTGACGACATCTTGATATACTCGGCCTTGGAGGAGGAGCACGCCACGCACCTACAGATAGTTCTGGATACACTCCGAGAGCACCATCTTTATAGAAATCTCTCGAAGTGACAGTTCTAGATATGGGAAGTCCACTTCCTAGGGCACGTTATCTCAGAGGCTAGAGTTGTTGTGGATATGGAAAAGATAGGGACAGTTCTTTCTTGGGATCCACCTAGGAGTGTGACCAAGGTGCGTAGTTTTCTCGGATTGGCTGGGTACTACCGTAGATTTGTACCTGACTTCTTCAGGGTAATGGAAACCTTGTCAGTCTTTATGAAGAAGGGGTATCCTTTCTTGTGGATGGATAAGTTCCAGAGAAGTTTTCAGAAGCTGAGGCAGAGGTTGATGAGTTCCCACATCTTGAGGCTACCAGAAGAGGGTGTTGGGTATGTAGTCTACTACGACGCATCATGAACCCGACTAGGTTGTGTCCTGATGTAGGAGCTGGAAGTGATCCCCTACGGCTCACGGAAGTTGAGATAGCATGATCAGAACTATGCTACCCATGACCTGGAGTTAGAAGCAGTGGTCTTTGTGCTGAAGATGTGGCATCACTACTTGATGGGAGAATGTTTTATAGTTTACTCTGATCACAAGAGTCTCAGGTATATATTCTCAAAGAAATACTTGAACCTGAGATAGCGGTGATGGATGGAGTTACTCCAGTACTATGAATTTGAGATAGTCTACACTCCTGGGAAGGGGAATGTAGTAGCAGATGCACTCAGCAGGAGGTCTAGTCTACAGCTTCTAAGTGAGGTGACAAAGCAGATAGTCGCGTTGCAGATATCCTTCATAGATAGAGATGGAGCAGATTACCTCTAGTCTATGACTGTCACTCCCCCACTTCTTCAGCGATTTTGGGAGGCTCAGCTTGAGGATGTAGACTATGAGACCTGACGTACTCAGATATCCTCGTGAAAGGATCCTGATGGATTTTCTAAAGGTGGGGAGCACTTCATCCTCTTCAGAGGGAACACCATGGTACCAGTGGATCTATGAGAGGAGTTGTTGAGGGAGTTCCATACGTCCCCTTTAGCATTACATCCTGGAGGGAAAAAGATGTACCAGGACCTTTGGCATCAGTACTGGTGGCCAGGGATGAAGAAATCAATGGCGGAGTTTGTATCCGGATGCCTTACTTATTAGCAAGTGAAGACCGAGCATCAGGTACCAGTAGGATTATCTCAGCCACTTGAGGTGTCGAAGTGTATTTGGGATGGTATATCTATGGACTTAGTGATAGGGATACCACATATGTCTAGGTGCCCCGATTCTATCTGGGTGATCGTTGACCGACTCACCAAGTCATCCCACTTTCTACCCATCCGAGAGCAGGGATCAGTAGAGGTATTGGGATGCCTCTATATACAGGAGATTGTGCGACTTCACGGGGTGCCATCGACAATCTTCTTAGATTGTGATGCTCATTTTACATTTCCTCTTGTGGAAGGGATTGCAAGAGGAATTTTGGACTCAGCTACTCTTAAGCACCGCCTTCCATCCTCAGATAGATGATCAGACATAGCGGACCATACAGACACTTGAGGACATGCTTCGTGCTTGTGTGGATTTTGGCTGTAGTTGGGAGGACCACCTTCCCCTAGTGGATCTCGCATACAAAAATATTTATCACTCCACTATCATCATGGCTCTGTTTGAGGCCTTGTACGGATGACCATGCAGATCACCTCTTTACTGGACAGAACCAAGAGATTCAGCACTTATGGGTCTAGAGTTGGTGCAGGCAACCATAGAGAAGGTACAGATCATCCAGGAGCGGATGAAGACTACACAGAGCTGGCATAATTCTTATGCCGATAAAAGACAGAGACCTTTGGAATTTGAAGAGGGAGACCATGTCCTCCTATGAGTCTCACCCCGATGAAGATTATGGAGGTTTGGCCAAGGTGGCAAGCTATCTTTGAGGTTCATCGGACCTTTCCAAATCCTCAACAGAGTAGGAAATGTTTCATACCATTTATCTCTTCCCCCACAGATGCATCAGGTGCTTAATGTTTTCCATGTGTCACAACTGAGGAGGTGCGTTCATGATTCATCGCACGTTATTAACTGAGGCGAGCTGGACATCGACGATGGGCCGATGTTTGCGGAGTTTCCAGTGGAGATAGAGGATCAACAAAAGCGAGTCCTTTGTGGGTGGCTGATTCCTCTAGTGCAAGTTTGTTGGAAATATTGGAATCTCCAGGAGAGCACATGAGAGTGGGAGTCTCAGATATGTGCTCAGTACCCCCATTTTTTCCCTAGTTTTGATATATATTTTTGAGATGAAAATCCCTAAGGTGGGAAGAATGTAAAGACCCAGAAATTCCATGTAATTTTTTTTAATTATTGGGGATTATTATGTATCTGAAAAAATTAACAGCGCTTGATTCTGAGGCCCGATGTGCCCATAATGATTTTCTGAAAAAATGTTAAGCTATGTTTAGTAAACACATGGGCGGCATATTCTATCTTTCGAACTGGTTCTCAGATTCAAAATACAAGGACACTATTGAATCTGCAACGCCGGGATTCACTTAATGAAGGCTTAACTTCAACCGCAGTAGTTCTACTGAAAAAGATAGTTTTTACGACTTTTAAAGAAATAATAAAATAACAAAGAGGTTGTTATTTTATTCCTTTTATTCCTACCACCTGTTGAGCAGTGTTAGCGGGGACCATGGTGGTAGTCAAACATTTAATATGGAATATTAAATGTCTGATTAAACTTTGGTTGCATAACCACCCCTCGTGTAATTAATGTGGCACATTAATTATGTCAATTAATGAACCTCATTAATCCCTCGGTGTGTTACTCACCCTTTCCCCCCTCTATTTAAATGGGGCTTGGGGTAGAGTTTTTGGAAAGGCTTCATCAAATAAGGAACCTATGGATAACTGACACGACACCTTCCACCGATGGAGATGAAATATTGGGTTGCAACGAATTGGGATTGACGAACAGCGACGGCTTCATCGAACACAGAATCTTCTTCCACCACCGTGATGTCTCCAAAGAATCTTTAGGTAAAGGTTGTCAATTAATTCAAAAAAGTCCCACAATTATTCTCCTTGTTCTTGAATTTTTGGGTGGTCATTGTGGGGGATTTAAACGGGGTTTATCATTATTTTAATGTGATGTATAAATTACTCCCACTTGTTATAATGCTAATGCGGAGGGCGCGGGCCAAACGAATAAGGCCCGGACCCTCGCCGCTTGATTTTCATTACGTTCTTCGGAGGTGGGTTTTTTCAACATGATGGAACCTTGAAACTGGGAGGTGCGCAACAACGGAGGAATCCCAGTAGGACTGTAGGCATGTTCGTAAGGAAGAACGGACCACCAGAGCTCACTCGGTGGCCCACGGAAGATCCATCGGCACTCCCTGGCCGCGGAGGAGGGTGGTGTCATGGCGATTGGAAAGGAAGCTAGCAATAGCTGGTTGTAGAGACAGGAGGAGGAGTTCCATCATGTTTCATGGTGAGACATGTCATGGCTTGAAGCCGCGGCGAACATAGGGACCCGCTCCCTTCGGGTCTTGTGGGTGACGAGGCAGCACCACCTGGAGCCGCCAATCAAGGAGCCGAACAACTCCTTTGAGCCATTCAGCAGGCAGGCCGAGCAACCCCTGTGTGGGTTGCGCCAACCGGCAGGGCAAGACACCATGGCCCAGCCTAACCGGGCTAGCCTAGGCTAGTTCGGGCTGGGCTGGGTCAGTCCGACCGGGTCAGACCGGACTCGGACCCCTCTCAGGCCCAAAAACGCTTAGAAGGCCATATATTGTGAACCGAACATCTGCTTGAAGAACCATCTACAGAGCTAGGATCCTTGGAGCAAGACATCCCTTTTTAGATACTCCACATGAGTTTTGGAGAAATTTGGAGTATAGCTGGGTTGGATCGACTCCAAATACAACTGGGCCCTCAACACTAAATTGTAAATAACTTATAGACTGAGCGTCCAGTTGACGCGCCATATATTGCATTGGAACCCTTATGACGTAACAGATCATTGGGTAACTTCTACGAGGGACTTTGTGCCAGTTGAAATATTATCGATGGCTTGAGAATAGGTTTCTCCCAAAGACAATCATACTATGATCGGGAATATTATGTCTGGCTGAGACGTGAATAATGAAGAGTGATTCTGTGTGAATCAACACCCAACAATTTTGTGTGAATTAGCACCCAGCAATTATGTGTGAATCAGCACCCAGAGATTTGGTGTGAATGAGCACCCAGTGATTCTGTGTGAATCATCACCCAGTGATTCTATTTGAATCATCACCCAGCGATTCTATGTGAATTAGTACCCAACTATTCTCTGTGAATCAACACCCATTGATTCTGTGTGAAACAACACCCAATGATTCTGTGTGAATCAGCACCGAGCAATTCTATGTGAATCGGCACCTAGTGATTCTGTGTGAATCAGCACCCATCGATCCTATGTGGGTCTTGTGGGGGTTAGTACCTATCGATCCTATGTGGGTCAGCAATAGTGCCTCTTGACAAAATAATATGATCTCGCTTTAAGACTAATCATCTGTACTACTGTACTCAGTTATACCTGGTTTGAGCTGTGTCTTTTTCCTTGTACTTTGTGATTGAGATCATGCTTTGTGGTTTTACTTTGTGTAATTTTGAGAGACCTATGGAGGTCTTAGGGTCCCTACTGGGTATTGTTATACTCACCCATTCATGGGCTTCACCCGCACCTTGTTGTGTCTTGTACAGACGACAGGCAGCCTTAACAGAGACTCGAGGAGCTAGAACCTGATGGTGGATGGTGGTGACAATTAACGTGGAGAGTTGTGGAGATGATTTGTACCTACCCTTTAGGTAGGATCCTCGGTGGATGATCTCGAGAGCTGTTTTTCTATTTTTAGTTGTAGTTGTATCCTTTCAGTTGGGCTTGTATTCCATCCCCTTTACTTTCAATACACACCTTTACTGCTGTATTTTTACTTTGTGGTTATATCTTGTTGTGTTTCTGGGATTTTTTTTTTTTGTATGTTTAAAGGAAATGCATTCCCATTATAGGGATATGTCTTCCTGGTGCTAATCGCCAACCCCTGGCCTATGGAAGGTGGGCTTGGGGTAGTCACGACACGGGCCCCGGGGGACGGGTCGTGACAATAAGGGGATATCTATAACCAGACCCTACCTATGTCATACCTATAAAAATCATTCCTTATATATTGAATAATCTATTTGATAGTATACCTTATAAAATATTCATATAGAGTAGATGATAAGAATTTATCAATATTCCCCTAGTTAATGAAATAACTATCAAGTTCATACCATATGTATAAATGGTATATGGTTTATAAAATAATCATATCTATGTAAATTTTTATGGATATTTAGAGAAATATTAATTTTCAAGGATCGTTAGAGATTGAACATTTCAAGGGGACTAATAAAGGAATCAAGGAAGTGAATTTTAATACTAACCTTGGAAAAATCATTCAAAAACTCTCCATAGGGAGAATAAATATGGTATTAATAAAAAATATCCCATGTGGTGTAATATAATGGGTTTTTTACATTTATGGTTGGAAATATTATTCAAGGATTTTTTGAAACATTCATGATGAAAATATCATTTTTATAATGATTTATTTTTTAAAATGCATTTATTTGAAAATAAATTTTAAATACAATTGAATTACATATTAAAATTTTAGACATTCAAAGTAATCTCTAAATAAATGATAGTTGGTAAATCTATACATGTTGTACAAGGTAAAAAGAATATTACTTTTTCACTATTAAAAGTTTAGAAAAATTCCTTATGCTAAAAGAGATAAGAATATTCCTTTGAAAACATTTATAAAAGACAAAAAATGGTAAAAATTTTGTTAATAAATCATTTTGACAAGGTTAAAAATATTTTTGAAAACATTTATAGATAACATGGCTTTAAGAAAAAAAATAGGTTCTCTAACTAAAGAGACAAATGAATTCAGGTTTTCTTAAAAACATTTTCTAAAACATTTTGGGTACCAAATAGTGGGAAAATGATACTATTAATTAGAAAAGATCATGAATAAATAAAGGATAAAAAATTTAAAGGTCTTAATATACAATGTTCAAATAATTTATTCTTATTTAAATTAAAGTGTAATCAATCCTAAACAAAATGATATCGTGAATTAATCCCATGAAAAGGCCATAACATTGACATGAGAATCAATCAACTAATAGATTATGTGTATCAAATTTAAATCCACATAAAACAAGTGGAAATGGAAAAATAGATAGTAAAAATTAATTATATACATATTCTTATAATATTAATGACAAAGTGGAATTAATATAACCCAATGATTCGGAATGAGGTAATGAAATTATTTACCACTTGGTAAATATTAATTCAAACCCTACTATAAAAAATAATTCAAATTATGGGTCAAAATACCATAAATATAATTCAATTAATGATATAATATATCAAATGGGCATTAGTTACACCACACATAATATTTTAAGTGGTGAATATGACTTTTATCTCATAGATGTAAAAAGTGAGATGAAAATCTCTTACCTTGTGTTCCCTTTTTGAGTAAGCATCCTTGGACATCGTGTATAATGGTTTTAAACAAGTTAATAAATTATTCTAGAACTATATTAATATTTATGATATCATATAATATATTTTTATAATATATTACTACCCATTTGTTAGTAAAATTTCATTTTTTTCAATATTTCATGTGTTAATTTTATAGTTCTTAGATAATGTTTTTACTTGTTACATGTTGTTCCTATAACGTAGATCGTATGTTAATTATATATATAATGTAAAACATGATTTAATTATAATATATATTTATTATATATATACTTATAATAATCTATAATATTTTTATATAATAAATGAAATGCATCGTTTATTGAGATGGTAGATCGTACGTACGGATTAATGCTACATTCATTACTTATTCATTTTAAAAGAATGAAATGTAAATGTTATAATTTTATATTATAATTATAGGATTATATTTATTTTATATATGTTTCTTAGTCTTAATAAATCTATTCTTTATATGTTCCATGTATATTGTGAATGAATCACGTCGCTTTGAGGGGGCGGGAGTCCACACTTCCACAAATGATGTTATCGTATTTACACAAAATGGAAAACATAAGGGTATGTGTTATATAAAAAGTTAATAAGAAATATTTTTATTATAAATATCATATATATAATATATAAATAGTATTTCTAACATTATGACCAACCATTAGAGGTGGAAAAGGATAAATAGACGACATCATTTTGTGAGGTGGTAGTTTTCTATACACATAAACAGTAAGTTTGTTACCCATTAGAAGGATGTGTGTGTAAGTGTAGGGTGAACACATGGAATTAAAAAATATTAGTATATTTAGGAAACTGTTTTTATTATATAATAATTGAATAAAAATATTTGAGTTGGTGGATAAGGAAAATAAAACAAAAGATCTTGAGGAAGGATGTGACCTCTTATTTGGGTAACCCATTTTTGCTTGCACCAAAGGGATTCCTTGGTTGGATTTCTTCCCAAAGGGAGGATAATAGGATTAGGTGAGTGATATTTATGATCTATTTGGATATATCTCATTCAACAATAAGTGTCTTGATAGTTGTGAATAAGTTGGAGGGTTGAGTGCCTTTTTATAGTTGAGGAGGAATTGCATTCGAGTAAATTTTTTAAAATAGAATTACACTAACATTATTCCTATGAAAATTGGCTCAAATAATGAACCAAATTAAATAAAATAGATGATAGGTTCTAAATATTAATATCCAATTTCCTTTGGACAATTTTTTAGGTTATTTTTCCCTTATGTTTAAGGTTCAGTCCCATGTTAAGCTAATTTTATTCTTAATCGTTTAATTATTTTTAATCACATTCACTTATATTTATTGAAATAATAATAATTTTACCTTTTTATAAATTATAAATTATTATTATTCAAATTATGGAATCCTTTTTTCTTAATTAAAATAAAATAAGTGGCAGAAATTAATTTAAATTTATTCTTGTAGATGGGATGACCATGTAGGTTTTTAAAGTAAAATGTCCAAATGGTTGCAAAGTCTTTATATCCAATTTCAAATTAAAATTTATTCCAATGACCTAAATTGGTTTAATTGATATAAAATTTATCTAACCTTAATTTAAATCCAATTAATAATATAATTTATCCATATAAATAAATCATATAGAAAATATGTTTTGTATTAAAATTTTGTATTTTTCACGATTCATCAAAAAAATAAACCACATAGAAAAATACCAAAAAGTCACCCAAATATTATTTTTATATTTTTTATCCAAAAATAAATTTTATTTTAACATATAAAATTTCTAGAAGTGGAAAATAATTATTTAGAATGGGTTCCCCAATAAAAGGTGGTAAAAGTGCTATTAGAAAAATATTGATATTTATACAAAATATTATGTTTGATCTTATCTTATGAAAATTAAATCTATTAGATGAATGTAAAAATTAAATTACTGAATATAATATATATATATATAACATTGAAATCATGCACTAATTTTAGTTAATTTTATTCATTAGGATAAAGGATCTTTGTGGGAATACAAATAGTTTTCTATAAAAACATTTCATTTTTATTCACTTGGTTATTATATTACTTTATAATTAATTGGTAACCTATTTATTCATTTTATATTTTTATAAACCATATATTTTAATAATTTAGTTAATAATATTCTAAATCTCTAATTTAATGGCTAGGTTATATCTTATTATTTTAAATAATAATTTTTTATTATTATATTGTTATTCCGTAAAACTCGACTTGCATGTAATGTAAGTTAAAGAAGAAATTGATTGTTCTATGCGACACACACTAAATCAGTACCATGTTAATTTCAAGATATATCATGGTTTAATTTTATTAAAATGGTAAATATATTATAATGTCTTGGTATATTATATTCCCTCACGTGCTTGTTTTTGAGTGTCATGTACATTATCGAATATAATTTTATTACTTTAGAATATAGGGGCATTGCACTTTTTGTGAAAAATATGTTTTCTTTCAATATTGACAAAAAAATAAAATTTATGAAAAATTAGAAAATTCCCCCTGAGAAAATTTTTATATGATGAATCCAAAAATAATATTAATTTTTAAAAATTAAAATTCTAAAATATAGATAACTAACTTTTAAATAAAATGATATATGAAATGAGTTTAGTTAAAATTATTTTTTTTATTTAAAAATTAATTTATACTTTTATGCTGAATAAAAACATAAATATTATATATTATATCATTAAATGAGTTTTCACATTCATCTCCCAGTCATTGAATGTCATCCTATATATTTAATTTACTTATTAAAAATGTGGGGACATCTTTCCCTCATAAAATTTTTCAATTAACATGTTACTTCATCAATAATATAGTTTTTCCATAAAACTATATCCCGGTGATTATTCTTAATAGGAAACACATTCTCTATATGATCAATAATATGAACTATCTATTCCTCATAAGAATTATTATTTTCTAACTAAACTACTTTTTTGTCACAAAACTTGTGATAAATCCAAAACATATTTCCTTATCATTAAATTATGAAATACATTATGAACCTTCGATTAACTCGACCAATAAATAAAATTGGTAGGAAAATAATCCAAATTTATCTAGGAATTTATATGTTTGAATGATCCACATACATAATATTAACTTTAAAAATAAATGAATAACACTTGTCAATGGATATACTTTTAAAAAACATGATCACCTACTTTGAAATAAATAACTTTATTAATTTACCACATAACTTTTCTACCTAATATGAGCTTCACTCGTACATTGTTTAATTGACTACACCTTTTGAGAAATTTCATCTTCAAAATATTTTACGATCAACATTCATTATCCAACTTCATCCCAAAATATGTAGTTTCTAAAATTTATTTTCGTATAATTACTCAAATTGTGCCATTTGTGTGATGAAATGAAAAATTTTATTATAAGAAAACTATACTAATGAATGGTGTTGATCCAAAATTCCATATTAATTAATTAAAAATGAATAAACTATATATTATAAGGTCTTAATCTTCTAATCATAATGACCATCTGGTTTGGGTTGAAATGTTGTGATAAAATTTAATTCAGTACCAAATAACTTCTGATGTCCTTTCAAAAAATTAAATGTGAAACTAGGATCACATTCTTATATAATATGGATTATAGCTCCATTTATCCTAAGTACCACCTTAAAATAATGTCAATAAACCCAATATAAAAAAATTATCTGTTGAATGGGGAGGAAATATACAGATTTAATTAATTAATCAATTATAAAACATATCACATTATTTCCTCAATAAGACTTTCGTAATCCCACCAAAAAATATGTGGATATATATTCCCATTTCTAATTTGGAAATGGATAAGGAAGAAGAATTCCCACCATAAATATGATTTTTATTTAACCTTCTTAAAAGTAAAATATTTAATTATAAATTCAAGAATATCGATTTTCATTCCATCCCAAATTAAATTCTCCAAAAGGACTCGATAAATCTTAGTTATTCTTAGATAAATTAAAAACATAGAACTATGAGATACACTCAATAACTCATTAAACTATGAGTCACAAGACACACATAATATTTTTAAAAATCATAAAACTCATTCTTGATCAATATTAAAATATGGAAACATGACCTTCTTAATAGATAATACATTTTCTTACAAATATCAATCCTCCTTTTGATATTTCATTATTTATTAAGAGAAATTCAACAACACTGAATCATGAAACAAATGAGAGGATGTCCTTTAATCCAAAACATTTAGGATTTTATTTATCAAATCATTAACCAAAGGGAAAAAAACAATACATTTCATGGTTATGGTAGCATTATTTTCTCAACTCAATGAATCTGAAACTTTTTTTGATTTTTAATGATGATAAATAATTGTGACATCATTATCCTTAATATGTTCCATCTAACTTATTAGTCTCATATGTAATTCTTTCTGAGTGAATATACACTTCAAAATTTTGTGATCAATGAATATTTCACACATTACACCATAAAAATTATTTCTCTTTAATTTTATTGAAAAGATCATAACCCAATATTTCAGATCATGTGTAGGGTAATTTAACTCAATAATATTCAACTGATATGAAGCATAATAAATTACCTAATCATTTTATATTCAGAAAAAAACCATGTATATTCCATGAATCATCAATTTAGATGAAAATTTATCCATTTTGGGAAGGTAGGTTCAATATTAAATCATTGACAAATCATCTATTTATTTACTAAAAACATTCATAACATTATTTTTTATATAATAATTTAACTCCTCTTCGAGTTAACTTAGTCCATGGGCTATACTAAGAATTAATTTTTTTAATTAACCACTACTACTAACCCTTTAAACCATGAAAACTATGATTTTTATGATATTTTTAGTTCTTGTTCATTCTTTAAACATATTTGTTTTAGCAGGTTTAACATTTATTCCATCATTCGAAAAAAAATGTTTTAATGGAAAGAAATTTGTTTAAATAAAAATTAACAATTAATATAATTCACATACAATTTATTTTAATATATTATTTTCCAAAAAATCATTGGTTTTCATTCAAGTTACTCAAAAATTTATAAAATTCAATAATTCATCAATAAACACAACCAAAAACAATTCTAATAAATCAAGAAAAACTCTATTAATTAGGTCCAAAAATATAGTTGGTTTATTGGATAACCCAAAGTGAATATCTAAAAACTCGTATTATTTGAATCTATACCAAAATTCCTTGTTATGAATCTCATCCACCTTCACCTTCATTATAGGTATTAAGAACTTAGTTCAACCTTCGAAATATATAGAGATCCCTTAAGCTAATCAAAAAAATCATTTATATTAAGAAAAGGATACATGTTCAAAATGGTAATGTTATTAAAGGATTTATATTCAAAGAAAATAATCACTGAACCAAGTTTCTATTTATAAAAAAATAGGATCACCCTATGGTGTGAAGTGCTAGGTTGAATTAAATCATTACATATGAACTCCTATAATTTCCATTCTAAATTTAAATGTTCCAATTTATCTAATCAATAAAGGGGTTTAGAAATAGTCTTATCATCAATAAATAACTCAATAATAAATTCAACATCTTTTTTAGAAATGACCCTATTAAAAACATCAAGAAATAAATAAATGTATTCATTCACTAATAGAGCATAACTAATTTGAAAAGTTTATTTTCAACAATATTAGTAATGTAATATTCACTCCCACCTATAATTAATTTATCAGCATCTTTGGATGTAATCAAAATCATTAAATAATTGAACATATCATTATTAACTCTATAATCTATCTTAGAATGATAAACCAAAATAAAATTGATACAAACAATGATATCAAACTATACTATGTAATGTTATAAAATATTTGAAGGAAATACCATCCAACTGATAATGACAAGAAAATTCCTATAAATTGTGGTTTCTTTAATACCTCCAACTAGAATATTCATCCAAGGTTCTATCATACTTTCAGGAGCTGATTATTCACAATTTACATACAAATTTCTCAAAAATGATAAAATGTGATGATCTAGAGTCAAACAGTGTATTTTTATAATTCTAATAAACTACTACCATACCTTTAACCACTTTATTGACTATTCAAAATAATCTATAGTAGTTGAAAAAGATATTTCCACACCCTTTTTCTTTTTATATTTATGATTTTATGACAAAGGTACTAACTTTAGGAACACATTATCATAATGACCCAAATCATTGAAACTAGAACATCATACTATCATATTTTAATTTCTTGTAAGATCAGTTTGCATGAAATCAGTAGCCATATGACCAAACATACCACATCACATTCACTTCCCAAACATCATAAAAAAATTCTTAGATGATCTTTACCACACTACTCACATGATTGGAACTTATTTTTATTACATCCTGATCAATTTTATGAATTCTTCCCCATTTCATTCCAATAGTACAACATTTTCTTCTTCATGTCATGAAATACATGATCAGGAAAAATATCTTTTTCTACCTATAATCACAACAAAAAAGTTTCTCATGGATTTTTAATCATGACACGTCAATCCCTTCAATATATTAGCATCGATCATGAGTAAATATGATTAATATTACTATTGAGATCCTAGATAAAAATTGTGATGTAACATTCCAATTAAGGGATTTTTCATCATATACATCCACCAAATGTTATTCATTTTGTTTCAATTCCATGATTTCTTCTATCCTAGTAGTATGGCCTTAGTAAAATATTTCACAAGGAAAATATTCTTAAATTCATCCCATTTCAAGGAATCAATATGTTCCACTTCTCTTATATACATTATCATTGACCACTGCTGGTTAGATTAACCCTAAAATTGATAAATAAAAAGACATAAATTTTTATCATCAAATAATCCAATGATGTTGAATATATTTTATAGGTATTTAATACATTCTCTATCTATTATAGGGTTATATAAACCACTAAATTATGGTAGATGTAGTCTCATAATATTCTCTATTGCTTAAATGTCCCTTCATGGTAGATAGAGTTCCTCTCTAGCATGTATACTGCCACCATTAGAAACTTTAGTCTACTATTCCATCACTACAAAAAAAACTATTATATTTCAATCTCAAAAATCATGGGGTGTTGATTTGGAAGGATACTTTATTCTCAATTCCTTCCCACTATAGCTTCCTTATTTCCTCTATAGAAAACCATTATGAAAAAAATGTTTATATAATGAAATAATGTAATATTTAAATGCTATATCATTTTAAATATACCACAATTTAAAATATTTTAATGGTATTATATTATTATTTTACTAAACTCTAATGTTATCTAGTCTTCCCTTTGATACAAAATATAATGTGTAAAGTCTTGAAATTTTATAAATAAAATTTCACTTCCAATTTAATCAAAAAGAATTATTATGTATAATAGATATAAAAAACACAGTCACTTCATTAGTTTTATTATATCCTATCATATTTAAAATAATGTTAATACTCATTACCTTTGAAAATATAGTCTTTGAAAAAAGATCACATGATTAGTATAAATATAGGGTTTTACAAAATTCAATTGACATAGACAATGGAAGTGATGGAATAAACTAATAGGATCATACCCAATTAAACCCATTTATTCGATATTATTAGGGAGAAAAAATCCTTGGTATTTTCCCTTGATCATGAAAAATATTATATCCAACATCTTAATCATGAGTAAAACTATTTATTGAATAAATTCATGCTCATCGAGATCATGAACCAAACAATATACAACGAGCCACCCCATGAGAGTCACATCGGTGTTCACCTTAACCTTAAAAATGTATCTCATTTATTAATGTTATATGTATCAAGACCCTATAAATATGAGTATATACATTATTTTCCTTATAATAATGTTTATATTTACTTCTTATTAGTGTTTCTTTATAAATGATTTTCATTTTGATTTGTTAAAACATAATGTGCATTTTTGGGTAATATTGAAATTTAATTAAGACATTTATATTGATGATTTAATGGATATTTGAAATAAATAAAACTTTATTAAAATAAAATTATTAATTTTTTTATAAATATAAATTATTATATAATTTTTATGAAGTCAAATGTATTTTTTATAAGGGTTCGAAAACTGTATTTTTCAAAAAGACATCATTTCGCAATAAATGTCAATTATTTTATTAAAAGTGAAAATAAAAATATTTATGAAATTAATTTCATAAAATTAATATTATTATTGGAATCAGAACATAAAAATTATCCAATGGTGACTTATTCCTAATTTTCTGAGATAGTCAAATTTTGGGGAAAAATTAAAAAACATAAGAATATATTATGAGTATTATGACTTCATAATGACCCAAAAGTTATTTAATAAATACTATAAATGTTATCCATGGACAAATATATGTTTTACCATTAAAATAATTTTATTTTATGTTTATTTAAAAAAATATATATTCTCTTTATAAATCCTCCAAAACATATAATATATTTGATGTTTTTAAAATCATTTCTTTTATAGTATGCCCCACTTCCACATCAGAAAAGGTATTATTTTATTATGTTAGGCAATTGGACTTATAAAATCATGAAAACCAACCCTAAATGGTAGAAAACATGAGAATAAACTATGGTAAGGTTTGTAGTTTTGGTAATTTTTTTATATAGCATCCAAAACCTAGGTTTGAGAAATAATAAATAATTCCCCACTCATTTCCTATATAAACCCACCAAGGTCACATTTTTATTCACTAAAATTCTAGAGATCATGTCATTACTCTTCCTTACTCACCCTATATCCCTCAAAAGGTTCCCCCAATCACTCTTGAATACCCTCTCAAGAATTTGGAGTCACACTCTCAAGGTAAAGGATCTCTCTCTTCTAATTTCAATTCAAGAACCTCTTTTATGTTATGATTCTTAATTTAAATTTTTTAATGTTTGTATATATTATTCCATATCCAAGTTATTATAAATTTTGTTCATATATGATGATATACCCCTTTAATTATTATTAATACCTCCCATTAACCTTTATGTAAACTCGTTACCAAGCCAAAATTTAGTAAGGAAATATCATCTTATCTTATTTATTCATGTTTATTTATTATCTTATATCTTCTAATTCCAATTCATAATTTTGGGATATGTTTTTACATGTCCCTATTATTTTAATTTTATGAAAAAATTATGATATGCCCATTTATCTTTCATCAAACCATTTTATGAATCTTTAGGCAATGTTGATATGCTGTCGAAATTTCACTACGATTTACATGCCAAATAAATTGTATAGTGAATACCATACCCATTTCCTATCAATGGTATTCACCATTATACACTTAAACATATATTATTTTGGATTTATATGTATTTATTCAAAACTCTTTTATCATGTTATAAAATATGATGATGAATGAATCCATGTTGTATGATCTATGTGCCACACTTAAGATTGAGAATGAAATGAATGTGATGGGTGCACCTAGAATTATATAGTGCTCCAATGCATTGGGTAATGTTTAGTCTCATGAGACATAATTTTGGGAAAGTGAGTGAACATTATTACTTTATGGGAATTTTTCAATCATAGTGTCTTGGAAGTCATCCTTGACCAATGTTTACGAAGCTATATAATAAGTTGTTGCCACATTTCACAAGTTACCTTTATGATTATCATGTTATATCATGTCTCGTTGTTCTTATTTATGATTAATTATCCTTTTTATGTGTCTATTTTACAACTTGTATTATTCTTTTTATGATATTACATTTTTATTCCCTTACTAGGATTTATAGATCACCCCTTTCTTTTGTTTGTCCACATGTTATCCCATGCGGTTCTAAGTTCAATGAAATATTATGATCATGTTAAGGATATTTCCAACAATGATGATGTATTCCCCATTTTATGTTTTTATGTAATGTAACTAATTCCCAAATATATTATAATTATTGATCTTATGGGTTGTATTAAGTGTAATCTTATGTAATAAATCATTAATTGATATATAATAAAGTGAAGGGTTATTTTAGTTGGTATCAAAGGAAAAGTTTAGTTATTTTTGGTATTAGGATTAGAAAACTCTAGAAAAATACTTAGGGATAATAATAATTATAAGAAAAAATCCCAATTTTGTTTAATTATAGATTTAAAGTTTTATAAAAAAATACATCTAATTCTAGATACTACAAGTGGATCTATATCTGGAACTTATGTACATATGTGTATAACCCAAAAACACCTCATTAATATAGACTCAATCAGGAAATGTTGCATGAAAACATGCCTTTATACACACTTGGTTTGACACTCCCATGAGATATGCTTTGGTAAATTCATAATATCATTGTGAACCATAATTTATAGAATAAAAAACACCCATAATAATATATATTATGATATAAATTATCAATAACATATATTGAATCATAGAAATACATAATTTTAAGAAAAACATGTAATCTATAAGTTATATATTTATTTTAATTGGATTCTCATTTATGTTATTAATATTTTAAAATAAATAATCCCTAATTTCCCTTTATTCTATCTAGTAGTTGAAAATTGGATGAATTAGGTAAAAAATCAATGCGATGGACAATGTGATGACTACCCCCAATGAGATGCTGAACCCGATGGGAGGTGAATCAAAAAAATTGTAAAGATACTCTCTCAGATTACTCATGTTATGAATAGAATCCAAGATTAGGATGAGGGAATAAATTACCATAAGAATTAAAAATATTTCATTGAGAGATTTAGGAAACAAAGGCCTATGAAATTTAATTGATCATGTAATTCCATAATATTAGAACAATGGATCAACTCTATTAATATGATCTTCTATATCTTTATGTTATGAGCAAGGTATGGTTAAAGTTGATGTTTATCATATATAGGGAGTAGTTGATCAGTGGTGGGAATTTATCAAGAATATGAATCCTTTGAAAGAGATCAAAGTGATGGGTAGAAGGAATTATAGAAGATAATTCTTGATAAATATTTTCTTTTCACTATCCGACATAAAATGGAAAGGGATTTCCTTTCCCTCAAGAAAAAACACAATGAATCTATCATGGTGTATAAGTAAACCATCATAAGATATTCATGATATGCATCCAACATTTTTCCCCATAAATTCAAGGTTGATCACTTCTTTGGTGGGTGAAAACCTAGTCTATGAAATTTCTTGGTGATCCATGACTTTGATAACTATGAGGAAAAAGTATGACGTTCCCTCAAAGTCAAAATGGAGATCGTAAAATATCAAGGGAATCATAAGGATAAGAATCCAAATTTGGAGTTTAATTCTAGAAAATCGATGGAGAAATATAATTGTGCATTAGAGTTTCAACATCCCACTTGTCAATGGTTCAGAAATAGGAACCCTAGAAATTTCCTAAGGGGGATAAGGAAATGCATTAGTTATGGGAAGGATGGAAACCTAGCTAGTAATTGTCGACAGGATAAATCCACTGATCCGTTGGTGGAATTAAATGATCTAGTCAACCATCAATGCTTTTTTAATTGTTTTAACTATATGGATAAAGGTAAATTTTCAAACCAATTAACTATAAAAAGGGTTTTCATAGACAACCAACAACATCCAAGGCAGTAAGGGTGATCTTTTTCCATCATAACCGCTGAGGTGTATTGTTACACCCCAAGTTTTGCAAATAAATTTAATATTGAATGCATGAAATACTAAGTCTCTATAAAACACCACTTCTTTATAACCTATCTAGTAAACATAGTTTTACCACCTCTGTGACTTGAATTTTTAAAAACTGACATACACAATTGCGTTCAATACGATATTTAGAGACTCATAGAGTCAACTTAGTTTTTGATGAATAATAACATACCCTTATGAATAGAAATGAATAGTAAATCAGCTAAAAAATAAACTTCACCCATGACTGTATAAATACAATTTAGACATATTATAAGTGAAAAAACAATCATAGTATAAGTATTGGTATTTTTGTATGACATAAATATTTTAAATGCAGTTTTATGATTAATTTAATAATTTAAAATGGAAATTTATTTTCTTAAAATGTAATCATAAATATTTATTTTATTTTCTTACGGTTATAAGATAATTTTATGGGACGTTGATTATTTTTCAAGGTGTTATAAAATGAGTTATAGTTTTAATGTTGTTTTTTCGAATAAATTATGATTTTATTTAAAAATTAAAATTAAATATATTTATAAAATTATTTTCAAAAAATTGAGTTCATTTTTTAATTATACATGTTGAAAAAAAATTAGGGTGAATTTTTGGGATTTTTTTGAAATACTTGAATTTTTGTGAATAGTGAAATTCGATAATTTACAAAATATGCTAAATAAGTGAATTTATACATCATGCTTGAGCCATGGATCATGTAAATGACCATTGGTTACAAATCACGTGAACTTATTACTGTTTTGTGTCACAATCATCAACATTATTGGTTGTCTTTGTCAAAATAATAAAATAATTATTAAAATAATGGTAAACCCCTCCTATCCCCCACTATAAAACCCCCCTCACTCCCTCTTCTATTAACTCCTCTAAATCCTTTTTCCTTCTCCAAATTCTGCCCAAATATCCTCCCAATATCCTTCCCCACAACCAAAATCCCTTGGTCTCATAAAAATTTTAAATCCTCTTCCCATAAGAAGCTCTCAAAGAAGGTTAATTCAAGAGGTAAATTTCATCTTTTCTTTTCATTCATGTTCATGTTCCTTTGTTCTCTTTTCTTTCCAAAACTCTCCTCATCCATATGTTATGAAAATTTCAGTACCATAAATGTACTGGATTTTTTTTATTCTAATGGGATAATTCATCTTCATCTCTCCTTTCCCCCTCATTTATGCTAAAAATGAAACATCGTCCGAGATGTGTTGATTTATCACATTCAAGGATGATTATGATTTCGATTTGATTTACCTTATTAAAATTTGGTAATGTAACCATTTTTATGGTTGAAATAGACTATTATATATGTATTTTATCTTATTTAAAGTTCTAGAATCCTTATACACTCATGATGTAAAATAATAATACAAAACAAGGTAATTGTGAGAAAAATTGCCAAATTAATCCTAGCATTTATCAATAATGTTTTATATAATGATTCAACTTCAATCTAAATAAAAAAATGAATTTTATAACCATTTAATATTATTAATTTTCATTAATAACATATAAAATCAATTCTATACATCAACTCCCATCTTACATGAACTACCATACTCTTTTATAAGTGAGTCGATTATAAATATTATGAAAATGAGCACTCACGAACAATGAAATTGAATACCTTAACCCATCTAAAAGGATATTAATGAAATTAATAAAGTCACAATAGAAATAATAAATTTATAAAATGTTCTAAAATTTTTAATTAATGAACCTAATTTGGATATTCTGGTCATTAAGATCATGCGAAGAACACCCTTGGATTTAAGGTAAGGGATCCTCTCTCTCACTTTTATTCAAGAATCCCCCTATGTTGTGTCCTTTTATTTTAAATTCCTAATGATAAGGTATGTTTTATCACCTCCCCCATACTTAAATTATTATATATAAATTGTGGTATACCCCTTTACCTCTTATTAATCCCTCACAATAACACTTGTTGCCATGCCGAAATGTTTGTAAGGGGTTTCTTCATCTCACTTCTATTTTTGTGAGATATTCTGTATTCACTACTATTACTTTTGTATGGTATATGTATACTACCAATTTATGTTTCATATCATTAATCTATTTATTTTCATTATATTAAATGTATTGTTTTATTATTATTAATTTTGGGGCATATGATTTAATTGATTACAAATTTGTAAGTATTTTTTACCTAAACCTCCATTTTCATTTAGGTTGCTCTTATTCTCTATTCACCTCAATGAAATTATTATTTATTATTATTTAATCCTCTTAAATTATTTTCTAATGTTATATATATTTTTATTAATCATAATCCTCCTTTATTTTATGGGTAGTTACATGTTTTAAAATAATCATTCAAAAAAATTTCACGTAATACAAGCCCGATTCAAGGGAATTTCTCAAATTATTACCTATTTTCAAGGGCACTCTATAATCTATTTTTGGAAACCATTATCTTTATAAAATATATCATTTTATTATAAAAATACTATCTTACTTGACTTATGATTTTATGCAAATACTTTTCCAAAAGAACACTTCTTTTTAAAGTGAAAGAGTATTTATCTCAAGAATTACTCGATGATTTTATAAGAGTATCTTCATCTATTTCAACACTCTTATTGATTTTTATGTATTATTGGGATTAATATTTTATTATATCATATACCATATTTAATTTAATGGTTTGTTATTATATTTACTCTGGATGTTCTATCTTAAATCCATTCCCCAATTTACTCTGAAAGGTTAGTGTTTATGCCTAATGTTCAAGGAAAGTTATTTACATTTCATATATTAGTTTCAATATGAATATATATGTTGTTTATGTTTATCCCCATTAATATGAGAAATTTATTGGACTTATTAAGTGTCGGGTGGGTCCTAATATAGCCCCTCGGTGCATCGGTAGGTATCATGAGACAAACTATGGTCTTGGCACAAGACCTTGACAAAATAGATATTTATGGTCTTAGCACGAGGCCTTGACGGTATGGTTATGATGTCCCGCATTACGAATTCCCCCATTTTGAAAATAGTATTGATATTTCATGTGGTTATTCAAATATTATAATATCCATGATTATGTTTTATTATGGCATTATTTATTCATCTCTTATTCCTTCCATAATGTGTTCAAGATTATTTTTAAAGGCATAATGTTTATGTTTAAGATATCTTATTTTGTATTTAACCCTTACTGAGAATTTTAGATCACCCCTTTCTTATTTTTAATCCTTCTAGGTTATGATTATTATTATACTATAAATGAATTACATAGTTAATCTAAGAGATTATGGTATTTTTTATTGAATTTATTATGTTATTTTTTAGTTTTGAGTTGTAATTTTGAACTCTTGTATGTATCTTGTTTCCAAAAATAATAAACTGATCAGTCCTTCGAGATGAATCTTCCTTGTATCTATTCCAATGTAATAAAATTGGGCACTGGCTCTGGGCAATTGGTTTTGGGTACTTACAGTTGGTATCAAAGGAATTTTAGTAGAAAACTTGGAAACTAGATATAGAAAAAGTAGATTAGTGAACAAAACCTTAAGATAGACTTTGGGGATAAATAGATTATGTTTTTTTCAATAAAATACATCTTTTTCTATATATGAACAAGTAGAGGTGGCTTTGGAACAGATGTATCAAGGGGTAAAACCCAAAAACAAGAGTGTTGAAATAGATAGTATTTTTATAATAAGCTTATGACAAACTATTAAATTAAATATGGTATATGATAATGGGGAATGGATTTAAGACAGAATATCCAGAGTAAATATAATAAAAAACCATTAAATTAAATATGGTATATGATATCATAAAATATTAATCCCAATAATACATAAAAATCAACAAGAGTGTTGAAATAGATGAAGATACTCTTATAAAATCATCGAGTAATTCTTGAGATAAATACTCTTTCACTTTAAAAAGAAGTGTTCTTTTGGAAAAGTATTTGCATAAAATCATAAGTCAAGTAAGATAGTATTTTTATAATAAAATGAGAGATTTTATAAAGATAATGGTTTCCAAAAATATATTATAGAGTGCCCTTGAAAATAGGTAATAATTTGAGAAATTCCCTTGAACCGGGCTTGTATTATGTGAAATTTTTTTGAATGATTATTTTAAAACATGTAACTACCCATAAAATAAATAAGTATTATGGTTAATAAAAATAATGGGTCTTGTTTTACTCTTGGTTTGACACTCTCAGGGGATATGCTTTGGTAAATTCATAAGCTTATGACAAACCATTATGAAGGATTTATTCCCCCTAAGTAACCAAAGTATATGGTTCTTAGATTTATGGTGCATAAATTTATTTTATGTATTATAAAATGTCTAGAGATATAGAGAGTTCATAATTTTATGAGGTAATATATTATATGGAATTGATTATAAATAGAACCTAGTAGAAGGAATGAGAACTTAACCAATGCACATGATGCAAAGAGTAAGAAGGATCGTATCTCTAATGATATTAAGCCATCATTTCAAAGGAATATAGTCTCCCAAGTATCCTCATCATATGAAGAAATAGTATCATGTGTTAATAGGGTATGTAAGGAATTCTATGAGTCCTATGGATTTTAAGGGAATAAAATGAAGAAGAGGATGGTAGAGAAAAACATGGATAAAGCAAAGAAGGGAATGAAGGTTTTCCCCACATGTGATAATTGTGGAAAGAATCACACTGGTAAATGCTTGAAGGGAATGGGTGTTTGTTATAATTGTGGAGAAAAAGGACACCAAGTTCATTATTAAAAGATTAAGAAAAAGGTTTCTAATGTACAATGCTATAACTTCAAGTAGATGGGACACTATGTGAATCAATGTCCCAAGAATCAAGGTAATATACCTCAAAAGATGTTACTGGATAAAGATCATGTTATGATATTACCATAGATGAAGTGGAATGATTAATATGCTTAGTCAAGAAACATGTATTCTAAATATTTTATCAGTATTGTACTTGTTATAAGAATTAAGGAATATATGAGGATTGAAATCTAGTAATTCTCCTTTGTCAAAAAAAATATAGTAATTTTTCTTAAGGATTTGAGGCTGTATGGTTAATTATACTAAGGAAAATTGACTTAGTAACAAGTCAAACTTTTGGAAAATATACGGTCGATGGATAGACAACCCTTATTATGTTCATAATACTAAGATATCAATTTTGAAATAGAGAGATGATATATATGGATAAACTAAATTAGATAGTACTAACTACCATGGGAATGATTATAAAGTATTGGATCTTGATCTTTTAGAATGTTAAACTATTTATGAAATGGTTTAAATTGATCATTGTATGAGGTTTTAGAGGTTAATGACACCACATGATGCAACTTATGCTAATAGATGAAGTTATGGAAGTTCAAGGAACAATCAAAGGATAAGATCATGTTTATCAAATATAAACATATATTTATACACTTATATAGTAGAATAATCCCTCAACTCTACAAAAAGAGTCTTAAATTTTGTTCTATTATCATAATCTTTGATAATGTCGATGAAATTTTACAAAACTGTAGTTTATGGTTTTTTGGTAAACTACTTTCATCTAAAACTGTTTTCTATCGCTATAAATTCATATTTTGGTTTTTCTTCTATTTTTAGGTTTCTAATTCCAATCAATGTCACTCCATTAGAAAGGATAATTAATTCATTTATTTATTTATTTATTTATTTATTTATTTATTTATTTATTATTATTATTATTATTATTATTATTATTATTATTATTATTATTTTACCACCACTTTTCCCTTAACCTTTTTAAGGAGGATATTCTATTAACCCTATTTCTGATATGGGTTTTTTATAAGAAAATTTTCAAGTAACAACCAATAAGTTTCAAAGTGAAATATCAAATTTTGAGGATGAAATTTTTGTAAAGAGGGGATAATGTAACACCCCAAGATTTTGAAAATAAATTTAATATTGAATTCATGAAACACTGAGTCTATAAAAAACATGACCTTTTTATAACCTAGCTAGTAAACATAGTTTTACCACCTCTATGATTGGAATTTCAAAAAAATAATATACACAGTTGTGTTCAGTATGATATTTAGAGTCTGATAGAATTAACTTATTTTTTTATGAATGGTAACATACCCTTATGAATAGTAACTTACCCTTGTAAATCATCCAAAAAAATAAACTTCACCCATGAATGTATAATTACAATTTAGAAATCTTGTAAGTGAAAAAATGATCATAGTATAAGTATTGGTATTTTTTAATGTCATAAATATTTTAATTACAATTTTATGATTAATTTAATAAATTAAAATGGAAATTTATTTTCATAAAATGTAATCATAAATTTTTATTTTATTTTCTTATGGTTATAAGATAATTTTATGGGACCTTGATTAATTTTTCAAGGTGTTATAAAATGAGTTATAGTTTTAAAGTTGTTTTTTTCAAATAAATTGTGATATTATTTAAAAATTAAATTAAAATTATTTAGAAAATTATTTTCAAAAAAATGGCGTTCATTTTTGAATTCTACACATCGAAAAATGGTTAGGGTGAATTTTTGGTATTTTTTGGATATACTTGAATTTTTTGTGAATCATGAAATTTGATAATTTACAAAATATGCTAAATAAGTGAATTTATGCATCATGATTAAGTCATGGATGATGTAAATGAACATTGGTTTGAAATCACAAGCACTTATTACTATTTTGGGTCACAATCATCAAAACTATTGTTTGTCTTTGGAAAAATAATAAAATAATGATTAAAATAATGGGAAAACCCTCCTCTCCTCCACTATAACCCCCCCCCCCCCCCCTCACTCCCACTTCTCTCCACTCCTATCAATCCTTGTTACTTCTCCAAATTATTCCCAAATATACTACCCAGATCCTCCCCCACAACCAGAATCCCTTGGTCTCATAAAAATACCAAATCCTCTTCCCTTAAGAGGCTCTCAAGGAAAGTTAATTCGAGAGGTAAAATTCCTCTTTTCTTTTCTTTCATTTTCATGTTACTTTATTCTCTTTTATTTTATAACCTATACTAATCCAAATGGTATGAAAATTACATTATCATACATGTACTGAAATTTTGTTATTCAAATGGGATAATTCATCTTCATCTCTCCTTTCCCCCCTCATTTATGCTAAAAATGAAACATTATCTGAGATGTGTTGATTTATCACAATCAAGGACGACGATGCTTTTAATTTGTTTTACCTTCTTCAACTCTGGTCATGAAACTATTTTTATGGTTGAACCAGAATATTATATATTAATTTTATCTTATTTAATGTTTTTTAATCCTTATTCACTCATGATGTAAAATAATAATACAAAACAAGGTAATTGTGAGAAAAATCGCCAAATTAATCTAAGCGTTTATCATTAATATTTTATATAATGATTCACCTTCACTCCAAATAAAAAAATGAATTTTATAACCATGAAATATTATGAATTTTCATTAATAAAATATAAAATAAATTCTTAACTTCAACTCCCATCATACATGAACTACCATACTCTTTTATAAGTGAGTTGATCATGAATATTATGAAAACAAGCACTCACGAACAATGAAATTGAATCCCTTAACCCATATAAAAGGCCATTAATGAACTTAATAAATTCATAATAAACCAAATAAATGTATAAATGGTTCTATAATTGTTAATTAATGATCCTAATTTGGTTATTTAGGTCATTAAGATCAAGCAAAGAACACCCTTGGATTTAAGGTAAGGGATCCTCTCTCTCACTTTTATTCAAGAATCCCATCCTTGTTGTGTACTTTTATTTTTAATTACTAAATATGGGTTATGTTTTCATACCTCCCCCATACTTAAATTATGATATATAAATGATGGTATACCCCTTTTACTCTCATTAATCCCTCACAAGAACACTTGTTACCATGCTAAAATGTTTGTAAGGGGTTTCTTCATCTCACTTTCATTTTTGTGAGATATTCTGTATTCACTAATATTACTTGTGTATAATGTATTTATACTTCCCATTGATGTTTAATATCATGAATATATTTATTTTAATTACATTAAATGTATCATTTTATGATTATTAATTTTTGGGCATACAATTCAATTGATTACAAAGTTGTAAGTAATTTATACATGAACCTCCATTTTATTTCGGGTTGCTCTTATTATCTATTCACCTCAATGAAATTATTATTTATTCTTATTTACTCCTCATAAATAATTTTTAAATTTTCTATATATGTGTAGTAATTATAATCCTTCTTTATTTTATGGGGAGCTACATGTTTTAAAAGAATATTTTAAAAATTCTTCTCGTAATACAAACCCGATTCAAGGGAATTTCTCAAATTCTTACCTATTTTAAAGGGCACTCTGTAATCTATTTCTGGAAACCATTATCTTTATAAAATATCTCATTTTATTATTAAAATAATATCTTACTTAAATTCTAGTTTTATACAAATACTTTTCCAAAATAACTCTTCTTTTCAAAGTGAAATAGTATTTATCTTAAGAATTACTCGATGATTTTATAAGAGTATACTCATCTATTTAAACACTCTTGTTGATTTTTATGTATTATTGGGATTAATATTTTATGATATTATATACCATATTTAAATTTATGGTTTATTATTAGTTTGACTGTGGATGTGCTATCTCAAAACCATTCACCAATTTACTCTGAATTGTTTGTATTTATGCTTAATGTTTGGAGAAAGTTATTTACATTTCATATATTAGTTTCAATATGAATGTATATGTTGTTTATGTTTATCCCCATTCATATGAGGAATGAATCAGTCTTAGTAATTTTTGGGTGGGGACCGCTATAGCACCTCAGTGCATCAGTAGGTCTCATGATATGAACTATAGTCTTGGCATGAGGCCTTGACAAAATGGATATTTATGGTCTTAGCACAAGGCCTTGATGGTATAGTTATGATATCCCGCATTATGAATTACCTCACTATGAAAATAGTATATATAGTTCATGTGGTTATTCGACTATTAGAATATCCATGATTATGTTTTATTATGGCATTATTTATTCAGCTCTTATTCCTTCCATAATGTGTTCAAGATTATTTTTAAAGTCATGTGTTTTTAGTTATTCACCATGCCTAATGTTTATGTTTAATATATCTTATACTATATTTCTTACCCTTACTGAGATTTTGATATCACCCCTTTTTTATGTTTTATCCTTCCAGGTTACGAGTATGATTATTCTATTAATGAATTGCAGGGTTAATCTAAGAGATCATGGGCTTTTCTGTTGAAGTTATTATGTTATTTTTTAGTTTCAAGTTATAATTTTGAACACTTATATGTATCTTATTTCCAAAAAATACTAAATTTATTGGTCCTTTAAGATGAATCTTCCTTGTATCTATGCCAATGTAATAAAATTAGGTAGCGTCTCTGGGGAACCGGGGTCGGGTCCTTACATGGTTCTCAATAATGAAGTGGTGATAGGTATGCTAGTTATTCATTTAAGAATAGAGAATGTCCTTTTTTATTATATTTCTATGTATAACTTCATATCACAAATTTTTAGTAGAACTATTCAAAAACCACAAAAAAACATGGAAGTAGTGCTGTCAGTGAAAACAAAAATGGGTAAATTATTGAATCCCAAGTATATAACTCATCCCCTGTCAAAATTTGTGAGATTAAATTCATATATAATATTCTATGACTCCCTTTTGAGGAATTTTATGCAATTATATGTATGTATTATCTTACCCTATATAGAGTCAATATAAATTTCTAGGAGAAGGAAATCACTCTCTCTGTTGTGAATGAAAACTCGATTATGTATAAGAGAAAGGATGGTGGTGAATCTTCTTCTGAACAAACATATCAATCAAGAAGATTATTTCCCTATTTGAAAGATTATCTAGATAAAATTATTGATTCTAAAGATAATATCATCCATGAAGACATATCGATTATGAGGGAATACACAGATGTGTTTCTTGAGTAATTTCATGATCTTTCTTTTAGCCAAGAGGTTGAATTTTCAATCGATCTTATACCTAGGGTGTTACCACTATCCAACACTCTATATAGAATTATTGTTCTGGAAAATAAGGATATGAAGAAACCACTATATAAGAATATAAATAAAAGTTTCATACACTGAGGTGCTTCACCATGGGGTGTACCAGTACTCTTCATCAAGAATAAGGATGGGCCAATGTGCCTTTTACTTTATTATCATGATCTCGACAAGGTTACATTAAGGAAATAGTATCTCCTAATAGGGATAGATGACTTTTTTGATAATATATGTGGAGAAAAATACTTTTCCACGGTGTATCTATGGTAAGAGTATTACCAAGTTAGTGTGAATAAAGAGGATATCTAAAAGACTACTTTTTGTATAAGGTATGAGAACTATCTTTTCATAATAATCACATTCAGACTCACTAATTCTCCATCAATATTAATGAAACTTATGAATGGATTCTTTATATATTATCTCAAAAAATTTGTGAAAATCATTATAGATGATATTTTAATACTCTCCAAAACTAATGGGGAGCAAGAGGAGCATCTGAGAACTATGCCAAAGACCATGTGAAAGGATAATATTTATAACAAGTATAGAAATTGTGATTTATGGTTGAAGGAAGTCCCATTCCAAGGGAATATCATCACAAGTAATGGGAGATCTGTGGACCCTTCATGAAAGAAGAAACTGAATAAGGGTAGAGGAAAACATCTATGACATATATCTATAGTTTCCTTGGATTATCTTGTTACTATCGCTGATTCGTAAGAAATTTATCCAAATTATCAAACACTCCAACCATGTTAACTCAGAATGGTGTCACGTTTTCATGAAATGATGAATCTGAAGAGAGTTTAAAAGAGTTGAAAATGAGTCTTACCACTTCCCATGTGCTAATAATACCCACAAGTGGAGAATATTTCATTGTATCCATCGATGCATCAAAGAAAGGATTGGGTTGTGTGTTAATACAAAATAAAAAAGGCATAGTTGATACATCAGGGAAGTTTAATAGTAATGAATATAACTACCCAATGCATGATCTGGAGATGTATGCAAGGATCCTCGCTTTCGAAATGTGGAGACATTATCTCTTTGAGGATAAGTGTGAAATATATATAGTTCAAAAAACCCTCAAGTATATATTCACATAGAAAAAGATGAATATGTTGCAATGAAGATGGTTAGATCTAATAAATGACTATGAGTACTCAATTTACTAAAATATTGGAAAATTTAATAAATTATTTGACACTCTATGCATAAAGGATTAAAATATTCTATAATTGATGAGAATTGAGAGGGATCCAATATTTGTAATTTGGAAATTATGTACATGGGAATCATAAATGAAGTAACATCATCAATCCATTCACAAATTATTTCTCAATTTTACCCTATAGAGAAGATAAAGTATACTCAAAGAGATGATTTGAGAATTCATATGAAAGTGTATACTATAGGAAAATGAAGAAGGAGTTGTAAGATTTTGGTTACAACTATTTATACCATCAAATCATATGTTAAATAATGAGTTGTTGTATGATATACATAGTTCGACATTATTCATCCTTATGAGAAGAAAAAAGATGTATCCATATCTCTAGGAGCACTATTAGATGGAAAATATGAAGAAGGAGATCGCAAAATATACATCAATATCTCTTTTATGTTAGTAAGTAAAGGAAAAAAGGAAAAAATATGAGGGTATGATGCAACTATTACCCATACCTAAATTGAAATAGGAAAACATCACCATGTAAATTCTCACCAATATTATAAATAAATCAAGAGGAAATAATGGTATATTGGTTATAGTGGATAATCTTACAAATACTATACAACTCATAGATATTAGAGAGGATTTATCACTCAATCAACTTGTAAGGATATACATTAAATAAGTGGTGAGTCAACACATAACACCAATATCGATTATATCTGATTAAGATCCAAGATTTACTTATATGTTTAAGAAGAATCTCTAACATGCTCCTAATACTAAGTAGAACATCATTATGGCTTATCAAACTCAAATTGATGGCCAAACATAGTGTGTTATCCAGAAACTTAGGGCTATAATAAGATCATTCTCAATTGAAATCAAAGGGGGGTGGGATCATCATCTTCCCTTAGTTGAATTCTCATACAATAATAATTTACACTCAAGAATCAAAATGGGCCCTTATAGATACATTTATGGGAAGTGGTAAAAAACATATGCATGATGTGATGACATTGGGGAATGAAAACTGATAAGTCCTGAAATGGTCACAAAAATGTCTAAAAAGGTTAAGACCATTCAAAATCACATCAAGGATTCGTAGATTCGACATGATAAGTAAGCTAAAAATCATCAATAATACCTATATTCTGATGTTAGAGACATGGTATTCCTCCACATATCTCCATGGAATAGAGTTATGATATTTTGTATGAAATGAATGCCTATTCCAAGATACATTGTTCTCTTTGAGAACCTTGATCGTATTAGAGTGGTGGATTATTGAATTGAACTCTCAAATAACATATCTCATGTACAATATGTATTCTATATATCCCACATGAGGATGTACATTCCAAACCCCTCACATGTACTCAATCTAGAGGTGGTAGAGTTGGAGAATGATCTCTCATGTGAGGATCAATTGGTGAAGATATTTGATCTTAGAGACAAAGTTCTATGGAATAAGACAATTCACCTACTCAAAGTTCTTTGGAGAAAACACATGTTTAAAGAAGCGATGTGTGAACTAGAGCAAGAGATTAAATATAATTAGCCTTATCTATTTTATTGTGGGAAATTAAATTTTTGAGGTAGAAATTTTTGAATGGGGGTGATTATAATGACCCTAAATTTTATAAATAAAATTACCTTTGTTGTTTAATTAAATAACATTTTATGTATTATGGTTATAGGAAAAAATCACTTATTTGGTTTTTTATATCCCATCATATTTATAATAATTTTAATAATCATTACCATTGATAATATATCTTTTGAATAGTGATAACATGGTTAGTATAACTATAGGGTTTTAACAAATCCAATTAATAGAGACAAAGGATGTAATGGCCTCAACTAGTATGATCGTACCCTATAAAGCCCATTTATTAGAGATTCTGAGGGACATAGTATCTCTAGGAATGTACCTTGACCAAGAACAAACTAAGATATGAGATCATAAGAATGAGTGAAACTATTTACGGGAGAAGTTTAAACTCATCGAGATCATGACCCAAATAATGTATATCGAACCACCCCATGAAAGTATTAATGTTTCACACTTTTCCCTTAGAGAGATTATTGGTCTATTAGATAAATATGTATCAAGAACCTAGAAATATGAGTATGTACATTATTTTCAATGGAATAATGGTTATATTTACTTCTTATTATTATTACTATATAAATGATTTTGATTTTGATTCAATAAAACACATAGTTTATTTTTGGATAATGTTCAAATTTAATTAAGACATTTATTTTGATGAGTTGTGAGATTTATAAAAAAATAAAATTATAAAAATAATTTTAATAAATAATTTTTATATATACAAATTATTATATAATTTTTATAAAGTCAAATTTAATTTTTATAAGGTTTTAAAACTGTTATTGTCAAAGAAACCCAATCATTTCTCAATAAATAATGATTCATATTTTAATAATGAATGTAAAAATATTTAGAAAATTAATTTTTAAATTTAATATCATTTTTTGAATCAGAACATTGAAATTATCTAATGGTTATTTTTTCATAATTTTCTAAGACAGTCAAATGCTTCAGAAAAAAATAAATACCTTAAAAATATATGTTGTGTATTATGACATCATAATGACCTAAAAGTGATATAATAAATAATATAAATTCTATCCATGACCAAATCTATGTTTTCTATTTAAAATAAATTTTTTATGTTAATTTTATTAATTTTATAAAGTCTTTTTTAATTCTCTAAAACATATAATATATTTTATGGTTTAAAAATCATTTATTTAGGAGTATGACTCACTTCCACATATGAAAGGATTTAATTTAATTAATTATAGTTGTTTGAAATAAAAAATAAAAAATACCATGAATCTTTTATAGAATCAATGATAAGGTTTTTGGTTTTGGTTATTTTATTACACAGATTCCAAAACCTATGTTTGAGATGTAATAAATAATTCCTCACCTATTTCCTATATAAACCCACACAAGATGCCATTTATCTTCACTATAAATACTTTTAGAATGACATTACTCTTCCCTCCCCTCCCTAGATTCCCCCCAGTTTTACCCAAGCTCTCACAAATCCCCCTAATAAATTTGGAGTTAGACTCTAAAGATAAGGAATTTCTCTCTTCTGATTTCAATTTAATAACCTCATTTATGTTATGTATCTCAATTATAATTTTTTAATGTTGGGATACGTTATTTAACATCCCAAGTACTGTACATTTAATTTCTATATGATGATATACCCCTTTTAGCCTCATTAATTCCTCCAATGAACCTTTATGTACACTCATTACCATAATGATATTTAGTAAGTGAACCTCAAGTTCTTTTCTTTATTCAAGTTTCTTTATTATCTTATTCCTTATATTTCCAATTCCAAATTTTTGGAAATGTTTTTCCATGTCCCTATTACTATCTGTTTGATTTAAAAATGATGAGAGACTATATTCTCTATTAGCAACTCATTTTATGAATTTATTAGTAGTTTTGTTATGCTACTAAAATTTCACTATGATTTTCCATGAAAAAAATGTGTAGTGCCTACCATATATATTTAATATCAGGGGTGTTCTCCATTATAAAATTATAATTACTTTATTTGGGAATTAAATGTTTTTATTCCATGCTATTTAATCATATAATAAAATATTATAATGAATAAATCCATGTTTTATGATCTATGTGACACACTTAAGCATGAGAAAGAAATGAATGTGATGGGTGCACCCAAAATTATATAGCGCACTAATGCATTGAGTAATGTTTAGACACATAAGACATCAATTTGTTATAATAAGTGAACCTAATTCATTTATGGTACTTTGTTCCATCATGATGTCTTGTAATTTTTCCTTGACCTGTGTTTATGGTGCAGTTTTTTACATTATTTCCACTTTTCCCATGCTACCATTATGATTATAATGCTATATTATGTATCATTGTTCATGTTTATGGTTTTTTCTCATTTTTGATATGCATATTGTATAAATTGTATTATTATTTTCTTGTTATTACATGTTTACTCTCTTGCTAAGATTTATATCTCATATCTTTCTTATGAATGTCCCCATGTTATCCCATACAGTTTTATATTTGATAGAATATTATAACCATGTTAAGGAAGTTTTCAATAAAGATGATGTATTCACCATCTTAAGTTTTTATGTAATATACCTAATTCCAAAATAAAATATACTTCTAGATCTTCCTGGTTGTATTAAGAGTAATCTTATGTAATAAATAATTAATTAATATGTAATAAAGAGAGTGGTTATTGTATAAGGACCAAGATATAAACACAACATAATCTTGAGTTTATGTTAAGAATTCAATTTCTTTCTCATTGAGGATGATTTCATGTTTATAGTTTTATAAAATTAGTATATAAATCATACATTAAAAAATCCATTAAATTATATGTTGACACTTCATATTAGTAACCATTTTACCATAATATAAAACATTTAATATAAATCATGATTTCTATTCATGGAAAATCATCACAACTTTTGTCAAGAATTCTTACTTTACGTTACTCATCCTTAAACCCTGTGAGATTTTTTTAAATGTTGGTTGAATATAAAAATAAAATTAAGGGACATAAATTGTAAAAAAACCACTGTTTTTTTGTAAACATGAAAACCCATTAAATGATTACCTTTATATCAATTTTTTTAGGGAAATAAATAAATCATTTTCACTTAAAAAATACAGGAATATTTTTATAAATGGAAATCATTAAACCCATATAATTAATAGATAAATCATATTGGTAATGTGGGACATCATTATCCATATAACAAATTCAAATAGAATAATCATATGGTCAACTTATATACCTAATTAATTGAAGTGATATCATGGACGCACCCATCCATAGATTATAATGTAACCACCCTTCCTTTTTTATAATCTGATCACCCATCCTTGTTATATAAAATAACAACCTATTACCTAAAATAATTTCTCTAAACCATAATAGATTCATAAAAGGTAAAATCACACAATTTTAGACATCACACTCATAAAATATTTTTTTGCCAATATAAAAACATTTTTCGATATTAACATATCCATAACTATGAAAAAATAAATTTTCCAATACCAAAATAAAAAAAATGGAATTAAGTCTTTCGATTTAATAAAACATAATGTCTTTTAATGTAATAAAAATATCAAATAATTTTTATGGTGGAAAAAATAATTTTCTGTTGTAGTATACATTAAAATAAAATCTTTTTTTTTCATCATTTATAAAGAATATCACACATACTATACAATGATTCATTTTTAAAAAACATAATGATGAAAATTAACTTTATATTACCATAATTTCCATAATAAATTAATTTTATATGAATATACATGTAAGAAATAGATATTTAAAAGTAAAACATTAAAAGATGGTTTTTTAAAAGAAAAACACCTTATTATATTACAAATATTTGAATTGTAAGCCCCTTGAATTATTAATAATAGAGAAAAAATTAAATAACATGATAATATATAAATTGAAGATATAACATGTCAATGGAAATGTTTATACACCTCATAAAATATTATTGGTGTATAACATCAATATATGCATCAATAAAAGGGGACTAAGATAAAGTACCTAACCTTAAGTCTAACTTGTTATAAACGTTCTTTATCAACCTAAATTATAAAAATATGATAATTATTTAATTTATAATGAACCTTATTCAATTTTATTATTCCTATTATATCACTTATTACTAGTTTTATATTATTACTTATTCAATTATGTTAATTTCATATTTTTCTATGATATTTAGATTATGTGTCGACAATGACATTAGTGTGAGGGATGTTGTCAAAAAAATCATTATTTAACCATATATATAATAATAATAATAATGATGAAATAATTATCATATTTATAAATCAATTATACTTTTAATACCAATCATGAGTATTCTTTTTGAGAAATGATGTATGTTACAATCATTGAGACAGTAAGCCTTACATAAGCATGTGTAACGTTTCAATTTTTAGTGATTATTATAGAAAGTAGGTAAGTATTCTTTTATATTTATATAATGATAATAATATATTATATAATACATTAATTATTTATATTTACTTATTTATATCATTCATGTGTTGTGGTAATGAAAATAGAGTCATGTCACTTTATGAAAGTTGTAGTCCACACATTAAACGAAAGATGTTATCATTTTTCAGTGTAATAATAAAAATTATATATTATATTTTTATCATGATAAATATATCATAAATATTATAATTAATTCATGTATATCACATATATAAATTAAAATTCTTCTTATTTACTTCCAGGTAATGTGTTTGTGAAAAATAAATCACAGTGCTTTATGACGTGGTAGTTCGTTGTATACAGGACTGACGTTATCCTATCCCCTATGGAAGGAAATATAAGTAGGTATTCATGATATAATTACTCCATATTGTTAATTATTTTATGAATATGATATATATAATTTTAATATATTATCATACCTAATTTTTATAGGTTTTTATAGAAAATTTTTTACATCAGTTTATGGAGTTGTACTGCGCCAAACATTGAGTGAAATTATTATTACCCATTTAAGGCAAGAAGATATGGATATAGGTAATTATATTAAAATAATAACATCATAGTATATGAGAGATTATGGTTTTATTATATAATCATAAATAAATATTATTTTAAGGTTGTGAAAGAATAAATATTAAAAAAAAATTAGTTAGGAATTTTACCTCTTCTCTAACCCCCTTTTTAGGAGTATACCTAAAGTATTCCTAGAATGGATTCCTAAAAAAGGATTCTATAATTAGGGAATGTACATTGTGATATTATTTATGTATTAATTTTATAAAAAAATTGGTATTATGTGGTGATGAATATAGGATAGAGGGTGTCCATTTATAATATTTGAAAGGAATTTACTTGGAAACTACTTTGAAATTTCTCAACTGAATCCAAAATGATAACGTCATTCCCATGAAAAAGTATCCAAATTAACATAGATTTAAAAATTAGAATGATTAAATTTAAATTGTTCAATTAAATATGATTTATACTTATTTTGGGTAATGTTTTACACATATCTTTTTAGTCTTACCCCTCATAAACTCATTTTTACCTTAATAGTGGTAATTAATTTTTACTGTTTCACTATTCATTATGGTTAAAAATTAAGATCACCATATTAGATAATATATATTATTATTATTCCAAATATAGATTCTATCTTAATAAATTAAGTTAAATTAATTGGAAAATTTTAATTTCAAACAAAACCCACAAATATGCCTAAAAGGAGGGTTTCCGAGAAGTGTATTTTTTCAATAAAACGATGAGTTTATATCAACTCTATGATTAATAATATTCATTTTTTTAATCTAAAATAATTTTAATTCGATATATAATATATAAATTTCTTTTAATATATTTATCATTAGTTATTATTTAAATTAATTATAATGGAGAAACGTTATCCATTTTAAAATAGTTTTTTGATAAACATGTTTTTAACCCCAAAAAAACATATACTAAAATCCAATATAAAATTGATCCAAAATTAATTAATTTGATTATATATAAAAAATTAATAATTAATTTACATTAAATAATATTCAAACATATTAGAACTTTTAATTTACTTAAATTGTTGAATTTAGATATTTTTTGTTTACAAAAATCGATATATTTCACTATTAACTAAAATGTTAATAATTTATGAAAAACTGTATAATTTCACACTAAATTAATTTTGATATGATAATTCCCAAAAAACTATACATTTTTTATAATAAAAATTCTATAATATAAAAATGAAAGTTTAAATTAAAACATTATACGATAAGAGTTTAGTTAAAACTATTTCCTTTTTTATTTAAAAAATATTTTTTATTTTGTGGGAGAATAAAAATGAAAGTGATTTATTATATTATTAACTGGGTTCATACACCCTCTATTCATTGATAGTTCTCATGATATATATCATTTATCCAAATTAAATTTGTTTTACCAGTAATTTAAAATTGTTTTTTTAGGGTTTCTGACAATATGTTTTAGATGTCTGACATTATATATTACCTACTTATGAGATCAATAATTGATGTAAATAATATTATTCTATTAGTTATAATATCAATTGTTCTGTTTAAGATAATGTCATTATTTTTATGTATTTATTTGATCATTATTTATTCTTGACAAATTATACACAAATTATTGTTTAAATGGAATATGTTTTAGTTATTTATGTTGTAATATTGATTATGATTATTTATTCATAAAATATTCAAATGTACACATATAATTACTGAGAATAAAGGATATCCATGTTCATATTTTTTATTTTATGTTGGATATCATGATTTTTTTTATTAATATTCAGGGATATGATAATTGTAATAATGTTATTATCAAAGAAAACAAATTATGTATTTTCTGTTTAAAAATGTAATATGAATTTCATGTGTGTATATATTTCATCAAGACTGCTACAATACTCTATCTATTTGGATATTATCTATTGTATCTAGTTACAATGTTATAGTTTATATAGTATCTCTATGTTACTGGGGATAGGGTAATTATAGTTAGTATTGAAGAAATTTTAGTAAATAACTGGAGAACTAGATTTTCGAAAACATGAATTATAAAATATAACCATTTGAATTACATTTAGGATAAGTATAAGTATAGGATAACATCATAATATCATGGAAAGGTAGTTAATATGTTATTTTCATATATAAATATCCCTATCTAGATTCTATAATTGGATGTGGTTTTGGAGTAGATGTACCTAGCAGTAATAACATTATAAAAGGTATGTTGGGTTTGATTCAAGAATTACCTTATACATGAAAACAGGCATTACTTTACACATATTTTGAAACTCCCATGTCAGATTTTAGTATTAATTCCAATATTTTTACAAACCATTACGAATCAGTTGAAAATATTTTTATTATTTGAAAACAATCACTAAGAAACAATGTTTATTATTATGAGGTAATCCATGCAAAAAAATCAATTAATGTTAATTGTATCACTATTTTTGAGATTATACATTATGTTTTATAGAGTTATGATTTAATATAGTGTATTAGATTATTTATAAATAGAACTAAGTGAATGTAATGGAAACTATGTCAATTCATTTTCCTCGTGTAGGGATTTCCCTCCTAAGAAAGATAATTAAGCAGGAGATAGATATATAGCTAGATCTATTCAAATTATAACAATATTGGGGAATATGACTCAGGTTTTGAGCAATAAGATTTCTCGTATAGAGAATATTTATAATTTACAATATGGTGCAACAATTTTAGAATAATATAGACATTAAAAATCAATAATTTAATTGGAATAAAAATCAATTTTCCATTGATAAATTCATATGTTTATTCGAGAATATATTTCTCTCTTAAGGATTACATAGAAGGAAGATTGTTTTTATGGAATTTTATAATTTCTGTGGAGATTCAAATCAATGGTTATTACTAATTCAAAACACTAATGATGAATAATAAATAATAAAGAAGGAATGGAATGATTTTACTGTACTGTTTTTGGAAATGTATTTAAATTGTAAATAAAAAGTTGATATGAAGAGGTAATAACAGAATTTATGAAAAAAGAAAGATTAAATTTTTTTTATATATAAACCAAACATTACAATATTAGTAACAAAAGATACAGATTGTGTATTTAATCTATAGAGTAATATTTACTATTTCTCTAATGGATTAAATACAATATTTTAAATGGATCTTGTCTCCTAAAAATCAAATTATATGATAATATACTATAATTTCCTATCAAGATGGAGAAAAAATTATCCAATAATTATGACTTCTAAGGGAAGAAATAAAAAAATTATGACATAGAAAAATGATGGTTAATGGAATTAGGAATGAAGGATTTTCTCGAATGTGAAAATTGTGGAAGGAAACATGTTGGCACTTTCTTGAAGGGGATAGAAGTCTAATACATGTTTTCAGAGAAATTACACCATTATAATGATTCCAAGGTAAATAAAAATTAAAATGTGAAATGGTTCAATTTTTGGGAGACGGTTCACTAAGAAAACAAATGAACCATACATCAAGGAAATATACCCCAGATAAAGCTTAGAGATCAAGGTTAATTGTATGAAATTAGTATATCAAATGTGCAAATATTAAAGTGATTGTGTTTTTATATTCATGAATTATGTTTTATAACTATATTATTAATGATTTAAGTATAAGAATCATGAAACACATAAGTATTGTGTTAAACTAACTTTATATAAGTATTTTTTTCATATGTTGAATGGTATAGATGACCATGATAATTATAATAGTGGAAAATTTAATTTTTTGGAAAACACATAATTGAGGGACTGTAATGTTTAATATGTCCATGATATTGAGATAATGGTTTTTAGATGGGATATACATAAAATTAATATTGATATATTAAATTTTATTGTGATGATGACCTTCGAAGTGATTAATCATTTGATGATAAGTTGGTTCATGTTATAACTGATGGTGTTTACATCATTTTTGGATTTAAGAAATATATTCAAGAATCTATGGTTTTATTTATTTAATGAGGAATCGGTTATATATTCCTTATTATTTTATGTAAATTTTGGTCATTAACACATATCATGATAATTAATGACAAAGGTATTCAAATGTTAATTATGTGACAATTAAGAGACACATTATGATATTTAGGAGACTAATATTAATATTTTGGGAAACATATTCACCTTCATTATAAATATTGAATATTGGAAGGTTCATAAGTTTAACTATTTATGGAATGGTTTATTAGAAAATTCGATGAATTTTTAGAGATTAATTTATTATTTCACCATATGAAAATTTGTGATTATCTGATAACATGTAAATTTTTTATATTAAATCCATAGATAGGATGAATGAATTATCATTATTTTATAGATCATATGATACTTTAATGTTTTGGGGAAAAATTCATCATAATTTCTTCAAAATAGAGTTGAAGTGGTAATTGATCAATGTACAACCAAAGTTTGAATTAATGGTTATGAAATAGAATGATATCAAGAAAAAGGATCATGAATGAAAATTATCTTATTACCATGATATTTTTTGATCAAATGGTCTCTCAAATCATCATAGATGTATGGTTTTGTGTTCACTTAAATTCTTGTATTCAATGATATCTATCACTCTCCATAATTATTTAGACTTTTCTTCTACATATATATCTTCACATCCCACTAATGTTCTCCAATTCAGAAACCTCTTTATGTGATTATTCAGGATGACCTTTATACTTTAATTTTCTCCCATACAAGGGATATTTTTTCCCATTCTATTGATGTGGAATTTTGAAAATAGTATTTTCAAATTTCAAAACCTTGATTTTTGAATTTAAATTGTGAGAAAACTATTTATTTAGTGGGGGTGGTGGAAAATATAACACGCCAATAATTGAAAAGTGAAACAATATGCTTAACAACATACATGATAGGAATAAAAAATATTATAAGATAATATAACACATCAAGATTTTATAATATGTTTCTTTTTTAAATAATTTCAATATCTTTGATATATTTTGATTCACACAACATTTGGTTCAAATAAAAAATAATACATTATTAAAATATTATTATTTAAATATAAACATTATAACCTATCCATTAAGTTGGTGGGTATGAATAGGACTAACAAAATAATTAAAATTATATTGTTTACACATCTATAAAATAAGTTCAATTATTATATTTTGAATATAAATTAAATAACAACCATTTGAAAGAGAAATAATTTTTTTTGAAAGATTTAATTTTTTCTAAATGGAGAATTAGTCAAAAATTACACACATAATTTAAAATTAATTGTTAAATATTTATGACGAATTATTTTAAAAACAAAAATTCAAATTTAAAATCTAGATTTAAAATTTATCTATGGGATATTTTTTTGGAATTTTCTAACAAGGTAATTTTGTTATGAATAGTTAAAAGAACTGATTTTTATTGACAAATAATTTCTTGTATAAATTATATAAAATAAATAATTATATTATAAATTTAATTTAAATTATAATTAGTAAAATTATATTATATTTTAAATAATTTAATCTATTAGAATCAATTTAATATTAAATTATAATATGAAAAATTTCTAAACTTTTTTATTTTTCTCTTTGTAAAACCATTTCTTGATGCAATTGAGAGCTTAATTTGAAATTGATTTATAACAATTAATTTAATTGAATTTGAATAAATCATTTAAATATTTGGAATCATCAAAATATATATTATATAATAAGTTAATCTTTTCTTTTTTTCCATACTTAATATTAAAAACAGTAATAAACTAATTACCCTGGCTATGGTAAAACATGTTTACTGTGGGTTAATCTAAGATGATTAAGGTTTAAAATATCCTCAAACATGTACAAAAAACATATTATATAAATATTTTAACCTTATAGACTATAATTATTGATATTTTTCCATTATTTATCCTTTTTCATGATTAAAATGTGTGTACACATTATTCTTCTAAATAATTCCATGTGTATTATCTCCCACACTTGTAAAAGGACACCCTAACTCCTATATTATTAACAAGTATAAAACAATTTAAATACTCTAATACCAAACCAAATCCCTTCAAAAATCCCCTAACAATGTCATAGTGTCCTTGGTTTGATCTAAACACCATCCCAGCAATGCTTTTTATGCAAACATAAATAGGTCGTCTGAATGAGAGGTAACTTTCTTAAATGATAGTTATTATTTCATTTATTATTACACATCCTTTAAAATTATTTAATCATGATAATTAAAAACATTTTTTATATAATATTATTTTATATTAATTTTTTTAATATGATAACTTGTATCGATATCCACTTCTATCAAATGGATAATGAACCAATCGATCGTGTGTACGGTAGATTATCACATCATTAATTGATGAAATTTATTTTCCATCACCTCCTTAAAAATATGGATATAATGATATAATTATAAAATATATATAATATTTCTGAAATTATTATATATATGGAATTATTTTATCACATATATTTTTTTATTATCCATTCTATGGGGGATATGATAACATCGCTTGTGTGTATGGTTGACTACCGCCCAAAAAAGAGATGTGATTATTTTTTTCTATTAAAATTTACAAGTATGGTATTAAAGTTATCATTAATGAATATATGTGATATTTATTACCTAATAATAATTTTTTAATCATTATATGAGACCTTATTTATTATATTCCAAGTTATTGAAAATCAATAATGCCAATTGTGTGTAAATGTGGACTATCACATCCATGTAGCGATGTGAAATATTTTCAATTTTATTTTTACATGGATGGAAATAAGGATGTATTTAATTAAAATAAATTACATATATTAAATTATTATTATTATTTAATTTTTAATTATAATTTATTTTACATTTTTTTATATCCATAAAGTAAAAATAGAAATAATATTAATGTGTATGTATGGCATGTCATCTCCATAAACGGTGTAATTCAATTTCTATCCCAAAATTTTATAGATTTCACTAAATAAATATATAATGAATATATATTGTATTGATATAATGTATATCATTCTATAAATTATTTTACTATGATCAATGTAAATGGACCAAAATTACCAAACCAAAACATATAAGGAAAACAACACAATTATCCCCTAAAATAGAGATTTAAAAATAATAATTATGAAATAGTTGATAACGAAGAATAAGTAAGTCAAATATTATAACGGATATTTGAGTATATTTCAATAATATATATAAAATATTCTTAAATTTTTTATAAATAGAGATCATACAAATTTTATGGAATTTGAAAATGTTGTAGGGGTTTTTTATATCACATTTAATTATGTGAGATATATTCTTTATTCACAATATATTCCTTTTTGTGGTGTATAAGATTCCACTTTTTATATTTTATATCATGAATATATTTATATTCATGGTTTTTAATATTTAATTTTATGTTATAACTATCATGGGTGATATGGTTAAAATGTTAGCAAAGTTTCAAGAGATTTATTTTTTAATCTCATTTTAATCAGGATTATTTGTACTTGAATTTCCATTAAAGGAAATTTATTTTACAATTTTTAAAAATAACCCTTAATTTTATTCTCATATATTGAATAATTAATATTTCATGCAATTAACCCATTTATTCTCTCTTTAGTACTTAAAATTAATGAGATTACATTTTCAAGGATATATTACTTCATTTCTCTCTTCACTTGAAAATTATTTTTATTCTAATCCGGGTTTTCTAAAAAAATCAATATTTTTTAATATTATCTGAATGGTTATTTAAATAATTTTTTTCTCATGTATTAAATTTTTTAAACAAAATTAATTGAATCTTCTTGTCATTTTCAAAACATGGCTCATATATATTTTATTGAAAACATGAAAGTAATAATTACTTTAGCTTGTATAAAATGTAGATAATTTCCTTCAATCCTGAAAAATAAATGTTTTAAATCCTAATTTTTATGTTTCAAAGGTTATTTTCAAGTAATATTATTTTCAAAATATTTTATGAATTTTTATTTTTAATAATATTTTCAAAATAAAAATTATATTTTCCTTAATAATGTTTTAATAAAAAAAATTGTTATTTTATACATCAATGATATGTAATTGTTGTTGTACATTTGATACACTTTATATCTATTGTATTATTATCATTTTTATTCTTTCATTGTATTATTTAGGATTTCTTTATATGGATGTATAATTTAATTACCATTCACCTTATTTCTCTGGATATCTTATTAATATAGTTTTTTATTGTGGTAATTATTGACATTTCATATATTAGTTTTTCAATGTGGAGGTATATGTGTATTTAGTTTCACTTCAATCATATGATGAAATCATTTGACTTATTAAATGAAGTGTTGTTCCCAGTTATAGATATCCCCTCAATGCATCGACAAGTTTTGTGATACATATCAGTTGGCCAAATTAAATTTGCATTACCCATTTTTTTAAACGGCCTTGTGAAAGGTCTTAACATTATAATTTAGATGCATAAAATTTTTCATTCCCACATTATGAGATAAGTTATTTATTTCCATGTGGTTAATCTATTAGTTATAATATATTATGATATGTTTATGCTCTTGCGATTATTTATATTGATTTATTTTATAATCATATTTTCCTATCATGTTATTATCAAATTATTGTTTTAATGTTATATGATTTTGTAATTTACCTTTCCAAATTTATTATTATTATTTTTTCATGATAGATTCTATTGTATTCATACCCCAACATAGAATATGGCCTCACCCCATTCTTATGTTTAATTTTCCAAGGATACTAGGAATAGTTTTTTGATTGACAGACATGGATATTCTAAGGGGAATAATGACCCTATCAAAGAAGAAATGGTATATTTTATTTTAAAAAATATAATGTGAATTTCATGTATGTATATAGTTTACTAAGAATAATAAACAACTATTTACATCATAATAATATCACTTATATCTAGTTATAATATAATAATATAGAAACTGGATTTAGTATATTAAGGTTGAGGACATTACAATATTGGAAATGAAATAAGAAAGGTAAAATAAAGGGTATAAAATAAAATTAATGGAAAAATAGGGAAGGAGAATCGACAATTAGGAGGGATCGTGTGGGGTAGGCTCATCCCTCCCTCTATATTCATCTCTATCCCATATCATCACCATCCTCATTCATAAATATTATAATATTTTATCTACAATACATCTTGAAATAATAATTTGATTGATGTGTCTTCCATTTCTATATATTCATCTTGACGATTAGGAGTTCTACCCCAACATTATTTTAATTGGATTCAAGAAATTATTTATACTATAAAATAAGTTAAACTTTTTTTGTTTATATTCTTAAATATTTGGAATCAAATGATCATAGATTCGATTAGAATTTTTTGTGAAGTATTAACAACTGGTTATGAGTTTATATATTTACTTGAGTAATTCAATATCATATAGTGATTCCATTTTAATATGTTTTACCTGCTTCTTTGTTATATTCCTTATGAATATCATTTCTATCATCCTCATTGGTTTTTTGAAATGTGGTAGGGGATTAGAAAATTAGTATGTTATATTATTTGAATGTGTTATCGGACCATGCTTTTGTTTCCTTTTTCCAAATGGGTGTAATTTACCATATATAGATAATAATATTGATAATAAATGAAGAAAGTATTTAACAAATATAGTCAAAATTACTCATAGTTTTTGTGATGAAATGGAAATAGAAAATATTAAATGTAAACAATTATTCATTATATTATATAAAAATTTAATTATTTAAATGTATGTGATAGGTTTATATAGTTGAGTAAAAAATATTCTCACTTCAAAATAATTTTTTTGAATCGGTGTTAATATTTTTTAATGTAATATTTAAATAAATAATTTTTTTTGACATGCCTCTAAATATCACACCATATAAATATGTAATTTCATGAAAAATATTATCATTATTATTCTACAATATTAATAATCCCTTATAGTGTTATTTTTTTGTTAAACATGAATTATCATATAAAGACAAAATTTGTATTTCATGTGGTTTTATTATTTCTATGAACACTGAATTAATGGAAACTAAAATCACATGATGTTGAATACTATTTAAAAACATTGAAATTAATGAAGTAAAATACGGTGACATTCATATTAAAATAATTATATTTGATAATATTTCAATGTTTCAAATTTCATGTATATTGATTATTTTATGGGAATAATATAATTGAAGAGATTATTTCATGTAGTAAATAAATTTTATATTTTAAAAAATTAGGAAATCGCATGTTATCCATTATTTATTATTACTTGATAAATTTATAAATAAGCAGGAGGGAGAGAAAGAATTGTCACATGTAGTGTTATTTTATTAATATTGTTATTAATAATTACAATGGTTAAAATTGATAGAATGATGTAGTGTGAAAATAATTAATAGTATATAATGTTAATGATTTTTTAATTAAGGGTATTTGAAATTTAAAATGAGAAATATCACATGTTTATATTATTTAATATTAAATGTTCCAAGAACAGATAAACTGATTGGGTTTTTTATTAAAAAAAATTATGTTTCTTTCCGATATTAACTATATATTATGATATCTAATTGGATTTATTTTATCTTTTTTATTTATAATGTTTTAATTCATGTAAAATGTAATCAAAATAAAGAACAATGATGTTATTAATAAAATTAAAGAGTCACGAGAAGAGTAATTACTGCTCATCTTTGAATTTTATAATCATGGAATTAATTCTTTAAAAATGTTATATTGATGGTAGCTACTTATTAATAACAATATAGGTGGATTTTCATGTAAATCATATCCATAATAAACCAATTAATTCAATATTGAATAAAAATGGTTTCCTATTAGAGATGAATTCCTTTGGGCTAGGAGAGACTATCCATGAATGATATAGGAGTGATTATTTGGATATTATGTATATAGTTTCTTTTAAAATTATTTGTAAAATAATAAAATTAAAATTTATTTATTTTCCTTTGATTTACATAAAATATTTAATTAAAAGATTACCATATGCAGTTGGAACTATTTGATGTGTTATGGGATGGAGGCTTAGTGACTGATTGATGGAACCGGGTTCCAGTTATGATGATGATGGAGGCGTGGGGTGTTGGTTATGATGTTAATGGTTGCATAAGGTTCCATGTGTGACAATATTGTAATAAGATGACAAAGGTGATATTATGTGCAATGTTTTGGGACCCCGGGGTTGTGATCATGAGTTAATAGTGGGGCTTGATCATCAATTCATAATTATAGCATGAAACATAATTTATGGACAATTGACTATTATTATTTATATGGATAGTTTATAAATATAGGGAACTATTTGTTGATAGTCACATTTTTTAGTTTATGATTTAAGTGGTAGATTAGTCTAATTCATAATGTAATTAAATGGTTATGAAATGATAAATTAATGGATGAATGAACAGGGTTAGTTATCGCTGCTTACATATGAAGATGACATACTTGAATATATAATTAATGAATAAGTTGTTCCATCAGAGCATGGATAATATGTTTAAAATGATAATATTTGAATGAAAATTGAATCATATTAATTAATTCATAATGAATTAATATATATATATATATATATATATATATATATATCGATGCTTGTGTTATTATTTGATATATGGATCTAAGAGGTGGAATTAAGGTGTTTAGTAAAATAATATATGCATATGAGTCTAAGCCTAGGTAGTTTCACTTATAGTGGTTGTAATATATATATATATATATATATATATATATTCAATAATATTTTTTAGTTCATACACTCTCCTCCCTTGTTATTAGGGAAACAACCAACTAATCATTTTTTGGGTTTTCCAACAATATCTAGGTTCTTGGGGATACAGACAACTGAAAAACCCATCAATTATTCTATATCATTGGTTATAATATTATATTCAGTATATATGAAGGTTATTTTCCACATATGGGTGTTGTGGGATATGGTGTATTTTGGTTATTGTGAATGAATATATAATTAATGTTATATATGAAGGATTATTGCATATGTGTTATGAATGATTTTTAATGAATTAAGTATAACACATAATACAAATGGTTTCATCGCATTTATATATAATCTAGCATACTATATATAGGATGTGAATTTTTGGATTTGTTGGATGGTGTTCATGGTTTGATATTGTTTCCCAACTATTTTTTGTAAGGATTACTTATGGAAAAGATGATGTATATAGAATTTCTACATTTGGAAATTACAATGGAAAACCAGTGGGAAACTACTTATAGGGAACCAATATATATATATATATATATATTCTCAATATTTTCATTATAATTATGTGATTTATTTTGTGACTAGTAATTGGTGAGGTTGAAAATAAATAGTATAACTTTTTTGTAGGAGAGTCTCGTTTATTTATTCATTAGTCTCTTGTATGATTTTTTAACATTATTCATGAAGGGTTTCAGGGAGGATCTTACTAAAATTACATATTATGTTCAATATATGTATATATAATTTTTTTGTGGTCAGCAGGTGCTTCTTGGTCATCAAGATGGGTATTAATAGTTCAAGGACTTGTTCTGGAGATGATTGAGATACTTGGTCAGTACTGATGATTTCACTATTTTTCAATTTTATTTTAGATGTATCCATTTATGTATAACATTAAATCATGTATTATCTCTCCTTCATTATTTTTTATATGGAAGAATGTTTTAGTGGTTTTTCCCATCTTATCTCTCAATTTTAAGATCATTATAAGGGTGACACATCTAATGTGTGTCATTGTATAAACTTATATATAATCACCATCCCATGGAGTATTTGGGTTGATATTTGGGAGTAATTTTCTCACTTTCTATATTAATAGCCTTGGATGGGTACCTTTGGAGGGAGGGGTTCATTAAAATGATTGTAAGAGTGATTATAAGTGTGATATGAAGATGATTTTCCAACGTAATGACATGTTGTTCTATGCATTAAATTTGGTTTTAATTTATTTTTTTGTTATAAATCAAAATTATTTTAACATTTAAAGGATTAATTTATGGTCACTTAATGGTGATATTTTTCCTTTCAAATAATATAATTCTAGTTTTTATTAATTCCCCATAAACAATGACTATTCATTTATTCGTGGTATAAAATGTTTTTTGAAAATCACGGGGAAATAATGTGTGTTTCATGTCTGCGTAAATTATTATTTTAGCTCGATAAATATTTTCATAAACATGGAATATTATTTATTTATTTTCATATGTTTGAAAATGGATTAATAGATTTACTTTCTTCTATAAACCATTCTAATATTTTTTCGCTCGTTGCACATTTTCATATAATTTTTTAAGGTCCTAAAGATGTTCATGATATATATGATGGTCAATTGTGACACATGCATAACGAATAAAAATTGTCACTACTAGAAAATGAGTGTAAACATATGAAAATGTTTTTGTGGAAAAATACTTCAGTACATGTAGGTTTCAACATTGCTATGTGATTATTTCCCTAATTTTCAAAATATATAAACATAAAATATCCTATAAAATTATGAAAATTAAACCCTTGATACAAAATCATGTGATTAGGGTTTAATTATGTTATGGGGTGTTATAGTTTGTGTCAGATAAAGGGTTTTGATAAAATTGAGGATGTGGCATTATTTGTTCATAGTTTATAATTATATTATAACATTAAAGGCTATAATATTGAGGAAAAATGTAGTTATTTTTATGAATTAGAGGATGAAATAAGATATTTTCATAGGAGGTCACACAATTAAAAACATAATATTATTTATTATAATCAAATGATAATTTGTTGTGGTTTGATATAAAAACACTAAATGATTTTCTTTTTGTAAATTGAGAGAACTATATGGAATAGTATTGGAAATATATGTGAAGGAAAATGTGGGGATTATCTAAATGCAAAAAAATGAGATAAGATATGAATTGAAACCCATTTTTGTTATGTATTAATACCGCTCTCAATTCATGATTAACCACTAGAAGTTTTATTTACTTCCTAACACACTATATAATAGAAAAATAGAGTTTTATAGAATATCATGTTAAAATGACAATGAATGAACACTGATTCAATATCCACTGTGTCGATATTTTGTGAAGAAAAATTCAGTGGAATGTTTCAATGGAATAATAATATTTTTTATGTGTGGAAATGGGGTGAATATGGAAAAGAAATCTATAGAAAATCAAAGGTTTCGGTTAAAGAAAATTAGGGTTATAAATTTTTTCCATTGGTGTCCATTGAATGTATTATAAGTGGGGAGTATGGGTGTTATGGAAATTTATTCTCAGGGTGAAAATATTATGATCGATATATGTATGATCATATGGGAAATTATAAGTGAGACTTTGAAAATCTAGAGCGGAGGCGACTCCCTGCTCGGAGCTTGCGATGGTGAAACCCTAGCGCATGTTGAATGAAGATCCCCCCTTCCTAGCGGCGGGAGGGGGGAGGATGATTTGGTTTTACCACCTCTGAATCCCCGGACTCCCTTTGTGTCTTTTACTAACCCTAATTATCTTCCGGAGTTTCCGACGATTGCGCTAAATCCGAAGGTGCCTGATCTTCATCTTGGAAATCCTCATCTTCTGATCTCGGTGTCAGAGTTATCTGAAGTGACGAGGCACCTAGATTTGACCCTGGTGGCTCGATTCGACTCCTAAAGGTCGTCAATGGATGACTTTGATTGGTTTGTCTTTGGTAAATGGGACTTGCGAGATCGCGCAGTGTTGGTCTTCTTGATAATCGTCATTTCATGATCCGATTTGCTTTTGAAGAAGATATGGTTCGTGCATGGTCCAGCGCTCCCTGGCGATGCAACGGTTGCAATTTTTTTATCTTTCGGTGGACGATTGACTTCTGTATGAACTCAGATCTTACTTCCATTCTGATTTGGGTAAGTCTCCACCACCTTCCCTTACCCTTTCAAAATCCAGTGATTATTCATATGCTTGGGAACATGGTAGGTCGTTTCTTATGTTCTGATGTGCGTACGTCTACTTTGAGCCACCCGATCAATCCTCGGTGTTGTGTTGAGGTGGACATTTCTAGACCTCCGGTGGAATGGGTTTGGATCTCAGTAGGAGAGGAATTCAGATGGAAGCAAGCTGTTAATTACGAATTCTGGATTGACTACTGCTCAAACTGCAAGAGATTGGGGCACTCATGTTTGAGATGTCAAACTGGAATCAAGAGCAGGAGGCCACCAGGACCGAGTATGAGGACAGAGAACAGGAGGTCCGATGTGGATGATACTGGCACAACAACCAGTTTGGGACCTCGGGATATAATGACTGTTGACACTTCCGCAAGAGTTTCTTCAAATCCATTGGCGTATGTTGTGTTAAATCAGCTTAGGAAGGATCTGAATAAGGGGAATGATCCGAAGGAAATTGATCCCAGGGGTGCTGGTGGTGGTGGTGTGGCTAGCCCTTCAGATGAACTGATCATTGCAGACCTTCAGCAGGAGCGAGAGGCCTCTGCTCTATAGGAGCAAGATGTCCTTACTTTTGTTGGCATCAGTCGGATTGATGCTGGTGTGGCTAATCAGAGGAGGGGGAGCAGCAATGGTGTTGTGAGTAAGGGCAAGCAGGGGTTTGCTTTGGCTACAGACAAGGACCACATGCGATCTCCTGCAGTATAGGAGCTGGGTTCTGGTGGATGTAATGCTAATAGAATTGTGGGAGTTTCAGAGGCCTTTGCTGGCAGCTGCAGTGGTCAGGGTAATGCTGACAGCGGTGTGATGATTACAATACCCACGGGGAATCGATTTCAAGGGTTAAGAAATGCGACTGTGGATGAGACGTCTCCCTTACATGGCAGTGAAAACATGCAGAATGAGTCAAAGGAGGATGCTGCAGCGCGTAAATATGGGATAAATGTTGATCAGGAAGTGGTGGAGCACCCCCATTGTTTGGCTATGATTGACACGAATCATCAGTTCCAGTGGGACCAGTTAGTGAAGTATCAGAGATGCAAATCCATGGAAAATGGGGGGATCTTGCTGACAGTGATAAAGAAAACGATGGTGACACAGTCAGACCATCATACAGTGACATTGTCCAAAGGGGGGAACAAGATGTTGTCGGTGACCCAGAAAAATATGATTACTTTTCCGCGAGGAAAGATAAGGAAGGACTACTCCCATCTGCCAAAGCCAATGTCTACCAGATCTACTGTCGGGGATATGCAATCTTCTACTGAGTTTCTCTCACTGGAGCGGTTGAATCTGAGAAGGAAGTACGCTAAAGTTCCGAAGCATTATGAAAGCTCGGAGTGGAAATCGGCGACTGCGGAAGAATCCTTTTATCATGGAGGTGGTGATGGCTGTGATTTTGAGGATATGTAATGGTTGTGTTGGGTCTGTGATGCTTGTTTCCTGATCTTTTCTTTTTTTTTTCTAATAAATGGTCAGGGGCTCTACCTCTGGCTATGCTTTTCTTGGTATATGTATGATCATATGAATAATATATTTGTGAATTCATGTTCCATATATCTTAAGAAGAAGAAACTATGAATAACATATAATTCATATGAATTGTATTGATGAAATTTTTTCTATTTTTAGTAATAATAATTATTATATTGAGATTAATGAAATAGGTGGAATAAATATTCTTCATTTTTTGGATTTTATTATCCATTAAAACATAATTTTAGTGATTTAGGAATGAATAATTTCTCTTTGTTATCTATCGTATATAATATGAGGTGAAGAATAGATGGAAAACTATCCAAAATAAATAAACATATGAAACTAATCTTAAAATTGGATACAACTGTAAAAGTGGTACACGATGCAAGGAAAAAAATACAAATAGATAAATAGCTGCCCAGGGACTTGACCCCACACTCCAAACCCCTCCCCACCCTTACCTCGCCCATTAGTGCGTGGGGGCAAGAAACTATCTTATGTTATATTAAGAAATTACGCAAGATTGGTAAATTAGATGAGATGGCGGAGCTTCGGGATAATGGAGAAAACCCAAGGTCCGACGATTCTACGGCATGTGAGAAGATCATTCCTGTTGATAAAGAAAGGTGTCCCACGCTCTCAGAGAATCTTGGACATAAGGAATTATTTGAGTTTGAGGCGAAGAAGCCGATTGATGAAAATCGCGCTCCGGACAATGTTGCTGGTGCAAAGAATTTTTTTGCAGACGTGTTTCGATCTGCGGTCAATCCATCTTTCTCTGACATTGATCCTCGTTCCCCCGTGGAGGGTAATTCGAAAGGGTAGGACTGCGCATGTCTCTGCTAATCAAGAGGTAGTGGAGGAGCGGGTGAACTTTTGCCGCTACTCAATTATTTCTAGAGTATTAATCCGAAACGGTGAGAAGCTGTGGAAATTCAATGACCTAACCAGGAAGATTGCTGGAATCTGGGGATTTAATGAGTGGAATATGACTGCAATGGGATGCGGGTATTACCACACTGTGTTTCCCTCTGGTGAGTTCAAACAAAGATCCTGGGGATTTGGTTCAATTCCCCTATGACCTGGTTTCCTACGAATTCAAGAGTGGGACATGAACTTTGATCCAGACATGGTCAGGAATGCTCATACGCAAATCTGGATTCATATTTGAAAACTTAATTGGCTTTACTGGCAGCTGCGCATTCTCGGGGATATAGCATCTTCCATGGGCATTCCAATCAGTATGGATAGAAAGACTGAAATTCCATGTTATGGGCACTATGTGAGGATCCTGGTGGAGGTTGATATGTCCTGCACACTTGTTGAGGAGGTGATGTTAACCACAAGGGATGACACCATCAATATAATCATTCAGTATGAAAAGAAACCAAAATTTTTCACTTGTTGCATGTTCTTTGGGCACATGTTGTCTGAGTACAATAGAGACAAGGAATGCTCATTCTGCCACATGAAGGGACATGTGCTTGATTAGTGTAGAAAGAGAAAGAGAAAGGGGCAAGGTCCTCCCTCTACTCTAGTTGGTAATAACAATGTTGCCCCTTCTAATACTGATGGGTCAGAACATGAAATGGTGACAAGCACTCTCGTTTACTTGAAGGAGTCCTCAGATCACCCTGCCCCCTCCCTTTCTATGGGTGTGAAGAATGCCCCTCTCCCTTATGATTTGAATCCCTATGGATATTTAAAGGACGGGTAGTCTGCTGAGACTGAGGCAGCTGTTGCTGTTTTGGTGAATGCCACTTTGGAGAGCAACCAAGACAAACAGAAGGATGCTGCTTTTGTCTCCCCTCCTATCTGTGGGGATCCTATTGATTTTACATCTGCAGAGAACATTATGGGTGAAATCACAACAGTTGGATGTGGCAGCCTCGCTGTGAGTATGAAACCTGAGGACATCCCGAAGGATCTGTCAGCAGGGGACTTTCATGCATCAGAAGCACCCCCAGGCATACTTCAGGAACGAATGAATTCACACTTGAGGTCTCGGCCAATGCTGAGAAGGTTCCCATCAAGCACGGATGAGTTTGCAAAGGGGTCTCCAGAGGTTGGTGCAGGGGAAATAAAGCTTGAAAACAGCCCCCAGGAGCAAGCTGAACCCAATAGGAAGATTGAATCTGGAGGTATTTCTGAATTAGGATGCACATGAAATCAGCATGAATGTCAAGTGGAGACACCCACAGGACGTCTTGGACCTCATTTTGTACAGCAAGCTGGCAGTGCCTAATTGGAAGAACTGTTCCTTCATGTCTCCCCATCCAGAACTACTCGAAAATAGGTGTCTAATGAAGCATCTGAATCTGTGCATTCTCAGAACAGGTTCACACCACTGAGTGGGAATCTATGGGCTGATGAAGCTGATGAAACTCAGTCCAGTGCTCTGATTAATGATCTGGACGGTAAATCAGAATTGGTTGATAACTCAAAGGAGAGTAATAAGAAATGCTAGAAGAAGAAAGGAAAAGGCCATGCCAACATGGCACAAAATGGAGGACCTACTTCTCGGGGCAAAGCCCTTAAATTATGAAGACCATTTTCTGGAACTGACAAGGGCTAGGGTCCCTGACATCCAAAACCCTTGGGCGTTTTATCTTGGCCAATAAACCTGCTCTCATTGGTCTTGGAGAGCCTAAAATAATTTTTGAAAATTGGAAGGCCTTCAGATGGGATTCCTTGGGATATCATTTTGTCTCTCAGAACTCTCATTCCTACAGTATGTATCACTTATGGGTTCTCAGGCATGAAAGAATGCACATTGATACATGTATTTAGAGGAACCAAAGCATAAAGATCACTCTCAACAGTCATGGTCACATTATAAAGATCTCTTTTATCTATGCCTCAACATCTTATGTCAGGAGAAGAGAATTATGGAAGGAGCTCGATGATCTTGCTGAAAATGTGGTTCAAAATGGGGGATTATGGGTGACTTCAACACAGTCCTTACTCCTGGATAAAAAACTGGAGTTAATTTTAATAGGATGGATGCTACTGAATTTTCAGCTTGTATTGATCAGTGTAATCTGGTGGAAGTCCCATCATTGGAGAAAATTTCACCTGGAGCAGGTATACAGTTAGTGTCAGGCAAGATAGCAAACTTGATCGATGCTATACTCAAATGGATGATGGGAGTGTTTCTAATGGACTCTCAGGATACACTCTCCCAAAGCATCACTCTGATCATAACCATATTATCATGGAGTTATCCACTATGGAAAGAGTCACTACACTTACTTTCCGATTTAATAATGGATTGGTTTCTATGCCTAGATATAGGGATATTATCTCAGAGGCATGGAAGCTGGCCCCCATGGGAAGCCCTTTGCGGAGGATTGCAGAGAAACTTAAATATAACAAGAAAGCATTAAGGTAATGGATTAAAAACTCCTTCTACAAGAGTGATTGTGACATTAAGACTGCTGAAAGTCATCTTGCAAGTATCCAGGATAGATTGCAGGATCAGAATCTACTCTCTAGAGAGGAAATGCAGGCACATGTAAAGCTGTATGATCTTTTAAACATGAAGGAGTGGCTGGGCAGAAATCATTTTAACATAACATGGCTGTAGGAAGGGGACATGAATTCGAATTTCTTCTTCCATAGACTATAAAGGGAGAAAAGGGTCAAGGCTGGAAATAATGTTATTAGCATCAATGGGCATCTGTACACCTCAAAAACTGATATATCCAAGGCATTGGTTGATTCATTTTGTGACCTCTACTCAGATAATGGGCTGGATAATACTTCAATGTTGGTTGGAAACATCCTCCCATGCATTGATGAGGAGAATAACTGTAGGTTTGTCAAAGAACCAGACAATAATGAAATCATGAAATCCACGTGTTCTCTCAACATGGACAGTGCTCCAGGACTTTTTTCATGGCATATTGGGACATTATCCAAGATGACATTTTCAGTGCTGTAAGTGACTTCTTTCCTCATACCTATCTTCCTTATGGATTATATTCAAACTTCATTACCTTAATTCCCAATTAGGCGAATGTGGTTAATATCAATGATTTTTGACCTATTTCCCACGGTAACACTATCCCCAAGGTCATTAGCAAAATCATGAAATCCATGTTGGGGGAAATTCTTAAGGATCTCATCACTTCAAACCAATATGGATTTACTCCCGGTAGATGTATCCAACATTGCCTTTTCACAGCTTAGGAGAGTATTAACATCATGAAGAGAAAGACAAAGGAAATTTTGCTCTCAAGATTGACATATCTAAGGCCTTTGACAATCTTTAATGGAATTTCTTGCTCAATATCCCCCAGAGATAAGTTTTTTCAGACACTTTTGTCCGACATGTAAGTGTCATCCTCTCTTTTGCAAGGTTGTCTATCCTCATTAATGGAGTTCCAAGAGGTTACTTTCAATTCAACGGAGGAGTTAGGCAAGGGGATCCACTATCTTGGATTCTCTTTTCTATTGATGAGGATTATCTTAGTAGGTGCATCAACGATCTTTCTCAAAACATAACTAGGCATGTTATTACAAGTAGTAAACATAGAAAAGCGTGATAATAAGAAATGAAGCATGTTATATGGACAAGACATGATAAATAAATATGACAGCTTGGAATATAATCCGCTAAACATGCCATAGGCATTACATGCTAAATAAATCACCCAATCATGTTACAAACACATTCATGTTATAGAAGACAAAGCATGTCATCAAAGTCAATATAGACAATCTAAATCACTAGGAAACCTATAAATGCAACGACATGGCATGACATATCCATGACATGTGATTTTATATATGCCTAATATGATGCATGTAATGCTTCATCCATGTTGAACAAGGACAATGGTAAAATAATATATACTTTGAAAATCAATAAGAATTGGAACGTACGACATTCACTCAAGGTGAAATCATAAGAAATTGTAATATAATACCACATGAATAATAATCCCATCCCTTGTAACTTGGACTTTTCTGCATGGGTGGGATGATTAGTCCCAGACACTACTATTTACCAAGTGTCTACTAGTGAAAAATAGTAAGAAAATAGAAATAAAACACCTTTGATACCACATTGTAGTGCCCCTGCCCGACTATCCACTACGATGGTGGCTGTACCGGTAGGTAACATGGCCTCAACAGTGCCTCCACATACTGTAACACCCCAGGTAAATAAAGAATATGACATCTTTATATTTATCCATATTTGTAAATAAAATATTAATATTACTTTAAAGGGGATGCTATGCTCGATGGCGTACCCAACACGCAACAACGAGTTTCTTGGGAATCTTACGTTACACTCTAATAATAAAATAATATTATTTTAAATGGTAGTTAACGCCTAGCCGTTGTAATGGCGGGAATGAACAGAACTAACTACAAAATAATTATATATGTTTGTCAAATATTTTTACTCTTTACAATAAATTTTAGAAAATTAAAAATGCAAATGAATCCAGTTTTAAGCGAAAACATTCTAATATTCTTTAAAAGGTCGATTAACCGCCTTTTGATGGCGAACCCCTTTTAAATCTACTTTTTGAAAATTTTATAAGCTCTATTTTTCAAAATAAATATATTATTTATGATTGGGACATTGAAATTTACCTTGGGTTAATTTTTGGTATTTTTCTGACAATGTTCATTTTTCAATGAATAGTGACAAATACTGCATTTTACATCAAAACTGTTTTTTCATATAATTTAATTATATGGTTATATTATCTTTTTAATTTGTTTTAAAGTGTAATTAGAATATATTTTTACCATGTAATTCAATGATGGTCATTGGGATTAATTTTACTTTGGAATTAGGCATAAACAAGTGGCAAACTTTTCATAAATATTGTTTCTAAAAAACCCGCTATTTGTTTTGACAACGAGAAGTTTTTTTAAATTAATTATTGCAATTTATGCGTTTGGAATTTGGTAAAATGAATTATATATTTGGAATCAGAAGGTCCAAATTATGTAATTAAGACTCTTTTATTTTTGGACACTATGAATAGTAACGACGGTAATTATCTTTAATTATTTTGATTAATGAGTAATCGGGTAGTTAAAGATAATAAGATAATATCATAATAATAAAAAATGACCACAAAATGTGTCCTAAGGCTACTGGTTGTCTCATGGCCGACCATGGGATGCCTTGTGCCAAACTTGGGGGCCACATGAAATCACTTTTGTGAGAAAGTGACTTTTTATCTATTTATTTTTAAAAAATGTTAAATGTGACAAAGAATGTATCACATATGTACAATATTTTTAATTTTGTCTACATAAATAATCTTTTGGACTATAAATATTCATTGGAAAGCTAAAAAGATTTCCTACATCATAGTATTTTTTTTATAATTTTTAGACATTAAATAAATTAAATTATTTATGACATCATGATGATGCAGCGATGACCTCATTATTTAACGATTTAAATAAAATGGAAATATAATGTAAAATTTAAGACCTACACATGTCCAAAACCTATTGGATGAGTGGATTTCGAACCCTTATCACCTTATCCTTGAAACACATCAATGTGGGACCATTAAAATCCGAAACTCATTTGGAAATAATGGTACATTTTATACCTTTCCAAGAGTGCCCCTCCTCTCCTCTTATAAAAGGCCTCCACCTCTACCTCCTTACCCACACTTCCAAAGCCTTTGGCTCGGCCAACCCCTGCCCATTTTGTCTCTCCACATCCCTCTCTAACTCCTTGAAGCCTCACGTTGGGCAGAATCCTTTCCAAGGAAGCCTTTGAGCTCAAATCAAAGGAAGTTACCCGATTTTAAGGTAATGTCTTCACTTGAGTCCTTTTGTTTTATTTTACTTCTTCAACCCCCTAAACTCTTTTTATTCTTTTCTTTTGTAACAACTCCAGTATCTTCAATATACTAGGATGTTGTTATAAGAAGGATTCGAGCTACACTTACACACACCTACATCTAATGGTTAAAGAACATACTGTTTCCGTGGATGACGAATTTCTGCCTCCCGAAACGATGATTGTTCAACATTCTTCTAACACCTTCAAAGGTGGCCATTAAGATGACACTATATTTATATATGATATATAATATGTTTATGTTTTACTTAAGCTTCTGTATTTTTCATTTATGGCATTCCTTTATGGTTTCCATTATGGGTAAACGCGATATCTTCATTTAAGGAAGTGCGGACTACCGCCCCCTCAAAGTGATTTGATTCGTTAATACCATATGTGGTACGTATAAAGGATATATTTAATGATATTATATATGATACCATACTGGAATTAAAATACTATTATGTATCATTATGTTTTAATTCCATTAAATATGAAATAAAAATGGAAGTAGCTTTCATGCGTACGTACGGCTTACCGTCTCCATGAACGGTGCATTTCATTTCTTAACTCTAAATGTTATGTAATATTATAAATGCATGAATATACTGGATATATATGATATATATGATATCGACATCATGAATACAATTCTGGATATAATGAACATTTGGCCACACGAACAACATGTAATTGTAAGAAGTCCACTTTCGACTTAAGAACCAAATATCAGCAAAACAAATATTGTTAACTTAAATGATTACATAATGTTATGACATGGTAATAAGTGATATAAAAGGAATAATGAACTTGAAAAAGGTTCTTAAGGAAGTAGAAATTAACTCAAGTTTATTATTCAGGAGATTAAAGAACGATCGAGTCAAGTCGGACCCGAGGTAAGGGATCCTACTCCTCTCTTTCTTTTTAAGTACACTCTTTTATGTCATTCCTTTTTAGCTCATCTTTCTTGTGATTGGGATGTTATTTTACATTACTCTTACTGTAATTTTTATGTTCATATGATGAGAGACCCTATTCTCTTTCATCAATCCATTTTGGAAGTTTTGAGTGGCGCCGTTAGGCTGCTGAATTTTCGTAAGAGATCCAACCTCTCTCTTTCTTTTTAAGTAATCTCCTTTATGTCACTTCATTTAAGCTCCTCTTTGTTATGTTGGGGGATGTTCTTTTATATTCCTCTTTCTGTAAACTTTATGTTGATATTATGAGAGACCCTATTTCCTCTCATCAATCCATTTTGTAAGTTTTAAGTGGCGTCGTTAGGCTGCCGAGTTTTCGTAAGATATTTTTCATCTCACTTTTATTCCCGTGAGATTTATACTACATTTTCCACAATTTCCTTTGAGTGGTGTATGTACTGCCCATTATTTTACTCATTGTGTAATATACTTTCATTTATGAGTATTTACATCAATGTTGTATTGTCCTTCTTTCACGGGGCGTATGTTTCGAAAGATACCCATGTCGGTAAGGGAACCTTTCACCCTCCGCTTTTTAAAAGACTTCTTTTGTTATGTCTTTTAATTCACATACTATTATGTTGGGATATGTTCTTTTATATCCTTATTGATGTAAATTTTATGTCCAAGTGATGAGATGCCCTTTTTATCTGTCATCAACTCATTTTCTGAATTTTGAAGTGATGCCGTTAGGCTGTCGAATTTTACCAAGGGAAATTTTTAACCAATTTCGATTTCTTTGGGTTCAACATGTAGTTATTGAATATGTCATCTTTTGAAATATGCGTGAATGACCTTTTATTGTTTCACACTTAATATCCACTTATATTGTGTGTATTTATATTTATCACACATAATTTTGAGATTGAATTATCCTTAATTTAAGGATACCTTCTTTATAAGAGATTTCATCACATTTGACATTTCTATTGAGACTTCATTGTTGTTATGCACCAATTCACTCTTATATGGTGTATATACTGTCCTTTGGAATATTATATCATGAATCCATTTATTCTCATGATATTATAAAGTTCTGACTAAATGTTATTCCTCAATTATTGTATTCAAGTGTCTCTAATTTTGGTAGAACCCCTTTAACCAAAATATCGCTTTAAATGTTTTAATTATTTGTTCTTATTAATATCCATGTTTTCAAAATGGTTTTAAGGATTTATTTATATGGATATTAATGGTTTAAAATTTTAAAAGCTTCAAGGTGGTATGTGACACTTTGATTCAAACATCTCTTTATTAAATGTTTTAAATGGTTTTGGAAATGGTTTCTTTTTGAATGGTTTCATTATTTCAATATACTAAAATGTTATATTGTGATTGAAATGTGGAAATGTTATGTTTCTTTTATGCATGTCTTATGTGATACGTTTATGTTATGGTTCTTGGGCATTGTTATGAAAACGGGGGGTTCCGTGATAAACTAAGGGCGGGTGAGCCCGATATAGCTCTCCAATGCATTGGGTAACGCGAAGGAGTGAAACGTTAAGGTTTCTCCGAAGAGATTTAGGGAATATACTGTGGTGGGTATTCCAAACGTAACCAAGAGGGTTACTCCCTACGTAAGAATGTTATGAATGCCTCAAGATACCTTTTATGTCTTATGATTTCTATGATTTATTCATGATTTGATATGCCTATGTTTTATGGGTAAAGTATGATTTCATTCTAATGTATATATGAACTCATGTTTCCTTTCCATATTTTTATAACTCTTACTGAGATTTTTATGCTCATCCCAAGTTTTTGAAATGTTTTTCACAGGTCAAGGGAAAGGTACATGATGTGAGGATAGTGTCAATGAGGTGTCAAGAAAGAATCCGTGTTTTATTTTAAATATGTTTCCGTTGATGGGAAGAATGAATACTGTCTTTTATGTAACCACTTTGTTTAAATGTGGAATGTAATGCAAGTTTCATGATCTAGTTCTCTAAAACTCTAAACCTGAAAAGATCCTCAATGTGAAATCTTGTAATAACTCAAGATTAAGTAAGGTTTAAGGCTGGGGCCTTATAGTTGGTATCAAAGGTCGGTTTAGATAACTTTAGAGGTTAGGGTATTCTCTAAGCATAAGTGACAGTACCATAATGGATAGGATTTCAGAAAGAGTCCTAGTTTTAGATAAAGTGAATGAGTAAGTATATCTTGGTGTTTATCTTTCTCATTAGTATATGATGGTTTTGTTGATATACTCACACTGAACTTTTTGGTTTTAGTAAATGGATGGATCTAGCAGGAACCAAAGTGACAATAGGTTTGAAGGAAACTGTGGTGGTTCTCTGATTAAGAGACTGGATGAAATGGGGGATTCAATGAGGAAACTCGTGGTTGTTCTAAACCAACTAGAAAGGAGTCATGATCAACCACTTGAACCTTGGTATGATCTGTAATGCATCATGTATGAGATGACCAATCGATGTGGAAGTTCAGGTAATAATTATAAAGGTAACCATTAGAGTTTATATGATCCTTACTTTTGAGGTAATTATGGGTTATTATATGTTATGATGGAAAATGAAAGGCATGAGATAAACTTGAGGTTAAAATATGTTATGATCATTTTTGAAGATTTTATCTCGTTTTGGGGAATGTTTTAAGAATTATATAGTTTTGGAAAAAGGACAACACGCAGACCGTGTGACAACCCGTCGCGTCCGACAAAGCTGCGGGAATCGAACCCACAACCAAAGTGCGACTGGTATTTATCGCCTACCACTGGACTACGTGAAGTCCCTGGTTAGTTTGACTTATTCTTTTTAGTTAGATGATTTTATGAATAAATAGTAAGTTGATTTTGGGTTATCTATGGAAATTTATTAACCTATCATGGAGGATATGTGATTAGGTGAATTACTTTTCAATACGAGACATTAAGAGCAACTGATGTTGTTTGGAGATAAATGTTACGATTTAACTTGGAAGACTATGTGACTAAATCCTTCAAATATTTGGGTTTCAATCTTAGTTTGGTTTACTTTGAAGAATTTTATGGACAAATTGTTTATCGGATGGTCCTCGTTGAACTTTGGGTTTTGTTAGACAAAATTTTGGAGATTAAGAATAGATTTTCTTTTTATAAAGGGTTATCCTTTTCTGAATTATCTGATCTTGTACTAACCTTTTTTGTTTTGGTTTTGGTTAAAGTCTAGAGACATGGGAAGTATATAGTTCTCTTTTTGTGGATTATGTGATTCTCTAGAAGTTGATTATAGTACTCTTAATGTGAACGAGTCTTCCTAAATACTCGTCTTTTGGAGAAAAGATGAGTTTGTGTAATGAATCTAATAAGAGTTGAAAGTCAACATGATAAGTGATTATGTTTCCTTATGAATAAATTACTCAATAAAAAGTAACTTAAAACAAAAATGTTGTCTATTAACTTTTCCTACTGGGGAATCAAATACCGTTTAACCCATTACAAGTTTGTGATTTTCTTGTGGTTAACTTTCTCCTAAACATGTTTTCTATCACTCTCCATCAGAACATGACCCTTTGTTTTTTCCTCCATGTCCATATTTTCATACTTGGAATCCTAGTATGGGTTAACTCGGGTGACCTTTGTACTTATCTTTCACTACTAGAAATAAAGGATATACCAACGGTTTAGAACCGTTGGTATAGGCTGGAGAACCGTTGGTATATTCTATACCAACGGTTGTCCAAACCGTAGGGAAGTAAGGCGTGGGGAAAGATATATACCAACGGTTTGAAGTAAACCGTTGGGGTAGCCCACTGTAGGTGTGGATTTGCCAACGGTTCTTGCTGAACCATTGGTATAGGTTTACCCAACGGTTTAGAACCGTTGGGAATACTATTATTCTCATCTTATACCAACGGTTACAACCGTTGGTATAGTATTTTTCCCAACGGTTTTCATCAAACCGTTGGGAATTCAATGGTTTTTATTTTATACCAACGGTTGTAAACCGTTGGTATAGAACTTTTCCCAACGGTTTCATAGAAACCGTTGGGAATTCAATGGCTTTGATCTTATACCAACGGTTTACAACCGTTGGTATAGATTTTTTCCCAACGGTTTCATTGAAACTGTTGGCATATGTTTAAGTATGGCAAAGTATACCAACGGTTTACAACCGTTGGTATTCAGTATTTTCAGAATTGTCAGCAGCCCCTCCAGTGGCCCCTCCAGTGCATACACCTGCATAAAAAACACTGAAAAAAACACCACCTCTTTGAATAGAGTCATGCTGAATAATTCCCCATTTGAATCTTCATATGACAAAAACACTTACACACTTAAAACAACAAAAAAGAACACCACCTCTTTGAATAGAGTCATGGTGAATAATTCCCCATTTGAATCTTCATATGACAAAAATCATCCAGTATAGTTGAATCAGAGTTTCAATAAGTCAAATATTATTTACACCCATTTCAATCTTCATACGACAACCACTTTTATAATATATAGTGAAAAGGTATTTTCATAGGAGTCTCATCACTTGTAACTCAGTAAGTGCCACACCATGCCTCAAATTGAGGCTGGGTTGACTGGTACACATCAAATATGATCCATGGATCATTGTCCTTAAGTTTCAACACAATCAAAATCCGTTTGATCGGTTTGGCATATGTACGTAAAATATTAATCCATTTTGAACAAATGAGAGGTAGTTTGGGTGGTCCCCGCCCCACGGTGACTCGTATTGAGGTGGGATTGACTCGTACATGTCACATATGACCCATGGATTGTTTTACTAAAGTGTCAAAAGAATTAGAAGGTATTTGGTCTGTTTCTCGTATGTCAGTTGTTGATATCACTTACAATTTAGTCCCTTTTCAAGAAAAGAGAGACAATTTGAGTGGTCCTGGCCACACCGTGGCTTGGATTGAGGTAGGTTTGATTCGTAAAAGTCAAATATGACCCATGGATCGTTTTTCTAAAGTTTCAATAGAATCCTAATGCGTTTGGTTGGTTTGGCGTTTGTCAACAGTTGTTTTCACTTAAAGTTATGTCCATTTTAAACAAAAGAGAGACACTTGGAGTGGTGTCGGCCCCAACGGACCTCGGATTGAGGCGGGGTTGACTCGTACATGTCACATATGAGCCATGGATTGTTATCCTAATGTTTCAACACAATCAGAATTTGTTTGATCATTTTGGCGTATGTATGTAAAATGTTGTCCATTTTTAACATATGAGAGACGGTTTGGGTGGTTTCGGCCTCACCATGCCTTGGATTGAGGTGGTATTGACTTTACACATCAAATATGACCCATGGATTGTTTTCCTAAAGTGTAAATAGATTACGAAGGCGTTTGGTCGGTTTCCCGTATGACAGTTGTTGATTTCACTTACAATTTAGTCCATTTTCAACAAAAGAGAGAAAGTTTTAGTGGTCCCAGCCACACCGTGGCTCGGATTGAGGCGGGGTTGACTCATAAACATCACATCTGACCCATGAATTGTTTTCCTAAAGTTTATATAGAATCCGTAGGCATTTGGTCAGTTTTCCGTATGTCAATTTTTGTTTTCACTTAAAATTAAGTACATTTTTAAAAAAAGAGCCACTTTCAGTGGTGTCGGCCACACCGGGCCTCGGATTGAGGCGGGGTTGACTCATACACGTCACATATGAGGCATGAATCATTGTCCTAAAGTTTAAACACAATCATAATCTGTTTGATCGGTTTGGCGTATGTACATAAAATATTGTCCCTTTGGAACAAAAGAGAGGCAGTTTGGGTGGTCCCGGCCCCACGGTGCCTCGGATTGAGTTGGGGTTGACTCATACACATCACATATGACCCATGGATCGTTTTCCTAAAATATAAATAGAATCCGAAGGTGTTTGGTCAGTTTCCCGTATGTCAGTTGTTGATTTCACTTACAATTTAGTCCATTTTGAACAAAAGAGAGACAGTTTGAGTGGTCCCGGTCACACCGCGGCTCAGATTGTGTCAGAGTTGACTCGTACACGTCAAATTTGATCTATGGATCATTTTAGTAACATTTTAATAGAATTAGAAGTCGTTTGGTTGGTTTGGCGTATGTCAGTTGTTGTTTTCACTTAAAATTATGTCCATTATAAACAAAAGAGAGATAGTTTGAGTAGTTCCGGCCACACCGCAGCTCGGATTGAGGCGATATTGACTTGTAAACATCACATATGACCCATGGATCTTTGTCCTAAAGTTTCGATAGAATCTGAAGGAGTTTGGTCCGTTTCCCGTATGTCAGTTGTTGATTTCACTTACAATTTAGTCCATTTTTAACAAAAGAGATACATTTTGAGTAGTCCTGGCCACACCGTGGCTCAGTTTTTGGCGGGGTTGACTTGTACACGTCACATATGACACATGGATTGTTGTCCTAAAGTTTAGACATAATTAATAGGCGTTTGGTCGGTTTCTCGTATGTCAGTTGTTGTTTTCACTTAAAATTAAATACATTTAAAAAAAAGAGAGGCACTTTGAGTTGTGACGGCCACACCGGGCCTCGGATTGAGACGGGGTTTACTCGTACACATCACATATGAGCTAGGTATCATTTTCATAAAGTTAAAACACAACCAGAATCCGTTTGATCGGTTTGGCGTATGTACGTAAACTATTGTCCATTTTTAACAAAAGAGAGGCAGTTTGGATGGTCCCGGCCCCACGGTGCCTCATATTGAGGTAGAGTTGACTCATACATGTCACATACGACCAATGGATTGTTTTACTAATGTTTCAATATAATCCTAAGGCGTTTGGTCCGTTTCCCGTATGTCAGTTGTTGATTTCACTTACAATTTAGTCCATTTTGAACAAAAGAGAGAGAGAGTTTGAGTGGTATCGGCCACATCGTGGCTCGGTTTGTGGAGGGGTTGACCCGTACACGTCACATATGACCCATGGATCATTTTACTAAAGTTTTAACAGAACTCGTAGGTGTTTGATCAGTTTGGCGTATGTCAGTTGATGCTTTTCACTTAAAATGATGTCCTTTTGAAACAAAAGACGGACACTTTGAGTGGTGTCAGCCGCACCGCATGTCGGATTGAGGCGGGGATGATTCGTACATGTCACATAGGACCCATGGATCGTTCTCCTAAAGTTTCAATGGAAACTGAATGCGTTTGGTTGGTTTTCCGTATGTACTTAAAATGATGTCCATTTTAAACAAAAGAGAGCCACTTAGACTGATCTCGGCCACACCGCAACTCGGATTGAGCCCGGGTTGGCTCGTACAGGTCACATATGACCGATGGATCATTGTGATAAATTATCAACAGATTCGGAATGCGTTTGGTCAGTTTTGCATATGTCAGTTGTTCTTTTCACTTATAATCCTGTCCATTTTAAACAAAAGAGACACAGTTAGAACGGTGTCGGCCACACCGCTCCTCGGATTGAGGCGGGATTGACTCGTACACGTCACATACGACCCATGGATCCTTGTGCTAAAGTATCGACACAGTCCGAATGCCTTTGGTCGGTTTTTCGTATGTCACTTGATGCTTTTCACTTAAAATGACGTCTTTTTGAAACAAAAGACCGACACTTTGAGTGGTGTCGGTCACACCGCGTCTCTGATTGTGGCGGAGTTGATTCGTACACGTCACATATTACCCATGGATCGTTCTCATAAATTTTCAATGGAAACCGAATCCGTTTGGTCATTTTTCCGTATGTACTTAAAATGGTGTCCATTTTAAACAAAAGAGAGCCACTTAGACTTATCCCGGCCACACCGCGACTTGGATTCTTCCCAGGTTGGCTCGTACACGTCACATATGACCCATGGATTGTTGGGATAAATTATCAACAGATTCAGAATGCGTTTGGTCGGTTTTCCGTATGCCAGTTGATGCTTTTCACTTAAAATGACGTCCTTTTGAAACAAAAGACGGACACTTTGAGTGGTGTCGGCCACACCGCGTCTCCGGATTGAGCTGAAACCACCGTGAGACATTCTAATTATTATTCGTGACGTGTACGCGCATAGGTCACGTCAATCGGACGTGCGGTTTGCGCGGTACGACTCAATATTCGTGTATTAAGTGATGAGCGTGCTTCGTAAACGCGCGCGAGGGGGTCCAAACAGGCCGAACGAAGTCAGAATGGCCTGAAATCAGACAACAAATACGGGTGAGTGATTTATGAAGTGGTCGAGCAGACGGCACGTCAATCGGACGTGTCGTGTGCCCGCGGTGACCGACAACGTAGTTCTGGTGTCAAAAACGGCCAAAACGGGCGTCCAACGGTCAAATTCATAGGAGACGACCTCGGATTGAGCTGAAACCACCGTGCAACATTATAATTATTATTAGTGACGTGTACGCGTAGACGGCACGTCAATCGGACGTGCGGTTTGCACGGTACGACTCAATATTCATGTTTTAAGTGATGTGCGCGCTTCGTAAACGCGCGTGAGGGGGGTCCAAACGGGCCAAACGATTTCGGAATGGCCTGAAATCAGATGAAAAATACGGGTGATTGATTTCTGAAGTGGTCGAGCAGACGTCACGTCAATCGGACGTGCCCTGTGCCCGCGGTGACCGAGAACGCAGTTCGGGTGTCATAAACGGCCAAAACGGGCGTCAAACGGTCAAATTCATAACAGACGACTTTAAATTCACCTGAAACCACCGTGCAATATTCTAATTATTATTTGTGACGTGTACGCGCAGACCTCACGTCAATCGGACGTGTGGTTTGCGGGGTACGGCTCAATATTCGTGTTTTAAGTGATGCGCGCGCTTCGTAAACGCGCGTGAGGGGGGTCCAAACGGGCCTAACGATGTCGGAATGACCTGAAATCAGACGATAAATACGGGTGAGTGATTTATGAAGTGGTCGAGCAGACGGAACGTCAGTCGGACGTGCCGTGTGCACGCGGTGACCGACAACGCAGTTCTGGTGTTATAAACGGCCAAAACGGGCGTCCAACGGGCAAATTCATAGCGGACAACCTCGGATTGAGCTGAAACCACCGTGAAACATTCTAATTATTATTAGTGACGTGTACGCGTAGACGGCACGTCAATCGGATGTGCGGTCTGTGCGGTAGGGCTCATTATGCGTTCTTTAAGCGTTGCGCGCGCTTGATAAACGCGCGTGGGGGGGTCCAAACTGGCCGAACGATGTCCGAATGACCTGAAATCCGACGACATCAAAGGGTGAGTAAATTGTGATGTGGTCGAGCAGAGGGCATGTCAATCGGACGTGCCGTGTGCCCGCGGTGACCGGGAACGCCGTTCTGGTGTCATAAACGGCCAAAACAGGCGTCTAACGGTCAAACTCATAGCGGACGACAACAGATTGACCTGAAATCACAGGACAACAATCCCATTATTATTCTCGACATGCACGCACAGACAGCACATCAATCGGACGTGCGGTCTGCACGGGAGGGCTCATTATGCGTTCTTTAAGCGTTGCGCGCGCTTGATAAACGGGCGTGGGGGGGTCCAAACTGGCCGAACGAAGTCCGAATGGCCTGAAATCGGACGACATCAAAGGGTGAATGAATTGTGATGTGGTCGAGCAGACGACACGTCAATCGGACGTGCCGTGTTCCCGCGGTGACCGGGAACGCCGTTCTGGTGTCATAAAGGGCCAAAACGGGCGTCTAACGGTCAAAATCATAGCGGACGACATCGGATTGACCTGATATCACAGTACAACAATCCAATTATTATTCGTGACGTGCATGCGCAGACGACATGTCAATCGGATGTGCGGTCTGTGCGGTAGGGCTCATTATGCGTTCTTTAAGCGTTGCGCGTGCTTGATAAACGCGCGTGGGGGGGTCCAAACTGGCCGAACGATGTCCGAATGGCCTGAAATCGGACGACATCAAAGGGTGAGTAAATTGTGATGTGGTCGAGCAGAGGGAATGTCAATCGGACGTGCCGTGTGCCCGCGGTGACCGGGAACGCCGTTCTGGTGTCATAAACGGCCAAAACAGGCGTCTAACGGTCAAACTCATAGCGAACGACAACAGATTGACCTGAAATCACAGGGCAACAATCCCATTATTATTCTCGACGTGCACGCACAGACGACACATCAATCGGACGTGTGTTCTGCATGGGAGGGCTCATTATGCGTTCTTTAAGCGTTGCGCGCGCTTGATAAACGCGCGTGGGGGGGGGGGGGGGGGGGGTCCAAACTGGACGAACGATGTCCGAATGGCCTGAAATCGGACGACATCAAAGGGTGAGTTAATTTTGATGTGTTCGAGTAGACGACACGTCAATCGGACGTGCCGTGTGCCCGCGGTGACCGGGAACGCCGTTCTGGTGTCAAAAACGGCCAAAACGGGCCTCTAACGGTCAAACTCATAGCGGACGACATCGGATTGACCTGAAATCACAGGACAAAAATCCCATTATTATTTGCGACGTGCACGCGTAGACGGCACGTCAATCAGACGTGCGGTCTGCGTGGGAGGACTCATTATGCGTTCTTTTAGCGTTGCGCGCGCTTGATAAAAGCGCGTGGGGGGTCCAAACTGGCCGAAAGAAGTCCGAATGGCCTGAAATCGGACGACATCAAAGGGTGAGTGAATTGTGATGTGGTCGAGCAGACGACACATCAATCGGATGTGTCGTGTGCCCGCGGTGACCGGGAACACCGTTCTGGTGTCATAAACGGCCAAAACGGGCGTCTAACGGTAAAACTCATAGAGGACGACATCGGATTGCCCTGAAATTACAGGACAACAATACCATTATTATTCGCGACGTGCACGCGCAGAAGGCACATCAATCAGACGTGCGGTCTGCGCGGGAGGGCTCATTATGCGTTCTTTAAGCGTTGCGTGCGCTTGAGAAACGCGCGTGGGGGGGTCCAAACTGGCCGAATGAATTCCGAATGGCGTGAAATCGGACGACATCAAAGGTTGAGTGAATTGTGATGTGGGAGAGTAGAAGGCACGTCAATCGGACGTGCCGTGTGCCCGCGGTGACCGGGAACGCCGTTCTGGTGTCATAAACGGCCAAAATGGGCGTCTAACGTTCAAACTCATAGCAGACGACATCAGATTGACCTGAAATCACAGGACAACAATCCCATTATTATTCGCGACGTGCACACACAGACGGAACGTCAATCGGACGTGCGGTCTGCGCGGGAGGTCTCATTATGCGTTCTTTAAGCGTTGCGCGCGCTTGATAAACGCGCGTGGGGGGGTCCAAACTGACCGAATGACAAAACCAAATAGGAACACACCCTCATGTTATCATATTAATAACTCTTCTTGAATCATTGAGAGTCACATCCCAATGATCATAGGATCATTAGCCTAATTGATCACTAACCATGAAACACATGTATGTTGGTCATGTCACCACATGCATCATCACTCATGCCACCATATCAATATATCACAAGGAATTCTCCAGGATAAGACAATATTTGATCACACATCATTCACATTTAGTTATCATAATACAAATTATATTTACATGCTTATGATATAGAATGAATCCACATTAGTAAGACCCACCCCTCTCATAAGTTACCATCACATCACTACAACCCATCCTAGAAAGCACCCTACCGCATACAAATTCACCCAATCTAGGGTCTAATACCCAACAGGATCTTACATACTAGGATACACATCATGGATCACTATCAAAACCATAAAAACATTGAAAGATCTCAAAAAATTAGTGCATGCCATCATTAGCTCATAGAATTGAAAAAAGGTAAGTAACAAGCAATATATCTCACTACTCCATACTCACCCAACAACATAAGGGTCTCACATTACTAGGGAATAATTCTATCCAATACTAAATGATCTTGATCTATTTTTCATATACATATATGATTCACCTCACCAATTACTAAATATTAATAACATAAAAAATTATGATTCCATTTAACTAGAATTAAACCATCAGGTTTTACAAGGAAATTCTATATAAGTATTTGTTTACACTTTAAATAATCTTACCCCATACCATAAATAAGGTGTTCAACAAAAATCAAGAACATGAATTTCATGTTAACACCCAACATTGATTCATTAATAAATTGTATTCGAATTTTATGGAAATACCAAAATAAATTAGTGAATCAATGTACCTATAGTGGTGCACATGACCACCATGAAACAATCATAAATTTTTACAAAAACCCTAATAATTGGGAATAACAAAATCAAGAATAGAAGTATATGATTTATAAGAGCTGGAACTATATCGTTGATAAAATATAGGAGTCTAACCTGGTAGGTGCTGATCTGATGGACGATGTGGGGATTGGGAGGTCCTTCTGCAAGAAATCGCTCCAGGAGGACACGAGGTGAATGCTTCTGTAATGTGGGGAGGCCGCTGGCTCGATTTGGTATTTGGGGCTTTTTTTTCCCAACGGTTTTTAATAACCGTTGGGAAAACAAGGTTTCTTCACAACTTTTCCCAACGGTTTCCATATAACCGTTGGGAAAACAAGGGAAAAACCTATCTTTCCCAACGGTTTCAAAAACCGTTGGGAAAACTATGCATTGAGGGGTTTTTCCCAACGGTTTATAGAAACCGTTGGGAAAGATATGATATGCCAACGGTTCAAAGAACCGTTGGTACACAACTGTTGGGAAAGATCCCTTTTCCAGTAGTGTTTCTTTATTTTAAAGTGATTGTTTTACCGACTCTTGTTCCGATGTGGGACTTTCAAAGATGTTTCCAAGCCCAATTTTAAAATTGCGAGGACGCAATTCCCAAAAGGGGGGAAGGATGTAACACCCCAGGTAAATAAAGAATAGGACATCTTTATATTTATCCATATTTGTGAATAAAATATTAATATTACTTTAAAGGGGATGCTATGCTCGATGGCGTACCCAACACGCAACAACGAGTTTCTGGGGAATCTTACGTTGCACTCTAATAATAAAATAATATTATTTTAAATGGTAGTTAACGCCTAGCCGTTGTAATGGCGAGAATGAACAAAACTAACTACAAAATAATTTTATATGTTTTTCAAATATTTTTACTCTTTACAATAAATTTTAGAGGATTAAAAATGCAAATGAATCCAGTTTTTAAGCGAAAACATTCTAATATTCTTTAAAAGGTCGATTAACCGCCTTTTGATGACGAACCCCTTTTAAATCCACTTTTTGAAAATTTTATAAGCTCTATTTTTCAAAATAAACATATTATTTATGATTGGGACATTTAAATTTACCTTGGGTTAATTTTTGGTATTTTTCTGACAATATTCATTTTTCAATGAATAGTGACAAATACTGCATTTTACATCAAAACTGCTTTTTCATATAATTTAATTATATGGTTATATTATCTTTTTAATTTGTTTTAAAGTTTAATTAGAATATATTTTTACCATGTAATTCAATGATGGTCATTGAGATTAATTTCACTTTGGAATTAGGCATAAACAAGTGCCAAACTTTTCATAAATATTATTTCTAAAAAACCCGCTATTTGTTTTGACAACGGGAAGTTTTTTTAAATTAATTATTGCAATTTATGCGTTTGGAATTTGGTAAAATGAATTACATATTTGGAATCAGAAGGTCCAAATTATTTAATTAAGACTCTTTTGTTTTTGGACATTATGAATAGTAACGACGGTAATTATCTTTGATTATTTTGATTAATGAGTAATCGGGTAGTTAAAGATAATAAGATAATATCATAATAATAAAAAATGACCACAAAATGTGTCTTAAGGCTACTGGTTGTCTCATGGCCGACCATGGGATTCCTTGTGCCAAACTTGGGGGCCCCATGAAATCACTTTTGTGAGAAAGTGACTTTTTATCTATTTATTTTTAAAAAATGTTAAATGTGACAAAGAATGTATCACCTATGTACAATATTTTTAATTTTGTCTACATAAATGATCTTTTGGAATATAAATATTCATTGGAAAGCTAAAACGATTTCCTACATCATAGTATTTTTTTTATAATTTTTAGACATTAAATAAATTAAATTATTTATGACATCATGATGATGCAGCGATGACCTCATTATTTAACGATTTAAATAAAATGGAAAGATAATGTAAAATCTAAGACCTAAAAATGTCCAAAACCTATTGTATGGGTGGATTTCGAACCCTTATCACCTTATCCTCGAAACACATCAATGTGGGACCATAAAAATCCGAAACTCATTTGGAAATAATGTTACATTTTATACCTTTCCAAGAGTGCCCCTCCTCTCCTCTTATAAAAGACCCCCACCTCTACCTCCTTACCCACACTTCCAAAGCCTTTGTCTCAGCCAACCCCTGCCCATTTTGTCTCTCCACATCCCTCTCTAACTCCTTGAAGCCTCACTTTGGGCAGAATCCTTTCCAAGGAAGCCTTTGAGCTCAAATCAAAGGAAGTTACCCAATTTTAAGGTAATGTCTTCACTTGAGTCCTTTTGTTTTATTTTACTTTTCCAACCCCCTAAACTCTTTTTATTATTTTCTTTTGTAACAACTACAGTATCTTCAATATACTAGTATATTTTTATAAGAAGGATTCGATCTACACTTACACACACCTACATCTAATGGTTAAAGAACATACTGTTTCCGTGGATGGCGAATTTCTGCCTCCCGAAACGATGATTGTTCAACATTCTTCTAACACCTTAAAAGGTGGCCATTAAGATGACACTATATTTATATATGATATATAATATGTTTATGTTTTACTTAATCTTCTGTATTTTTCATTTATGGCATACCTTTATGGTTTCCATTATGGGTAAATGCGATATCTTCATTTAAGGAAGTGCGGACTACCGCCCCCTCAAAGTGATTTGATTCGTTAATACCATATGTGGTACGTATAAAGGATATATTTAATGATATTATATATGATACCATAATGGAATTAAAATACTATTATGTATCATTATGTTTTAATTCCATTAAATATGAAATAGAAATGAAAGTAGTGTTCATGCGTACGTACGGCTTACCGTCTCCATGAACGGTGCATTTCATTTCTTAACTCTAAATGTTATGTTATATTATAAATGCATGAATATACTGGATATATATGATATATATGATATCGACATCATGAATACAATTCTGGATATAATGAACATTTGGCCACACGAACAACATGTAATTGTAAGAAGTCCACTTTCGACTTAAGAACCAAATATCAACAAAACAAATATTGTTAACTTAAATGATTACATAATGTTATGACATGGTAATAAGTGATATAAAAGGAATAATGAACTTTAAAAAGGTTCTTAAGGAAGTAGAAATTAACTCAAGTTTATTATTCAGGAGATTAAAGAACGATCGAGTCAAGTCGGACCCGAGGTAAGGGATCCTACTCCTCTCTTTCTTTTTAAGTACACTCTTTTATGTCATTCCTTTTTAGCTCATCTTTCTTGTGATTTGGATGTTCTTTTATATTACTCTTACTGTAATTTTTATGTTCATATGATGAGAGACCCTATTCTCTCTCATCAATCCATTTTGGAAGTTTTGAGTGGCGCCGTTAGGCTGCCGAATTATCGTAAGAGATCCAACCTCTCTCTTTCTTTTTAAGTACTCTCCTTTATGTCACTTCATTTAAGCTCATCTTTGTTATGTTGGGGGATGTTCTTTTATATTCCTCTTTCTGTAAACTTTATGTTGATATTATTAGAGACCCTATTTCCTCTCATCAATCCATTTTGTAAGTTTTAAGTGGCGCCGTTAGGCTGCCGAGTTTTCGTAAGATATTTTTCATCTCACTTTTATTCCCGTGAGATTTATGCTACATTTACCACAATTTCCTTTGAGTGGTGTATGTACTGCCCATTATTTTATTCATTGTGTAATATACTTTAATTTATGAGTATTTACATCAATGTTGTATTGTCCTTCTTTCACGGGGCGTATGTTTCGAAAGATACCCATGTCGGTAAGGGAACCTTTCACCCTCCGCTTTTAAAAAGACTTCTTTTGTTATGTATTTTAATTCACATACTATTATGTTGGTATATGTTATTTTATATCCTTATTGATGTAAATTTTATGTCCAAGTGATGATATGCCCTTTTTATCTCTCATCAACTCATTTTCTGAATTTTGAAGTGATGCCGTTAGGCTGTCGAATTTTACCAAGGGAATTTTTTAACCCAATTTCGATTTCTTTGGGTTCAACATGTAGTTATTGAATATGTAATCTTTTTAAATATGTGTGAATGAGATTTTATTGTTTCACACTTAATATCCACTTATATTGTGTGTATTTATATTTATCACACATAATTTTGAGATTGAATTATCCTTAATTTAAGGATACCTTCTTTATAAGAGATTTCATCACATTTGACATTCCTATTGAGACTTCATTGTTGTTATGCACCAATTAAATCTTATATGGTGTATATACTGTCCTTTATAATATTATATCATGAATCCATTTATTCTCATGATATTATAAAGTTATGACTAAATGTTATTCCTCAATTATTGTATTCAAGTGTCTCTAATTTTGGTAGAACCCCTTTAACCAAAATATCACTTTAAATGTTTTAATTATTTGTTCTTATTAATATCCATGTTTTCAAAATGGTTTTAAGGATTTATTTATATGTATATTAATGGTTTAAAATTTTAAAAGCTTCAAGGTGGTATGGGACACTTTGATTCAAAAATCTCTTTATTAAATGTTTTAAATGGTTTTGGAAATGATTTCTTTTTGAATGGTTTTATTATTTCAATATACTAAAATGTTATATTGTGATTGAAATGTGGAAATGTTATGTTTCCTTTATGCATGTCTTATGTGATACGTTTATGTTATGGTTCTCGGGCATTGTTATGAAAACGGGTGGTTCCGTGATAAACTAAGGGCGGGTGAGCCCGATATAGCTCTCCAATGCATTGGGTAACGCGAAGGAGTGAAACGTTAAGGTTTCTCCGAAGAGATTTAGGGAATATACTGTGGTGGGTATTCCAAATGTAACAAAGAGGGTTACTCCCTACGTAAGAATGTTATGAATGCCTCAAGATACCTTTTATGTCTTATGATTTCTATGATTTATTCATGATTTGATATGCCTATGTTTTATGGGTAAAGTATGATTTCATTCTAATGTATATATGAACTCATGTTTCCTTTCCATATTTTTATAACTCTTACTGAGCTTTTTATGCTCATCCCAAGTTTTTGAAATGTTTTTCACAGGTCAAGGGAAAGGTAGATGATGTGAGGATAGTGTCAAGGACGTGTTAAGAAAGAATCCGTGTTTTATTTTAAATATGTTTCCGTTGATGGGAAGAATGAATACTGTCTTTTATGTAACCACTTTGTTTAAATGTGGAATGTAATGCAAGTTTCATGATCTAATTCTCTAAAACTCTAAACCTAAAAAGATCCTCAATGTGTAATCTTGTAATAACTCAAGATTAAGTAAGGTTTAAGGCTGTGGCCTTATAGTTGGTATCAAAGGTCGGTTTAGATAAATTTAGAGGTTAGGGTATTCTCTAATCATAAGTGACAGTACCATAATGGATAGGATTTTAGAAAGAGTCCTAGTTTTAGATAAAGTGAATGAGTAAGTATATCTTGGTGTTTATCTTCCTCATTAGTATATGATGGTTTTGTTGATATACTCACACTGACCTTTTTGGTTTTAGTAAATGGATGGATCTATCAGGCACCAAAGTGACAATAGGTTTGAAGGAAACTGTGGTGGTTCTCTGATTAAGAGACTGGATGAAATGGGGGATTCAATGAGGAAACTCGTGGTTGTTCTAAACCAACTAGAAAGGAGTCATGATGAACCACTTGAACCTTGGTATGATCTGTAATGCATCATGTACGAGATGACCAATCGATGTGGAATTTCAGGTAATAATTATAAAGGTAACCATTAGAGTTTATATGATCCTTACTTTTGAGGTAATTATGGGTTATTATATGTTATGATGGAAAATGAAAGGCATGAGATAAACTTGAGGTTAAAATATGTTATGATCATTTTTGAAGATTTTATCTCGTTTTGGGGAATGTTTTAAGAATTATATAGTTTTGGAAAAAGGACAACACGCAGACCATGTGACAACCCGTCGCGTCGGACAAAGCTGTGGGAATCGAACCCACCACCAAAGTGCGACTGGTATTTATCGCCTACCACTGGACTACGTGAAGTCCCTAGTTATTTTGACTTATTCTTTTTAGTTAGATGATTTTATGAATTAATAGTAAGTTGATTTTGGGTTATCTATGGAAATTTATTAACCTATCATGGAGGATATGTGATTAGGTTAATTAATTTTCAATACGAGACATTAAGAGCAACTGATGTTGTTTGGAGATAAATGTTACGATTTAACTTGGAAGACTATGTGACTAAATCCTTCAAATATTTGGGTTTCAATCTTAGTTTGGTTTACTTTGAAGAATTTTATGGACAAATTTTTTATCGGATGGTCCTCGTTGAACTTTGGGTTTTGTTAGACAAAATTTTGGAGATTAAGAATAGATTTTCTTTTTATAAAGGGTTATCCTTTTCTGAATTATCTGATCTTGTACTAACCTTTTTGGTTTTGGTTTTGGTTAAAGTCTAGAGACATGGGAAGTATATAGTTCTATTTTTGTGGATTAGGTGATTCTCTAGAATTTGATTATAGTACTCTTAATGTGAACAAGTCTTCCTAAATACTCGTCTTTTAGAGAAAATATGAGTTTGTGTAAGGAATCTAATAAGAGTTGAAAGTCAACATGATAAGTGATTATGTTTCCTTATGAATAAATTACTCAATAAAAAGTAACTTAAAACAAAAATGTTGTCTATTAACTTTTCCTACTGGGGAATCGAATACCGTTTAACCCATCACAAGTTTGTGATTTTTTTGTGGTTAACTTTCTCCTAAACATGTTTTCTATCACTCTCCATCAGAACATGACCCTTTTTTTTCCTCCATGTCCATATTTTCATACTTGGAATCCTAGTATGGGTTAACTCGGGTGACCTTTGTACTTATCTTTCTTTATTTTAAAGTGATTGTTTTACCGACTCTTGTTCCGATGTGGGACTTTCAAGGATGTTTCCAAGCCCAATTTTAAAATTGCAAGGACGCAAATCCCAAAATGGGGGAAGGATGTAACACCCCAGGTAAATAAAGAATATGACATCTTTATATTTATCCATATTTATGAATGAAATATTAATATTACTTTAAAGGGGATGCTATGCTCGATGGCGTACCCAACACGCAACAACGAGTTTCTTGGGAATCTTACGTTGCACTCTAATAATAAAATAATATTATTTTAAATGGTAGTTAACGCCTAGCCGTTGTAATGGAGGGAATGAACAGAACTAACTACAAAATAATTATATATGTTTTTCAAATATTTTTACTCTTTACAATAAATTTTAGAGGATTAAAAATTCAAATGAATCCAGTTTTTAAGTGAAAACATTCTAATATTCTTTAAAAGGTCGATTAGCCGTCTTTTGATGGCGAACCCCTTTTAAATCCACTTTTTGAAAATTTTATAAGCTCTATTTTTCAAAATAAACATATTATTTATGATTGGGACATTGAAATTTACCATGGGTTAATTTTTGGTATTTTTCTGACAATGTTCATTTTTCAATGAATAGTGACAAATACTGCATTTTACATCAAAACTGCTTTTTCATATAAATTAATTATACGGTTATATTATCTTTTTAATTTGTTTTAAAGTGTAATTATAATATATTTTTACCATGTAATTCAATGATGGTCATTAGGATTAATTTCACTTTGGAATTAGGCATAAACAAGTGCCAAGCTTTTCATAAATATTGTTTCTAAAAAACCCGCTATTTGTTTTGACAACGGTAAGTTTTTTTAAATTAATTATTGCAATTTATGCGTTTGGAATTTGGTAAAATGAATTACATATATAGAATCAGAAGTTCCAAATTATGTAATTAAGACTCTTTTGTTTTTGGACATTATGAATAGTAACGACGGTAATTATCTTTAATTATTTTGATTAATGAGTAATCGGGTAGTTAAAGATAATAAGATAATATCATAATAATAAAAAATGACCACAAAATGTGTCCTAAGGCTACTGGTTGTCTCATGGCCGACCATGGGATGCCTTGTGCCAAACTTGGGAGCCCCATGGAATCAGTTTTGTGAGAAAGTGACTTTTTATCTATTTATTTTTAAAAAATGTTAAATGTGACAAAGAATGTATCACCTATGTACAATATTTTTAATTTTGTCTACATAAATGATCTTTTGAACTATAAATATTAATTGGAAAGCTAAAAATATTTCCTACATCATAGTATTTTTTTTATAATTTTTAGACATTAAATAAATTAAATTATTTATGACATCATGATGATGCAGCGATGACCTCATTATTTAACGATTTAAATAAAATGGAAAGATAATGTAAAATCTAAGACCTACACATGTCCAAAACCTATTGGATGGGTGGATTTCGAACCCTTATCACCTTATCCTCAAAACACATCAATGTGGGACCATTAAAATCCGAAACTCATTTGGAAATAATGTTACATTTTATACCTTTCCAAGAGTGCCCCTCCTCTTCTCTTATAAAAGGCCCCACCTCTACCTCCTTACCCACACTTCCAAAGACTTTGGCTCGGCCAACCCCTGCCCATTTTGTCTATCCAAATCCCTCTCTAACTCTTTGAAGCCTCACTTTGGGCAGAATCCTTTCCAAGGAAGCCTTTGAGCTCAAATCAAAGGAAGTTACCCGATTTTAAGGTAATGTCTTCACTTGAGTCCTTTTGTTTTATTTTACTTCTCCAACCCCCTAAACTCTTTTTATTATTTTCTTTTGTAACAACTCCAGTATCTTCAATATACTAGGATGTTTTTATAAGAAGGATTCGAGCTACACTTACACACACCTACATCTAATGGTTAAAGAACATACTGTTTCTGTGGATGGTGAATTTCTGCCTCCCGAAACGATGATTGTTCAACATTATTCTAACACCTTCAAATGTGGTCATTAATATGACACTATATTTATATATGATATATAATATGTTTATGTTTTACTTAATCTTCTGTATTTTTCATTTATGGCATACCTTTATGGTTTCCATTATGGGTAAACGCGATATCTTCATTTAAGGAAGTGCGGACTACCGCCCCCTCAAAGTGATTTGATTCGTTAATACCATATGTGGTACATATAAAGGATATATTTAATGATATTATATATGATACCATACTGGAATTAAAATAATATTATGTATCATTATGTTTTAATTCCATTAAATATGAAATAGAAATGGAAGTAGCGTTCATGCGTACGTACGGCTTACCGTCTCCATGAACTGTGCATTTCATTTCTTAACTCTAAATGTTATGTAATATTATAAATGCATGAATATACTGGATATATATGATATATATGATATCTAAATCATGAATACAATTCTGGATATAATGAACATTTGGCCACACAAACAACATGTAATTGTAAGAAGTCCACTTTCGACTTAAGAACCAAATATCAGCAAAACAAATATTGTTAACTTAAATGATTACATAATGTTATGACATGGTAATAAGTGATATAAAAGGAATAATGAACTTGAAAAATGTTCTTAAGGAAGTATAAATTAACTCAAGTTTATTATTCAGGAGATTAAAGAATGATCGAGTCAAGTCGGACCCGAGGTAATCGATCCTACTCCTCTCTTTCTTTTTAAGTACACTCTTTTATGTCATTCCTTTTTAGATCACCTTTCTTGTGATTGGGATGTTATTTTATATTACTCTTACTGTAATTTTTATGTTCATATTATGAGAGACCCTATTCTCTCTCATCAATACATTTTGGAAGTTTTGAGTGGCGCCGTTAGGCTGCCGAATTTTCGTAAGAGATCCAACCTCTCTCTTTCTTTTTAAGTACTCTCCTTTATGTCACTTCATTTAAGCTCCTATTTGTTATGTTAGGGGATGTTCTTTTATATTCCTATTTATGTAAACTTTATGTTGATATTATGAGAGACCCTATTTCCTCTCATCAATCCATTTTTTAAGTTTTAAGGGGCGCCGTTAGGCTGCCGAGTTTTCGTAAGAGATTTTTCATATCACTTTTATTCCCGTGAGATTTATGCTACATTTGCCACAATTTACTTTGAGTGGTGTATGTAATGCCCATTATTTTACTCATTGTGTAATATAATTTCATTTATGAGTATTTACATCAATGTTGTATTGTCCTTCTTTCACGGGGCGTATGTTTCGAAAGATACCCATGTCGGTAAGGGAACCTTTCACCCTCCGCTTTTTAAAAGACTTATTTTGTTATGTCTTTTAATTAACATACTATTATGTTGGTATATGTTCTTTTATATTCTTATTGATGTAAATTTTATGTCCAAGTGATGATATGCCCTTTTTATCTCTCATCAACTCATTTTCTGAATTTTGAAGTGATGCCGTTAGGCTGTCGAATTTTACCAAGGGAACTTTTTAACCCAATTTCGATTTCTTTGGGTTCAACATGTAGTTATTGAATATGTCATCTTTTGAAATATGTGTGAATGAAATTTTATTGTTTCACACTTAATATCCACTTATATTGTGTGTATTTATTTTTGTCACACATAATTTTGAGATTGAATTATCCTTAATTTAAGGATACCTTCTTTATAAGAGATTTCATCACATTTGACATTTCTATTGAGACTTCATTGTTGTTATGCACAAATTCAATATTATATGGTGTATATACTGTACTTTGGAATATTATATCATGAATCCATTTATTCTCATGATATTATAAAGTTCTGACTAAATGTTATTCCTCAATCATTGTATTCAAGTGTCTCTAATTTTGGTAGAACCCCTTTAACCAAAATATCGGTTTAAATGTTTTAATTATTTGTTCTTATTAATATCCATGTTTTCAAAATGGTTTTAAGGATTTATTTATATGGATATTAATGGTTTAAAATTTTAAAAGCTTCAAGGTGGTATGGGACACTTTGATTCAAAAATCTCTTTATTAAATGTTTTAAATGGTTTTGGAAATGGTTTATTTTTGAATGGTTTCATTATTTCAATATACTAAAATGTTATATTGTGATTGAAATGTGGAAATGTTATGTTTCCTTTATGCATGTCTTATGTGATACGTTTATGTTATGGTTCTTGGGCATTGTTATGAAAACGGGTGGTTCCGTGATAAACTAAGGGCGGGTGAGCCCGATATAGCTATCCAATGCATTGGGTAATGCGAAGGAGTGAAACGTTAAGGTTTCTCTGAAGAGATTTAGGGAATATACTGTGGTGGGTATTCCAAACGTAACCAAGAGGGTTACTCCCTACGTAATAATGTTATGAATGCCTCAAGATACCTTTTATGTCTTATGATTTCTATTATTTATTCATGATTTGATATGCCTATGTTTTATGAGTAAAGTATGATTTCATTCTAATGTATATATGAACTCATGTTTCCATTCCATATTTTTATAACTCTTACTGAGCTTTTTATGCTCATCCCAAGTTTTTGAAATGTTTTTCACAGGTCAAGGGAAAGGTACTTGATGTGAGGATAGTTTCAAGGATGTGTCAAGAAAGAATCCGTGTTTTATTTTAAATATGTTTCCGTTGATGGGAAGAATGAATACTGTCTTTTATGTAACCACTTTGTTTAAATGTGGAATGTAATGCAAGTTTCATGATCTAATTCTCTAAAACTCTAAACCTGAAAAGATCCTCAATGTGTAATCTTGTAATAACTGAAGATTAAGTAAGGTTTAAGGCTGAGGCCTTATACATACGCCATATGCTACCGACTAACAATGAGGGTCTTTGGAGGTGATATCAGGGAGAATATACCCTCATGTCAAAGTAGAATAGTGGTGTATCATAAAGAAATAATAAACAACAACACAAGTATTAATAAATGGAAGACAAAGTAGAAAAAGAATAATATGAACTAATATAATAACAATGGCCAATGCCAATATAAAATAGATTCATTCATGTCCAGATGATGAAACATAATCCACAGAAATTGAAATAAAACATACTACAAGATACAAGGAAGAACATAAATATAGAAAAAAGTAAAAGCCTCAAGATAAATCTACATGAACATCCCTTGCTCTAACTTATTCCTAGGATGCTAACTCCCAAGTACTAGCAAAGAAGAAAAAATGAACATCCATAGTCCTATGAATATAAGGTCTACTCGGTTACCCATGTGAAATGACTGTCCGTGTAGGGTGTGAGATATAAATCCCAAAAACCACAGTGTCTAAAATGTTAACTAGTACATGAATACAAAGTAAAATAATGTGAAGGTAACATGAATTATAAATAGTACTGAAATAAAAAAAACATCCCTCTCTGGTTCTCAAAGGTCACCCGGTGGCTCTACCTTCTTTGAATCATTACCTGAAAGAGATTTTCAACCAGTAAATAAATAAATATATATATATATATATGTATATATAGATGTATATGTATGTATATATGTATATATTACTAATTATACATATTTAGTTATTTATATATTTCATCCACCTATATAAACCAAGTATGTATGGACATAATTGTCTATATACCGGGAATACTAGGTGTGGACTAGACCGACCAAAACACACTCATCCATATTCGGTCTAAATGAGACTATAATATCAAGAAATAGGGCACATGAACTATATCTCGATAGGGTGGGATATTTCTTGCAAGACACTCGGGATATTCAGTGATCCATCATGTCATCACTCTGAACAGGAAGTGTAGCACGTCAACCCAACATCCTACTAGTATCACCGGAGTGAGATTCCATGAACTCAACACTTGATGCAATGGAGTGTGGTCTTCCTCCATACTCAAAAGATCCCTTACAATCATTACACATCCCATTTAATGTGTAATCATATATTAATGAAAATTATAATAACCAGGTCCAAGAGGAATTACATCTAATGATCTATATTTATATAAGACTAATATATATAAGGGAATCACATTATATTTTTAACATGTACTAAGAATTCATGAACAGTGTGGCCTTGCAACCCTTTACAAATCATTTCCATTAAATAATTTGAAATATTTAGGGAATGAAAACCATCATGTAGAATGGTGTTCATTATAATATTGTCATTTCATTAATTATGATTCACATAAGTATTTTAATATAATCACGAGGCATGGTCATGCCACCCAAATCAATTCCATTTATCAAACATACCATTTAAATAAAGCAACCCATCATGAATAAAACCTTAAATTTAAAACATTCCATTGAGTCAATAAAACATTGAATCACATTTAACATGTTATATGGGGGAACTTAGAAGGTTACTGTGTCATTTAGGAAATTATCTATATGGTTAATGACATTTATAATTCATGTTAACCACACAGGAAGCGGAGTGTTCCATAGTCATTTGGGTAGGATAATGTCCAAACCATACACATTGAATGTACAATGGTTCTATAAACATTTATAAAAGGGAAAACTCCATTTTATAATTCCATTTGAGGCCATGTCCTAAACATTCTATATTTCATCAAAAAGATTAAAGCATAGAAGAACAACCAAAGCATTACAACTAGGCATATTATAAACAAATAACCTTCACTTTTTTTCGAATACAGTATCTCATTTGAGGGGTTTTATTAAAAAACCATTACATTGTTCATAAAAAATTAATTTATCATAAATTAAGCATCACATTCAGGATTATACACAAAATTCACCAATAATGCATTTTAAAACAAACAACCAAGCATGTAAAACCAATTAAAAAGTACCAACATGTCATTTAATGGGTTCCATCATCATTTAGGCCAATCCCTGTAAGGCAAAAATCCATTATTTATTCAAGACGAACACTTAAAAGGTGTTTCGTGCATAAAATAAATTAATTAAAAAGGGGATAAACAATAAGGAACACCCATGGGGTGTCTATGATCAGGGTTGGAAACCTCAAACTACCAAACAACACCCAACAGGTGTAATACAAGTTGCAAAGTTAAATTCAATATGAAGGAACCAATTTAAAATAATTATATGATAAATTACAGCATCTGGAGCAACGATGATACTTTTAAAATGACAAAAAAAGTATGGAAGATTTCACATAACACCTACCTCATGTTTAGGATGTTCCACTCATCCAATATCGATGTCTAATTCAGTTTGTTTTGGAAGAAAATGATGAAATATATATTCTCCCTGAAAATAAGCAAAATGAACTTGAGCCTCAATAACTTTTCTATGATAATATTAAATGAATAATGATTCAAAAGGAATTGATAGCATAACGATATGGATCCATAGATACCTAGGACACTGGATTCTAGATTCTTATGAGGGAGATTCATTGATTCCTAGTGGTGGGAAAGGGATTCACCCACTGTGCATGGGTGGAGGCTCACAGGGATAGAGGGAGAAGAAGAAAAAGGAAAACATTTTTTAACCCCATTAAGGGTAAATGAGTCATCTCACCCCTTAATACCAAGCTGAATGGTTTGGCCAAACCATGCGCCAACTGCATGGCTTCCCCTACATAGGAAACAACCTCCTGCCATTTTCATTACACGATTACCCTAAAAATGCACCAGCCATGTGATGAATAGTGTGAGGTTACTACCTAAGTGGCACTAAACATGAGATATAAGCACAAGGATTTGTAAAAACATGTATATCATGTGCGGGGCACTTCTAATCCTCTGCTATATCCACACGATTTGTTGCTGGGGGCCGTACGGTTTCATACAAACCCTATGCCCAATGCAGACCCTTGAAAGCATTGATTTCTAGGGTCCAGTGCTCCAGAAACACAAAAAGACGCCTGAGGATCCTATTGGACCTTTACCCAAATCTAGAAACAACACATTGATTTGTTACAACCCTTGGAATTTTTTTCTTCTGAATATCAGTTCAAAGAAATACCCCTCCAATAAATATAAAAGTTTAAATTCCATTAGAATTCAACCTTTTCATAGAAGACGGTTTGTTACGTACTTCTTAATTGACTGTGGATGGGGCTTATAGTCTAATGATATTTTCCATTCACCTGATTTTTTTTGTGTTATACTCTTTTTATGATGTGATGCCTATGATTTACTTATTTAGACTAAACCCTTGTGATTATTAACCCCAAAAAGTGAATAAATAGGATTTAAATCCCTCTATGAATGATATCCCTTCAGAATAAGTACCAAGGTACCACTATTTCCAATCAATTGGAACCAATTATTAAATTTTTTATCCATGATTTTTTTATGACTTCAACATTTTATTTCAAAGCCACACTAAATTGGATTCAAGGTTGATAAATTTACACTCATCCCATGGGAACTTGATTTTTATTTGGGGGTATCATTTATTTGAAAAGTTTATATATTACACTAATGTCTCTATAAAAATAATGATGATTTGGTCCCAAAGAATGTGAAATTGTATGTTCTCCTTATTTCAAATACTCATCCATAAGTCTTACTATTATAGGACATGGTCAGGGATAGGCAGATATGGATTTTATTCTTTATTATTTTTTAAAATATTACACTATTTTCACTTTGATGTTGAATTAAATTCTCGAATTCCACCATTTGTACTTGTGGATCCTTTAAATATGTGTTTTTGAATTTGTTTAGTTTTATTCTAGAAGGATTTATCCCATGATGGAAATTTGTGTTGTGGCTTAAATATTTTAGGAGAGGATGCTTCACCCATCATGATCCATTTTTTCATGATTCATTATAAAATCATGAATTAGACTCAGAGAAAGAAAAAGAAATAGATATCATAGTGTGTTCGATGGGTTCTTCTAATTTTTATTCTTGTGATAGTTCTTTTTATGTCATCTTATGCTTTTGTATAATTTTAGTAATATAACAAGGTGTTAACATAAAACTATTAAATGTAATGGAAATCTCCTATATTAAATAATAAGGGGCATCATTTTAGCATTGTAATGTTAACTTTATTAAATGGAATTTTAAATATAGAATGTTACACATCAAGAATAAAATACATTAATTTTAACAATCGTTGATCATAATGAAATGATAAACATAACGTTTTAATTGCACTGGTTAATTTATTAAATTATTACTATGATTCAAGATAAATTATTTTAGTAATTTTACTAGTCTATTTTGATTTATAAAAAATAATATTTTTTTTTGAAAAATGAGCCTTTACTCAAAGCATGTTATCATTGATTTTTTTTCCCATGATGTGTGAAAATTATTATAGAAATGAAATTTGTATTTTAAGAAGTTTTATTAAATAACTAATAACATTTCATTCATACACCATGTATTATTGTAATTTTTTTTTGAAAAATGGATGTGGAGAATTTTATAAAAGAAATTTTGATGACATCTCTTTAGAATAAATATTTGGATGGAGTTTTCATTTAATTGTTTTCTAATTTTTTTTTGAAATAAATAAAAAAATTAGTCAAATGATTTATTTAGTGGACTTACTAATCTTATTTGTAACATGTTACATGATTTATATTATCATATTTACTACGTTAATTGTTATTTGATAATTCTAGTCCATGTTAATATTAGGTGAAATGTATACAATATTAAAAATATTATGAATTATGTTTTCTATTGGATTTGCTTTCCCTTGTATTGATTAAATAATAATCAAATATATGGTTTCCAATGTTTTGAATACGATTATTTCTCCAAAATTAATTTCTATGTTTTTTAATAATTGTGAATTCATTGTTTTGAAAGGTGGTGCCCAATGTAAATGATTGCTCTATTAATTTTTTGAAATTTTATAGATGTTTCATACATGGTTCTCCATTAATAGAGTATTCATTGTATGACTTGTATTTCTAATAGGATAATATTCATGGTTTTTGTCACATGTTTCTTATAGTATTAAACTTAAGATTTATCTCCAAGTTGTTTGTTCAGATATATCTTCCTTCTCCCATCATGGGATTTTTTTAAATTCACCATGATGAGAATTGTTTGATAGGTATCTGATGTAATGGTATGGATTTTCTCATGTCCACACTTTGTCATTATAAGGTGTTTCTGAGTGGTTACATTGATTATGGGGTTTTATGAAATTGTTAATGCATTTAAAAATGTTTATGATTAATCATTAATAATAAATATTTTTCAAAATTTATTTTTATGGTTGATAAATTTATATATGAGTGTTTTAATTAGTTTATTGAAATTAATTTTTACATTGAAATATAATATTGAGTCTTTATAAATACTTTTTTATTTCTTATTTTATTTAATTTAAGATTATTTATTTGATATTATATAATTTAATAATTATCAAATTTAAAATTGATTTCACAAATTTTAATGTAGGTTCTATATATTAAAAATTATATAATATGTTTTACACATGTATAAAAATGTGTATTTACATGAACCACATAGTAACTAAATGATTCAAAAAAAATTGTGAAGAATTTTGTATACATATATATATATATATATTAAATTGTTATATGAATATGTGGGTGTGAGAGAGTATGTACATAATATTATATATATGTATATATATATATATGAATAAATGAATATTACACAGTTAAATGTTTTTTGTAATTATATATATACATATATTCTAGTGTTTATACACATAAGTTGATTAATTATAATTTTTGAACATATAGTATATATTATAGTATTTTTATTTGGTATAATTTCATTATATATATATATATATATTTATACATACTATAATGTTTGTTAACAAATTAATTAAAAGTTAAAATAATAAGTCTAAAATAATGGATGTGTCATTGAAATAATCAAGGGATGACTTTGTAGATGAGTGAGGTACATATAGATGTGGAGAAATAAGGAAATAAAAAAATAGAAACACCATGATACTAAAAAATAGGAAAAAAATGTTTGATTAGTAATATGACATGAAACACCAAGAATAATATAGAATATAACACCATTATATTTAACAATATATATTTTTAATTAAATTCAATCCCTTTGATAGCTTTTGATGAATGCAAAAATGGGTTTTAATGGAAAACTTTACTCTATTAAAATATTATCTAAACATGACCATTATATCCTATATGTTATATTAGTGGATATGAATAGGACTCACTAAATTATAAAAATAATATTTTTTCATTTGTATAAAATATATTCAATGGATATTTGTTAATTGGAAATAAAATGATATCCATTTTTAAAAGAATGAAAAGTTTTCTGAAAAACTGTATTTTTATAAAAGGGTGAATTTTCGGTCTTTGAACACATAATTTTAAATTAATTTTTACCAATTTTATAAAATTTATTTGAAAAAATATATTCACTTTGGACATATAATTTTCAAAATTATTATTTTTTGTATATTTCTATAATTTTGTGAATTTTTGGATAAATATTTAAAAATACACATTTTTCTTAAAAATAACCTTTTTCATTAAATTATATAAAAAGATAAATTATATTTTAAAATTGTTTTAATGTTTAATTATTTCAATTATATTATAATATAACAAGTAATTTTATTTTTAATTAATTTTATATTGAATTGTGATATAAAAAGTTTTTAATCTTTTGAATGTTTTTCTTTGGAAAACAATTTTTTTCAACAAATTTTTTAGTTTAATTTTAAATTAAATTATTCCAATTATATAAATTGAATTCATAAAAATGGAATATATATTAGTATTAAGAAAAAATTATGTTTTATAATTATTTAAACATACCGTTTTACCATTATTATTTATGAAAATGTAAAAAATTAATTAACGTGGTTAAGATAAAAAAAGGTTTATCAGGGGATAATATAAGAATATAAGGGTTAAAAAATAGATAATACATTTCTTATTACAATTATAAGGATATATTTCTTCCTTATAAAAATTATCCAATTTGGAGCCTTTTTGAATGTGAAAATTGTGTGTACACTTTATTCTTTTAAAAAATTCCATATGTGTCCTCTCCCCCACTTATAAAAGGACACCCCATCTCCTCTCCACTTCACACATCCATAGGCCCTTATATTGGCCAAGAAAAACCAAAATACCTTCAATACTCCTATAACAACTTCATATATTCCTTTTATCGATAATAAAGAAAAGCTTTTAAGGCCTTTTATAAAAACCTAAAGTTTTCATCTATAGAAGATGTAACGTTCTTAAAATAGTTATCATATTTTTTTCTCCTTCCACCACATTAAAATTTTATTGAATCATGATAATATAATATCACAAGTATCTACCAAGTAATTATATTTTTTTATTTTAACGAAATTACCTAAATCGATATCAACTTCAATTATATATAAAATGAAACCATTAATCATGTGTACAGTGGACTACCGCCTCACGAATCAATATAATCAATTTTCCATCACCTACATCCAACAATGGATATAAAAATTGATTTAACATATTAATATTACATTTATGACCTAATTATACATTTTTAGTTTTGTAATCACATATACCTTCTTAATTTCTATTTATTGGGGATATTACATAGTCTCATGTGTGTACAGCAGATTACCGCCTCACGAAGCGATGTGGATCCTTTTTCAATTACACCTTTTAAGGGTGTTAGGAAGGTTTAAATTAATTAATATATGGTATATTAATGAAATATCCTGACTAACTAAAAATTACTTTTTTTATTATTCAAACACTTTTAAGTAAAAAGTGAGAAACCATACATGACTTCAAAGACAAAAAACATTCAAGCACCACGGTACAAAATATTAAGAATAAACAACTCTTTCAAAGCACACAGAAGAGCTCCACCCAGCATCATAAACATTAAATCAGTTTCTCATACTCATTGCTTCACAGAAAGCAGTCCCGTGCATTACTGCACGGGCATGGAACCGATGGCAAAGCCATACCTTCTCAAACATCCAAATCTGAAAGCAACAACTAGGGGAAAACCTATGCACAAAACCACATCTGAAGCCATTCCTGTAAGCAAATATAGTTGCATTGACTCTCAAACCTCAAACCTCATTCCATCAAAAATCCATCCTTAATCGAAAGACTCCATCCATGAACCAAATCAGAACCAACTCACCCCATAAATACACTTCACCAAACTCAACAACAGAAATCAACAGCCATAACCACAGGCTGCAGGTAAAGCATTCATTGTAATGAGAAAAACATCCAAGCAATTCACGAATTCCACCACCACATCAACACATTCAAAATAAAATGCGAACAAACCTTCACAACACCCGTTCATCTTGATTCCATCAACTCACAGAAGCATATCCACCAAATCAACGCAACCAAAAAAACTAAAAATCAACAAGAGCAGACCTGCAGGAAGCCGGACCACATGAAGTCCGAACACCAGAATCAAGGACCTCCCCCCTCTGAGCCATGCCAGATCTGTCGCCAACCCACACTGAAATCATGCTAGAAATGGCACCTGACCGCACTAGAAAACTGGAGGCCGGATCCACTCCGCACCACGCCGTTGGTGCAAGGTTCGAGCCATGACGATCTGAGCCACACACTGAGCCGACATCGTCGAGAGGCGAGCCACGCTGAACCGACCTGAGAAGTCGGTGCTCTGCTGAGTAACTTCGTCGTCGGGAATGAAGCCGTAGACAACGCCGAAACAAATCAGAACCCCACCACGCCGCGCTGTCACCAAGACAATATTCATTCCTTCAAATATTTTGTAAACCAATAACATCGGTTGTGCTTATGTGTGGACTAATACCTCCTCATGGTGATATTAAATGGTTTTTAGTTTTTTTACATTGATTATAATAAGGATGTATTTTACTAATATAAATGGTATATAAGATAAAATAATAATTCTATAAAATTAAATTAATATTTAATTTTCTTTATTTCATCTATTTATAATAAATAGGTACAACATTTATGTGTACGTACAGTGTAACATCTCTACAAATGGTGTAATCCATTTATCTTCTATCATTTATAGATTACTATACATACATATATAATGAATATATAAGATACTGATATCATGGTTAAAATTATATATATGATTTATCCATGACCAATTTAATAATAACTAAATTTAAAAATCAAATCATACTTGAAAAAAGAAGCAATTATCACCCAAAATAGTGATTTTATTGAAGAATTATTAAAAAAAGGTAATAAAATACTATAAATAATTCATATATGAAATGATATTTGTTATTGTGGTTGTTAAATATATGTATAATTTTCCAATATTTATTATAAATTAGTTTGGGACACATAAAAATGATTTTGAACAAGGTGTAAGTGTTTCTCATCTCACTTTTACTACCATGAGACATATGACATATTCACCACGTATTCCTCTGTGTGTTGTATAGACTAACACTTGATATTTTATATTATGAAATGTTTTATTTTCATAGTATTTAATATTTCATTTGATCATATTCATTTAATTAGGATTATAATTTAAATGTTACTAATGTCGTATGATATTTATTATTCAATCTCATTTTAATTAAGATTGTTTATACTTGAATTACAACTAATGGAAAATATTTAATCATTGAATAAAAAATGTAACAAAATGGGATATTAAAAAATAATTTTGGATATTGTCACGTACGTAACCTATTTTAGGGTTATTTTAAATTTATTTTTCCACTCATGATTTGTTTTGGTGGTTTCCAAAGGTTTTATTGAGAATAGGTGAGTTTTCATGAATTGGGCCAAACTGTGAGCCCAATTCCAGATTTAAAAATAAATTTTGTTTCATTTATAACTTTTTCAATTTTTAATATTTTTGACTCATTCCAACTCCTAATTGTTCTCCCCTGATATATTAACCCCAAATTTAAATTTGGGGCCTTTATAAATCCATAAGCATGGGGGAGTTTTGTTTTTATTTGAGAATTGGGCCAACCCGAAGGCTCATTTTCCAGTTTTAAATTGCTTCATTAATTTATTAATATCTTATTCATTAAAATGGATTTTTCGGTGATTACACCTCCCTATCAACCCTAAGAAGCCCAGGCGCGACCCCATTCCCTCCTCCCACAATTTGGAGCTCGCTAGAGTCACGAAAATAGTAGAAACTTTCTGGATTTCAGAAATCGTCCAGATTTTGGAGAGGTAAATTGATCCTTTCATAAATCCTTCTATTCTTAATCTTTTCCCTCCATTCCAATTCCTAAATGACCTAATAATTCTTGTGAGACCATCCCCTGAGTTTTGGACGTTTTAAATTTTAGATACTAGTGTTTTGGGGAGATTCATTCTAGATTTCTCAAGTAACTTTGTCCATTTCTTTTCCCCTTTCAAATTGATTAGGGTTTCATTCTTTTTTTAGGGTTTCCTCCCTTTTTATTGAAGGGAACAATGACCAGTGGGTAGGGGTTCGAACCTAAGGTTTAACCTTGGGTTTTCTTGGTCCAATTTTCTATTTCTAGGTTTGATCTATCCTTCTTGAGGTGCGGCGGTGGTGCGTTTGTGTTTTCGCACAATGGATTCAATGGTTTCATTTGATTTGGTAGGTGATTCCAATGTTGATGCAATCTTTGTGTATTAGCATGCTGTATTTATCATATTTTCAGATTTATATAATTTTATTATTGCTACAAAAATTGGTTCTAATGATGTTTCCATTGCAATTGAATTTAAAAAGCCAATTTGGTGTGAAATTGGGGGTTTTCCAAAGAAGTGTTTTGTTTGTTTATTTGGGGATGCCCTATAAATACTTAGTTGTTTTTATTGATCTGTAATAAGGCATAAAATACTGTTTATAATGTTTATCCCATTTAGTAATTGCTGCAAATAATGAGTTTTAATTGTGCTTGTAAAGAAAGTGAAGTTTTGGTTCCACTTTTGTGTGAAAATGAAGGTTTTACAAAGAGAACACTTCTTGTTTAACATGAGGATGCCCAAAAATTGATTTGTTGTTTTAATTGATATTTATTGGGATGAATTTACTATTTTGGTAACTTACAATTGTGAACATCATGTACAAGTGGGTTTCTTAAGGGGTTTTGTGTGCAAAACTACACGAGATTTTGTGAAATTGATTTATTCAAATTCAAAGAGTTTGTTGTGTGTTTTAAGTGGTAGAAAATGAGATAGCTACTGTATTTTGTGTGTGTGACCAGTAGTGGTGTTTTACATTAAAATGGATGTGTGTTAAATCCTGAAATTGTTTGAGCACAAAGGGGGAAGCCCGGGTACCTAGGTGGGGTGGATTTGTACTAGTACGGCTAGTGGACCGGATGGGTTTTGTCCCTATTTCACTTAGCATTTGGATAACGACAACTCTAACTAAACTATGTGGATGATGATTGGGGACCACTAGGTTATGGGTATGTTCCCTACTAGTGGCTCGTGCACGAGAAAGGATTTTACTATGGTTACATTACACTGAGGTACGAGGTACATGGGGCCTGAGACTATCTAGTGCCTAGGGGTGTTCCCGGTTTTGTTGCTCAGTGGATTTGTGGTATTTGCCCTTGTTTTTTGGTGTCTTTGGAATTATAATGCAGTATCTAATATTCCTATTTAAATGTGTTAACATTCTGAAAGTTTTATCTTGAAAAATGTTTTCAATTTAAAGTTTCATTTCGTGGAATTTGTCACCGCTTTTAATTGCATATTAAAACTGCTTGCTTTTTCACCTTGTATTGTATGCACCTTGGAATCATAGGGTGGTATCCTATTGGGATTAGGCTCACAGCCTACTTACACCCCTTGGGTGTAAGTAGACCTTTTTTTTGACCCAGGTAAAGGAAAGGCTAAGGGTGTTGACGGTTCATGGTGTTAGTCCTCATCCTTGGGGAGGAGTAGTGGAGACAACTTGGGGGTGATGACCCCTTGTCATGTGGAGTCCATGGGGCTATTTTGTTTCTGTTCCATTGTGTCTTTGGACCTTTTGTATTGACTCTAAACCTATGTATTCAGTTCTGGTTTTTGTTTAAACATCATTTGGTATAAATTTTTCAGATTCAGTTTATTGATTGTTTTTAATGGTTTATGCCTTCATATTCGGGTAAATCATTCCCAAACCTAAATAAATGATACCCGGGCACTTGTGCCAGCCCGTGGGGATAGGGAAAGACCTTCGGGTCATGTCACGGGCTGGGTTTGGTGCCGGTTTTGGTGGTGACCAGATTCGGTTCGTGACAAAATGGTATCAGAGGAGGTTCATGTTAACTCTTTGGGTCATGTTATTTCGGGAAGAGTCAGGATATCATGGAGTTAGGATTGTAGGGACTTGGTATTATAGTTATGGGTAGTGTGCTTGATCACCACACCTCATGACAGGATTCAAGTTTCCTAGGGAAGTCAGGATTTATCTATGTCCTTTGGTTTTCTTGTTTTAATGATGGTTAGGGGAAATGAAAAGATGGTTGGGTTAATGGTCTCCGTAAGCTCGCAGGGCCTGGCAAGCCATGTGGAGCTGGGGATATACCCTAGAACACTCTCTGTGATAGTGAAGTGATTGGAATATGGCCGCCAACCATATGTTCAAGTCACCCACTGAAACTAGTTTCCTATCAGATTGTTTTGTACTATAGTTTTGCAATCTTGGAACTTTGGTTTTAAAAGGACTTGGTTTTAAGAAGTATAAAGTTTTTTTGAAATTATTTTCAAATAAATAAGGAATGGATTGATTTATGAAATGGTGGAACTGAATTTTTAGAATCATTTTGAAATGGGAAATGGTGTTTTTACACCTCTTTTGAAAGCAAGAACTATATTGAAGTTGGTTTTGAAAAGTGTTTACAATAGAGTTTTCTAAACAATCAAATAGTGTTTTAATGGGATGAGATGTTTTGAAATTGATGTGAATATATTGAAAGTGAGTTATTTTTTTTAAATGGTTGTGCATTTCTGAAAAGTTTTGTAAGATGTGAGTTGGAATTTGATCTCGTGGTTAGCGGTTTTGAGAAAAAGGATGTGTTGGTTGACCATTTTGGTTTTGAAAAGTGGAAAGAATTTTTGTTTTAACCTTTGGTATTTTCATGAGAAACCACATGCATGGGGTTATATGGGAAGAGGGATGGTTGATGACATGACTGGATGAGTGTCGGGATGGAAATGAGGAGGGTGCCTGGTGTGGCATAGAAACATGCATGTGTAAGGCCCATGGGGTACCATTGGTGGATGCGCTTACCGCTGAACCATTTGTTTTCAAAGAAATGTTTTTAAATAAAAAAACATGATTTCTTGATGATTTTTTTTGGGATGGTGTATATTATGTGTTTTCAGAAAATGTTGATGTTGTGGGATGTTTTGAGTCCAAGAACCCCTCCTGTTTGAACTGTGTTTTGGGTTTGGGTTTGGTCGGTAAGTTGTGTTGTAGGGACGATTAGTGGTCTCTTTTGAAAAATGTTTTGGGATGCCTTTACGGTGGTTCCCTTCATGTGTTTAGATCTGGTTTGAGGCATGTTTTGACTAATGGACCAAATTGGTTGGGTCCTTGGGTTCTCTCATTGGATAAGGTATGCCCCCATTAAGGGTTAATGCACAGCTAAAGTGCAATCCATATTGTTTCGCCATTGGAAAATCCTCCAGTTGATCAATATAAGGAATATTTTATCTATCATTGTTGATTGAGTCTACACCCATTCATTTCGTTGATTTTTGGATCCTCTTGTAGTGGTAAAGTTATTGTGGAAGGTTGAAAGAAACCTTAGTTTCTAATGTTTCATGATTCATCGAAGGTGGAAGTGTTCTTTGGTTGTAAGTGTGGATGAGTGTCTCGATGGTGTCTAAGAGGACCTTTGGGTTCTTCAAAGTTTCTTTGATGCATTAATTCATGTTAAACCACCGGTGTGGGAAATATGGTCACGATAGGATATTTTGGCCACTTTCTAGAATTGTGTTTTGTTTGGGGATGTTGTATAAGGTCCCTCTCCATGAATTGTTTATATCAGTTGAAATGGTCATGTTTAGTGATGCCTTATGATATCATGTACTCGATTGACTGTATAGGTGAAAGTAGTGAAATCCTCTGAGAGTCCCTATTATGTTGGGCAAATGTCTCCCTTGGAAAAACTTCAAAACCATCTATTTTAGAGGAATGTGAGTGTAGGTGTTCTTTAATTCTATTGTTTCTCACCTGAAGAAACAAGTTATGATGTGTGTGTATCTTCTCAGCCCTTGTTTCAGTGAAATATCGGGATAAGGTAAAGTGAGTTTGGAATGTGTTATGTCTAGAAAACTTATTTGGGACTGCGGTGTAGTTTTTGGTGGCACCGAAAAGAAGAATTCTCATTCAGTGGGTTTCCAAATATTAACTACGAGGCCGAAGATGCTTCAATCATTTGAGCTCCAGCCATAGGTCTCGGAGAGAAGCTGACTCGTAGTCAGGGAAAATCCCAGGGCCATTTAAACCCTTGTACAAAGTCCTATCCTTAGTATGAAAGATGGGAATAGTTCAAACCTATGGTTTCGTCATGGTTGAGCACATAGTTTGTGCACGTTTAGTAGTGGACGTGTGCTAGGAAGCCATGTAGAAAGAATTATATTCATAGTTAGTGCACAGTTTCCCAAACCATGCAGACTAATCCTGCGCCCTTCCTAAATCTTTGATTTCTTTTTGGGTCTTTCTGTGTCGGCCCATACTGGTCGGTTAAGATGGTCAGTTCTTATGGTGGGGAGACCCACTATGATTCTCATGAATATTCCTTTATAAACATTTAATGGAAGTATATCCCTTTTACTAGAGAGTATGTTTGGGCCTCTAACTATTAGTGTCTTCATTCTGTCTCGGGAAAACAATTTAAGTTGTCTCTTATGGTGGGGAGCCCATTTGTGTCTCTTCATACGAGTAACTCATATTTTTTTTCTTTGGACTTGTCTGGGAAGTAGGTATTATCATTCGAAGATATCTAACTACCTACATATTCATTGGGTAAACATTGATATTGGAGAGTTTCCAATGGTTTAGTTATAGTAGGGAAGTGTAACCTTGTTCAATGTTGTTGTTTTTTTTGGGTAAATTGATTGAGTATTGTTCAGATTGTATTTGAGGAGTTTTCATTTGGGATAAATCCTGAATGTACTTTATTGTTTCAGGAAAGTGGTGTAAGTTTGGTTTGTGAAAGTATTCCTTCCATCATTGATCACTGGAGGTGTTTTGACCTTTGGGGGTGAAACCTGGCAAGGGTGTACCTATTGGTTTCTCAGTTGGGTTTGGTTGTTGCTTTGACCTTGCTGTGACTTTCCGGGGCGGAAAGTTTTCAATGTGGGGAGAATTGTCACGTACGTAAACTATTTTAGGGTTATTTTAAATTTATTTTTCCACTCATGATTTGTTTTGGTGGTTTCCAAAGGTTTTATTGAGAATAGGTGAGTTTTCATGAATTGGGCCAAACTGCGAGCCCAATTCCAGATTTAAAAATAAATTTTGTTTCATTTATAACTTTTTCAATTTTTAATATTTTTGACTCATTCCAACTCCTAATTGTTATCCCCTGATATATTAACCCCAAATTTAAATTTGGGGCCTTTATAAATCCATAAGCATGGGGGATTTTTGTTTTTATTTGAGAATTGGGCCAACCCGAAGGCCCATTTTCCAGTTTTAAATTGTTTCATTAATTTATTAATATCTTATTCATTAAAATGGAGTTTTCGGTGATTCCACCTCCCTATCGACCATAAGAAGCCCAGACGCGACCCCATACCCTCCTCCCACAATTTGGAGCTCTCTAGAGTCGCTAAAATAGTCGAAACTTTTTGGATTTCAGAAATCGTCCAGATTTTGGAGAGGTAAATTGATCCTTTCATAACTCCTTCTATTATTAATATTTTTCCTCCATTCTAATTCCTAAATGACCTAATAATTATTGTGAGACCATCCCCTGAGTTTTGGCCGTTTTAAATTTCAGATACTAGTGTTTTGGGGAGATTCATTCTAGATTTCTCAAGTAAGTTTGTCCATTTCTTTTCCCCTTTCAAATTGATTAGGGTTTCATTCATTTTTTTAGGGTTTCCTCCCTTTTTATTGAAGTGAACAATGACCAGTGGGTAGGGGTTCGAACCTAAGGTTTAACCTTGGGTTTTCTTGGTCTAATTTTCTATTTCTAGGTTTGATCTACCCTTCTTGAGGTGCGGCGGTGGTGCGTTTGTGTTTTCGCACAAAGGATTCAATGGTTTCATTTGATTTGGTAGGTGATTCCAATGTTGATGCAATCTTTGTATATTAGCATTCTGTATTTATCATATTTTCAGATTTATATAATTTTATTATTGCTACAAAAATTGGTTCTAATGATGTTTCCATTGCAATTGAATTTAAAAAGCCAATTTGGTGTGAAATTGGGGGTTTTCCAAAGAAGTGTTTTGTTTGTTTATTTGGGGATGCCCTATAAATACTTAGTTGTTTTTATTGATCTGTAATAAGGCATAAAATACTGTTTATAATGTTTATCCCCTTTAGTAATTGCTGCAAATAATGAGTTTTAATTGTGCTTGTAAAGAAAGTGAAGTTTTGGTTCCACTTTTGTGTGAAAATGAAGGTTTTACAAAGAGAACACTTCTTGTTTAACATGAGGATGCCAAAAAATTGATTTGTTGTTTTAATTGATATTTATTGGGCTTCCTTTACTATTTTGGTAACTTACAATTGTGAACATCGTGTACAAGTGGGTTTCTTAAGGGGTTTTGTGTGCAAAACTACACGAGATTTTGTGAAATTGATTTATTCAAATTCAAAGAGTTTGTTGTGTGTTTTAAGTGGTAGAAAATGAGATAGCTACTGTATTTTGTGTATGTGACCAGTAGTGGTGTTTTACATTAAAATGGATGTGTGTTAAATCCTGAAATTGTTTGAGCACAAAGGGGGAAGCCCGGGTACCTAGGTGGGGCGTATTTGTACTAGTACGACTAGTGGACCGGATGGGTTTTGTCCCTGTTTCACTTAGCATTTGGATAACGACAACTCTAACTAAACTATGTGGATGATGATTGGGGACCACTAGGTTATGGGTATGTTCCCTACTAGTGGATCGTGCACGAGAAAGGATTTTACTATGGTTACATTACACTGAGGTACGAGGTACATGGGGCCTGAGACTATCTAGTGCCTAGGGGTGTTCCCGGTTTTGTTGCTCAGTGGATTTGTGGTATTTGCCCTTGTTTTTGGGTGTCTTTGGAATTATAATGCAGTATCTAATATTCCTATTTAAATGTGTTAACATTCTGAAAGTTTTATCTTGAAAAATGTTTTCAATTTAAAGTTTCATTTCGTGGAATTTGTCACCGCTTTTAATTGCATATTAAAACTGCTTGCTTTTTCACCTTGTATTGCATGCACCTTGGAATCATAGGGTGGTATCCTATTGGGCTTAGGCTCACACCCTACTTACACCCCTTGGGTGTAAGTAGACCTTTTTTTTGACCCAGGTAAAGGAAAGGCTAAGGGTGTTGACGGTTCAGGGTGTTAGTCCTCATCCTTGGGGAGGAGTAGTGGAGACAACTTGGGGGTGATGACCCCTTGTCATGTGGAGTCCATGGGGCTGTTTTGTTTCTGTTCCATTGTGTCTTTGGACCTTTTGTATTGACTCTAAACCTATGTATTCAGTTCTGGTTTTTGTTTAAACATCGTTTGGTATAAATTTTTCAGATTTAGTTTATTGATTGTTTTTAATGGTTTATGCCTTCATATTCGGGTAAATCGTTCCCAAACCTAAATAAATGATACCTAGGCACTTGTGCCAGCCCGTGGGGATAGGGAACGCCCTTCGGGTCATGTCACGGGCTAGGTTTGGTGTCGGTTTTGGCGGTGACCAGATTCGGTTCGTGACAGATATTATTTCATATATGATAAACAATAGTGATCTTAGAATAGAATTTCTCACCCCAAATACTTTATGACATATCTCATTTTTATATAAATTCAATCACTTTGGTAGCTTACAAAACACACAACTCAAATTCAAATGAATCCTAATATTTTTACCATTATAAATTGCACATTATGTTGTTTGTTATTAGTAGTACTATCTAAATTATGATAGTTATGGATATCAATTTAAATAAAAGAAAACATAATTTTTTCTGAAAGAATGTATTTTTCTTAAAAATTGATAAGTCACACCATGAAAAACTAATTTAAAATTGGTTTGTTTTACAAATTTTAGAAATTTTATTTTAAAAACATAATTTATTTTTTAAAATCATTATTTTAAAATTATTATAGGTTTATTTTTTAAGATTTTTCTCATAAAGAATCATTTTTTGATGGATAGAGAAAAATAAATATTTTTATTAAAAACTATATTTTTATTTAAATAATATAAAAGGTTAAATTATATTACATTTTAACTACTTTATGTGTTAGAATCAATTTAATATTTAATTTTGATATTAAATCATTTTATACTTATGAGAAATTTCTCTTTGTAAACCCGCATTTTCTTCACGTATGGGGGTATAATTTTAAATTATATTCCAAGAATTATGTAAATTGATATTGGAAAAATTGAATAAATATGTTGAATGAGAATAATACATTATCTTATATGGCCAAAATATTTATTTTCCATGATGAATAGTGATAAATGTAAAAATAAATTGTAATGATTAAGGTAAAAAATTGTTTACTAGTTTGTGAAACTAAGAAAATAACATTCCAAAAGAATATAAAACTTGTAAAAATCCAATATTAAGTTCATATTTAGTTATCATCACCTAAAATTAGATTTAATGCACATTATTTATCCTTTGGACAAGATAAGCACGTGTTTTTAATTTATTCATTTCAAAAATTACATGTGTCTACTCTTCCACACATATTAAAGGTCACATCCTCTCCTTCACAATTTACACTTATAATTACATTTTGTTATGAATATATTTTATCAATTCACATAATTAATCTACTATAAAAATACTAGGGGCCTTATTTTGATCAAAAATATTTATTGGAATGTATTTTGGTGAAAACCTAAAGAAGGTCTCTGAATAAGAGAGAACTTTCCTAAAAAATATTTTTTTTGTTTCTTATTACACCTATATAAAAAAAATTATACCATGATTAATTAATAAAATTAGTAAAATACATATAAAATTATTTAATTAGGATAATTTATGGACAATATCAATCTTTTCTTCCTTTAAATAGGTAAAGAAATCAGCTATCATGTGTATGGAGGACTACCACCTCATGAACGAATGTAATTCATTTTCGAAAACCATCTCTAAAGATAATATTTAATGACAGGTTTAAAAAATTCATATAATATTTATTAAATTTTTATACATATGGAATTATAATATCATATATATACATAATTACATTAATTTACATTTAAATATGATAACATAACTCATGTGTATTGTCACGAACCATATCGGGTACACTGGTAACACGATAACTGAGCCATCAATGACATGGACTAAAGGTAATTCTCAATCCCCATGGGCTAGGGAATAGAACTTAGCATCATACAAAATAAATAAGGAATGAATTTTCCAAAAACATTTTGGAAGAAAGATAAAAAATCAGTATTCATACAAAATAAACTCCACTGGGAGAAGTGTACCAAAAGTCAAACAGTTATGAAAACCCAAAGTACTACAAAAAAGTACAATAAAATAGGAATATAGATAGCCCAATTTACAATGGACTCAACTCTCCAAGTCCATGTATCAACAACTAGAACCACCACTAATTGGTTCTTTACCCCAGCTTGAACTTTGAATATATAATCTATAAACACCTGAAAGCGCTTGTAGGGTGTGAGCTAAAATACTATTAGGGTCTCATCAGATATTCCATAACAATATGAAAATATAAAATTAACCAAATTAGTGATTTCAATTGTAAAATAATTATATTTTCATATAAAGAGAATATTTCAACAAATCATGACTTACATTGTAAAATGATGGAAATACTTTATCATTCATTCTTCACAATTCAAATAATGGAAATAAAATTAAAATATAGTTCTTTACACAAATGGATTAAATAAACACATTTATATAAAAAAATTCATATAAATTCACAATTCATGTAAAAAAGTTTACAATAATGGAATACATTTATATATAATAAATAAACAAGCGATCAATATAGTCATATTATAAGAGGTACGATAGTTCCAAGTCATGGGATCCTCACACACTCATGTGATAAACCAAAATGTGTACACACATCCCTTTCACTGGAAAGAGGGGACTCATCTATGTCCCAATGGGGAAGAAAGATGTGCTGAACAATTTTTTGTTAGTTTGTAAAGTGTCAATACATTGTTAGGGAAATTTCAACCTAGCATGTTTATCCCAATAACTCACTAAATACAAAGGATTTCATGTTCTATAATACAATTCATTGATGGGAAATTTTTTAACCAACCATAAAATACAATTAATCCACACCCCCCATTTCAAAAATGACAATTTCCATTAAAAAACCAAAAATTATTTTTAATAAAAACATTCCATGTCACCATGATAAAACCCTGAGGATTATATCAAGATCATTTTTAGACATTTTTCTCACAAATAGATATTTAAAATCAACCCACAATTCAATTTCATAATCTACATTCACATTAAAATATAAAAATTTAATTTCAATAGTTTCCATCAATTTCAAAACAAACCCCCAATTCAATGGAATTAAGGTTTTTCACAAAGTTCCATAAAATCCATTTCAAAATTTAAATTAAACAATATAAACTTCAAAAATTTATATGAACACACCCCAATTTAATGGAATTGGGGGTTTTCAATTTCGTTCAAAAAAACCCATTTTTAAAACCCCAAATAAATGGAATTGGTTTTTTCCAACAACCCATTTGAATGATATTTAATTAAATTCAAACAATTTTATTTAATTAAAACAATTCAAACTAAATAAATAAATTAAGGGTTTTCATAAATTGGGCATCATGATGGAACCACCGACCTCAAGATCAATGGATCTCATAATGCCAAACCCCAAATGGGATTTTCCACATATAATGATCACCCTAGAAAATAGAAAGAAAATCTAGGATTATGATACCAAAAAAAGATATTATTAGATACAAAAAGCAACATAGGGATCCACTAAACCCTAGGGTTGAGAATAGTGATCACAAGGGATAGATATCAGGGTTAGGAAGCTAATAGGGACAAGATATAATAGAATTCTTCAAGCTTTGAATCACTTTTAAGAGGTATAATAGGGGCCAAGAACTGGTCTTGGGTGATCCTAAGGAATAATAAATCACATAAGTTCACTCTACGTCCATTTGGAAGCAAAAATTAGGGTGTCAATATTTTTAAGTTGGATGTTTGGAATAAATAAATCTTATGAACTGTTAGCTGGGGAGAGCCACACGATTTGGAAAACCATGTAGTCAAATTATTCACCAGATTTAAATGGGTAGCACATTTTATCCTAAGAGGGTTCATAGATTTACTAACCATGTGACAACCATAAAAAATACCATTACCTTGGGTTTCATAGTATTCTTTTAGAGGACTCATGGTTTGGGAAAACCATGTTCCAACCTTGCACTAGCCCCAAATTTTCCAAAACATTTAAAAATCAACCCGAAACAACACCAAATAAAAACCAACCAAATCTTGGTAAAAATAGAAGATTAGTAATACATGAAAAATAGGAATAGGATGATACAACCTCCCCACCATAGAAACTTTATGTCCCCAGAAATCCTATTAAGTAGCTTCCATACCAAATAGATGAGGTCAATGCTCTCTCTATTGTGCCTCCCTCTCCCATATATCATGATTATCACAACTATGCTTCTATTGAACTTGAAAAAAAATGTATCATCTTACAACTATGTACCTTGGTTCTAGTATCATTTATCTTGAATGGAAATTCAGTCACAGATAAATCCGGTTTAACTTCAAGATCATACCAGCTGAGAACATGACATGTATCAGATAGATACTTTCATTGTTGAGATGAATGGAACATGTTATGTATCAAAGCCATCTTAGGTGGATGTTATAAATTTTAAGAAAATTTCCCAACATTCTCAAAAACTATAATATGTCCAACAAAATAAGGATAAATATTCTCTTTCCTCCCAAGTCATTGATGACCCAATAGTGGTGAATCTTTCAAGAAAACTTATTCAAAAAATGAAAAGTCCAATGGTCTATGATGAATATCAGTATAAGATTTACATCAGATCAGTTATGTAGTAATCCTTGGATGAATCAACTAAATATTTTTTTATTTTATCTTACACCAAACTTGGTAAAACCAAGGAACATTCCCCAACCTCTGACCAACACAATATAGATCTATAATCCCATCTAGACAAGGCCTCAAAAGGACCCATTCTAAATTCATACTAGTAACTACTATTATAAAAAAACTCAACCAGTCCCAAATAAGCATCCCAATCCCCCACCAAACTTGAGAACAAAATCATGGATCATATTCTCAAGAATATTTGTATCTCCTTCTATCTAGACATCCCACCATGGATGGTACTCCATACTCAAATGGATGTGAGATCCCACTTCCTCTTGAAGGAATTTCCAAAAACAAGAAGTGAAACAAGGATCCTCTGAGAGACTATAACAGATGAAGATCCTTGCATCCAAAAAACATCTTTCTCATATTGATTTCCCAACTCTTCAACTTTGGTTGTATCACAAATGGGTATAAATTGAGCTGACTTCTCTATCTTGTTGATCACAACCCATATAAAATTCTTTATTCTATGGGTTTGTGGAAACCCAAACATAAAGTCCATATATATCTCATCACACTTCAATGTTGGTACTAAAAGTGAAGATATAAATATTGAGGGTTTCTAGTGCTTGAACTTAACTGTTTAGAATGTATAATAGTGAGATATAAAATTAGTAATTTCTTGTCTCAAACCATAATTGTTTCCAAAGGTCATAAAACATCTTAGTGGTTCCTGGGTGCATAACCCATTGGGATTTATGGAAATTCCCCATTACATATTTCTTTTCATTGACGGTATAGAAAATCATTTCCCAAATCATTGAATTCCCTTTTGAAGAAAAACCACTCAAAAATGGTATCCCTGCCATAATGGGTTTCTTTAATGATATGGAACTAAACATAAATCCTTGTTTCCTAAAAAATCATCTCAAGAAGATTGGATATCAATTGAACATTGGCCAAAGAAACCTTATCCCAAGATTCCTAGACTCATATCTGCAACTGTGGAAAGAGATCCATCGATTTACATCTACATAAGATTCTTTCACTACCTGGTTTGGAATATTACTTCTCAAGGCATATGTAATGACATTACCTTTACCTGAGGTATAGGTGATTAAAATGTTGAAATATTATTTCCCAACGCCTCTGGTAGAGATTAAAATATTTTTGAGAGAAAATATAAATCAAGCACATGTCGTCTGAAAACACGGTAGACCTTTATTTGTAAAGGTAATGACCCAACTCTTAAACATGTTCATTGTAGCTATAAGTTCAAGTTCATGGGTCAAATAATTCTTCCCATTTGGCCTAATATGGTGAGATCCATTTGAAACAACATGATCACCACGTATAAGAACACAACCCAAACCTGAACCCAATGTTTCATAAAAACCTCATAGCACTACCCAACATCTAAAAGAGTCAACACTAGTGTAGTATTCAAAAGGAATTTCATCTCACAAAAAAAACATTAAATTTTTCATTCCAACCAAAAATTACTCCCTTCTAAGTTCAGTCATCCATTGGAGAATAAAACTTTTATAAGTCATTAAAGAATTAGTGATAATAACAATATAGACTCAATAAGCTCTGAATCTTGAAAAAAATTGTGGTTAATCCCATGTCATAATAGATTTTAAATTCTCACGGTCAAATCCCATGTTCTGACACCACATGTACTAATAATTTCTTGTCCCAAATCCAGATATCACATTTTGAAATATTGGAATAAAGTCTTTGACATCTCAACAGGCCCAGAACTGTCCTCACATTATTCACATGATCCTCTGTAGACATAGAGTAAAAGAGGATTTCATCCACAAATACCACTAAGAAAGTATATAGATACCCATGGAAAATCCTTTTCCATAAATAAAAAATACTACAAGATAATTAATTAGACCAAAGGGTTTAACAAGGTACTCATAATTCTTATAACTGCTTCAGAATGAGGTTTTAGGAATTTAAGATTCTTTTACCCTCAACTGATGGTAACCATATTGAAGTTAAATCATTGTGAACCACTTCTACCCTTCCAATTGATCAAAGAGATCATCAATCCGTAGAAATAGATATTTTTTATTTATCTTCACTCTATTGATCTTTATTTAATCAACACATAGGCTAATTGAACCATTATATTTCTTAGCAAATAGAACTAGCATCACCCAAGGTGACACCATTGGAAGTATAAATATTTTATCTAGAATATCATCCAACTGAGTATTCATATCTTTTAGTTCAGCTAGTTCCATCTATAAAGTGGGAATAGAATTAGGTTGAGTCTATGAACTATGTCAATGGAAAAATCTACCTCCATTTCCATAGGAAAAGGAGATAAGTTAGATGGAAAAATTTCAGGAAACTCAACGAAAACTATATGGAGATCAAAACTCAAGGATTTTATCTCTAGATAAAAAGAAAAAAATTGATATTACATTCCCCAAATCTGGATAAGAAGTTCTGGATATAATCAAACTTTAGTCCCTTTCTCCTTGAAAAACATGGAAAACGCCACTAGGTGTAGTAGTGGAGACCCGTAAAAGAAAAAAATCAATCTAGGGGTTATTAGATTGATCCAATACATCTTGAATATGAAGTCATGAGGATTCATGTTAGGGACCAAACAAATCTAAGCGATATCGACATATGATAGATATAATACACACTTGGGACTTTGGAGACCCTATTCTCTAATTTTACCAAGGTGTGTCATAAAATCACCGACTTAAGATAAAATATCCTTCAGAATATTAATAAATTAACAATATGAGATGAAATAATCAAGTGAGATGAACTAGTATAAAATAAATCATCCAATAATGATGATTCTATATTAATGGCGCCTCTCACATTTGTTGGACCAGTATCCTCTTCCTCTGGGGACTCTTCCACTATGTGAAGAACATTCATTCTGGATGCTTGTGGCTAGAACCCTTTTACCTGCGAATCATAGGATTTCCCCACATTCTTATGAGGATATGATGACCATGTTACAAAATGTGTAATGGAGTAAACATGGATTAATTTCAATAGGTGACCTGAGAATCCACAATAACCACATACCTTGTGTTACTCAGTACAAGCCCTCTTTGAATGTCCTATATTTCCACATTGGTAGAAAATCAAAGAACTTATTCTAGGTATAAAAAGAAGTCTAGAATGACCCTGACATCGAGAAATATTGTGAGAATCATCATGCTTCTGATTTCCATTGAAGTAACCAACACTTCCATTAGGAGAGAAAGAAACTCTCGATAACCCTGACATTCCATCCATGTCAATTTTAACCATCACTACTCTATCCATCACATCATCATAAGAAAGAATATTTAGAAATAAAAGATGATAAAAAAAATATTCCGATGAAGTCCCAACTCAAAATTTTGATCCTTCATCTTATCATTTAATGTAATATTGGGTGTGAAATGCATAATCTCAGTAAAATGATTTTCAAACTTAATCATGCTAATTTAAACCTACTCAATTTTATAAAAATATATAGCCATGTACAAAAACATAGACCATGGATAGAACTGGTCAGTAAAAAATAACTTTGAATTATTTCCACTCCAAGCTCTCTTAATTCTTATCTGTCACCATAGTGTCCCACCATATTTTGACCAGTTCTTCTAGAATGAAGTAGGCACACATACCCATGAATTATTCAGGTGTCTCTAAGAATAAAAAAATAAATAAATTCATTATTCTTAACCATTCCTTAGCCACATGAGGTTCATTTGAGCCTTTTAATGGTGTTGGATTCTGGAAAAGGAATTCTTGAGAACCTTCCCAAAGAACATACCTTTGAGGTTCCAAAAGTGGATCCTAAAGAGGAACTAGTGTTGGTGCCTATTCCAAAGTGTGGATACTACATACAATCACCTCGACTGGATTCTCTTCCACTGGTAGATTGGCTCACTGAGTTTCAGCAACATATTCCTCTTGGATCTGACCCACATGTCTTCTTAGAGGCATGATGCTACAAAACATCATCTAACAAAAAATAAGATGTTATAATAATAATAAAATAGAGAAGAGAGTGAACTAAATTCCCCAAAATAGACAAAAAAATATTTATAATTCAATTATATCCAAATAAAAATCAAGGAATTTACTAGAACTAATCCTAAATACATATTTACCTAATCACCATGGGAGACATATGATTCATTATGGTAAGAGTTTTCCAGGTAATTAATCATAGAAACCTCATAATACCTAACAAGATTTCACAAAACATACTAATTTTATTAAAATAATCTCAACCTATATCTTATACCATTTGTAATGGATTAGTCTAGCCCACTATCATGATATTGTCCACTTTGGGCCTAGCCCACATAGTTTTTCTTTCCATGGGATTTAGAACATAGGAATCCACCTGTAAAAGTCCTCATAACAGGAGACTTATCCAAACCACCTTACAAAGGAGTGATTCATGATACTCCCACTTCAATGTGGGATTTCCATAATCCCCCCCATAAGGGCCCAAATTCCTTGATGGAACATCAAATGGAAAGTGTATTTGATACCACTTTATCACAAACTAGCCCAGGTACCCTAGTAACGCAATAACTAATCTGGTACTAACATGGCCCGAATGATGTTAATGATCACCAAAAGTTGTCGACTATCACCTGGAATCATATTAAAACAAAGAGGGAACAAATTTTCCATAAACATTGTGTAAGAAAGATAACAAATTAGTATGCATACAAAAGAAACTCCACTAGGAGAAGTGTACTGAAAGTCAAACTGGTATGAAAACCCAAAGTATAAAACAAAAAAAAACAGAAAACGAGATTCTAAACATCCCAAGTCCCAATAGTATCAACTCTCCATGCCCATGGATCAACAACTAGAACAACCTCCAAGTGGTGCTTTAACCCTGCTCGAACCTTGAAAGAGATAATCTAAAAACCCCCAAAGGTAGATGCAGGGTGTAAGATAAATTCCCCATATAGTTTCACCAAGGATAATAGGATTCCAATATAAAATTAACCAAATATGTTTTTTCAATTTTCAAATAATTAGGTTTTTCATATAAAGAGTATATTTTAGAAAATCATTCTTTACAATTAAAAATTATGGAAATACTTTAGGAAATCATGCATCACATATCAAATGATGGAAATACTTTCACAAATATTTCTTTACAAAAATTTCAGAAATAAACACCATTATATAAAATAGTTTAAATAAATTAAAAAATCATTTAAAAAAGTTTACAAAAATTTCATACATTTATATCTTATATATAAAAAAACAAGGATCATGGTCATATTCCAAGAGTTATGATAGTTTCAGGTTATGTGATCCTCACACAATCATGTGATAAATAATAATGTGTACACACATAGCCGACACTGGAAATAGGGGACTCATATAAGTGCCAATGGGGGAATAACGATGTGCTGACCAATGTTTTCTTAGTGTTATAAATCATCAATCCATTGATATGGAAATTACAACCTACCGTGTTTGTCCCAATAACTCACAAACTACCTAGTATTGAATGTGCTCTAGTATAATTCATTAAATGTTAATTTTTTTAATCAAAATTAAAATAAAATTAATTATCATTCCCCCATTTCAAAAAATCCTACTTCTATTAGAAAACAAAAGAGTGGTTTTAATCAAAACATACATTTTTACCAAGATAAAACCCTAAGGTTTCTATCAAAACCATTTTATAACATTTTTTTTCACAAATAGATATTTCAAATGAATCCATAATTCAATTTGACAATCTAATTTCACAATTAAATTCATTAATTTAATTACAAAAATTTCCAAAAAAACACAAAAAATCCCAAATTTAATGGAATCGTGGTTTTTTATAACTATTACATAAAATCCTATTCAAATTTTAAATTATAAAATTTAAACTTCAATGATTTCCATAAACACACCCTAATTCAATGGAAATGGGGGTTTTCCAATTTCATGCCAAAAACCCAATTCAATGGAATTGGATTTTTCCAACAAATCAATTGAAATCTATTTAATAAAAATAATAAAAAAAATTGAAAAATTGAGATTAAATATAGAAGCTAGGGTTAACATAAATTGGACACCATGATAGAACCACCTGTATTGGGATAAATGGATCTCATAAAGCCAAACCCCAATTGGGATCTGGCATATAGAATGATGACCAAAGAAAACAGTAATCAAACTTAAGTTTAAGATCACAATCCAAAGGTTATTAGATCCATAAAGAAGCATGCCAAACTGTTAAAAACAACATATTCAGTGTTACCGCACACACCGCATGTCCAATTGACATGTTGTCTCCTTCTACATGTCATGAATAATATTTATATTTTTTGTGTAATTTTAAGTTATTCTGAGGACGTTTGCTGTGAATTTGACCATTATACGTCGTTTTGGTGTTTTATGACTCTGGAAATGCGTTTCCGGTCACCGCAGTCAAACGACACCTCTGATTGATGCACCATCTGCCCAACCATTTCACAATTTACACCACGGTTGTTGGCGTATAATTTAATGACATTCTGATGTCGTTCAGCTAGTTTTGGCCACCCAACACACCCTTTTAGAGCACGCCAAACTATTGAAAACAACATATTCGGTCGTACCGCGCACACCGCACGTCCAATTGATGTTCCGCCTCCTCATACATTTCAAAAATAATATTTATATTTTTTCGTGTGATTTAAGGTCATTCTAAGAACGTTTTCTGTGAATTTGACCGTTACACGTCATTATGGTGTTTTTTGACTCTAGAAATGCATATCTGGTCACCGCGGTCAAACGACACCTATGATTGACGTACCTTCTACCTGACCATTTCACAATTCACACCACGGTTGTTGTCGTATGATTTATTGACATTTTGAGGTTGTTCGGATGGTTTTGATCACCAACACACCCTTTTAGAGCGCGCCAAACTGTTAAAAACAACATATTTGGTCGTACCACGCAATCCACACGTGCGATTGACATTCCATATCCTCCTACATGTCATGAATAATATTTCTATTTTTTTCGTGTGATTTCAAGTCATTCTGAGAATTTTTTCTCTTAATTTGACTGTTACACGTCATTTTGGTGTTTTATGACTCTGAAAATGCATTTCCGATCACCACAGTCAAACGACACCTCCGATTGACATACTGTCTGCTTGAAAATTTTACAATTCACACCAAGGTTTTTGTAGTATTATTTCATGACATTCTGAGGTCGTTCATCTAGTTTTGACCACCCAACACACCCTTTTAGAGCACGCCAAACTGTTAAAAACAATACATTCGGTCATACCGCGCACACCGCACGTCCGATTGACGTGCCGTCTCCTCCTACATGTCACGAATAGTATTTATATTGTTTTCATGTAACATAAAGTCATTATAAAGACTTTTTCTCCGAATTTGACCGTTACATGTCGTTTTGGTGTTTTATGACTCCAGAAATGTATTTTCGGTCACCGTGGTCAAACGACACCTCCGATTGATGTACCATCTACCCAAAAATTTCACAATTCACACCACGGTTTTTTTTATGATTTCATGGAATTCTGAGTTTGTTCAGCTAGTTTTGACCACCCAATGCACCCTTTTAGAGTGCACCAAACTATTAAAAACAACATATTTGGTCGTACCGCACACACCACACGTCCGATTGATGTGTCGTCTCCTCCTACATGTCATGAATAATATTTATATTGTTTTTTTGTGATTTCAAGTCATTATGAGAAAGTTTTCTCTGAATTTGACCGTTACACATCCTTTTTGTGTTTTATGACTCCGAAAATGCATTTCCGGTCACCGCGGTCAAACGACACCTCCGATTGATGTACCGTCTACCCGACCATTTCACAATTCACACCATATTTGTTGTTGTTTGATTTCATAACATTCTGAGGTTGTTCGACTAGTTTTGACCACCCAATGCACCCTCTTAGAGCACACCAAACTGTTAAAAACAACATATTTAGTCATACCATGCACACCCCATATGTTGTACAATTGGAATAATGGCCTATTGTCTAGTTGTACAATTGGAATAATGGCATAATAGCCTAAAGTCCATTTGTACTAACATCCAATTGGACATTTGGACAACTGGACAATTTCCCTAATGTCCTAACATCCTAATGAACAATTTCCCTAATGAACTAATGGTCAATTGTCCTATTGAACTCCTGTAAAACTAGCCTAAGGATATAATTTCCAATCGATCTAACTGTCTCTTAGACAATTGTCCTAATTGATAAATAGCCTAATGGACAAACATCCAATGATCTAATGGACTAATGAACAATTTTTCTAATCGCCTGATTATCCAATTGGCCTAATGGAATAATGTAATAATGACTAATTGACCAATAGGCCTAATGGCATAATGGCCAATGACCTAATGTAAAATTATCCTAATGGATTAATGGATAATTGCCCCAAAAAACTCCCACCAGATAGCCCCCTCCACAACCCCCTCTCACCGGACAACACCAATCCACAACCCCCCCACCCTTGCCACTCTCAACCCCCCATAAAAACCCCCTCCCACCTCCTAGACTGCCCACTCCCAACCCCCCCCCCCCCCCCCCCCCCCGAGACAGCCCCCACCCTGAACACCTTCCCTCCCAACCTACCCGAATAGCTCCCACCCCCACCCACCGAACAACCCACTCCATACCCCCAGACAGCTCCCAACCCCCACCCACTGGAACAACCCACTCCATACCCCCCAGACATCTCCCAACACCCTCGAACATAATGTCCATGAGTATCATTTCTTATCCCAGCTCTAAAGACATATTCAACCACATCAATTAACTTGAAACTCACCAAAAGTGTGGAATTACCAAAAACATTAAATTATTCTTCATCATCACCAAGAAAAATAAATTTACCTTTTAAAACATCAATAAAAACCCCACCAATAAAAAAAGAAACACACCTCGTGAATATGATGTGTCATGCGTGGTCATAACTGCTACCTCCATTCGATGGGCCAGGGGCCTACAAAAAATAAAAATTATGAATATTTTCATAACAAAAATAATAGAAAGTAAATAAATAAATTCAGTATAAACCTTCATTGTATGATCCCTTGCACCATCCCCTGGATGCACATATTCCCGCAGTGTTTTAACCTCAACGATCAATTGCGCATTTACCTCCTCGGAAGCGCGCAGCCGTGCCTTGAAATCTGAAAACTGCTGTGTCATCTTAGCAACATCAGGACCAACAACCACAGTGCATGATACTATAGAATGAGAAATCCCTATTCCATAGGTCAAACTATATCCATGCCCGTACCGACCAATAATGTGATGGAAGATCTCATCCCTTTTCATGGGAAGCTATCGTTGGTCCTCTGGCAGCTGTTCTAACTCAACTTCAAATTTATTTTGTGCAATATTTAAATATATATACATATATATGTTAATATACAAATTTATGTAAGTATTGGTAATGATTACAAGAACTTACTATCAATGCCACAACCTCTTGATCATTTTGATTACAAGTCCTCATCCACACTGACATTTTATCAACTGGTACACCTTGCTCCCGTAACTGTATACGAATAGAATATAAACACAAAACCATATTAATTAATAAATTAAAAAATTAATAATAAATACCTCATGTCGGATCTGAGACACGTGACGAGTCCTGATCCTGTCAGGTGGTCCCTGCAATGCTCGATTCTCATAATGGTGTGTTGATACCTCCTACATTCAATTAATTCAAATTTCAAACAAATCACACATTCTTGAATATATATATATACCAAAATAAATATAAAAACTACAACACCCTCAATAGACTAATATGAAACTAAGTCACACCACTAAGCTGGGACAACACCTCTTGGGACTTTTTCCAGAATTTCTAGGGAACCCACATTTGGTACCCAGTGGTCCCTCTTGACTTTGCCTTTATAATATTTCCACATCTTGCAGCATTTTCTCATACACATGGGCCGAAACTCATCAAGGCATAATTTCAGATTATTCTATTTAAGAAAAAAATAAAAAATGTTAGTATTTTTTATACATACGGAAGAAATTAAAATGGTCTTATTACCTGAACCTCCCTCCAAAGACGATCTAATGTGTCCTGAGGGATAGAAGCCCAGTCACATGTGGTCAATGGAAATCGATGTGGGTCACGTATGATATGACCCAGCTGACAAATAAATGTCGGGGAATTTAGTCCCACAGGATGAAATATCTCATCAAAGGAAACATAAAACCTCATGTCGGAATTCCATGATAAAATGCCATGACCAGGGCCTCTCTTGAGAGATGAAGAAGCGGTCGAGTCTGATCCTTCTGAAAACAATTTTATATATAATTTGACAGATGTTATAAATATATATATGTTTATCAATTACATAAAAAATAAACACAATTACATTCAAACATACCTCAACCCTGAGACATAGATGGCTCAGATGGATGATGTGGATCTACTGCCTCTTCCCCCGACATGCCTGTAGTTATAGAAAACATTAGTAAGGGGACTATCCAAAGTTTCCAAAAGATAAATTGGATTATTTTTAAGAAAATCAAACTTGTGCAGTTGTTAATCAAACAAAAAGGGATTGAATAATTAGTTGTAAATGGATTTTAAAAAATCAAAAAGTTAACAAAATAGGTATAAAATTATGTACAAAACCAATCAATGCATAGACAAATTTCAGAATGAATTAATAAAAATTCAAGCAGCGCATGAACCAAATGAAGAATACCTCAATGGGAAGATACACTGACAATAACATGAAGATACCAAAAGAGAAATCACCCTAAATATTTATAAATGAATAAACTTCCAAAAGTGAGGATTAAAACTTACATGGATTTATAAAATGGTTAGATAATTTATGATATCCTAGGACATTCAATACTAAATAACAGGAAAACAATTACACCTTTCATTAAACATGCAAATTGACCATTTATCCTTCAATGACTGCTCTGACCCAATAAATATATTCTTCATGTTCAACTACGGTATGTTGATCAAGCTATTAGGAAACAAAGGGAACATTCTTAGGTTCATCTTGTTCAAATAAAAACACTCCTCGTAGGGACATTTTCACAACAACTTGCCAACTTGGATTAGAAGGCAAAGTAATGAAGAATACTTATTCCGATTGTGATGTAAAAATTCAAGGTTCATTATCAAATCATTATTTTTTGTATAACATATAGTTAATATTCACCAATGGAAACTAATATTGATCAACTTTACATCCACGCACTAGATCAACCCAATTACACTTTAACAATATGTACTTCAACCCGTGTGCATATAAAACTTCAATGATGTCTATCAATTGACTATAGTAATAACCAAAATCAATGAATGGACATATGATGCCACTGTTTTGTGTTTCTTGTTTGTCTTTAACATCTTTAATGTGAAATAGAAAACCATTATCATCTATAGTTTTATAACGATGAGCCGTTATAGATGGACCCTCGACCAGTTGGATAAATTATTCAGTTAGCATAGGGTCTCCTAACTCCCTCAGCTTATGAACCTACATAATTTATAGAATTCAACAATGATTTATGTAGAAAGAAATTAGTATAATACTTCACTCATAATGAAAAACAATTTATACGTATAAAATCCTTGAACCAATCATGAAATGATGCATAATGAGATTGTTGAATTTGATACTCATTCACACGATACATCTCTTCTTTTATCTCATTAATTTGTTTCCTGCAAATGATAACATGATGTTTAAATGATCAACTTATGCAAAAAAAACATGTAAAAGTTAAACAATAAAAGTGATAAGACACTTATTGCATTAATGGTGAAACAAATGGAGTATTGAACAAGATATATCGATGTTCTTGTATCCACTCGATGTTGTCCATATCAAATATGGTTCCTTCTCCAACTGATCCATCATGAATCCAAGAGGTCTTATCTAATTTTGTTTCAACATCCATAAGATATTCTGCACAAAAAAGTCATAAACTCATCCATCAAATAACTATTGGCTATTGATGCCTCCGAACGAGCTTTGTTGCGTACAAATCATTTCAATGTAATCAAATACCACTCAATGGGATGAATCCACCTGAATTTCACTGGACTAGAAACCATTACATCATCATTTAAGTGTACTGTCAAGTGAACCATAACATTGAAAAATGAGGGGGGAAATAGTTTCTCAAAGTGAAAAATTGTAAGTACAATTCAGTCCTGCAAACTTTTTAAATCACTCATTAGTTGATTTCTTAAACAAAGTTGCCCAAAAAAAAATTACTCATCTCAATCAATGGTTGAACAACATTGGGGGATAAAAAATCACAAATTGCAATTGGAACCAACTACTGAAGTAGTATGTGATTGTCATGACTTTTCAACCCTTGCAATGTCCTTCTCATCAGATTCACAAACTTTGAAATATTAGAAGATTAACCATCAGGCACCTTGAGCATCTTCAAAATGGAAAGAAATTTCTCTTTCTCCTTTGTAGTCATCGTATACTCTGCATCAGGCATATATGCCTTGTTTCCCTCAGATAACTGTAAATTTAACTGTTTTATTAAACCCATTTCTTCCAAATCATGATGTGCATTAACATGGTCCTTTGATTTTCCATTGACACCTAAAATCATCCACAATATATTATCACAAACATTTTTTTAATGTGCATGACATCCAAATTATGCCTTATCATGTTAGTTTTCCAATACAGAAGACTATAAAAAATACTTTTCTTTTTTCCAATTGTGACTACGTTGCCTACTCGCAACATGAATATTATATAATGGATGAGCCACTAAATCCTGAATTTCATATACTATGCGGATGTTTTCTTCCTCAATCTGTGATAACATTTAGACTCCTATCATGATCTTTGGTGCTGGGCTGAACTCTCTAAAACCATCAAATGTCACTCTGTCCTTTCTGAACCTATACTGAGGGGGGAGAAAACGTCTATGACCCATGTATGCCCATTTTTTGGAATGTTTAAGCCATACAGATTTTTTACTTTTATTGCAACAAGGGAAAGAAAATTCCCCTTTTGTACTCCAACCTGATAAATTTTCATAAGCCGGGAAGTCATTGATTGTCCACAATAAAGCAGCCTACAGTTTGAACATTTCATTCATTTCACAGTAATAAGTTATCACACCATAGCCCCAAAATCCATTCAACTCATCAATCAATGGATGAAGGCAAAAATCAATCTTATCCCCCGGACTTCAAGGTCCATCAATAAGAGTGGAAAGTAATATAAATTGTTGCTTCATACAAAGCCACAGAGGAAGATTATACGGAACCAACACCACAGGCCATGTGCTATGAGTTGCACCAACCATATACTTGAATGGATTGAAACCATCTTCTACCAACCCCAATCAGACATTATGAACATCTTTAGAAAATTCGGGATGTCTCTTATAAAAATCCTTCATGCATGAGAGTTTGTTGGGTGGGTTAACATATCACTTTCATGAATTCTTTCTACATTCCATCTCATTAAATTAGAAACTTTAGATGACATAAAAAATCTTTTCAACCTCAGTTTAAGGGGAAAGTAACGCATTTACTTTACGGCAATCGGTTGCCCATGTATCGCAATATGACTTTGATGAGTCTGATTTTCCATGTTATATTTCCACCTAGAAGCGCCAAAAACTGTACAAATATCCAAATGGTAAGTTTCCTTTATAAACAACATACAATTGTTTGTACATGCATCTATGGTATCATATGTAAAACCTAAGTTCTCTGTCAACTTATGAGCATGGTAATACAACTCGGGAATCTTAGCATCGACAGGAAGACCTTTTTTAATAACACCAACAACATGTCAAATGATGTGTATGACCACTGATTCAAAGTCTTCAAATGAAACAACTCCACGATAAATGAAAATTTATTGTAAGAAGTACATCCAGGATATAATTCTATTTTTGCATCATCAAGTGATTCATAAAACCTCCTCGAATCATGATCTGCACCAGAGAAAAGATTTATCTCACTGGTCTCAAGATTCTGGATGTCAATGCCTTCAGTATCCAACCCAATTACCATTTCAGTAAGCATTTCATGCATTGGATCATTTATCCTTACATCAGCATCCATCTGAACTACATTCGTATTTTAAAAACAGACATATTATTCTCCATGACGAGTCCAACTCTTATAATTTTTCAGAAATCCATTAAAGAATAGGTACTCCCTCATAGTATCTCGTGTGAATTGATATATTTTATCACATTTTCTACCTGAAAAAATGATATAGTCACTTTAAAATCCTCCAGTGAACTCAATAAACTGCATAATGCCATTGAAATATTCTCTAGATGTTCGATTTGGAAGATCAATCCAACTCTTATCCATAATAATATCTGTATAACAAATATTTAAATAAGACTTAATACATGCATTTTTTATATCAAATATATTTAAAATAAATACTAACCAATTGCTTGTGGACCATTGACAAAATAATCAAATTATATCTCTGAATAATACACAAGAGAGTAGATAATGGAATGTAAGTGAAAACCCATGTCATCATCGTCATTTGGTATGGTAAATCTAATGATGATTCTATATTCAAGAGTCCCTAAACATATTTTGATAAAATAGTGAATACTTTACGCAAGAATATGTACAGTCTTCTCAAACTTAGAGAAACTATATCTTTGTATAAATAATGTCTCACTGCCTCTTGGATTCACACTACCTATGATCCATCAAATTAAGTACAGAGTAACCATCAATGATAACAATCAATCTCTAATTTATGAAAAACTAACTAATCTATATTCCGGATGGCATCAAATATATACAAATCCATAACAAAAGAAATACCAATCTATCATGACTTGTGTTATCTTAGTCCAATATTCATGGAACATACATCATCTTATCATGATCCCCCTTAAGGGATACTAAGCCACAATAAGTAAACCAGTAACATTGGTACCATGCATAGAACAACACAATATAAAATATATATAAAGTACGTCACATTGAAACATGGAATATCATATAGAGGAAGAACATATAATATTAATAATAATATATTGTATCAAAACACACATATGTGATCAAACTCAAACATGTGTCTCATGGGCTATGCAGGCACACAAATGTGGTCAAACCTCAAACATTTTCTCATGGGATACACACACACAAAGACATGTGATAAAACTCAAGAATGGTATAAATCAAATAACAACACAACTTAATATTAATTTAGTCAATATATACATGGACTCAAACATTGTATGTAACTTAAAAACCTCAAGTAAAGTGTAAATTCTCTCATACACACACTATTATGACACATTGTTTCATATGAATAGAAGCCTGTATATACACAAACTTCTATTTCCACACTTTTTATTTACACAAAATATTCATATAATCTTCATGCATGCCAAATTTGTATTGTAAATTGTCCAAAATCAAAACTCTTAAACAGAAATTAGGGCATACCTAATTGCACTATAAATCTAGAAGGGAGGGGAGCCTAAGGCGGTGCTGCAAAGGAGAAGAGAGGTAGTGGAGGGGATCTAGAGCCGGAGGCGGTGCGACAAGGTAGGGGACATGTGGCGATGGCGGAGGTGAGCCAGAGGAGGTGGTGGTGAGGTGGCGATGGTGCAACGAGAGTGGGAAGATGAAGGAGGGGATGGAGGACATCAGGGAGCTAGAGCGGACAAGTGGTATCAGCAAGGGGATGAGCAATGGTCATGTGGGGAGGGAGGGGACCAGGCGGTGGAGGTGCGGCAAGGGAGGGGAAGGGCGACGACAGTGCAACGAGGGAGGGGATGAAGAGGGAGGGGACGGGGGATGGTGGGGAGCCAGAGCAGAGGGTGGTGAGGGGATGGGGGACGGGTGGCGAGGGGGTGGAGGGAGGTGAGGGAACAGTGGATGAGGGATGGGTAGAGGGTGGCGAGGTGATGGGTGAGGGGGTGGAGGGCCGAGAGGAGATGTGGGATGTGGGATGAGCAAAGGGTGGAGGGCGGTGAGGGGACAGGTAGGGGAATCGTGGGGGGGGGGGGGGGTTGCAAAGCCCTGCGACCACCTTTGGCGGTCGCCCGTGTCAGGGGGCTTCAAAGCCTATTTCTTTAGTAGTGGTAATGATCATTGGGAAAGACATGAAGATCACTCACACCTAGATAGAAGGTAATTTCATGGTTGACATTCTTTCTAGTAAAGGTAGTCCTAGTAAAATTCTTATTACGAATGTTTCTGAATGTATATGTATCATGATTCTGGATATCATGACACCCAATTATTAAAATTTTCCATCATAAATAATTTAGTTAATATTATCCTTGATATATTCTCAATGTTATTATATATGGATTCATTTCATTAAAATTTTATTGATTAAATGGTATCGGTTTTCTGTTATTTAGCCTACAATATTGATTATTCCTTATCCACTAATGGTAGTAAAATAATTTAAATGAAATGTCTATTTAATTATTTTTCTTTCCATGTTGATTATTACTTATCTAACCATAATTTTAAATTTACATATATGGCATCTGTACAGATTTATTTACCTTTCCATATTTATTAAACGTATTAATTCTTAATAACATCAACTCTACATGGCCCTTACTAAGAATAAAATATTAGCTTTATTTTTTCATCTCCTAGGAATCCAAGAAGTATAATATGGATAATATTCAAGGAGTTTATAGTGTAAATAATGATATTATAAAAAAAATATTTTTTAATTTGTTTATTAAAATACAATTTGTGAATCATATATGTATCTTGTATACCATGACTAATAAAATATTTTTCCATTAAGATGTTATGTTATATATATTATTCAAATTTAATAAAGTAGACAATAGCTCGTGGATACTAGGGTTTGTATCAATAAAATATATCATTTAATTTTTTATCCACTTGCTCATCATGAAATTTTCAATTAATTGTACCATTTTCCTTTTTTTTTGTACTTAAAATGAATTAGAAAATTTTGTTATAAAAAGAAAAAAAAATCATTTCTTACTTCAGTCTAAAATATTTTTTATTCCAAACCATGTTTTATAAAAATGTTTCATTCTCAAAATGAAAATCTAATGTCATTTTTATTGAAATTTTATATTTTAAAAAATGATTTTTAAGGAATATTCATTTCATTTTCCAAACTAGTCCCATTTATATTTTATGAAAAATATAAAAGTAATAATCGTTTCAATGTGTACGATAGGTACATAATTTACTGCTATCATGACCACTCAATGTTTTAATAATTCTTTTATACATTTCCATTTTTATTTCCTATGATATATTTTTTCAAAATATTGTTTTGATGTTCTAGTTTTGAAAATATTTTCAAAAGGAAAAAATATTTTTCTCAAGAATGTTTTATTTAATTTTTTTTGGAATTTCTATTCATCAAAGAAATTAACCCATTATTTTTTTTATGATCCATTGGTTATATATTGTTTTAATATCATATTTATTATTTAATTGGATGGTTTATCATCAGTTTGACTGAGGATTTACAATTTTATTAACATTTACCAAATTACTCTGGAAGGTTTATGATTATGATTATTTGATTGGGGTATGTATTAAAATTGTGTATCATATATTTTCAATATGAATATTATATTTATTATATTTAAACCCTTTCATATGAGTAAGGAATTATACTTATTATGTTATGGGTTGTGCCTAATTATTGATAGCCCCTATATAAGGATGTAACACCCCATGGTTTTAAAAATGAATTGAAATGCATGAAGCATTGAGTCTCTACATGATGACACTTTGTTTTAAGGAGATAGTTATAAACTAACCATTTAATATAATTTTTCTACTTCTATGATTTTAATTTTGAAAAACAAACATACAAGGTTGTGATCAGTAAGTTATTTGGAGACTGATATGACACACTTATTTTTGGGGGAATAGTAACCTACAATTATGAATAGTAATTTACCGTTATGAATAGTAATATAACCCTTATGAATAGTAAAATGGATAAATTAGTAGTGACTTCACCAATGAATATATAATAAAATTTCATCTTATAAGTGAAAATATGATCATTATATAAGTATTGGTATTTTTATAAGTCATAAATATTTAATTACAATTCTATGATTAATTAAATAATTTAAATGAAAATTAATTTTAATAAAATGTAATCATAAATTATTATCTTATTTTCTTATGGTTATAAGATAATTTTATGAGACAATGATTAACTTTTAAAGGGGTTATAAAATGAGTTATAGTTTTGAAATTGTTATTTTTTGAATAATATATGATTTTATTTAAAAATTATTTTAAATATTTAAAAAAATAGTTTCATTAAATGGTGTTCATTTTTTAATTTTACACATCTAAAAATGTTTAGGGTTAATTTCTGGGAGTTTTCTGAAATACTTGAATTTTTTATGAAAAGTGAAATATTATAATTTACCGTATATATACATTATATACTAAATACACTATTCCTAGCATCATGGATCATGTAATAAACCTTGGTTTAAAATTTCATTAACTAGTTACTATTTTTTGTCACATGAATCAAGTATATTCATAGTCTTGAGCTAGAATATTAAATTAGTAATTAAAATAATGGAAAACCCATCCTCTCCTCCACTATAAATACCACCCTCACCCCTCTTCCTCTCACACATCTTAAGCTTTGAGAATTACTTAAATTCGGCCCAATAACCTTCCTAAGTCTATTCCCCACTTCTAATACCTACTGGTCTCACAAAAAATTCCAATACCAAAATACTTAAGGAGGATCTCAATGAGAAGAGATCAAGAGGTAAAATACTCTTTCACTTTCTTGTGTTTTATTTTCGATTATTTTATTTTCTAATACTATCTTAACCACCCCCCCAATTCAAGAGAAATTAAATCTCTTTTATTATATATATTTTGTATTTTTATCATGTTTATGAAAAAATTCATCACCATTCTTCCTCTCCGGTTCCTCTTATTCAAAAAATATAAACATCGTTCGTGATGTGTCGATTTATTAAAATAATTGACAATGTGTTTTCAATTTCATTTACTTCCTTCAATAATAGTTTTAAAAACATTTTAATGGTTGAAAAATATTTTAAATTTTATGGTATAATCTCTTTTATGTTATTTAATTAAATTATATTCATGATATTAAATTATATAACGAAACTAGTTTGTGATTATCGAAGAACCACCAAAATGATCTAAACGAATATCACTAAAGATTTATATAATGATTCATCTTCATACCATATAAACAAAAATATTTATGGAATAATTTAATATTCTGGAAAAGTATTAATATCATTTCATTCCACTTATAGAGTTTCACATCTATTCAACAAGAAAATCCATTATGAACTGACCAGGGAAATCGTGTAAAGAACGCAACCAAAACAATGGAAATACCAAAATATTATTAATAAATGGGCCGAATGATGTTACAAAATGTTAATATAAGGTGTTATAAACATTAATATATTTCTATAAAATATTAATAACACTATTTTAACCATTATACAAAAGTTTTAAACAATATTGAAGTAAGAAGGACCCAAGGTAAGGGAATTCTTAACCAAATTTCCATTCTTTGGGTTATCCTTCTACTTCATTGATTTAGTCATGATAAGATTATTTATGAAATGAATTAATATTATATTATTTTTTATTATGTGTATTTATAGTGAGTATACATATTCATCTCATTTTACTAATTTTGGATTCAATGATATGGTATATGTAAGGGACTCTTCTTTTAAAATCCTCTTAAATTTATATTTTTTCAAAATTCTAAAGGAATGTTTTTATGAAAATATTCATGTTTTATGATTATGTTCTAGTTATTGATAATTTGTTGTGATGTATTTTGAGACTTATGTCTCCATCCAATTCATTGGTTATGTTTAAGTTAGAGGTCAGTCGTATGATTACTCCAAGTGTAACTGCAACAGTTACACCATAAGGTAGTTGAGAGGGTTACATTGTAAGGTAGTCACGAGGGTTTCAAATCATAAGGTAGTCATGAGGCTTACAATATAATTATGTAATTACCTAGCATACATTAATGGTTTCTTATATTTTCTCTAATGTTTTATGAAAATCTAATGTTTCACAAACTAAGTATATATGGGTGAGAAGTATGTCTTTGAGAAAATGATTTCATATGTTTATAAGTATTCATGGACTAATGGTTTATTTAATTATTTTTATATCAATTACTAATCTTTATATTTTCATCCCATTTTTTTACTTTTTTTTCACAGGTTATAAGTATTTTTAATAGAAATATGGAAGTCAAGTTAAAATTTATGAAGATTTGTCAAAGAAATCATGTTGTTGTTTTGTGTTAAAATTTTTATGTTTTTTAAGAAATAGATATTGTTTTGGTGGTAACCACTTAGTATGTTTATGGGTTGATATGTATGAGTTATATACTAAATTTATAAAACTTTAAACGAAAAAGATCTTTGGGAATTTGAATAAGTTAAATCTAGTTGAAATAGCAAAATTATGTAATGTTTAAGGCCATGTCCTTATAGTTGGTATCAGATCACGGTTTTGATAACTTTAGGAGTTTGTATTATGTTAACATAATATTATAAATAATTTTTACCTTATGTTTATTTTTAAATGTTATAGAATTTAAATATTACCATGTTTTTCATAGAATTATGTGATCATGGTTGTGATCACGGTTTTGATCACGGTTATGATATTTCTATTCAGAATGGTTTTTTCGTAGAAAAAACATGAAAACTGAAGTTGGAAGGAACCGAGAGGCTGATATCTTTCTGAATCTGTAACTGAGAATGGTGGGAATTGGAACTAAGATATTTGTGATAGTAATGGATTAGTTGAAATAGGAAATAAATGGAAGTGGTATCCATAAAATAGAAAAACTAGAGATACCACAATGAAACATGACAATATTGAGACATTTTATAAAGCAAAACCCTCCTACTTTCAGTGGATCTTCTGAATCAGTAGTGGGTGAAGGATGGATTAAATCCCTTGAAAAGATATTAAATGTTATGGGATGTTTATATAATAAAAATTTTAGTCTTTCCATTTATCATTTTTAAATTGAATCTTATTAGTGGTGGCTAATGGTTAAGAATATCAAGGATAGAGATGAGATTGAATCCTTAGAGTGGGATGAATTTAAAAGTCATTTCCTTGAAAAATATTTTCCTAAGGTGGTCAAATTTAGGATGGAGAAGAAATTACTTGAATTGAAGCAATAAGAGAAATATTTAGTTTCTATTTATGAATAAAATCTCACCGAACTAGTGAGGTATGCTCCAAATCTTGTTCTGGATCTTGATTGCTTAATTAACAATTTTTACTCAGGATTGAAGCCAAGATATCGAAGGGAATTGGATTCCTGTGAGTTCCAAAGTTATGAAAAACTTGTTTGATGTGCTGAGAGAGTAAAAATGGAGTGTTCTAATAGTCACATGTACTTTGAAAACAAATATAATAAGAGTCACATATTTTAAGATATGGGTAAGAATCAATCATAGAAATATGATGGTAAGAAAGTTCAGTTTCTAGTTTGTGAAAAGTTTGGTAAAAAGAACCTTGGGAATGCCTTATGAAAACTAGTAAGTGTTTTAAATGTGGTAGGTCTAGAAATATGGCCTGAGATTGTACTGAAAGTGATCCTAAGAATAATCCTAACAATAAAACTATAAATTTTTTTAAATATGGTGAGATGGGTCGTTATGCAAATACATTCCCAAAGAAAGATTTGAATGACAGAAAGAAGACATTGTATAAGAATAAAGGTTTAGTGAGATCCTTTAACACTATGTCAATAGATATTGGTCCATACAATGAAGTGGTATTAAGTACTTTGTTTTTTTGTTCATATTTTTCAAAAGTATTGTTTGATATGAGGTCTACACATTTCTTTATTTCTATGAAATTTTCTAGTGAATTGGAAATATAACCTCAATAAATGACACCCAAAACTTATTGTTAAAACACAAGGGGGGAATATTATAGTAAAAAGGCATTATAATAATCTTCCTATTATTTTCTATAAAAACAACTTACCTGAAAACCTTATTTTTTTACCCTTAGTAGAGTTTGATGTCCTTCTGGGTATGGATTGGATTTTTTGTTTATCATACTAAGATTGATTGTTGTGCTAAAGAAGTTTTTTTTTCAGAATGTGTTTCTGTTTTTATAAAATAATGAACCTATACAATTGATAACATATTATGTAATGGCCCGAACCTCTGTGGTCCATTACTTTGTCAAAATCAAGGTTTGGGGTGTTCTGGGAGGCAAGGGTAGCTCATTTCAAGAGTTTGCCAGTTTTTTTCCACTTTCTTTTTGTTCTATCGGTGACTCAGGGGCGTAGATGTTAGTGAGTCAAGGGTGCTGGTGTTGGTGAGTCCGGGATTTGGTTTTGGTGTGTCAGAGCATCAGTGTCAGTGAGTTAGGGAGTTGGTGTCAGTGAGTTAGGGCATCGGTGTTGGTGAGTTAGGGTGTTAGTGTCAATGAGTCAGGGTGTCAGAGTCGGTGAGTAAGGGCATCTGTATCAGTGAATCAGGTTATTGGTGTCAGTGAGTTAGGGTGTCAATGAGTGAAGCTTCGGTAGGTCGTATTAGTGTCTCATCTTTGGTGGCTTGTTTTCGGTGACTCACCCATTGGTGACCCATTTCCAGTTTTTCTAGTTTCACCCCTCTTACATTTTATTTTACATAATTTGAGTTTAAATCCTTGTTTGGGTGTTTTAAGGTTGTTTCTAAGTATATTAATTATATCATTAATATCCTAACGCTCTGGGGACTTTGAGATATTCAAACCGTGTAATCTTGAACATGATCTTGTGTTAATGACCTTTGAAATTGTTTCCCATTCTATTGATATAGGATTTGGACCTTCTCATAATTGAGATATTCTTTTCCCCTATGTGTTTCCATTTTCCCTTGGCACTCCTAGATCCTTCTCTCCTTGAGGATTTTCCTGTTGTGTCATATCCATCGATCGAGTTTCCCCTTAGAGTACTTCCTACTACTTGTGCGACCCTATATTATTTATGAAAATATGATTTGTGATCTGCTACTATTCCAAGTAGTGTTTTCCTTCATCTTTATTTTAATTGTGTATCATGAAGGGTGGGTTTAGTAATGTTACTTTGTGAAAACTACTGAATCTAATCTTTTAACAAAGATAAATTATAAATACAAACTTTTTAACGGGCTGGGAGTAGTTTGATGTTGATCACTTGTTTTATTTGGTATATTTGTTGATGATACGATTTTTTTGTGGTCATGTGGATTCTTAAAATCATGGTCATTGGTGGTATTTGTTTGTGCATTCATGATTCTTTATAAGTGTTGTTGTTTCCTTACAAATAATTGTTCTAAATATCAATATGATTAATCATGTATACCTAGTTAAATAAAATTGATGCCCTAGGATGAAAACCCTAGCGTGATCAACCCTCTTATCAAAGTAGAATTTAAATAATAGTGTTTTCAAAATATGAATACAACCTATTTGATAGGTGTGGCTATGTGCTATGTTTTTTTTTGTGTTTTGTTCCTTGTGTGGGTTTTGGTGGTGGTAGCTATGTGATTGTGTGTATGGGGTGGAATGGGAGGTGTGATTGTTTCTCAGGTTGAGAGATTGATTAATTGTGGAATGGATGGACTTGTTATATAGTGGGACCGCATCTGGGTAGTGATTGGGCAGCGGGGTTGTGAGACTAGGTTGTGTCATGATTTCATGTTTATGGGTGTGTTGGGCATGGTGTTGTTGTGTAGTGGTGCTTCCAGGTTTAGTTAAGAGAGGATGATTGAGAAGGATGACATTAAAGAATGACAATTGGAAGTGGTTTAATGGGTGTTCAGGAAAGGGGGTGTATAGTGGGACTGTAAGATGGTTGTCTCTGTTATTTTTTTGAATGGGTGTTAAAATGGATTCATTAACTTGGTCCCTCTTCCTTTATTTGACTTAGCAGTGTTTAGTGGATTTTAACCTTCTAAAAATGGTTTCATTTGTTATTCTTATTAGCTGCCCAGGTAGGGATGTAATAAATAAATGAATGGGATTATGATGCAGAATGAAAACTGGTTAAAAAAAGGGGTGGGTTGATGTTTTGGTTATGGCTATTGTGTGATTTTGCATGTAGGGGTAGCAAAAAAGGTGGTTTTGAGTGGGCTGATTGTATGTTTTGAAACCCATAGGTTGGGACGAGTTTTTGGTACTTATATGTATATAATTGTAGTTCCTTGTGTTTTCTATATGCACCCCACTCATGTTTTTCACTATGTGCCAAACACCCCCATTGCTTTGGGGTGGGTGTCTTTCCAAACATCTTAGTGGGAGGATGGATGACTAGTTATTGTCTCTTCTCTACTCCCTATTCTAGGCATATTATCACCCATGAGTTATTCAGACAAGCTATAATGTCTTGAGGTTTAATACCAGACTTAGGGTATTGGCTATGTGAGAGGTGGTTTGTTTCCCAAGTATCTTCGGGATGAGGCCCAAGTGTTTTCAGGTAGGATGTGGTATGTGTGAGGCCTAGGTTTTTTCGAGTGAGATGTGTGTGGTTATTTCCTAGGTTTGTGCGGGAAGGTTGTGGCAATGGGGCTTTTGGATTAGTGTGATAGAGTCAAGAAATTATCCATTAGGGATGGGCATTTGACCAGTGGGAAGTGGTACGGGGTACCTAAATATCGATGTTCTTATTATATTACATTACTTGACTTGTGTTATTTAGTGATCATGCCTTGGTGAGGTTGGGGTTGATAGTATACATTTTTAGGTGTTATTAGAGTTTCTGCTATTTTCTCACAGGGGAATTAGTATGCTTCTCCCACTTGTGCATGGATGACTTTAGTTTTCCCTACTGAGAATACCTGTATTTTCACCCTACGTATATAAAACTATTTCAAGTTTCCAAGGATATTACGCAGACCATGTTGGACCATACTATCTCAGACATTGGAGACAATTGTTGTGTCACTACATAGTTTTATTTTTAGTACTTTGTAGTTTTCTTTGTATTTCTAGCAGTTTTACTTTAAACATGCATGTGGGATGGATTTTGATTTCTTTATATATATCTATCTTGGAGTTGTTTTAGGTGGATACATATTATCTCCTTATCCTGTTTTCATTAAAAAGGGTAATTCCTATTATTTTTTGTGAATTGTTACCTACACTTGGTGCTATTCACCACCCCGGGGCCTATTAGAGGTGTGACTCAGGGGTCATTATCTCTCCTTCATCTTGAAATAGTAAGGTCTTAACATCTTTCTACCCCTTCCCTCATCTTGAAGAAGTCGGGTCATGATAGAATTATTTCATAGGTGATGGTTGAGATATAGGATGGATTTTAGAGTTAGGAATAGTGAAGATTGCATGGGTTGGTAGGGCAATAGTGTTAGATGATCTTGGTGCATGACATAGGCCAGGGAAGACTGGTTAGGACACAGGATTTTAGGGGACCTCATGATTCGATGCAAGGACTCTGAGATTAATAAATGACCATGTGATTCTACACCATTTATGAGGTAGATACCTTAGGAAAGGTACATTTATCATGATGATTTGTCTTCTTGTTTTTTTCTCGTTTACAGGGAATTAAAATAAACAATGAGTTGAAATGAATCCTAGAAAAATTCCATACTACCTGGGCTTAGGATTTCCTTGTTTTCCTTTCATCTATGCCTCCTGGACATCTCCTTCATGTGGTACGAGTAGTGTAGACTCAGTAGGATAACCAGGTTGACCAGCGGAGGGTTGACCTAGAGGAGGAGGACAATCAATGGCAGAACAAGCTTCATGTTTTCCAGTGACATACTCTGGGAAAATAAGAGGGTAGTGTCTCAGACATAGAGACAGAGAGTTGTCTTGAGGAGTTTGTGATCACTTTAAGATTGATCCGATCTCCAATAGAGTATTGGGTTACTTTTTCAGTGAGCCATATGAGGAGAACAGTGCATCAGTGACGGATGCTTCACCTCAGGGAGAGAAAGGAGACTGATGTTTTGTGGGATGACTTTGAGAATGAGTTCCAGGTAGAATTCCTTTCTTCCATAATGAAAGATGAGAAGAGTCAAGAGATACTCTCACTCCAGAATGGTATTATTTCGGTGGGGGAATTGGGGATCAATTTCAAGGATCTCCTACACTTTTCACCATATCTCTTTCTAGATGAGGAGTCTCAGGAGAGAAACTTAGAGGAGGCACTCCATCTTTCTCTTCATTTTAAGGTTACTCCCTTCACTCTATTGACATACTTTGAGGTTTAGAAGAAGGATGAAGTGGTGGAAAGGATGAACTCATGAGGAGGTATACCGTGAGAGGGAGGTCAGCTAAGCTCCTCCAATGGGAATATCATTAGCAGAAAGTTTCTGGCATCAGGGCCTTCCAGGTTTCGACCAACGGGGATCCAACCCTAGCAGTTTTAGTTTTGACTCTCATGTCCTATCCCTTTTCCCACGGGGCTATGGATGAGGTGTTTTTTTGAGGAGGCTGTGGATACCTACAAGGATAGTTATCAACTCAATCTCATTATAGTGGAGGTGGGCATGTTCAGCACCCACCTCAACAGTAGTTGATAGCCAAGACTTTCTAGCAGTAGTGATAGTAGGCCCCTTCTCCACCAAGGGTGGACGGTGCATGAGGAGACCGACCTTAGAGTGCTCCTCAGGGATCTTGACCAGGACATAGTCCAGGAGGCGGCCAAAAGTCGAGGGGTAGATGAGTCGGGCATGGGTAGTTACATGCTGTAGTGGCAGCAGTTCCAGTGGGAACAGATATAATTTTAGGCAAGATTGGTTTTTTTAGTATGCTTTCTTATGCCTTGTTTGATTTTGGAGCTTCACACTCCTTCGTTGAATCCAGTATGGTCCATGCCTTGGGACTAGACATAGAGAGACTTTTAGTGCCCCTGGTGTTGAGTACACCAGTCATAGGTCAGAACAACTTTTTTTATGTTTTCCAGGGATGTAGACTGATGTAAGAGTGGCATCAGTCTAACTGGGATCTTTTTCTGCTACAGATGCATCCATACATTGTAATCCTTAACATAAACTAGTTTTACTCTATTAATGTTGTTATCTAATAATTCCAGATAAGAGTTTTGTTTTTAGACATGGGTGGACAACATGTGGCTTTTGTTAGAGAGCAGAGTTGTCAGATGGGCATCTGGCATGTGGAGCCTCTTCTTTTCAGGTCAGCTGAGCTATCATTTGGATCGATAGATGCTGAGATGGTAGAGGTTCGAGGACTTTTTGGAGATTTTTTGGATGTTTTTTCCAAATAGGTTGTGAATTTACCCCCTTGACGTGACATTGAGCTTGGGATAGACTTACAACCCTGTGCTAGTCCAATTTTGACGGATCCTTATTGGATGAAACCTTATGAGTTGCAGAAGTTACGGATTTATATTTATGATCTGATTAAGAAGGGTTTCATCCAAACCATCATGTCACCGTGGGGTTCTCCGGTCTTATTTTTGAAAAAGGTAGACCGTGGTTTGTGGTTGCGCATATACTACTAGAGACTAAATCGGGTAATGGTTAAGAACCATGACCCTATCTAAAGAATAAGTGATCTTTTCAACCAACTGATGGGAGAAAGTTAGTTTTCCAGGACCGATCTACGGTCTGGATATCACCATTTGAGGGTGAAGGAGGGTGACATCCTAAAGACTACTTTCCGGTGTAGGTATGGGAACTTCAAGTTCGTAGTTATGTCATTTGATGTTATCAATGCACCAGTTGTGTTCATGGTGCTCATGAACTTTGTCTTTCATGAGTTCTTGGATAGGTTTTCTATCATATTCATCTATGACATCCTAATATACTCAAAGTCATAAGATAAGAATTATTAGCATCTCAAGATTGTCCTAGAGGTCCTTCGGCACCCCCAGCTCTACGAAAAGCTGTAAAAGTGTATGTTTTGGACATGGAAGGTTGACTTCCTTGGATATGTGGTGTCTTAGTAGGGTGTAGTAGTGTACCCGTCAATGGTCTAGGTAGTCATTTCTTGGGTAGCACCCAAGAATGTGGTATAGGTTCATAATTTTCTTGGTCTATTAGGCTACTACCAGAGATTCGTACCTGATTTCTCTTAGGTAGTAGCTCTGTTGATGGATCTAACCAGAAAGGGCCATGATTTTGTGTGGAGCGTGCAGTGCTAGGTAGAATTCAACTATCTAAAGGTAATATTGGTCAGTGCTCTAGTGCTCAGGCTTCCAGATGAAGGGGTGATGTTCAAGGTGTTTTGCGATGCTTCTCGTCTAGGCTTGGGGTGTGTGCTGATGCAGAAATAGGGAGTGATCTCCTATGGGTCTAGGAAGTTACATCCCCATGATTGTAACTATTCCACCCATGATATATAATTAGAATCGATTGTGTTTTCACTAAAGTTATGGAGATATTACCTCATTAGGGAGCGCTTTGTGGTCTTCATAGATCATAAGATCTTGAGGTAGATATTTTACCAATGATATTTTAACTTGTGGTAGAAAATTTGGATGGATTTTCTCCCTTAATATGATTTTGAGATATCTTACACCTCGTGGAAGGGAATTTTTTTGGAAGATTCTTTTAATAGGAAGTCATAGAAGGAGTTAGTTTGGGAATCTGCGAATGCTTGGAGAGAAATAGAGGAGTTGGTTTCCTTACACATAGATGTATTAATGGATGGTGGCAGAGGATACCTATTTCATATGATGGTAGATTCATCCCTAGGGCAGAAGGTGGAAGAGTATCAGTGGTAAGACTCACAGGTGGAGGTGATGCATGATTGCATTGACTATGTTGATGCTATAGAGGGATGGTCGAAGGATAGTTAAAATTAGATGTTGTTTCATGGGAAGTTGTTTGTTTCAGTGGCGGTATGCAAGGAAGTTCCCCATGAGTTTCATAGATCACCCCTAATGGTACACCTAGGAGTTTCCAAGATGTACTAGGGCTTGAGGGAACAGTTCTGGTGGCCCAAGATGAAGCAGGCAGTGGCAGAGTTTGTGGCAATGTTTTTAGTGTGCCAGAAAGTAATGTTTGAGCACTATGTTCCCACTAGTTTCATGTAGCCCCTAGATGTCCCCAAGTGGAAGTGTGATTATATCTCAATGTATTTCATCACTGAATTACATAGGGATCAGGGAGGATGCAATGTTATTAGGGTATTAGTGGATCGGTTTATGAAACCGGCTCACTTCTTATCAATTAAGGAGTCGAGAATAGTGGATGCCTTAGTACATAGATATGTAGATGAGGTGGTGTGGCTACATGGGGTCCCAATATCCATCATATCATATCAAAATACACATTTTATGTCATGATTCTGGAGAGGATTGCAACATGCCTTTGGCACCTAGTTATTCCTCAACACTGCTTTCCACCCTCAGATGGATGGACAGACAGAGGACTATCCAAACAGTGGAGGACATGTTGTGGGAATGTGTTCTGGACTTCAGTGGGTATTGGTTGCAACATTTTCCCTTGGTAGAGTTTTCTTACAATAATAGCCATCGCTATTTCATTGTCATGGCTCCATTTGAGGCCTTGTATGGGAGATCGTATCATTCACCCTTTTGCTGAACAGAAGTTGGGGAGGAAATTGTTCTTGGTCCATACATGGTACAGAGTACGATATAAAAATTTCAGCTTGTATGTGATAGGGTGAAGGCCACACAGGACCATAAGAATTCATATGTCAATTTTCGGAGGATTCCTTTTGAGTTCAAGGTTGGGTACCACGTGTTCTTAAAGGTTTTCCCTCTACATGGGAAGTGGAAGTTCGGTAGATAGAGTAAGATTTCTTCTTAGTTCATCGGACCCTTCAAGGTGTTGGGACAAGTTGGAAAGGTGTCATATCAACTAGCATTTCCACCGAAGTTGGGGAATATCCATGATGTCTTTTATGTCTCCCAGCTTCATCGGTATCTTCACAATTACTCCCATGTCATTTATTGGGGAGAGTTGGATATCTAGGATGATGAAACATTCATTGAGCGACCAGTGGAGGTCCAAGATCATCGGTAGAAGGTGTGGTGTGGAAGGATCATTCCCTTGGTTTGCATGTTGTGGAAGCATGGTGGTCTGGAGGATATTACTTGGGAGTGAGAGATGTCGATGCGTGCCCAGTACCCAGATTCATTTTGAGTTTTGATCACGTGTTTTTCCTTGTGATGTAATGCTTAAAACTTGTTTTCTATGAGGTGATATATTTCCTTATTATATAACATATGATAAATTCTTGATCTACTAGGAGGGTTGGACCTGATCCCTAATCAAGACACATTGATGCAGATGTGGTTAAACTCGTTCATATGAGTCAGTGCTAACTAAAGTGGATAATATCTTGAAATGGAGGAAGGAATTACCTAATTCATGTGTCTGGACAATTAGTGCTTGTGTGGGTTATCTTGTGGATCTTTGGCTTAATAGATGTGATAAGATGTGTACTTGGATTTTGTGGTTTCAATTCATCTTTCCAATAACACAAAGTGGTTTTTCCATGAGAGGTATCTTAAAGGGGTGGTTGTTTGGACACCTCTTTCTTCTTGGTTTGGTTTTGAATTCTCGATGGTAGGAATAGTTTTATAGGTATCTGATGTAATGGCATGAGCCTCTGTGGTCCATTAATTATTCAAAATCTAGGTTTGGGATGTTCTAGGAGGCAAGCGTGGATCATTTCAAGAGTTTTCCAGTTTTTTTCTAGTTTTTTGTTCTGTCAGTGACTCAAGGACATCAGTGTCAGTGAGTTAAGGGCATAAATGTTGGTGATTCATGGCATTGGTGTTGGTGATTTAGGGTGTTAGTGATTCATAGAATTAGTGTTAGTGATTCAGGCTGTTAGTGTTGGTGAGTTAGGGCATCGGTGTCAGAGAGTCATGGCGTCAACGTCGGTGACTTGGGGCATCAGTGTCGGTGAATCAGGGCATCAGTGTCGATGAGTCATGGCATCGGTGTCAGTGACTTAGGGAATCGGTGTTAGTGAGTCTGGGTGTTAGTGAGTCAGTAATCAGTAGGTCACATCAATGGATCAGTGTCGGTGGCTTTCTATTAGTGACTCACCCATCAGTGAATCATTATCGTTGTTGGTGACTCACCCATCGGTGACCCATTTCCAATTTTTCTCAGTTTTTCCAGTTTCACTCCTCTTACATTTTATTTGACGTAAGTTGGGTTTAAAGACTTATTTGAGAATTTATAAGGGATATTCAAAGGATATTAATTATATATTTAATATCCTAATGCTCTGGAGACTTTGAGATATTAAAACCACGTAATATTTACCACGATCCCACATTAATGACTTTTGAAACTGTTTCTCATTCCATTGATATAGGATATGGCCCTTCTCATAACTGATATATTCTTTTCCCCCATGTGTTTCCATTCTCCCTTGGAACTCCTAGAGCCTTCCCTCCTCAAGGAGTCATCTATTGTGTCGTAGCCATCGATCAAGTTTCCCCTTGGATTCCTTAATTCTACTTACATGACCCTCTATTTTTTATACAAGGAAGAGTTTTGATCTCTTACTATTCCATGTAGGGTTTTACTTCATCTCCCTTCTAATTATGTATCATTTGGAGTGGGTTTAGTAATTTTCCTTTTTGAAAAATGTCGAATCCAATCTTTTAACAAAGGTAAATTCTATATACTAACTTTTTAATGGGATAGGAGTGGTTTGATGTTGATTGCCTATTTTATTTTTTATCTTTATTGATGAAGTGATCTGTAGTGGTCATTTTCCTTTTGAAAATCATGGTCATTGGTGGTCTTTGCCTGCACATTCGTGATTATTTATAAGTGTTGTTGTTTCCTTATAAATGATTTTTATAAATATCAATCTTATTAATCATGTATACCCAGTTAAATAAAATGGATTCCCCAGGATGAAAACCCTTGTGTGATCACCCTTATTATCAAAGTGGAATTTAAAGAACAATGTTTTCAAAATCTGAATACACCATATTTAATAGGTGTGGTTGTGTGCAGTGTTCCTTTTGGGTTTTGTGCCTTGTGTGGGTTTTCGTGGTGGTGGTAATGTGATTGTGTGTATGGGGTGGAATAGAGGGTGTGATGGTATCTCAGGTCGATATATTTATTGATTGTAAAATAGATGGACTTTTTAGGCAGTGGGACTGTATCTGGGCAGTGATTGGGTAGCAGCACTGCAGGAATAGGTTGTGTCATGATTTTATGTTTATGGGTGTGCTAGGCATGATGTGTAGTGTAGAGGGGATATCATGTTTAGTTGTGAGAGGATAATTGGGAGGGATAACTTTGAATAATGATAGTTGGTAGTAGTTGAACGGATGTTCAGGAAAGGGGGTGCGAAGTGGGACTACAAGCTTATTGTCTCTATTATTTTTATGAATGGATGTTAAAATGGATTCATTGCCTTGGTCTCTCTTCTATTTATTGACTTTTTAGTGTTTAGTGTCTTCTAACCTTATGAAAATAGTTGTAGATTTTGAGCTTTTTAGCTTCCTAGGTAGGAATGGAATAAATAAATGAATGGGATTACGATGGATAATGAAAATTGGTTAAATAAAAAGGGGTGGGTTGATGTTTTAATTGTGGTTATTTTGTGATTGTTCATGTAGGGGTAGCAAAAAAGGTGGTTTTGATTGGGCTAGTTATATGTTTGTAAACCCATAGGTTTGGCTGAGTGTTTGGTACCTATATATATATATACTTATAATTCCTTTTGTTTTATATACACACCCCCCCGCGTTGAGAACTATGTTCTGAACACCCCCATTTATATGGGGGAGGGTGTCTTTCCCAATATCCTGAGGGGATGTTGGATGGCTGGTTATTGTCTCTTATCTGCTCCTTATTCTAGGCATATTATCACCCATGAGTTATTCAGGTAGGTTGTAACGGCTTGAGGTTCTTATTGAATTGGTTGTGTGAGAGGTGGTTTTTTCCCAGGTGTTTTTATGATGAGGCCTAGGTGTTTTTGGGCAGTATATGGTATGTGTGAGTCCCAGGTGTTTGTGGGAGGGATGTGTGTGGTTGTTTCCTAGGTGTGTGTGGGTAGGTTGTGATAGTGGGGCTTGTGGAAGATCATGGTAGAGTCAGGACATTCGCCATTAGGGATGAGCAGTTAACTAGTGAGAAGTGTTTAGGGATCCCCAAATATTGATGTTCTTATTATATTACATTACTTGACTTGTGTTATTTGGTGAGCGTTGTTTGTTGAGTTGGGGTGGATAGAATACCTTATTAGGTGATTTTGGAGTTTCTTTTGTTTTCTCATAGGGGAATTAGTATGATTCTCCCACTTGTGCATGGGTGACTTTGGTTTTTTCTACTGAGTATACTTTTATGCTCACCCTATGTATATAAAACTATTTTAGGTTCATAAGGATATTACACGGGCTGTGTTTCACCTTACTAGCTCAGATGTTGGGGATGATTGTTGTGCCACTCTTTAGTTTCATTTTTGGTACTTACTTTGGAATTTTCTTTGTATTTCTAGATTTTTTTACTTTAAACTGACTTGTGGGATGGATTTTTGTTTCTTTATATATATTTTTCTTGGAGCTGTTTTAAGTGGATTCATATTATCTATCGATCCTATTTTCATTAAAAAAGGGTAATGCCTCCCATTTTTTGTGAATGTTTACCTACCCATGGTGCTAGTCGCCACCTCAGGGCCTATTGGATGTAGGACTCAGGGGTCATTATCTCTCATTCATCTTGAGAAAGGAAGGTCTCAAAATCTTGTTATCCCTTCCCTCATCTTGAAGAAGGCAGGTAGTGACATCTTAGGAATATAAAAAAATATTAAAAGATGTAAATGAAAGTTATATTGCTCATATTTTTGAAAAAAGGGAACTATTATGATTAATGATGTTCTAGTGGTAAATGAATACATTGATGTTTTTTCTAATGAGTTACCCGGTTTTATACCTAATCTGAAATTTGAATTCACAATTGAATTAGTTCCTAATGGTAATCCAATTTCAAAACCCCCTTATCGAATGTCTCAAATGGAACTTCTTGAATTGAAAAATTAGTCACATGAGTTACTTCATAAAGGATCTATTCATCCTAGCACTTAACCATAGGATGATCCTACTTTTTTCATTAAAAAGAAATATGGTTCCATAAGACTTTTCATTGCTTATAGAGATTTGAATAACATTACTATTAAGAATAAGTTCTATTTTCATCATATCGATGACTTGTTTGATCAACTCCAGGAAGCTTAGTATTTTTCCAATATTGACTTGAGATCTGAATACCATCAGCTGGTGGTGAAGGAGGATGACATCCCAAAACCATATTTTTTTACTAGATATGGACATTATGAGTTTTTTATACCCTTTGGTTTGAAAATTCCCCTACAATATTCATGGATCTTATAAATAGAATATTTCATGAATATTTGGATAATTTTTTTTGTATTTATTGATGATATTTTTGTGTTTTAAAAAATTTATGAGGATCATGAAAAATATTTAAGGATTGTATTAAAAACTCTCAAAGAAAAAAAGTTATATAAAAAGTTTATAAAATGTATTTTTTGGTTGCAATAGAATTATTTTCGTGGGAACATTTTAAATAAGGATGTAATAACAATTGATCCTTTCAAAAAAAAAAGTTATTAATGAATGTCCAAGACCTAAAAATGTTATAGAGATTCATAGTTTTCTTGGATTAGTAGGTTATTACTGACATTTTGTTAAAAAATCACAGTAATTTATCCCACAAACTAAGTTACCACGAAAAGGGGTTAAATTGTTTTAGATAGAAGAATGTGAGGTTTTTTTTTTCAGGAATTGAAGAAGAGATTGGTGAATGGTCTAGTTTTGGACTTGCCTTCCAAAAATGGTGAGTTTGTCATCTAGAGTGATGCTTTATTGAAGGGACTTGGTTGTGTTCTAATGCATAATGATCAGGTAATTGATTATTCTTCGAGACAACTATAACCTCATGAGTTAAATTATCCCATGCATGATTTGGAATTAGTATTTGTGTTTTTTTCTTTGAAAATTTTGTGGTATCATTTGCACGGACCCAAATGTGAAATAAACACTGACCATAAAATCTTTAAATATATATTAATTCAAAAGTAAATAAACACGAGACATAGAATATGGATTGAATTGATAAAGGATTATGATTGCATGATCAATTACCATCCTAGAAAATCAAACAAAGTGGTAGATTCCTTGATCCAAAAACATCATGCATCATTAAACATGTTATGTTTAGAACATGACCACTTGATTAATGATTTAATGAATTTTGGCTTGGAAGTTGTTGGTGAAAGAAATTCCTTTATTTTATTTTAGTTTTCAGTTCAGTTATCTTTATCAGATAGAATTAAGCAAGTGAAAAAGGAATATGGGGAGTTAAAAAAAAGGTATAATTGGTTAAAATGGGTGTGTTTCTATAATTTAACATCGATAAATATTGTTTTCTGAGATTTGGAAAAAGATTGTGTGTTCCTTGTGTTTCCCAGATGAAGAAAGAATTATTATATGAAGCTCATAGTTCTCCACTTTTAGTTAATCTTAGAAGTACTAAGATGTACAGAGACCATTGAGAATATTACTGGTGGGATGGAATGAAAAGAGATACTGTAGATTTTATAGTGAAATGTTTGACATGTCAATAGGTTAAAGAAGAGTGACAACTACTAAAGGGAATGATTCATCCTTTTACAGTTCCCGAGTGGAAATGGAAAAATATATACATGGACTTCATGGTGGGACTACCAAATGATTCTCAAAGAAACAATGCGATTTGGGTTATTTTTAATCAGCTGAATATATCTCCACATTTCCTTCCAATTCTAGATAATATGTATTTTGAAAATCTTTTTCAATTGTTCCTTAACGATATTGTCAAGTTTTACGTAGTTCCCCTTTCTATTGTATCTAACCATGATCCTTGGTTCACTTATCACTTTTGTAAATGCCTTCATAAGTTGTTGGGCACATAATTGAATTTCATCACTACTTTTAATAATCAATCTAATGGATAGACTAAGAGAAAAATTCATACATTGGATGATATGATTAGATCTTGTTCAATGGACTACTAGTGAAGTTGGGATCAAAATCTTTATTTAATTGAGTTTTATTATAATAACTGTTTTCATTCCAGTATAAATATGGAACCTTTTGAGGAATTATATAGAAGCGATGTTGAATTACAGCTTTTTGGGATGAATTCAGAGAAAGGAAGTTGGTGGGACCAGAATTAGTAGAGTAAGTGGCTGAGAAAGTGGAGATAATTCAGATAAACATGAGTACAACTCAGAGTAGGCAGAAATGTTATGCAGATAATAGGAGGAAAAACTTTTCTTTTGAGGCAGGTCATCATGTTTTTTGTAGAATCTCACCATGGAAAAGTGTTATTCATTTTGGTATGAAAGGAAAGTTGGGTCCATAGTTCATTAGACCTTATCAAATTCTAGATAAAGTTGGAACAATTGCCTATCGAGTAGCATTGACTCCAATTTTATCTTAGTTACATAATGTTTTTCATGTTTAGATTTTGAGAAAGTGTGTGCTAGATTCATCTCATGTTTTGAGCCCTGAAGTAGTTCAGTTGGAAGAGAACCTTTCTTATGAAGAGAAACCTGTTCAGATTCTTGATTGAAAATAATAAGAATTGAAAAATAAGGTAATCCACTAGGTAAAGGATTTTTGGAGAAACCACATATTTTAAGAAGCAACATGGGAATCTGAAAACGCTATGAGGGAAAGGTACCCTCACTTGTTTAGTAAGTAATTAAAATTTTGAGGACTTAATTACTAGAAGGTGGGGAGAATGTAACACCCTAAGGTTTTAAAAATAAATTGAAATTCATGAAACACTAAGTCTCTATATAATGAAACTTTTTTTAAGTAGATAGTTATAAACTAACTGTAAAATATAATTTTTTCACTTTTATAATTTGAATTTTGGAAAACAAACATACACAGTTTTGATCAGTAAGTTATTTAGAGTCTGATATGACAAACATAATTTTTGGTGAATCGTAACCTACCCTTAGGAATACTAATGTTACCCTCTTGAATAGTAATATAAACCTTATGAATAGTAAAATGGAAAAATGAATAGTTACCTCACTAATTAATGTTTAATGAAAAGGTATCTTATAAGTGACAATATTATCATTATATAAGTATTGGTATTTTTATAAGTCGTAAATATTTAATTACAATTTTATGATTAATTAAAAAATTAAAATAAAAAAATTATTTTCATAAAATGTAATCATAAATTATTATTTTATTTTCATATGGTTATATTATAATTTTATGAGACCATGATTAATTTTTCAAGGGGTTATAAAATGTGTTACAGTTTTAAAATTGTTATTTTTTAAATAAATTATGATTTTATTTAAAAATTAAATTAATTATTTTAAAAAAATATTTTCATAAAATGGAGTTTATTTCTTAATTATACACATCGAAAAATGGTTAGGGTGAATTTTTGGGATTTTTCTGAAATACCTAAATTTTTTATGAATAGTGGAATATAGTGATTTACCGTATATATACATTATATATTAAATACACTATTCCTAGAATCATGGATTATGTAAGAAAACTTATTTTGAACTAAAATTATCTCTTTACTATTTTGGTTCACATGAATCAGGACTATACATGGTCTTGAGCAAAAATATTAAACTAATGATTAAAATAATGGAAAACCCCTCCTCACCTCCACTATAAATACCACCCTCACCCTATATTCCTATCACACTTCCCAAGATTTTATAATTTTATAAATTATTCCCAATAAAATTTCCAAGGCTCTTACACATTTCCAAGACCTTATGGTCTCACCAAAAGGCCAATACAAAAATCCTTAAGGAGGATCTCAAGGAGAATAGATCAATAGGTAAAAATCCTCTTTTATTTTCTTGTGTTTTCTTTTCAATTATTTTCTTTTCTTATACTCTATTCACCCCCATTATCAAAGAGGCATGAAGGCCCCATTATTATATATATTCTATATTTTTATCATGTTAATGAAAAATTCATCAACATTCTTCGTCTCCTCTTCATCTTAATCAAAAAAATAAAAACACCATCTATGATGTTTTGATTTACCAAAATCATGGATGATGTGTTTTAAATTTATTTTAATTACTTCAAAGTTTCTTATAAAACCATTATAATGTTTGAAACATATTTTAAGTTGTATTATATAACCTCTTTTATGTTCTATAATTTACTTATATTCATGATATTAAATTATATAACGAAACTAGTTTGTGATTATTGAAGAACCGTGAAAATGATCTAAACAAATATCATTAATGATTTATCTAACGATTCATCCCCATAAAATATAACCAAAATGATTTATTGAATAATTTAATATTATAGAAAAAAATTAATACCATTTTATTCCACTTATGGAGTTTAGCTTCCATTCTACAAGAAAATCCTCTACGAACTAACCATGGAAATCGTGTAAAGAACACACTTGATACAATGGAAATAACAAAATATCATTAATAAATGAGTCCAATGATGTTATAAAATGATCATATAAGGTTTCATAAACATTAATATGTTTATTGAAATTATTAATAAAACAGTTTTAACCATTATACATAAGTTTTAAATAATTTTTAAGTCAGACGGACCTAAGGTAAGGGAATTCTTAGACCAATTTCCTTTCTTTGGGTTATCCTTCTACATCATAGATTTTGTCATGATAAGATTATTTATTAAATGAATTAATATTATATTATGTTTTATTATTTTTATTTATATTGAGTATATATATTCATCGCATTTTATTAATTATTTATTCAATGATATGTTATGTATAAGGGACTCTTCTTTAAAAATGCTTTTTTAAATTTATATTTTTTCAAAATTTGAAAGGAATGTTTTTATGAAAGTTTTCATGTATTATTTTTAATTTCTAAATCTTAGGAAATTTTTATGATGAAGGGTGAGACCTATATTTCCTTCCAATTCATTGGGTATGTGTAAGTTTTAGGCCGATTATATGGTTACCCCAAGTGTAACAGTGATGGTTCCACCATAAGGTAGCTGCAGGGGTTACATTGTATGGTATCCATGATGGTTAAAAATAATAAGGTAGTCGTGAGGGTTACAATATAAGTAAGTAATTCCAAAATACACCTTTATGGTTTTATATATGTTTTCTAATGATTTATGGAATTCTCATGTTTCACAAAGTAAGTATATATGGGTGAGAAGTATGTCTTTGTGAAAATGATTTCATATGTTTATATGTACTCATGAACTAATGGTTTATTTCCATATTTTTATATCTCTTACTGAGATTTTTATTCTCATACCATATTTTTAAATGTTTTTCACAAGTAATAAGGATGTGTAAGAGAAATAAGGAAGTTAAGTAAAATGTTATGAATATTTTTTCAAAGAAATCATGTTTTTTTTGTTAAACAATTTATGTTTAAAAAAAATTGATATTTTTTAGTGGTACCCAATTTGTATTCTCATGGGTTGATATGTATGAGTTATGTCCCAACTTTCTAAAAATCTAAACCAAAAATATCTTTGGTAATGTAGAGAAGTGAAATCTAGTTAAAATAACAAGATTATGTAATGTTTAAGGTCAGGTTATTATAGAGTACCTAGCCTCAAACATAAAATAATATTGAGTTATAGTAAAGAAGTCAATTTCTTTAACATTGAGTATATTTTTAGGTTTAATGTATTAGAGAATTAGATCATAAATTAAACATTAAAAAAGCATATAATACATAATGGACACTATTGATTAGTATTAATTTTTCCTATAATATAAAACTTTTAAAATAATGATTGATTTCTTATCATGGGAAATGTTTATAAAATTAATCATGATATCTTCATATCCTTTCCCCATCCTTAAATTGAGTCAATAAAAATTTTAAAATTTTATTTGAAAAAAATATTAGTAAGGTATATTATGTGAAAAAATGTATTTCTATCAAAAAAGTGAAAACCTGTGAAATGATTACCATTATATCATTGTTGTTTCAGAAAATCGAATAATTCATTTTCAAAAAAAATAACACCTATGGATAAGGTAAAATCACTAAATCACATAGAAATATTAGATAAACCATACATGTATCTTGGGAAATCATTATCAATATAATTATTATAAATGGAATTAACATAAGGTAAACATCCATACCCAATGAATTAGAGGGCTATCATAGACCCTACTATCACTGGTTAATAATGTAACCACCCAAACTTGTATTATAATGTTAATAACCATACTTAGATTATGATGTAACCACCCATCCATTTTTTATAACATAAAAACCAATAAACATAAATAATTTCCACAAACCATAACATAATTAGAACATGTAAAATCCTACAATTTTCAACATCACACTCATAAAATGTTATCCTCACCTATAAGAAATAATTTTTAGAAATGAAAATATCATTTATGAATAAAAAAATTAATCAATACCAAAATACCCATAAAGATGAATAATGTTTTTTATATCAATGAAAAATTAAATAATTTTAAGAAATCCATGATTCAAATAATGGTTACTATGGTAGAAAATTTGATGTCTTTGTATACATTAAAATTAAATGTTCCTCTTTTCGTTTGTATATATGGAACAAAATATTAAAATATTACTTTTATAAAAATAAATAATGAGATATATTCCCTTTATAAAACACTAATTTAAATAATAAAATTATTTTAAAACAATTTTCATAGAAGAAAAAGAGAGTTACGAGGGAAAATTTAAAATAGATTTATTTAAATGAAAAGTCAATTATCAGTTTGGAAATATATGAATCATAAGATCTATGATAGATTAACATTATAAATAAAATTAATTACAATGACAATATAGATATTATTAATTTATCATGTCAAGCAGATTTTATATACATCTCATAAAATTAGATAGGTTTATAACATCGAGATATTCCTCGATGAAAGTAGATTTAGATGAAGTCCCTTACCTTGATTCTGAATCATCATGTACATTATATATGAACCTAAATAATAAACATATTTTAATTATTTTAATAAATAATATCCCTTTAAAAGTTTATTATTTATTTTATTTCATTTATTACCTGGTTTTATATGATTACATAATAAATTAAATTTATGTAGCATCTTTCGACGATATATGGATTATGTGTAAAACTTTAATTTAGTAGGTTGAATATAGTCAATAAGGTCATCATTTAAACATAAATATAATGATAATACTGAATAATTATCTTATTTATACATCAATTATAATTTTATTACCAATAATTAATGATGTATTTTCAAAATAAAGTATTTTATGATCATGGAGACCATTTTTCATATGTACGTATTGGTAATGTTTCAATTTTTAAATAATCATTATATAAATAGGGAAAGTAATATTTTGTCATTAAATAATGATTATAATATCATATATACCATTTTATTTCTTATTACATACTTATATATACCATCCATATAGTGAGGTGATGAAAATAATGTCACACAACTTTATGAAGGCAGTAATCCACACATATAGGAATAATGTTTTCATTTTTTAGTGTAAGAAAGAAAAGAAAATATTATCATTTTAGAATCATAAATATTTCATGAATAAAATAATTATGTCTTTTATATGACATATAATACTTAACATTATCTTTATGACCTTATATATAAAGAGTTATAGAAAAATTAATCACATCGCTTCACGGGGAGGTATCTACGTTGTTGTATCCCTTACAGAATGAAATTAAAATAGATATAAATTATATAATAACTCCAAAGGTATTATTAAGTTATTAATACAACATATACAATTTAAATCCACCATAGTACCCATTTGTGAGTGGTTTTCAAGTAAAACATGTCATGTTAGTTCATAAGGAGGTAGTTTACTGTACACACGAGTGACATTATCATTTCCCATTTGAGGGAATATGATATTGATATATATTATGACATTAAAATGATAACCGATATGTAAATGGTAAAAATTTATTTTATTATATAATCAAAAATGAAGGATATTTGAAGGATTTGGATGAAGAAATAAAATAAAAATGCATAGTTAGTAATTTTACCTCTTCTTAGAACCCCTCTTTAGGATTATACCTAAAAAATTCTTAGAAAGGATTTATGAGAAATAAAATGATTATAGTATGAGGGTATGGAAGTTTTTATGTAATTTAGTGAGGTATTTTCCAAATTAAAATGGTTTTATGTTGACAATAAGATAGGAAATGGGTGGACTTTTAATAATGGGGAAATGAACCCACTTAGAATCTATATGGCAATTTCTAAAAAGACTCAACATTGATAAAGTAATTCCCATGGAAAAAGATTTAAAATGACCATATAATCAAGATTGTAAATTATAAAATTGAAATATTTTCATCAAATATGAATTAGACATGTGTTGGGTCATTTTTAACACATACCTTTTTAGATTAACCACTAGTTAAACACATATTTTCCATAGTCATAGTAATTAATTTTTTCATTTTCACTCTTCACTATGGTAAATAATTAATTTATCTTTATTAGATATAAAAATTATTATGGTTCCATTTATGTAATCTTTTTTTAAATTTTCAATTAAATTAATTAAGAAAATTAAATTTTAATCAAAACCCATAGACGAGGAAAAATACGGGTTTTAGGAAGTGTATTATTCAAGAAAAATATGATTTTATATTAATACTACGATTAATAATTATCATTGTATGAATATAAAATATTTTTATTTACATATTATATATAAATTTAATTTAAATAATTTCTCATTGGTTCTTATTATAATAAATTAGAATAGAGAAACAATATTCATTTTTAATTTTTTTTATAAAAATCATGTATTTCAACCCAAAAACATACTTATACTAAAATGAAATATTAATTTAATTAAAAAGTAAAAACATGGATTAAAAATAATGAAAAAAACTTATGTTACTTGAAGTCATATTTAAAACCTATTGGGACTTTAAAATTTATTAAATTATTGAAAAATGACTTTTCATATCAACCTGACCCCAAAACGCCCAGAGTTGGGGTCTACTACCATTTCATTTGCATGATTACATGGAATCAGATCCCGAATGACCAAATTGTTTACTATTATTTTTAAAATATATTCATACATGAGTCATGTATTATAAATTAATACCATAATTACAACATTATTTTATTTCTATTAAGGCTAACAATAACATTATTCCATCTAGTGTATCCTTGCATGCCTTTTTACACATATTAGATTCCTAGGGAAAGGAAACAAAATAAGGGTGATCTCAAATGATAAATAATGTAAATAGTAGTGTAATAAATAATGATTCAATAACAATAGTAAATATTTCAAGGTAATAACTTAACACACATTCCATATAATTAATAAAATGAATGGATAAACAATATGGAAAGGTAATAACTGAAAACACATGAAATTCAAATAACAATGTAAGGAATATTCAATATGAAAGGAAAATAACTAAAAAATGCCATTTAATCAATGATATGAGAATAAAATTATTATATATATATGTTGATGAAAAATTTCATGGATAAATAATATCTGATTCTGAATGAGGGAAATAATTAATTATTGGAAGTCATGTTTCCTAGTTTTATGGTACCTTTACCATCATGTCCTTTCAAAATATGATTTAGTATATCCGGTAAAACCCAAATATGTCTAGCTAAATAAATCTTCCCATGAGACTAATGATGTATAAAGGTTCTATCTATAACTTTGAACCACCCATGTCGTACCTATCCAAATCATTCCTCATATATCAAATAAATTATTTAATAATAGAAATTATAAAATATCTTAATGGAGTATAAGATATGAGTTTTATCAGTATTCCCCCAGTTAATAAATTAATAATAAAGTGCATACCATATGTAAAAAGGTATATGTTTTAGGAAATAATCATATCCATGATAATTTATATGGATATTTTTTGAAAAAAATATTCAATGATCACTAGAGATTGAATATTTGAATGATAATAACAATGGAATCTCATAATTGAACGCTAATACTATCTTTGGCCAAATAAATCAAAATCCATCTAGAGGAAGAATAAGTATGATATCAATAAAAAATACCCCAAGTGGATTACAAAAATGGTTTTTGTCATTTATGAATGAAAATATTATAAAAAGTTTATTTAAAATCATTCTTTAGGTAAATATTATTTTCATTTTGATTTTTTTTAAATTAATTTTATTTTAAAACAATTCTTAAAAAAATATTCATTAAATATTAGCATTCTAAATATGAAATGAATGATATTAGGAAATAAAAATGTGTAAATCTTTACATGTTGTACAAGGTAAAGAGAACATTCATTATCATGATAAAAAGGATAGAAAAATTCATTCTCTAGAAAGATAAAAGAAAATTTCATAGAAAAAACTGTAATGGAAAAAGGGGTAAATTTTTTTTTTAAAAAAATATTTCTTTCAAGGTTAATTTTTTTTAAAAACCATTTCATAAAACTAGGTATTTAGAAGAAAATATGTTCTCAGAAAAAAGTGAGAAATCAAGTTGGGTTTTCTTAAAAACGTTTTATAAAATATTTTGCGTAAAAAAGAGTGGGAAAATGGAACTATTACTTGGAAATGGTCATTAATAACAAGATTAATATAAAATTAAATGGTTTACTATAAAATTATCAAATAATTTCCATTGATGGAAATTAAAGTGTAAACAACCCTAAAAAATGAGATTGTGAAGTAAACCCTTGAAAATACCATAAAATTGATGTATGGATAAATCAATGATTAGATATGTGTGTAAATTTTAAATCCAAATAGATTTTTTAAATAAAATAATGATATTTAAAAGTGATTACACATGTAATATTATAATATTAATGAAAACGAGGAAGTAATATTACCCAATGAAAAGAAATTGGGTTATGAAATTATTTACCACATCGCATCATTTAATTCAAACACCCATAGAAGACATAATACTAATTAAAACTCAAAATAACATTAATATAAATAAATTAATGATAAAATTTATCAAAATGGAATGTAGTTACACCAGAAAATATAATTAAGTGGTGAATATGACATTTATATCACAGATGTAAAAAGTGAGAAGAAAACCCTTACCTTGTGTTTCCTTTTCAGGTGAATGTTTTTTTAAATCATATATAATTATTTTAAACATGTTACTAAATCATTAAATAAATATATTAAAATTTATGATATCATATATGGTCTTATTATAATATCTTACTACCTATTTGTTTGTAAACATTCATTATTTTGTCACTTCCAGGTGTAAATTTCCAAGATCATTGAGAATGTTCTGAATTGTTACTTGTAGTACTTTTACAAATATAATTATTTCATAATATCCAGAATTTAAAACATGATTTAGTTACCATAGATATTCTTTATATATGTTTTTATAATAATCCACAATATTTGGAGAAAACAAATGAAATGCACTGTTCATTGAGATGGAAGGCCTTATATACGCATGAACGCTACTTTATTTTCTTTATCATATGAAAAAATTAAAATTAAATGATATATATTTATATTATTATTACCATATTATATATATGTTATATATTTAATATAGTTTTAATAAAACAATCTTCTATATGTTCCATGTATAGTTTGAATGAATCACATTGCTTTGAGGGGCGGTAGATCACACTTCCACAAACGATGTTATCGTATTTACAAAAATGTATAGTATAAGGGTTTGTGTTATATAAAATTTATATAAGAAAAAATACATTATAAATAACATATATATTATATATAAATGGATTTTATATAATAATTTCTAACCATGAGAGGTGGTAAATAAAAAACGAACGACATCATTTTGTGAGTCAGTAATTCCATGTACACATAAATGGTGTGTTCCTTACCCATTATATGGAAGTGTGTATAATTTTAGGTAGAAAAAATAGAATAAAAACATATTATTGTATTTAGGACATTTTTTTGTTATATTATAATGTAATAATAAGAGTTTATGTGGTAGAAAATGAAAATTAAATAAAATAACTTGAGGATATACATTACCTCTTATTCAGGTAACTACTTTTTGTTTGTACCAAAGGGAATCCTTGGATGGATTCCTACCCAAAGGGTGGATTCTAGGATGGGGGGAATATTTTTTATGAGCTATGTTTTTATATATTTAATGATCTAATGTATCATTAGATGTTTGAATAAGTGGGAGGGGTGAGTTTCTTTTTATAGTGGATGAGGAGTGGCATTATTGCAAATTTTTTAAGAGGTAATTCCACCCATGTTTTTTATATTAAGAACGGATACTATAATGAACCAAATTCAAATAAATAGAGGTTATGGTAAAAATATGAACTTCCAATTGAATTTTTACAAGTTTATAGGTTAATCACACATTATGTATAAGGTTTAATCCCTTGTTAAACTAATTTTCCTCTTAAGCGTTGTAATTAATTTTAATCATAGTCAAAAATGTTTTTTTCCAAAATAAAATTTTACCTTACATTACATAATAAATTATTCTAATTACAAATAAAAAATCCATTTTTTTCAAATTTTAATAACATAAGTGGTAGAAATTAATTTAAATCCATTCCCACATATGGGATGACATAACGGGTTTTTAAAGAAAAATGTTGAAAAGTTTGCTAAGACTTTATATTAAATTTCAAATTAAAATTGATTTAAATGACCCAAATTTTAATAATTAATATAAAATTTATATAATTTAAATTTAAAAAAATTTAAAATATAATTTATCCTTTTAAATAAATCAAATAAAAAGGAAATTTTGAATTATAATTCAGTATTTTTCAATATTCAACAAAAAATGAAACCTCATATAAAAATACCAAAAATTCATCCTAAGACAAATATTTATGTTATAATTTTAAAAATGATGTTTGTTTATTAAAATAAATTTTATTAATTTTCAAAAAAAAATTTAAAATATGTTCTTCATTAGAAGGCGGTAAAAGTGCCTTTAGAAAAATATTGATTTTTATATGATATATTTGGTTTTATCTTATCTTATGACTATCAAATAATTTAGATGAATATCAACATTATTTTACTGAATATAATATATATATATATATATATATCATTAATATCATACACTAATTTTAATTAATTTAATTTATTAGTATAATACATCTTTGTGGACATAAGAAAATATTTAAAAAAACATTTCCTTTATATTCAATTAGTTCATATATTAAATTATAATTAATTGGAAACCTACAAATTCATTTTATATTTTTATAAACCATACATATTCTTAAGTTGGTAAATAATATTCATAACCACTAATTTAATGTCTCAGTTATATCTTTTTATATTAAATAGTAATGTTTGTTAATATATTATTGTTCAATAAAAATTGGCCTTGCATGTAATGCAAGTCATCAAATAAACTCTTTATTGTGTATGATTCATGATAACTTAGTATTACGTGGATTAAAATCTATATAATTGGGTAATTTTATTAAAATAGTAAATATATTAGAACATTTCAAGATATTAGATTCCCTTATGCACTTGGTTTTATTGGTCGTAGATGCCATCAAATACAATGTTCTTAATTTAGAATATTGGGACATTACATTATCCCCACATTAATTAAATTTTTTCCTTATAATTTAAACTACCTTGTAAATAAATTATTTTATATTTCCTATGTTGAAATCCCATATAGAGAGAAGGGTTCATAAAACATCCTCTAAAAAAGAGAGAATGAGAAGTATAAAAGTTCACATGCACTAACATATATCTAGGCCCCTAAGTAGGAGAACATTAGTGTAAATTATAGATATGTACATAGTATAAAAGATTAAATATTTATAAGGAGTTATTGAGCTCATCAATCACAAAAAAGTGAATGGTCAATGTAATGTTCAGGGCCCCAAATCCATCACTATGTGATGATTCAAAAGATCATTGGTTCAACAAAAATGATGGTATTTGGACAATATTTTTTGTTTAAGATCATTTTACTAATTTTGATGAATTGTTTTATTAAAAAAATATATATGAAAATATGCTTACTTGATATATTTCCATAAACATAATTTCATTCTCTGGTTGTTCTTCGATCAATTTAAATTCATCACTTACTTTAAGAAATGGATATCCAATAATTAACTTTGATTCGTGAAGTACTAAAATTTACTTTTTACGAATCATAAGATCCATGAAAAAAGTATTTATGTATGTCTCTAACTAATTTACAAAAAAATATGGTTAATAAATTAATATATTTATCTAAAAAGCAACACTACTAATTCATAATTAATATTTATTCATCAAAGTGTTTAACTATAAATAATGAAATATTAACCAAGACATTATGTATGGTAGGGGTTGGGATTAAACCCTTATCATCATTCGTTCATGGGTTTATATCATGTAGCCTTGAAGGATTTGATGGGCTGTCACCTGATATATAGGTTTTCCTTTTCTAAAACCATATTAATATAATTTTTAAAATAAATTTGATGGACATCATTGAAATTTAATAATTAAATTGAAATTTAACTAAGTATTTCAATAAAACCCCAATATATAAATACGTCATCCATTTATTCCCACATTTGTACTTTTTCTAGAGTTTATCTTTTATAAAAGAGAATTTTCTAAAACCAAAAACCATATTGTGGGAATCAATTGTCATATTGGAAAACCCATATAATTAGTTTATGATATCTAAACCTTGACACATCAATTTCAATATAACACAACTTAGTTTTATCCTAGATTATTTATTTTCATTATATATTCAAATAATTCATAACGGTTTGTAATTAAAATGTAAATTATCCTTAGACTTCCCATAGGAGTGTTAAACTAGGTGCATAATACATGCAATTATCATGTACCAGATTACACCAAGTCAGACCCGACACATCTTATCAGAGTTATTACCCCTAGTTACATATGTTCCAGATCCATTTCCACTTGTAATTTCTAGAGGGTGATGTATTTCTTGAAATACCCACACAAACTCTACCGTACCAAAATTATAGGATATTACCCTATAAATATCCTCAAATTCTACCATATGATTATGTTATCTAATTTATATTTCCCTAAATATTATTCTCTTGGTTTCTAATAAACTTATTTTGATAGAAACTATAGATATCTGACCCCAAAAATATTGGATCCAGTGTCTACTACCACATAAATGGCATGATTATAAGGAATTAGGACCTAAAGGACTGAAGAGTTTAGTAATCTTTGTTATCTATAAATATATGTGATTACTATAATAAAAATGATTACAATGATTAAAATATTTTTTTCTTTCTAGGATAATGATAAATTTATTATATCTGGTGTATCCTTTCATATCTTTCTTAGTAAACTTAATGGATTCCTGGGGAAGGGAAACACAATAAGGGTGATATCAAATGCTCATTATGGTCTAGTATAGCGTAATAAATAATGAATCAATGAGAATAGTCAATATGGAAGGTTAATAACTAAACAAAAATTTCATATAATAAATAAACTGAATGGATAAACAATATGGAAAGGTAATAATTGAAAATACATTTCATCCAAATAACTAGATAAGGCATGATAAATATTCCAAATAAAATAACATAACCATTTTCCATTTAATTAATGAACTAATAATTAAATGAATCCATATATATGTCAACACAAAATCTAATTGATAAATAATAACTAAGTAAAAATGGGGGAAATACTTAATTATTGGATGTCATGTCTCCTAGGTATATGGTACCTTTACCCTCAAGACCTTTCATAAGATGGTTTAGCATATCTGGTAAAAAACCATATAAGGCTAGCTAACTAACTTGTCCTATTAGACTACTGATAAGGTGTAAAGACCTATAAATTCCATGTAATTTTTTTTAAAATTATTTTGGATTATTACGAGTCTGCGAAAATTGACGGCACTTGATTCTGAGGCCCAATGTGCCCGGAATGATTTTCTGAACTTTTTTAAGGTATGTTCAGTAAATGTGCGGGCAACATTTTCTATCTTTTGAACTGGTGCTCGGATTAAAAATATGAGGGCACCATTGAATCTGTAGCACTAAGATTCACTTAAGGGAGGCTTAACTTTGACCACAGTAGGTCGGGTGAAAAAGTTAGTTTCTGCGAATTTTAAAGAAATAATAAAATAACATAGAGATTTTTATTTTATTCCTTTTTTTCCTACCACCTATTGAGAGGTGGTGGTGGGGACCACAGAGGTAGTCAGACATTTAATATGGGATATTAAATTTCTGGTTACACTTTGGTTGTGTAACCACACCTCGTGTAATTAATGTGGCACATTAATTACATCAATTAATGAACCTCATTAATTCATCACTGCGTTACTCACCCTTTCCCCCCTCTATTTAAATGGGGATTGGGGTAGAGTTTTTGGAGTGACTTCATAAAGCAAGGAACCTCTGGAAAAGTGATGTGACACCTTCCACTAACGGAGATAGAATCTTGGACGACAATGAACCGGGATCGACGAACGCTGACAGCTTCATCGAATGTGAAATCTTCTTCCACAACCGTGACATCTCCAAAGAATCTCGAGGTAGGGGTTGTTAATTAATTCAATAAATTCCCAAAATTCTTCTCCTCATTCTTGAATTTTTGGGTGGTCATTTCAGGGTATTTAAATAGGGTTTATCATTATTTTAATGTGATGTATAAATTACTCACACTTGTTATAATGCTAATGCAGAGGGAATGGTCCAAACAAACAAGGACTAGACCCTCCTACACTTGATTTTCATTACGTTCTTCAGAGGTGGGTTTTTCTAACTTGATGAAACCTTGAAACCAGGAGGCGCACAATGATGGTGGCATCACGGGAGGACCGTAGGCACTTCCGAAAGGAAGAACAGACCACCAGAGCTCACCCGGTGGCCCACGGAAGATCCGCCAACACTCACCGGTCATGGAGGAGGGTAGAACCGCTCGCAGCCATGGCAGGCCAGGCCGGTCCATAGCCCAAAGGGCTGAGCTCGCCATTTCCTAGACTGGGTCGGACCAGACCCAGACCCCTCTTGAGCCCAGAAACGCTTAGAAGGTCGTATCTTGCGAACCAGATGTCTGTTTGAAAAACCGTATGCAGTGATGGGATCCTTAGAGTGAGACAGTCCTTTTTTAAATACTTCATGATAGTTTTTGGAGAAATTTGGAGTATGTCCAGGTTGGATATAATCTAAATACAACTGGTCCCTTGACACTAAAATGCCAATAACTTACAGACCGGGCATCTGGTTGACGTGCCTTCTATTGCATTGGAACCCTTATGACGTGAAAAATCATTGTGTAACTTCTATGAGGGAATTTGTGATGGTTGAAATATGACCGATGGCTTGAGGAGCAGTTTCTCCCAGAGACAAGTGTACTATGAGTGGGAATCGTGTGTTTCGATAAGATGTGAAGAATGAACAGTGATTCTGTGTGAATCAACACCCATAGATTCTATGTGAATCAGCACCCAATGATTCTGTGTGAATTAGCACCCAAAAATTCTGTGTGAATTAGTACCCAATGATTCTATGTGAATCATCACCCAGCAATTATATGTGAATCAGCACCTAGCGATTCTGTGTGAATGAGAACCCATTGATTTTGTGTGAATCAGCACCCATCAATTCTGTGTGAATCATCACTGAGTGATTTTGTGTGAATCAGCACCTATCGATCCTATTTTGGTCTTACGGGGGTTGGTAATTATCGATCCTATGTGGGTCAGCAGCAGTTCCTCTTGACAGAATAAGATGATTTAGCTTTACAACTAATCATATGTACTATTGTATTCAGTTATACCTGGTTTGAGCTGTGTCTTTTGACATTTTCTTTGTGATTCAGATCATACTTTGTGGTTTTAATATGTGGAATTCTGAGAGATCTTTGGGGGTCTCGGGGTCCCTAATAGGTATTGTTATACTCACCCCTGTACGGGATTTTCCCACACCTTGTTGTGTCTTGTGAAGACGACGGGTATCCTTGACTGAGAATCGGGGAGCTAGGACCTGATGGTGGACGACGGTGACAGTTGATGTGGAGAGCTGTGGAGACGAGCTGTACCTACCCTTAAGGTAGGATCCTGGGTGGATGATCTTGGGATTTATTTTTCTATTTTCTATTGGGATTGTATATCAGCCCCTTTTCAGTACACACCTTTACTACTGCAGTTTTACTTCATGGTTACATCTTGTTGTGTTCCTAGGCTGTTTGTTTGTGTAGGTTTAAAAAAAATGCCTTCCTGTTTTAGGGATACACCTTTTAGTGCTAATCTCCAACCCCTGGCCTATGGAATCCGGGCTTGGGGTAGTCACGACATGGGCCTTGGGGGACGGTTCGTGACAAATTGGTATCATAGGAGTTATTTCTACTGAATAACCAGGACTCTGATCTTTTAATGGAGCAATAGTGTTAAGTGTTTTGAGTGTGGTTTTCAGTTCAAGGAGTCCAGTGTTGGTGTGGCGGCTGAAATATTTATACACCAGGGCCCTGAATTCTAATTTCTGACTCGGTGCATGAAAACACTAATTGTGTGTGTTTTGGAAATGTTTTTACTTTGATCTATTTTGAGTCACCTCACTAGGTATAACTATTTTACCGTGACACATATGTTTCTTTTTAGGATGACACCATGTAGACAACCATCCAGGATTCTCGAGAGAGTAAATGATTATGGCCCACTGAGTGATAAGGCTTCGGTGAAGGGCCCTCTTACTGTGTTGGAACCTTCGAGTGGTGTACCGACAGCACCACCACTCAGAGGGTAGCAGTTTCTAGTATCACCACTAGTAGATAGTGCATGCCGATTGATCACATTTCATTAGTTCCCATGGTAGAGGCCCTCGAGGTTTCGAGGTGAGACAAATGCACAGGCAACTAAGGACTGGTTGGAAGCTATGGCTAGAGTTTTCCTCTTAGTTGGGAGACCAACGAAGCAGATGGTGATCCTATTTGCTAGTATTTTCCTAGGAATGACATGAATATAGGGGAGCCTGATGCTCTAGTTACATGATGAGGTGACCCTCACTTGGATGGACTTTGATAGCCTCTTCAGGGTTGAGTTTGTTCCAACGACACTATGTTCAGTTCATATTCAAAAGCTGATATACTTACAACAAGGTAGCTTATCACTGGTCCAGTACTTAGCGAGATTCACTGACCTCTCACGCTACTCCACTGACATGGTGCAGGGACCATTCTTCAGGGCCTAGACCTTTGATCAAGGTCTTCGGTGGGAGATCAGATCATTGATGATATCGCTCAATATTCCAACATAGGTTGGAGTGCTTGAGCGATAATTATTGGTGGAGAGCTTCTTAGATGAGCAGGCACCAGTGGTGAGAGCCACCACAGAATGACAGGTAGCTGAGTCATCTTCAGAAGGCAGTAGGTGGATGATGCAGAGGTCCAAGCAGACCAAACCTTTTGAAGGGCGACCCCAGGATGTAGGGTCAGAGGTGTGAAGCTCGCGAGGCAGAGGGGGTCAGCAGGGAAGAAGATTATGCTTCACGTGCGGCAGGCAGGGCCACATGGCTTGCGACTGCCCGACCTGTTGAACTGAAAATCAGAAGACGGTCGAGGAACTATCGAGGCAGTGGTCAAGGTTCAAGCGAGGAGGTCTAAAGGGCAGCGAATGTGGTAGAACAGGTCATGCAACAGGTGGTGGATGGCGGTTTGAGGTTCTACCACCACCACCCTCAGGTGGTCCACCCCAACCATAGGGAGTAGGTGGACAGGGACGAGCACAACTACAGGTAGTAGAGGCATGCGACCACGATGCTATTGAGATGATTAGAGGTATGATCTATGTCTATTCAACCCTAGCGGTAGTACTTATAGACATAGGTGCGAGTCACTCTTTCATTTCCATGGAACTCATTTGGGGCTTAGAGATTTTGATGGAGTCTTTGGCTCAGTCCTTACGATTAGAGACTCCTAAAGTAGAAGATTCAAAAATTACACACTAGTGCAGGCAATGTGAGAACACTCTAGGAGGTAAGAGCTTCAGCTGGGATCTCCTAATAGTAGCTTCGAGTCCTTAAGACATCATATTGGGTAGGTAATGGCTATCCATAGTCCATGCTTAGATCAACTATTTTAGGCACAAAGTGTGGTGTGTCTGCGAGGATGGTATCAGGTTTTCCTTCACTGGTGAGAAGGAAACTTTTTCAGCATATAATAGACTTTCTCGGAGGAGGGTGTGGTCAATCACACACCAGTTGGCTAGCCTCACCCTCAGAGTAGTTAACATGGGGTTTTCAAGATATCCTATAGTGGTGGACCAGTATGCTGATGTCTTTCTTGATGATGTTCCAGGACTACCTCCTCATAGAGAGGTAGACTTTTACATCGACCTGTACCCTGGGATGACACCAATATCTACACTAGCATATCGGATGGCTCCCGTGGAGCTTCATGAGTTGAGGGTAAAGTTATAGGACTTTTATAGAAAAGGGTTTTTAAGGCCTAGTGTTTCTCCATGGGCATCCCCGATCTTGTTCACCAAGAAGGCAGATGGGAGCTTGAGGCTTTGTGTGGACTATCGATGTCTAAACTAGGTGACCGTGAAGAACAAGTATCCTCTACTGAGGATTGATGATCTCTTCGACCAGCTGAAGGGAGATCATTGGTTTTTGAATATAAACCTCAGATCAGCCTATCATCAGCTCAGGGTACGAGATGAGGACGTACTGAAGACAGCTTTCAGATGTCGGTATGGAAATTATGAGTTCTTAGTGATTCCTTTCGGAAAGACCAACACTCCAACAGTGTTCATGGGGATCATGAATAGGATCTTCCATCCATACATTGATCACTTCATGGTGGTCTTCATTGACGACATCTTGATATACTTGGCCTTAGAGGAGGAGCATTCAATGCACTTGAAGATAGTTCTGGATACACTCCGAGATCACCAGCTTTATGGAAAGCTCTCAAAGTGTCAGTTTTGGATACAGGAAGTCCACTTGCTAGGGCACGTTATCTAGAAGGTTGGACTTTCCATGGATATGGCGAAGATAGAGGAAGTGCTTTCTTGTGAGCCACCTAGGAGTGTGACTAAGGTTTAGAGTTTTCTGAGATTGGTTGGGTACTACTAGAGATTTGTACCTAACTTCTCTAGGGTAGAGGCACCCTTTTCGGCCTTGATGAAGAAGGGGAAGCCTTTATTATGGATGGAGAAGTGCCAATAGAGTTTTCAGTAGATGAGGCAGAGGCTGACGAGTGCCCCCATATTGAGGATACCAGAAGAGGGCGTTGGGTATATAATCCACTGTGACACATCAGGAACCAGACTAGGTTGTGTCCTGATGTAGGAGTGGGAAGTGATTGCCTACGACTCATGTCAGTTGAGATAGCATGAGAAAAACTACACTACCCATAACATGGAGTTAGAAGTAGTGGTCTTTGCACTGAAGATGTTGCAGCACTACTTGATGGGCAAATGTTTTACAGTCTACTTTGATCACAAGAGTCTCAGGTGTATCTTCTCACATAAATACTTGAACCTGAGACAACGAAGATGGATAGAGTTACTCCAGGACTATGACTTTGATATAGTCTACATTCCTTGGAAGGGGAATGTAGTAGCAGAAGCACTCAGCTGGAGGTCTGGTCTATAGCTGCTAAGTGAGGTGATGGAGCATCTAGCCGCATTGCAGATATCCTTAGTGGATAGAGATGGAGTAGCTTACCTCTAGTATATGACTGTCACTCCCCCACTTTTTCAGCGAGTTCAGGAGGCTCATCTTGGGGATATAGACAATGAGGCCCGACGTGCTTAGATATCCTCATGAAAAACTCCTGATGGATTTTAGTAAGGTGGGGAGCATGTCATCCTCTTCACAGGGAACACTATGGTACCAGTGATTCTACGAGAGGAGGTGTTGTGGGAGTTCCAAACATCCCCTTTAGCGGTACATCCTGGAGTGGAAAAGATGTACCGGGACATCCAGCGTCAGTACTGTTGGCTGGGGATGAAGAAATAAGTGGAAGAGTTTGTATCCTGATGCCTCATTTTTTAGCAAGTGAAGTCCGAGCATCAGGTATAGCATGCTTAGCTCAACCACTTGAGGTACCAGAGTGGAAGTGGGATGATATCTCCATGGAATTCATGATAGGGCTACAAAATACGTCTAGGGGCCATGATTCTATCTAGGTGATCATTGATCGAATCACCAAGTCAACCCACTTTCTACCCATCCGAGATAAGGGATCAGTATAGGGATTGGGATGCCTCTATGTGTAGGAGATTGTGTGACTTCATGGGGTGCCATCAATGATCTTCTAAGATTGTGATGCTAATTTTACATCCCACTTATGGAAGGGATTGTAGGAGGCATTTGGGACTCAACTACGCTTGAGCACCGCCTTCCATCCTCAGATAGATGGTCAGACAAAACAGACCATACAAATACTTGAGGACATGCTTCGTGCTTGTGTTGATTTTGGTTGTAGTTGGGAGGACCACCTTCCCTGGTAGAGTTCGCATACAAAAATAGTTATCACTCCACTATCAGCATGGCTCCGTTTTAGGCCTTTTATGAATGACAATGCAAATCACATCTTTTCTAGATAGAACCGGGAGATTCAACACTTATGGGTCTAGAGTTGGTGCAGGTAACCATAGAGAAGGTGCAGATCATCCAGGATCAGATGAAGATTGCATAGAGCCGGCATAAGTCTTATGCCGACAGGTGACAAAGACCTTTGGAGTTTGAAGAGGGGAACCATGTATTCCTACAATTCTCATCCTGATGATGATTATAGAGGTTTGGCTAAGGCAAAAAGCTATATTTGAGGTTCATCGGACCTTTCCAACTCCTCAACAGAGTAGGCAAGGTGGCACACCATCTTACACTTCCCCTAAAGATGCACCAGGTGTATAATGTTTTCCACCTGTCACAGCTGAGGAGGTACGTACATGATCCATCACACGTTATTAACTGAGGTGAGATGGACATCGACGATGGGGCGACGTTTGCGGAGTTTTTAGTGGAGATAGAGGATCGACAGGATCAGGTCCTTTGTAGGTGTTCAGTTCCTCTAGTGTGAGTTCGTTGGCAGCATTGGAATATCTAAAAGAACACATGGGAGTAGGAGTCTCAGATACGTGCTCAGTACCCCCATTTGTTTCCCTAGTTTTGTTTTAGATTTTATGGACAAAAAACCCTACGATGGTGATAATTTAGAGACCCGAAATTTCCATGTAATTTTTTTAAATTATTTGGGATTATTACAAGTCTGCCGAAATTGACGGTGCTTGATTTCGAGGCCCGTTGTTCCCAGAAGGATTTTCAGAACTCTTTTTAAGGTACATTCAGTAAACGCGTGGGCGGTGAATTCTATCTTTTGAACCAGTTCTTAGATTAAAAATCTGAGGGCACTATTGAATGTGAAGCACCAGGATTCTCTTAAGAGAGAATTAACTTCGACTGTAGTAGGTTGGGTGAAAAATTTAGTTTTTGTGAATTTTAAAGGAATAATAAAATAACATATAGGTTGTTATTTTATTTCCTTTTTTCCTACCAACTGTTGAGCGGTGGTGGCGGAGACCACGGAGGTAGTCAGACATTTAATATAGGATATTAAATGCCCAGTTACACTTTGGTTGTGTAACCACCCCTCATGTAATTAATTTGGCACATTAATTATGTCAATTAATGAACCTCATTAATTCCTCAGTGTGTTACTCACCCTTTCCCCCCTCTATTTAAATGGGGCTTAGGGTAGAGTTTTTGGCACAACTTCATCAAGAAAGGAACCTATGGAGAAGTAACGCGACACCTTCCACCGATGGATATGGAAGCTCGGGTGACAACAAACTAGGATCGACGAACACCAGTGACGTCATCGAACGCGAAATCTTCTTCCACCACCACGATGTCTCCAAATAATCTCAAGGTAAAGATTTTCAATTAATTCAAGAAATTCCCACAATTCTTCTCCTTGTTCTTGAATTTTTGGGTGGTCGTTGTGGGGGATTTAAATGGGGTTTATCATTATTTTAATGTGATATATAAATTACTCCCACTTGTTATAATGCTAACTCAAATGGAGTGGGCTAAACGAACAAGGCCCGTACCCTCCGTCGCTTGATTTTCATTAAGTTCTTCAAAGGTCAGTTTTTCCAACTTGAAAGAACCTTGAAACCGGGAGGCGCGCAATGACGGTGGCATCCTAGGAGGACCGTAGGTGCATTAGGAAGGAAGAATAGACCATCGGAGCTCACTCAATGGCTCACGGAAGATCCGTCGGTGCTCGCCAGCCACAGAGGAGGGCGACGTTGCAGATATTGGATAGGTGGCTGGCAACAGCCGATCGTGGAGACGGGAGGCGGAGTGCCGTAGTGCGCCGTGGTGAGATAGGCCGCGGCTCGAAGCTACGATGATGGAAGGGACCCTCTTCCTATGGGTTTCATGGGTGATGAGGCGGTGCCACCTGGCTCCGCCAATCAAGGAGCCAAACAACTCCTTTGAGCCATTCAGCAGGTAGACTGCATGACCCCTGTGTGGGTCATGCCAACTGGTGGGGTGAGCCGGCGTGGCCCAGTCCAGCTAGGGCGGGCTGGGCTAGTCCATGACCCAACTCAACTAGGCTGGCCTAGGCCAGTTTGGACCGGGTCGGGTTAGACCCGGGCAAGGTCGAACCAGACTCAGACCCCTCTCGGGCCCAAAAATGCTTAGAAGGTCATATCTTGCGAACCAGACATCCATTTGACGAACCGTTTGAGGTGATGTGATACTTGGAGTGATAAAATCCTTTTTAGATACTTCATGAGAGTTTTTATAAAGTTGGAGTACGTCTAGATTGGATCAACTTCGAATCCAACCAGGCCCTCAGCACTAAAATGCCAATAACTTACAGACCAGGCATCCGATTGATGCACCATCTGTTGCGTTGGAACCCTTATGGCATGAAGAATTATTGGGAAACTTCTAAAAGGGACTTCATTCCAGTTGAAATATGATCGATGGTTTGAGAAGTGGTTTCTCCCAAAGAAAAGTGTATTATGAGCTGGAATCCTTTGTCTGGTTGAGATGTGAAGAATGAAGAGTGATTCTGTGTGAATCAGCACCCAACGATTCTGTGTGAATCAAAACCTAGCGATTTTGTGTGAATCAAGCGATTATGTGTAAATTAGCACCAAAAGATTCTATATGAATCAGTACCTAGCGATTCTCTATGAATCAACACTTAGTGATTCAGTGTGAATTAGCACCCAATGATTATGTGTGAATCAACATCAAGTGATTCTATGTGAATCAGATCCCAACGATTCTATGTAAATCAAAACCTATCGATCTTGTGTGGGTCTTGTGGGGTTTAGTACCTATTGATCCTATGTGGGTTAGCAACAGTGACTCTTGGTAGAATAATATGGTCTAGATTTAAGACTAATCATCCCTACTACTGTACTCAATTATACCAAGTTTGAGCTGTGTCTTTTGACTTTTGCTTTGTGATTGAGATCATGCTTTTTGGTTTTACTTTGTGGAAATATGAGAGACCTATGGGGGTATCAGGGTCCCTACTGGGTATTTCTACTCACCCTTGCATGGGCTTCTCCCTCACCTAGTTGTTTCTTGTGCAGACTACGGGCGACCTTGACTGAGACTCAAGAAGCTAGGACCTGATGGTGGACAGCGGTGATGTTTGATGTGGAGAGCTATGGAGATGAACTGTACCTACCCTTCAGGTAGGATCCTCAGTGGATGATCTCAAGAGATGTTTTTTGTTTTCATTTGCTGTTGTATCTTTTCAGTTGGGCTTGTATTCCAGCCCCTTTACATTTAGTACACACCTTTATTGCTGCATTTTTACTTCATGGTTACATCATGTTGTGTTCCTGGGCTGTGTGTTTGTGCAGGTTTAAAGGCAATGCATTTCCATTTTAGGGATACACCTTTCCGATGCTAGTCACTAACCCCTGGCCTATGGAAGGCGTGCTAGAGGTAGTCACAAAACGGGCCCCGGGGGACGGGTCGTCATAATAAGGGGATATATATAACTGGACCCTACCTATGTCATACCTATCTAAATCATTCCTTATATATCGAATAATATATTTGAAAATACACCTTATAAAACATTCTTATAGAGTAGATGATAAGAATTTATCAATATTTCCCTAGTTTATAAAATAACTATCAAGTTCATACCATATGTATAAATGGTATATGGTTATAAAATAATCATATCCATGTAAAATTTTATGGATATTTAGAGAAATATTAATTTTCAAGGATCATTAGAGATTGAACATTTCAAGGGGACTAATAAAGGAATCAAATAAGTGAATTTTAATACTACCCTTAGAAAAATAATTTAAAAACCCTCCATAGGAAGAATAAATATGGTATTAATAAAAAATATCCCATATGGTGTAATATAATGGGTTGTTTACATTTATGATTGGAAATATTATTCAAGGATTGTTTAAAACATTCATGAGGAAAATATCATTTTTATATTGAATTTTTTAAATACATTTATTTGAAAATAAATTTTAAATACAATTGAATTAAATATTAAAATTTTATACTTTCAAAGTAATATTTGAATAAATGACAGCTGGTAAATCTATACGTGTTGTACAAGGTAAAAATAATTTTACTTTTTCACTATTAAAATGTAAGAAAAATTCCTTATGCTAAAAGCGATAAGAATATTACTTTTAAAACATTTATAAATGGAAAAAATGGTAAAAATTTAGTTAATAAATCATTTTGAAAAGGTTAAAAATATATTTGAAAACATTTATAGAAAACATGGCTTTAAGAAGAAAATAGGTTCTCTAACTAAAGATACAAATGAATTTAGGTTTTCTTAAAAACCTTTTCTAAAATATTTTGGGTACCAAATAGTGGGAAAATGATACTATTAATTGGAAAAGATCATGAATAACCAAAGGATAAAAATTTAAAGGTATAAATATACAATGGTCAAATAATTTATTCTTATATAAATTAAAGTGTAATTAATCCTAAACAAAATGAGATTGTGAATTAATCCCATGTAAAGATCTTAACATTGACGTGAGAATAAATCAACTAATAGATTATATGTATCAAATTTAAATCCAAATAAAACAAGTGGAAATGAAAAAAATTGATAGTAAAAATTAATTATAAATATATTCTTATAATACTAATGAAAAATTGGAATTAATATAACCCAATGATTAGAAATGAGGTTATGAAATTATTTACCACTTGGTAAATATTAATTAAAACCCCACTAGAAAAAATAATTCAAATTATGTATCAAAATACCATGAATATAATTCAATTAATGATATAATATATCAAATGGACATTAGTTAAACCACACATAATATGTTAGTGGTGAATATGACTTTTATCTCATAGATGTAAAAAGTGAGATAAAAATCTCTTACCTTGTGTTTACTTTTTGGGTAAACACCCTCAGACATCATGTATAATAGTTTTAAAAAAGTTAATAAATTATTCTAGAACTATATTAATATTTATGATATCATATAATATATTTTTATAATATATTACTACCCATTTTTTAGTAAAATTTCATTGTTTTCAATATTTCATGTGTTAATTTTATAGTTCTTAGATAATGTTTTTACTCATTACATGTTGTTACTATAACGTAGATCATATGTTAATTATATTGATAATGTAAAATATGATTTAATTATAATATATATTTATTATATATATACTTATAATAATCTATAATATTTGTATATAAGAAATGAAATGCACCATTTATTAAGATGGTAGGTCGTATATATGGATTAACGCTACATTCAATACTTATTCATTTCAAAAGAATGAAATGTAAATTTTGTAATTTTATATTATAATTATAGGATTATATTTATTTTATATATGTCTCTTAGGCTTAGTAAATCCATTCTTTATATGTTCCATGTATATTGTGAATGAATCGCATCACTTTGAGGGGGCGGGAGTTCGCACTTCCAAAAATGATGTTATCGTATTTACACAAAATGGAAAGCATAAAGGTATGTGTTATATAAAAAGTTAATAAGAAATATTTTCATTATAAATATAATATATATAATATATAAATAGTATGTATAACATTATTACCAACCATTAGAGGTGGTTAAGGATAAACAGATGACATCATTTTGTGAGATGGTAGTTTTTTGTACACATAAACAGTAAGCTTGTTACACATTAGAAGGATGTGTGTGTAAGTGTAGGGTGAACACATGGAATTAAAAATATTAGTATATTTAGGTTACTATTTTTATTATATAATAATTGAATAAAAATATTTGAGTTGGTGTATAAGGAAAATAAAACAAAAGATCTTGAGGAAGGATGTAACCTCTTATTTGGGTAACCCATATTTTCTTACACCAAAGGGATTCCTTGGTTGGATTTCTTCCAAAAGGGAGGATACTAGGATGAGGTGAGTGATATTGATGATCTATTTGGACATATCTCATTCAATAATAAGTGTCTTGATAGCTGTGAATAAGTTGGAGGGTTGGGTGACTTTTTATAGTTGAGGAGGAGTTGCATTCAAGTAACTTTTTGAAAAGGGAGTTACACCAACATTATTCCTATGAAAATTGTGTCAAATAATGAACCAAATTATATAAAATAGTGTATAGGGTCTAAATATTAATATCAAATTTATTTTGGACAATTTTCTAGGTCATTTGGCTCTTATGTTTAAGGTTTAGTCCCATGTTAAGATAATTTTTTCCTTAATCATTTAATTAATTTTAATCACATTCACTGATATTTATTGAAATATTAATAATTTTACCTTTTTATAAATTATAAATTATTATTATTCTAATTATGGAATCCTTTTTTCAAAATTCAAATAAAATAAGTGGCAGAAATTAATTTAAATTTATTCCTGTAGATGGGATGACAAAGTGGGTTTTTAAAGTAAAATGTTCAAATGGTTGCAAAGTCTTTATATCCAATTTAAAATTAAAATGTATTCCAATGACCTAAATTGGTTTAATTGATATAAAATTTATCTAATTTTACTTTAAATCCAATTAATAATATAATTTATCCATATAAATAAATTATACATAAAATATGTTTTGTATTAAAATTTTGTATTTTTCACGATTCATAAAAAAATAAACCTCATAGAAAAATACCAAAAAATCACCAAAATATATTTTTTAGGTTTATCAACCTAATATAAATTTTATTTTGGAATATAAAATTTCTAAAAGTGGAAAATAATTATTTATAATAGGTTCCCCAATAAAAGGCGGTAAAAGTGCTATTAGAAAAATATTGATTTTTATACAAAATATTATATTTGATCTTATATTATGAAAATTGAATCTATTAGACGAATATAAAATTAAATTACTGAATATAATATATATATATATATAACATTGATATAATTCACTAATTTTAGTTAATTTTATTTTTTTAGGATAAATAATCTTTGTGGGAATAAAAATAGTTTTCTATAAAAACATTTCATTTTTATTCACTTGGTTATTATATTACTTTATAATTAATTGGTAACCTATTTATTCATTTTATATTTTTATAACCCATATATTTTAATAATTTAGTTAATAATATTCTAAATCTCTAATTTAACATCTAGCTTATATCTTATTATTTTAAATAATAATTTTTTTATTATATTGTTATTTGGTAAAACTCAAATTGCATGTAATGTAAGTCAAACAAGAAACTAATTGTTCTATGAGACACACGCTAAATCAATATCACATGAATTTCAAGATATATCATGGTTTAATTTTATTAAAATGCTAAATATATTATAATGTCTCAGTATAATATATTCACTTACATGCTTGTTTTTGTGTGTCATGCACAATATCAAATATAATTTTATTACCTTAGAATATAGGGGCATTGAATTTTTTGTGAAAAAATATGTTTTCCTTCACCATTGGAAAAAAAATAAAATATATGAAAAATTAGAAAATTCCCCCTGAGAAAATTTTTATATGATGAATCCAAAAATAATATTAATTTTTAAAAACTTAAACTCTAAAATATAGATAACTAAATTTTAAATAAAAACACTATATGAAATGAGTTTAGTTAAAAGTATTTCTTTTTTGATTTAAAAATTAATTTATATTTTTATGCTGAATAAAAACATGAATATTATATATTATATCATTAAATGAGTTTTCACATTCATCCCCTAGTAATTGAATATCATCCTATATATTTAATTTACTTATTAAACATGTGGGGACATCTTTCCCTCATAATTTTTTTTGATTAACATGTTACTTCATCAATAATATAGTTTTTCCATAAAACTATATCCTGGTAATTATTTTTAATTGGAAACACATTCTCTATATGGTCAATAATATGAACTATCTATTCCTCATAAGAATTATTCTTTTTTAACTAAACTACTTTTTGTCACAAAACATGTGATAAATCCAAAACATATTTCCTTATCATTGAATTATGAAATACATTGTAAACCTTTGATTAACTCGACCAGTAAAGAAAATTGGTAGGAAACTAATCCAAATTTATCTAGGAATTTATATGTTTGAATGATCCACAAACATAATATTAACTTTTAAAATAAATTAATAACACTTGTCAATGGAGATACTTTTAAAAAACATGATCACCTACCTTTAAATAAATAACTTTATTCATTTACCACATAACCTTTCTACCTAATCTGAGCTTCCCTTATACATTGCTTAATTAACTACACATTTTGAGAAATTTCATCTGAAAAATATTTTACCATCAACATTCATTATCCAACTTCATCCCAAAAAATGTTGTTTCTAAAATTTATTTTCATATAATTACTCAAATTTTACCATTTGTATGCTGAAATGAAAAATGTTATTATAAGAAAAATATACTAATGAATGGTGTTGATCCCAAATTCCATATTAATTAATTGAAAATTAATAAACCATATATTATAGGGTCTAAATCTTCCAATCATAATGACCATCTGGTTTGGGTTGAAATATTGTCATAAAATTTAATTCAGTACCAAATGACTTTTGATGTCCTTTCAAAAAATTAAATGTGAAACTATGGTAACATTCTAATAAAATATAGATTATATCTCCATTTACCCTGAGTACCACATTAAAATAATGTCAAGAAACCTAATATAAAGAAATTATCTATCGAATGGGGAGGAAATATTCCGATTTAATTAATTAATCAACTATAAAACATATCACATTGTTTCCTTTATAATACTTTCATAATTCCACCACAAAATATGTGGATATATATTCCCATTTACAATTTGGAAATGGATAAGGAAGAAGAATTCCCACCATAAATATTATTTTTATTTAACCTTCTTAAAAGTAAAATATTTAATTATAAATTCAAGAATATCGATTTTCATTCCATCCCAAATTAAATTCTCCAAAAGGACTCAATAGATCTTAGTTATTCTCAGATAAATGAAAAACAGAGAACTATGAGATCCACTCAATAACTCATTTAGCTGTGAGTCACAAGACACACATAATATTTTTAAAAATCACAAAACTCATTCTTTATCATTATTAAAATATGGAAACATGACCTTCTTAATAGATTATACATTTTCTTACAAATATCAATCCTCCTTTTGATATTTCATTATTCATTAAGAGAAATTCAACAACACTGAATCATGAAACAAATGAGAGGATGTCCTTGAATCCAAAACATTTAGGATTTTATTTATCAAATCATTAACCAAAGGGTAATAATCAATACATTACATGGTTATGGTATCATTATTTTCTCAACTCAATGAATCTAAAACTTTTTTGGATTTTTAAGGATGATAAAGAATTGTGAAATCATGATCCATAATATGTTCTATCTAACTTATTGGTCTCATATTTAATTCTTTCTAAGTGAATATACACTTTAAAAATTTGCGATCAATGCATATTTCACGCATTACACCATACAAATTATTTCTCTTAAATTTTATTGAAAAAATCACAACCCCATATTCCAGATCATGTGTTGGGTAATTTAACTCAGTAATATTCAACTGACATGAAGCATAATAAATTACATAATCGTTATATATTCAGAAAAAACCATGTTTATTCCATGAATCATCACTGTAAATGAAAAATTATCCATTTTGGGAAGTTAGGTCCAATATTAAATCATTGACCAATCATTTATTTATTTACTAAAAACATTCATAATATTATTTTTTCTGTAATAATTTAACTTCTATTTGAGTTAACTTAGTCCATGGGCTAGACAATGAATTAATATTTTTTGGCTAACCACTGGTACTAACCCTTTAATATATGAAAAATATTATTTATATGATATTTTTAGTTACTTTTCATTCTTTAAACATATTTGTTTTAGTAGGTTTAACATTTATTCCATCATTCTAAAAAAATGTTTCAATGGAAAGAAATTTGTTTCAACACAAATTCACAATTAATATAATTCACATAAAATTTATTTTAATATATTATTTTCCAAAAAATCCTTGGTTGTCATTCAAGTTCCTCAAAATTTTATAAAATAAAATAATTCATCAATAAACACAACCAAAAACAATTCTAATAAATCAAGAAAAACTCTATTAATAAGGTCTAAAAATATAGTTGGTTCATTGGATAACCCAAAGTGAATATCTAAAAACTCATATTATTTGAATCTATACCAAAATTCAAATTTATAAATCTCATCCTCCTTCACCTCCATCATATGGTACTAATAACTTAGTTCAACCTTCGAAATATATAGAGATCCCTAGAGCTAATCAAAAAAATCATTGATATTAGGAAAAGGATACATGTTCTAAATGGTCATGTTATTCAAGGATTTATAATCAAAGAAAAGAATCATTGAACCAAATTTCTATTTATAAAAAAATATGATCACCCTATGGTGAAGTGCTAGGTTGAATGAAATCATTATATATTTACTCCTATAATTTCCATTCTAAATTTAAATGTTCCAATTTATCTAATCAATAAAGGGGTTTAGAAATAGTCTTATCATCAGGAAATAACTCAATAATAAATTCAAAATCCTGTTTAGAAATGACCATATAAAAAACATCAAGAAATAAATAAATTTATTCATTCACTAATGAAGCATCACTAATTTAAAAAGTTTATTTTGAACAATATTAGTAATGTAACATTCACTCCCACCTATAATTAATTTATCATCATATTCTGATGTAATCAAAAGCATTAAATAATTTAATATATCATTATTAACTCTATAATCTATCTTATAATGGTAAACTAAAATCAAATCAATACAAATAATGATATCAAACTATACTATATAATGTTATACAATATTTGTAGGAAATACCATCCAACTGATAATGACAAGAAGATTCCTACAAATCGTGGTTTCTTTAATACCTCTAACTAGAATATTCATCAAAGGTTCTTTCATACTTTCAGGAGCTTATTATTCACAATTTATATATAAATTTCTCAGAAATGACAAAATGTGATGATCTAGAGTCAAACAGGGTATTTTTATAATTCTAATAAACTAGTAGCATAACTTTAACCACTTTATTTGACTATCCAAAAGAATCTATAGTAGTTTAAAAATATATTTCCACACCCTTTTTCTTTTTTATCTTGATGATTTTATGCCAAAGGTACTAACTTCAGGAACAAATTATCATAATAACCCAACTAATTGAAACTAAAACATCATACTATCATATTTTAATTTCTTGTAAGATCATTTTACATGTAATTAGTAGCCATATGACCAAACATACCACATCACATTAACTTCCCAAACATCATAAAAAATTCCTAGATGATATTTACCACACTACTCACATGATTGGAACTTATTTTTATTACATCCTGATCAATTTGATGAATTATTCCCCATTTCATTCCAACAGTACAACATTTTCTTCTTCATGTCATGAAATAAAAGATCAGGGGAAATATCTTTTTCTACCTATCATCACAACAAAAAAGTTTCTCATGGATTTTTTAATCATGAAACGTCAATCCCTTTAATATATTAGCATTAATCATAAGTAAATATGATTAATATTACTATTGATATCATAGATAAAAATTGTGATGTAGCATTATAATTAAGGGTTTTTTCATCATATAAATCCACCAAATGTTATTTTTTTTCAATTCCATGATTTCTTCCATCCTAGTAGTATGGCCTTAGTAAAATATTTTGCATGGAAAATATTCTTAAATTCATCCCATTACAAGGCATCAATATGTTCCATTTCTCTTATATTCATTATCATTTACCACCACTTTTTCGATCAAACTTAAAATTTATAAATAAAAAAGACATAAATTTTTATCATCAAAGAATACCATGACATTAAAAATATTTTCTAGGTATTTAATGCATCCTACATCTATTATAGGGTTAGATGAACCACTAAATGATGGTAGATGTTGTCTCGTAATATTCTCTACTGTTTAAATGTTCCTTCATGGTAGATAGGGTTTCTCTCTATCATGTATACCACCACCATTGTAAACTTCAATATACTATTTCATACTATTTCATCACAATAAAAAAAATTCTATTTCAATCCCAAAAATAATGGGGTGTTGATTTGGAAGGATACTTTATTCTCAGTTCCTTCCCACTACAACTTCCTTATTTCCTCTGTAGAAAACCATTATGAAAAAAATGTTTATCTAATGAAATAATGTAATATTTAAATGCTCTATCATTTCAAATATGACATAATGTAAAATATTTTAATGGTATTCTATTATTATTTTACTAAACACTAATGTTATCTAGTCTTCCCTTTGATACAAAATATAATGTGTAAAGTTTTGAAATTATATAAATAAAATTTCACTTCCAATTTAATCAAGAAAATTATTATATATAATAGTTATAAAAAACACAGTCACTTCATTAGTTTTATAATATCCTATCATATTTAAAATAATGTTAATCAACATTACCTTTGAAAATATAGTCTTTGAAAAAAGATCACATGATTAGTATAAATATAGGGTTTTAAAAAATGCAATTGACATAGATAATGGAATTAATGGAATAAACTAGTAAGATCATACCCAATTAAACCCATTTATTGGATATTATTAGGGAGAAAACATCCTTGGTATTTTTCTTTTTCCATGAAAAAGATTACATCCAAAAACTTAATCATGAGTGAAACTGTTTATGGGAAAAATTCATGCTCATTGAGATCATGAACCAAACAATATACACCGAGCCACCCCATAAGAGTCACATAATTGTTCACCTTAACCTTAAAAATGTATCTCATTTATTAAATTTATATGTATCAAGACTCTATAAATATGATTATGTATATTATTTTCCTTAGAATAATTTTTATATTTACTTCTTATTATTTTTTTCTTTATAAATGATTTTTATTTTGATTCATTAAAACACAAAGTGTATTTTTGGGTAATATTAAAATTTAATTAAGACATTTATATTGACGATTTAATGGATATCTGAAATAAATAAAACTTTATTAAAATAAAATTATTAATTTTTTTAAATATAAATTATTATATAATTTTTATGAAGTAAAATGTACTTTTTATAAGGGTTGGAAAACTATAATTTTCAAAAAGACATCATTTCACAATAAATGTCAATTATTGTATTAAAAGTGAAAATAAAAATATTTATTAAATTAATTTGATAAAATTAATATTATTATTGGAATCAGAATGTAAGGACCCAGCTCCAGTTTCCCAGAGCCGGTGCCTTATTTGATTAAGTTGGCATACATATAAGGAATACGAATCCCAAAGGAATGAGTAGTTTAGTATTATTGGAAACAAGTTACATACATAAGTTGATCATTACAACATGAAGGTAAAAACAACACTAATTTATTCCACTAGCAACATCATGTCTCCTAGATTATGCTTTCATGTCATTCATAATTTACTTCTTCATATCCTAAGAAAAATGAAACATAAGAAAAGGTGAGATAAAATTCTCAGTAAGAGTAATAAATACAGCGGAAGATAATATAAACAATATACATGGTGAATTATTGAAAACACATGTCTTTAATAATAAACTTGAACACATTATGGTAGGAATATGAGCTGAGTAAATATTAACATAATAAAACATAATCAAGGGTATTCTACTAGTAGAATATTCACATGAACTCTCAATTACTAGCTTCATAATTAGGGAAGTGCATATTTCGGACATTATGAATCATTTTTTCATGGCCTTGACCAAGAGATCTAGTGATTAATGCCTCGGCCAAAATCCATATCACATTGGGAAAGGCCTCGGGCAATTCCACGTCTATTTGTCTCATGAGACCTACCGATGCATCGAGGGGATATACTGGGCCCCACCCATCACATAATAATTCCAATTCATTCCTCATATGAGTGGGGATCAACATAGACAATAAATACATTCATATTGATACTATCATATGAAATGTAACTATCTTTCCCCAATCATTAAACATAAAACACTAACCATTCGGAATAATATGGTGAATGGTTTTAGGAAAGATCATCCACAATAGAGTTAGTCATAAACCATTAAATAAAATATGGTAGATTAATTCATAAATTATTAAATCCAATAATACCATGTATTCAACAGGAGTGTTGAATTAGATGAAAACACTCTTATAAAATCATTAAGCAATTCTGGAGATAAATACTCTTTTATTTTGAAAAGAAGAGTTCTTTTGAAAAAATCTTTGTATAAAACCAGAAGTGAAGTAAGATATTATTTTAATAATAAAATTAGTGACTTTATAAAGATAATGGTTTCCAAAAACAGATTATAGAGTGCCCTTGAAAATAGGTAAGAATTTGAGAAATTCCCTTGAATCGGGCTTGTATTTTGGAAACAATTTTCAAAGTTCCTTTAAAAACGTGTAACTATACATAAAATAAGGAATTATTATGGTTTTTAAACATATATATGATACTCACACAAAACATATGATGAGTTCATAATAATACATAATAATTACATCGATTTAATTAGACAATGAAAGTATCCCGAATGAAAATGGAAGTTCGGGTGGAAAAACCCTTACCTTAACTCCAAATGTGTTACGCTCTTGTACTTAAGTTCCTAGAATATGAAATTATACTTGTTAATAACTTATTTTGTAACCTATTAGAAATGTATTTATTTTACCATAATTCTGGTTAGTTCATTTATGTCCTTATTGATAAGTTATTGTATTGAATTTCGTCGTTCTGGAGTGTTCGTTTCCTTTATTTTCATATTCGGTTCACTTGTTTTTAAGTAATTAATTTCATGTGGAATGGTTATAAATCTACAGGATTAGAATTATATATTATTAATGAACATAAATAATTTATAATGGTCATTTCTATCATTTGTTTACATTTAATGGGGATGAATCATTAGATGAAAGCCACTTCGATTATTCAGCGGTATTTGGAATATTATGAACTAGTTTGGTCATATAACTTAATCATATGTACATATTCTGGTTCCTGAATATTAATTAGGTTATAAAACTTATATTATATTCTGTTTCAACCATGAATATGGTTTCATGACCAGTAATGAAGAAGAAATTTAAGAATGAAACTTCGTCGTCCACGAAGGTTATAAATCGGAACCTCATAGGCGTCGATTTCGTTTATAAAAATAAAAGGGAGGGAATAAGAATATTTATGATGGTTCTTCCATTAACATGATATAAATCCAGTATATATATGTTACTGGAGTTATCATGGTCATTTGGATAGAGGATGTTAGTAGAGGATAACAAAATTAGATAAATTGAAATAAAACCAAATGAGAAAGAAGGGTGCTTTACCTCTTGAAATAACCTCCTTGAGAAACTCCTTAAGGGAATGGGTTTTGGTCTTTTGAAAAGACTAAGAGATTCCTGGTTGTGGGAAGTGACTAAGAAAGGGTAATTGGTCAGAACTTTTAGGAGCTTTAAGTCTTAGATAAGTGAAGAGAATAGGTAGTGGGGGGGGGGTATAGTGGAGGAGAGGGGTAAATTTTGAATATTTAATTCATTATTTTATTATATCACTCAAGATAACCAATATTATTGTTTCATGTGACCCCTAATAGTAATAAGTTCATGTGAGTTCGAACCAAGTGGCCTTGTATCACTTGTGATGTCATAAATAGTGTATTTAACTGATAAATTGAATATACGGTATTTTACTGTATTTTTACTATTCATAAAAAATTCAAGATTTTCAGAAAAATCACAAAAAATCACTCCTACCATTTTTCAACATGTAGAATTCAAAAGTGAAATAAATTTTTCAGAAATAATTTTCTAAATATTATTAATTTAATTTTTAAATAAGGTCATAGTTAATTTGAAAAATAACAATCTTGAAGTGTAGTTAGTTTTATGTGACATTGAAAAATTAATTAAGATCCCATTATCATATTGCCTTAAGAAAAATAAAATAATATCATTATTTAATATTAAAGGCTCATATTACTATTCATATTATTATTCATAAGGGTGTGTAACTATTCACAAAAAATCAAGTTTGTTCTATCAGACTCCAAATGACTTACTGAACACAACTCTAGATGACCATTTCTTGAAATTCAAAACATAGAATAGACAAAATTGTGTTTAATGGTTAGATTATAAAATTGAATTCTATGTTTATTTTCAAAACCTTGGGGTGTTACATTCTCCCCTCCTTACAAAAAATTTCATCCTCAAAATTCACAGAATATTATCTAAAAGATTTGGGTATGTCTTTAACATAAGCTCCTCAGGCTCCCATGTTGCTTCCTCCATCTTATGGTTCCTCCATAGAACCTTCACCAGACGAGTTATCCGATTTCTCAATACTTATTCTCTAGTATCAAGAATCTTGATAGGCTCTTCACAATAAGATAGATCGGGCTCAAGTTCCACTTCCTCATAAGTGAGTACATGTGTTGGGTCTGGCATGTAATTTCTTAACATTGACACATGGAACACATTGTGAACCTTGGAGAGACTTGGTGGCTTTGCCAAACGGTAAGCTACGACTCCAATTCGGTCCAGAATTTCAAAAGGTCCGATGTACTTGGGACTTAATTTTCCCTTCTTACCGAATCATATAATACCCTTCCATGGAGATACCTTTAAGAAAATGTGATTACCTTTTTGAAATTCCAAATCCTTCCTTCGGTTATCAGCATAGCTCTTTTTCCTACTTTGAGCTATTTTGATATGGTTCTAGATAATCTTCACCTTTTCCATTGTTTCTTCAACAAGTTCTAGTCCCAAGAGCTTTCTTTCACCAACATAATCCCAACAAGTTGGTGTACGACATCGCCTCCCATATAATGCTTCATAGGGTGTCATATGTATACTTGAATGGAAGCTATTGTTGTAGGAAAATTATACGAGAGGTAAATACTGATCCAACATGCCTTGAAAATCAAGTGAACAAGACCTCAACATGTCTTCCAGTGTTTGAATAGTCCGTTCTAATTGTCCATTAGTTTGTGGGTGGTAGGAAGTGCTCAAACGAAGATCAGTATCTAGGGCCTTCTGAAGACTTTTTCATAATCTTGATGTAAAATGTGGATCAAGATTAGAAACAATCGATAGGGGTACTCCATGAAGTCTCACAACTTCATTAATATATAGTCTTTCTAGACGTTCAAGTGGTAGATCTTATCTTATAGCAAGAAAATGTGCTGACTTGGTAAGACGATCAACAATCATCCATATTGCATTGTTCCTTCTAGGAGTTTTTGGTAGTCCCATGACAAAGTCCATCATGATATTATCCCATTTCCACTCAGGTATGGGAAGAGGTTGCAATACTCCTCTAGGCTATTGTCTTCCCGCTTTCACTTGTTGATAAACCATACATCTTGAAATAAAATCAGCAATCTCCCTCTTCATGTTGTCCCACCAAAAATGTTCCTTCAAATCTCTATACATCTTAGTGCTACCAGGGTGTATAGAGAAATTGTAACTGTGATCATCATCCAACAATTCCCTTTTCAGATCAGGTATAGCAGGAACATGAAGTCTCTTACCAAATTTCAAAATTCCATATTCATATATTAAGTCACTCAATCTCCCATCATTCACAACTTTAATCTTCTTTTAAAACTCCTTGTCATCATCCTGAGAAATTTTTATCCTTTCTAGTAAATATGGTTTGGAAACCATTTGAAAAATCATTGAGTTTTCCCCTTCCATGGTTATTCCAATATCCATCTTTACTAGATCCATGAAAATAGGATCCCTTTCAACTCTCATCTTGTTCAAAACTCCATGATTTTTTCTGCTCAAATCATTTTCCACCTTATTTTCCTTCCCCAGGTGCTAGTGTATCATTCAATCATAATACTTGAGGAGTTAAGGCCATCTCCTTTGTCTCATGTTGAGTTCTTTCTGTGAGAAAATATACTTCAAACTCTTGTTATCAGTATAAATCTCACATTTTTCATCATAGAGATAATGTCTCCATATCTTCAAAGCAAATATTACAATAGCTAACTCAAGATCATGAGTAGGATAGTTTCGCTCATGAATTTTTAGCTTTCATGATGCATAACCAATAACCCTCTCATTTTTCATAAGGACACAACCAAGTCCTTTCTTTGAAGTATCATTATAAATAACAAACCCGTCATTCCCCAATGATAGAGTCAATATAAGGGAATTGACTAATCTTATCTTCAGTTCTTTGAAACATTCTTCAATATATTTTTTCCAAACAAATTTAACCCCTTTACGTGTGAGATTCGTTAGAAGGTTATCCAATTGGGCAAAATTTTGTACGAAACGCCGATAATAACCTACCAATCCAATAAAACTGTGTACCTTAGTTATGTTTATTGGTGTGGGCCAATATTGGATTGCCTTTTTCTTTGCAGGATCAATTAGGATTCCATCCTTAGAGACAATATAGCCAAGAAAATAAATCTCCTGAAGCTAGAATTCACACTTGTTAAACTTCCCATATAATTTATGTCTTTTAAGAGTCTTCTGGATAATGCGCAAGTGATTTTCATGATCTTCGTAGCTTTTGGAGTATACCAAGATATAATAAATAAATACCACTACAAAATCATTGAGATATTCCTTGAAAACTCTATTCATTAGATCCATGAAGATAGAGGGTGCATTATTCAATCCAAAAGACATCATTGTAAACTCGTAATGCCCATAACTAGTTAGAAATGCTATTTTTGGAATGTCTTCCTTCTTCACACACAATTGATGATATCCAGATTGAAGGTCAATATTTGAAAAGTATTGAACTCCATGAAGTTGGTCAAATAAATCATCAATGCGAGGTAGGGGATACTTATTCTTTATTTTAATAGCATTTATTTCCCTGTAATCAATGCAAAGCCTCATGGATCCATCTTTCTTCTTGAAAAAGAGGACAGGGGCTCCCCATGGAGAAACACTAGGTCGAATAAATCCTTTTTCACTCAAATCCTCTAGTTGTTTCTTTAGCTCCACTAATTCCACAGTGGCCATTCTATAAGGGGTCTTTGATATGGGCCTTGAACCAGGAATTAAATCAATGGAAAACTCAATTTCTCATTCTAGAGGATGTCCAGGTAAATATTTTGTAAACACATCAACATATTCTCTCACAATAGGTACATATTCTATTTGAACATTCCTTTCCTCACCCACAGTTATTTCATTCTATTCCTTCACAATAATTGAATTTAGTTGAGCTACTGGGGGTGGATCTAGATAACAATCAGGTGGTGAAGATTATGCTCTAAAGATAAGGCGTTCTTTATCATCGCTATCAAAAATCGTAACCTCTTTCTTCTTACAATAATTTTTTGCATCATGGTCCGAATGCCAATCCATAACGAGGATTATATCAAATTCAATCATGGGTATGATGATGAGATTATCAGATAAAGAACATTTGTATGCCCTAATGGGAACTGATTTACAGAACTTTGTAGCAATGATACTTCCCTTAGAAGTTTTTACTGACAACTCCCTTGTTAAATCAAATTGGAAATATCTAATTTTCTTAACAAACTGGGAAGATATGAAACAATGTGATGATCTAGAATCAAATAAAGCATTGGATAAACTTGAAGAAACAATTAAAGTACCTACCACCACATCATTAGGAACTTCAACCTCTGCAGTTGTGATTGCATAAGCTTGTCCCTGATCCCTTGCCCTTTTCTATTGCATATTTCCTTGACGTTTTGGACAATCATTAACATAGTGTCCCATCTCTTGACAACTATAGCATTGAACATCATTGGATTCCTTCTTCCCTTTTCAATCACCAGCAAGATGGCCTTTCTAATCACATTTGTAGCATACTCCTTTTACTTTTAATCATGCACTAGGGTGTTTCCTTCCATAATTGTCACATGGTGGAAATTAGACTCTTCCCTTATTCCCCATTTTTTTATTTCCTTTCCCAGGGTTTTCAGCAACCCTCTTCTTTTATTTCTTTCCCTTAAAGTCATAAGACTTAGAGAATTATTTTTTTTCTTGATGGCACACGAAACTATATCCTCATATGATGAAAAACCTTGGGAGACCAGTGCCCGTCGGAGGAATGGATTTAGGATATCAAAGAATCGATCAATTTTGCTCTTTGGATTCCATATGTAGTCTACAACATGTCTTGATAATCTTGTGAAGTTAGCTTCATACCTTGCAACATTCTCATCTTTCTTCTGCCTTGGATTCAAGAATTGCCTCTCCATATCTGCTCGCTTCTCACAAGGAAAATATTTTTCTAAGAATATTTCCTTAAAATCTCTCCATTCAATCTCTTCTATGTCTTCATCCTCCTTTGTGTTTTGGATTAATGACCACCACTAATCTGCATCTTCCGATAGACGATATACTTCTATGACAACCTTCTCTCTTTCATTATATCCCAAAGCGAGAAATATCTTCTCAAGGGAACATATCCACTGCTCTACTACAAACAGGTTTGTAGTCCCGTTGAATGATGGAGGTTGTTGTCGCATAAAGAGATCTAGCATGGATCTTCCACGTGGTGGATCCAAATGCTCCATACGGGTAAGGTTATTATTCATAACCTGAGTAAGTTGTCCCAGTATAGTTATGAGTTGCTCAGCACCAGTCACAGCACCAGAGCCAACATCATTATCTTGCATCAGAGGAAAATCCCTATAGGGGACACGTGCATTCGTGCGATTTTCATTCCATCCACTAGGCGCCATATCTAGATAATGGCATACACTATATTAGGTTATGAATCATAATGTATAATCTTAACTAAAAAATAATCAGAAAAAATGAGATCCTACACATGGCTAATACCATATTCACAAATATGGTTTCTTTGAGGAATATTTTACATTTAAATCCTTCATAATGGCTTGTAAAGAAAATGTGAATTATCTTAATAATATACCCTGGGAGTGTCGTAACCAAGAGTGCAGCAAGGCCCGTTGTCGTGCACCAGTTCCCGTTCGAATCTAGTTCAAAGCGTTATTTTCTGGGTTTACCCCTAGATACATCTGTGCTAGAGCCGCCTCTACCTACTTGTATCTGGACAGGGATGTATTGCTTGAAAGATTCACATAATATATTCCTTACCAAAATACCAGGATGTTATTGTATGTATTATCATCAAAGACAAACTTAGGGACTCTCCCCTAATTCTATGTTTTCTAAATATAGTTTCCAAGTATTCTACCAAACTTCCTCTGATACCAACTGTAAGGAACCAACCCCAGTTTCCCAGATCCGATGCCTTATTTGATTAAGTTGGCATACAAACAAGGTATATGAATCCCGAAGGACCGAGTAGTTTAGTATTATTGGAAACAAGTTTCATACATAAGTTGATCATTATGACATGAAGGAAAAAACAACACTAATTTATTCCACTAGAAACATCATGTCTCCTAGATTATGCTTTCATGTCATTCATAATTTAATTCTTCATATCCTGAGAAAAATTAAACATAAGAAAGGGTGAGCTCAAGTTCTAAATAAGAGTAAGCAATAGAGCATAAGATAATATAAACATTAGACATGGTGAATTATTGAAAACACATGCCTTTAATAATAAACTTGAACACATTATGGAAGGAATATGAGCTGAGTAAATATTAACATAATAAAACATAATCAAGGGTATTTTACTTGTCGAATATCCACATGATCTTTCAATTACTAGATTCATAATGAGGTAAGTGCATATTCCAGACTTTCTGAATCATTTTTTCATGGCCTTGTCCAAGACATCTAGTGATTAAGTCCTCGGTCAAAATCCACATCACATTGGTAAAGGCCTCGGCCAATTCCATGTCTATTTGTCTCATGAGACCTACCGATGCATCGAGGGGCTATAGCGGGCCCCACCCATCACATAATAAGTCCAATGAATTCCTCATATGAGTGGGGATAAACATAAACAACAAATACATTCATAATGAAACTATCATATGAAATGTAACTATCTTTCCCCAATCATTAAACATAAAACACTAACCATTCGGAATAATATGGTGAATGGTTTTAGGATAGATCATCCACAATAGAGTTAGTCATAAACCATTAAATAAAATATGGTAGATCACTTCATAAATGATTAAACCCAATAATACCATGGAATCAAGAAGAGTGTTGAATTAGATGAAAACACTCTTATAAAATCATTAAGCAATTCTGGAGATAAATACTCTTTTATTTTGAAAAGAAGAGTTTTTTTTTGGAAAAATCTTTATATAAAACCAGAAGTGAAGTAAGATAGTATTTTCATAATAAAATGAGTAATTTTATAAAGATAATGGTTTCCAAAAACATATTATAGAGTTCCCTTGGAAATAGGTAAGAATTTGAGAAATTCCGTTGAATCAGGCTTGTATTTTGGAAACAATTTTGAAAGTTCCTTTTAAAACGTGTAACTATACATAAAATAAAGAATGATTCTGGTTTTTAAACATATATATTATACTCACACAGAAAATATGATGAGTACATAACAATACATAAGAATTACATCGAGATAATTAGACAATGAAAGTATCCCGAATGAAAATGGAAGTTCGGGTGGAAAAACCCTTACCTTAACTATAAATGTGTTCCGCTCTTGTACTTAAGTTCATGGAATATGAAATTATACTTGTTAATAACTTATTTAAGAACCTATTATACATGTATTTAGTTTACCATAATTCTGGTTAGTTCGTTTATGTCTTTATTGATAAGTTATTGTATTGAATTTTGTCATTCTAGAGTGTTCGTTTCCTTTATTTTCTTATTCGGTTCACTTGTTTTTAAGTAATGAAGTTCATGTGGAATGGTTATAAATATCTAGGATTGGAATTATATATTATTAATTAACATAAATAATTTATAATGGTCATTTATATCATTTGGTTACATGGAATGAGGATGAATCATTAGATGAAAACCACTTTGATTATTCGGCGGTATTTGGAATATTATGAACTAGTTTGGTCATATAACTTAATCATATGTACATATTATGGTTACTAAATATTAATTAGTTTATAGAAAATATATTATAGTCTGTTTCAACCATGAATACGGTTTCATTACTAGTAATGAAAAAGAAATTGAAGAATGAAACTTCATCGTCCTCAAAGGTTATAAATCAGACCCTCATGGACGTCGATTTCGTTTATAAAAATAAAAGGGAGTGAATAAGAATATTTATGATGGTTCTTCCATTCACATGATATAAATCCAATATATATATTTTACGGGAGTTATCATGGTAATTTGTACAGAGGAGGTGAGGAGAGGATAACAAAATTAGATAAATTGAAATAAAATCAAATGGGAAAGAAGGGTGCTTTACGTCTTGAAATAACCTCCTTGAGAAACTCTTTAAGGAAAGGGGTTTTGGTATTTTGGAGAGACTAAGAGCTTCCTGGTCATGGGGAGTGACTAGGTAAGGGTAATTGGGCAGAACTTTGAGGAGCTTAAAGGCTTAGAGAAGTGAATAGAAGAGGTAGTGGTGGGGGGGTTTATAGTGGAGGAGAGGGATAAATTTTGAATATTTAATTCATTATTTTATTATATCCATCAAGACAACCAATAATGTTGTTTCATGTGACCCCTAATAGTAATAAGTTCATGTGAGTTCGAAACAAGTGGACTTTAATTACTTTTTATGTCATGAATAGTGTATTTAACTAATAAATTGAATATGCAGTATTTTACCGTATTTCACTATTCATCAAAAATTCAAGATTTTCAGAAAAATCCCAAAAATTCACCCCTACCATTTTTTGATGTGTAGAATTAAAAAGTGAAATACATTTTTCAAAAATAATTTTCTAAATATTATTAATTTAATTTTTAAATAAGGTCATAGTTAATTCGAAAAATAACAATCTTGAAGTGCAGTTAGTTTTATGTGACATTGAAAAATTAACTAAGATACCATTATCATATTGCCTTAAGAAAATAAAATAATATCATTATTTAATATTCAAGTGTCATATTACTATTCATATTACTATTCATAAGGGTATGCTACTATTCACCAAACATCAAGTTTGTTCTATCAGACTCCAAATGACTTACTGAACACAATTCTAGATGACCATTTCTTGAAATTCAAAACATAGAAGAGACAAAGTTGTGTTTAATGGTTAGATTATAAAATTTAATTCTATATTTATTTTCAAAACCTTGGGGTGTTACAGAGAACATAAAAATTATCCAATGGTGACTTATTCCTAATTTTCTGAGATAGTCAAATTTTGGGGGAAAAATAAAAAAAACATATAAATATATTATGAGTATTATGACTTAATAATGACCCAAAAGTTATTTAATAAATACTATAAATGTTATCCATGGAAAAATATATGATTTACCTTTAAAATAATTTTATTTTATGTTTATTTGAAAAATTCTATAAACTCTTTATAAATCCTCCAAAATATATAATATATTTGATGTTTTTAAAATCATTTCTTTTACAGTATGACCCACTTCCACATCAGAAAAGGTATTATTTTATTATTTTAGGCAATTGGACTTATAAAATCATAAAAACCAACCCTCAATGGTAGAAACCATGAGAATAAACTATGGTAAGGTTTTTGTTTTTAGTTATTTTTTTATATAGCATCCAAAACCTAGGTTTGAGAAATAATAAATAATTTCCCACTGATTTCCTATATAAACCCACCAAGGTCACATTTTGTTTCACTGAAATTATATAGAGAATGTCCTTACTCTTCCTTCCCCACCCTATATCCCTCAAAAGTTTCCCCTAATCACTCATGAATCACCTCTCAAGAATTTGGAGTCACACTCTCAAGGTAAAGGATCTCTCTATTCTAATTTCAATTAAGGAACCTATTTTAAGTTATTATTCTTAATTTAAATTTTTTAATGTTGGGATATGTTCTTTCATATCCAAGTTACTATAAATTTTATTTACATATTATGATATACCCATTTAATTCTTATTAATACCTCTCATTAACCTTTATGTAATCTCATTACCGAGACAAAATTTAGTAAGGTAATATTACCTTATCTTATTTATTCATGTTTATTTATTATCTTATGTCTTCTAATTCCAATTAATAATTTTGGGATATGTTTTTACATGTCCCTATTATTGTCATTTTATGAAAAAAATTATGATATACCCATTTATCTTTCATCAAACCATTTTATGAATCTCTAAGTAATGTTGATATGTTGTCAAAATTTCACTACGATTTCCATACCAAATAAATTGTGTAGTGAATACCATACTAATTTTCTGTCAATGGTATTCATTATTATACACTTAAACATATATTATTGTGTATTTATAAATATTTATTCAAAACTTCTTTATCATGTTATAAAATATGATAATGAATGAATCCATGTTGTATGATCTATGTGTCACACTTAAAATTGAGAATGAAATGAATGTGATGGGTTCACCTTGAATTATATAGTTTTCTAATGCATTGGGCAATGTTTATCTCATGAGACATAATTTTGGGAAAGGGAGTGAACATTATTACTTTATTGGAATTTTTTAATCATGATGTCTTGGAAGTCATCCTTGACCAATGTTTACGATGCTATGTAATAAGTTGTTTCCAAATTTCCCAAATTACCTTTATTATTATCATGTTATATCATGTCTCTTTGTTCATATTTATTATTACTTATCCTTTTTATGTGTCTATTTTACAACTTGTATTATTCTCTTGATGATATTAAATTTTTATTCCCTTACTAGGATTTATAGATCACCCCTTTCTTTTGTTTGTCCCCATGTTATCCCATGAAGTTCTAAGTTCAATGGAATATTATGATCATGTTAAGGATGTTTCTAACAATGATGATGTATTCCAAATTTTATATTTTTATGTAATGTAACTAATTCCCAAATACATTATAATTATTGATCTTATGGGTTTTATTAAGTATAATATTATGTAATAAATCATCAATTTATATGTAATAAAGTGAAGGGTTATTATAGTTGGTATCAAAGGAAAAGTTTAGTTATTTTTGGTATTAGGATTAGAAAACTCTAGAAAAATAAGCGATAATAATAAGTATAAGAAAAAATCCCATTTTTTTAATTATAGAGTTAAAGTTTTATAAAAAAAATACATCCCTATCTAGATATTACAAGTGGATCTATCTCTAGAACTAATGTACACTGATGTATAACCCACAAACACCTCATTAAGTTAGACACAATCAGGAAATGTTGCATGAAAACATGCCTTTCTACACACTTGGTTTGACACTCCCAAGGGATATGCTTTGGTTAATTTATAATCTCATTGTGAACAATAATTTATGGAATAAAAAACACCCATAATAATATATATTATGATATAAATTATCGATAAAATATATTGAATCATATAAATACATAATTTTAGAAAAAACATGTAATTTATAAGTTATATATTTATTTTAATTAGATTATCATTTATGTTTTTAATATTTTAAAATAAATCATCCCTAATTTACCTTTATTATATCCAATGGTTGGAAATTGGATGAACCAGGTAAAAAATCAATGCGATGGACAATGTGATGACTACCCCCAATGAGATGTCAAACCCAATGGGGAGGTGAATCACAAACATTGTAAATATACTATCTCAGCTTACTCATGTTTGGAATAGAATCCCAAATTAAGATGAGGGAATAAATTCCCCTAAGAATTAAAAATATTTCATGGAGAGATTTAGGAAACAAAGGCCTCTCACATTTAATTGATCATCTGATTCCAGAATATTATTACAATGGATCAACTCTATTAATATGATCTTCTCTATCTTTATGTTATGATCAAGGTATGGTTCAATTTGATGTTTATCATATATAGGGAGTAGTAGATCAGTGGTGGGAATTTATCAATAATACAAATCCTGGGAAAGAGATCAAAGCAATGGGTGGAAGAAATTATGAAAGATATTTCTTGATAAATATTTTCCTTGCACTATCCGACATAAAATGGAAAGGGATTTCATTTCCCTCAAGAAAAAACACAATTAATCTATTAGGGTGTACAAGTAAAACATCATATGATATTCATGATATGCCTCCAACATTTTTCCCCCTAAATTCAAGGTTGATCACTTCTTTGGTGGGCAAAAACCTAGTCTATGAAATTTCCTCGTGATCCATGACTTTGATAACTATGAGAAAAGAGTATGATATTCCCTCAAAGTCAAAATAGAGATCGTATAATATAAAGGTGATCATAGGGATAAGAATAAAAATGTGGAGTTTAATTCTAGAAAATCGATGGAGAAATATAACTGTGCATTAGAATTTCAACATCCCACATGTCAATGGTGCAAAAATAGGAACCCTAGAAATTTCCTAAGGGGGATAAAGAAATGCATTAGTTATGGGAAGGATGGGAACCTATCTAGAAATTGTCGATAGGAGAAATCCACCAATCCGTTGGTGGAATTGAATGATATATTCAAACATCAATGCCTTGTTAATTGTTTCAACTACATGGATAAAGGTAACTTTTCAAACCAATTAACAATGACAAGGGTTTTCATAGAAAACCAAAAACATCCAAGGCAGTAAGGGTGATATTTTTCCACCATAAATGCTGAGGTGTATTGTAACACCCCAAATTTTGAAAATAAATTTAATATTGAATGCATGAAACACTAAATCTCTATAAAACACCACTTTGTTATAACCTAGCTAGTAAACATAGTTGTACCACCTCTGTGATTTGAATTTTGAAAATATAACATACACAGTTGTCTTCAATACGATATTTAGAGTCTCATAGAGTCAAATTAGTTTTTGATTAATAGTAACATACCCTTATGAATAGTAACATACCCTTATGAATAGAAATTAATAGTAAATCGGCCAAAAAAAATAAATTCCACCCATGAATGTATAAATACAATTTAGACATCTTATAAGTGAAAAAATAATCATAGTATAAGTATTGGTATTTTTGTATGTCATAAATATTTTAATTACAATTTTATGATTAATTTAATAATTTAAAATTGAAATTTATTTTCATAAAATGTAACCATAAATAGTTATTTTATTGTCTTACGGTTATAATATAATTTTCTGGGACCTTGATTATTTTTCAAGGTGTTATAAAACGAGTTATAGTTTTAATGTTGTTTTTTCGAATAAATTATGATTTTATTTAAAAATTAAAATTAAATATATATAGAAAATTATTTTCAAAAAATGGAGTTCATTTTCTAATTCTACATGTTGAAAAATGGTTAGGGTGAATTTTTGGGATTTTTCTGAAATACTTGAATTTTTTGTGAATAGTGAAATTCGATAATTTACAAAATATACAAAATAAGTGAATTTATGCATCATGATTGAGTCATGGATCATGTAAATGACCATTGGTTCAATATTACATGCATTTATTACTGTGTTGGGTCACAATAATCAACATAATTGGTTGTCTTTGGAAAAATAATAAAATAATGATTAAAATAATGAGAAAACCCTCCTACCCCCACTATAACCCCCCCCCCCCTCAATCCCTCTTCTATTCACTCCTCTAAAGCATTGTTATTTATCCAAATTATTCCCAAATATCCCCCTAATATCCTCTCCCACAACCAGAAGCCCTTGGTCTCATAAAAATACCAAATCCTCTTCCCATAAGATGCTCTCAAGGAAGGTTAATTCAAGAGGTAAATTTCCTCTTTTCTTTTCTTTCATTTTCATGTTCCTTTGTTCTCTTTTCTTTCCTAACCTCTCCTCATCCATATGTTATGAAAATTACAGTACAATAAATTTTATATATTTTTTTATTCTAATTGTATAATTAATCTTCATCTCTCATTTCCCCCTCATTTATGCAACAAATGTAACATCATCTGAGATGTGTTGACTTATCACATTCAAGGATGACGATACTTTAAATTTGATTTAACTTTTTAAAATTTGGTGATGAAACCATTATTATAGTTAAACCATACTATTATATATTTATTTTATCTTATTCAATGTTCTGGAATCCTTATATGCTCGTGATGTAAAATAATAATACACAACAAGGTAATTGTGATAAAAATTGCCAAATTAATCCTACCGTTTATCAATAATGTTTTATATAATGATTCACCTTCAATCCAATAAAAAAATTAATTTTATAAACATTTAATATTATTAATTTTCATTAATAACATATAAAATCAATTCTAGACTTCAACTCCCATCTTACATGAACTATTGTACTCTTTTATAAGTGAGTCGATCATAAATATTATGAAAATGAGCACTCACAAACAATGAAATTGAATCCCTTAACCCATCTAAAAGTACATTAATGAACTTAATAAATTCATAATAAAAAAATAAATTTATAAAGGGTTTTTTAATTTTTAATTAATGAACCTAATTTGGAAATTCAGTTCATTATGATCTAACGAAGAACACCCTTAGATTTAAGGTAAGGGATCCTCTCTCTCACTTTTATTCAAGAATACCCCTACGTTGTGTCCTTTTATTTTAAATTCATAATGTTGGGGTATGTTTTATAACCTCAAACATGATTAAATTATGATATATAAATGATGTGATAACCCTTTACCTCTCATTAATCCCTCACAATAACACCTGTTACCATGCCGAAATGTTTGTAAGGGGTTTCTTCATCTCACTTCAATTTTTGTGAGATATTCTATATTCACTACTATTACTTTTGTATGATATATGTATACTGCCCATTGATGTTTCATATCATTAATATATTTATTTTCATGATATTAAATGTATAATTTTATTATTATTAATTTTTGGGCATACGATTCAATTGATTACAAAGTTGTAATTATTTTCTATTCGAACCTCCATTTTCATCCAGGTTTCTCTTATTCTCTATTCAGCTCAATGAAATTATTATTTATTATTATTTAATCCTCATAAGTTCTATGTGAATTTTATATATATGTGTAATAATCACAATCCTTCTTTATTTTATGGGTAGTTACATGTTTTAAAAGAATCCTTCAAAAATTCTTCCTGTAATACAGGTCCGATTCAAGGGAATTTCTCAAATTATTACCTATTTTCAAGGGCAATCTATAATCTATTTTTGGAAAACATTGTAGTTATAAAATTTCTAATTTTATTATAAAAAAATATCTTACTTTAATTATGGTTTTATACAAATACTTTTCCAAAATAACACTTCTTTTCAAAGTGAAAGAGTATTTATCTCAAGAATAACTTGATGATTTTATAAGAGTATCTTCCTTTATTTCAACACTCTTGTTGATTTTTATGTATTATAGAGATTAATATTTTATGATATCATATACCATGTTTAACTATATGGTTTATTATTATTTTTAATCTAGATGTTCTATCTTAAAACCATTCACTAATTTACTCTGAATAGTTAGTGTTTATGCTTAATGTTCAGGGAAAGTTATTTACATTTCATATATTAGTTTCAATATGAATATATATGTTGTTTATATTTATCTAAATTAATATTATAAATTATTTGGACTTATTAAGTGTATTTTGGGTCTTAATATATCCCCTCGATGCATCGGTAGGTCTCATGAGACAAACTATGGTCTTGGCACGAGGCCTTAACAAAATGGATATTTATGGTCTTAGCATGAGGCCTTGACGATATGGTTATGATGTCCCTCATTATGCATTATTTCATTGTGAAAATAGTATTGATAGTTCATGTGGTTATTCAACTAGTATAATAACCTTGATTATGTTTTATTATGGCATTATTTATTGATCTCTTATTCCTTCCATAATGTGTTCAAGATTATTTTTAAAGCCATGTGTTTTTAGTTATTCACCATGTATAATGTTTATGTTTAAGATATCTTACTCTGTATTTCTTGCCCTTAAATATCTTTTGAGATCAACCCTTTATTATGTTTTATCATTCCAGGTTACGAGGATGATTATACTATGAATGAATTTCAGGGTTAATCTAAGAGATCATGGGTTTTTTTATTGAATTCATTATGTTATTTTTTTAGTTTTGAGTTGGAATTTTGAACTCTTGTATGCATCTTGTTTCCAAAACTACTAAACTAACTGGTCCTTTGAGATTAATATTACTTGTATCTATTCCAATTTAATAAAATTGGGCACTGGCTTTGGGCAAATAGGGTTGGGTCCTTATAGTTGGTATCAAAGGAAGTTTAGTAGAAAACTTGGAAACTAGATATAGAAAAATTAGATTAGTGAAAAAACCCTAAGATATAATTTAAGGATAAGAATAAAAGGAAATACTAGAATAGATTATGTTTTTTTCAAGAAAATAAATCCTTGTTTATATAAAAATAAGTAGAGGTGGACCTGGCACAAATGTATCAAGGGGTAAAACTTGAAAATACCACTTTGTTCTAGACTCGAACAGGAACTGGTGCAAGGAAATGGGTATTGTTTTACTATTGGTTTGACACTACTAGGGGATATGATTTGGTAAATTCATAAGCTTATGACAAACCATTATGAAGGATTTATTCCCCCAAATTAACTAAAGTATACGGTTCTAGGATTTATGATGCATAAATTTATGTTATGTATTATACCATGTCTAGAGATATAGAGTCCATAATTTTATGAGCTAATATATTATATGGAATTGATTAGAAATGGAACCTAGTAGAAGGAATTAGAACTTCACCAATGCACATGATGAAAAGAGTAAGAAAGATCATATATCTAATGGTATTAAGCCATCATTTCAAAGAAATACAGTCTCCTACGTATCCTCATCGTATGAAGAAATAGTATCATGTGTTAACACAGTATGTAAAGAATTTTATGAGTCATATGGATTTGAAGGGAAGAAAATGAAGAAGAGTATGGTAGAGAAAAACATGGATAAAGGAAAGAAGGGAATGAAGGGTTTTTCCACATGTGATAACTGTGGAAAGAATCACACTGGTAAATGCTTGAAGGGAATGGGAGTTTGTTATAATTTTGGAGAAAAAGGACACTAAGTTCGTTATTGAAAGAGTAAGAAAAATTCTTCCAATGTACAATGCTATAACTGCAAGGGGATGTGACACTATGTGAATCAATGTCCCAATATTCAAGGTAATATACCCCAAATGATGTTACTAGATAAAGATCAATTTATGATACTACCATAGACGAAGTGGAATGATTAATATGCCTAGTCAAGAAACATGACTTTTGAATATTTTATCAGTAATGCACTAGTTATAAGAATTAAGGAATATAAAGGATTGTATTGTAGTAAATTCTTTTAAGGATTTGAGGTCGCATGATTAATGGTACTAAATAAAATTAACTTAGTAATAAGTAAAACATTTGGAAAATATACGGTCGAGGGATAGACAACCCTTATTATGTTCATAATACCAAGATGTCAATTTTGGAATAAAGAGATGATATATATGGATAAAGTAAATTGTATAGTAATAACTACCATGGGAATTATTATAAAGTATTAGATCTTGATCTTTTGGAATGTTAAACCATTTATGAAATGGTTTAAATTGATCATTGTAGGAGGTTTTAGAGGTTAATGACACCATATGATGCAACTTATGCTAAGAGATGAAGTTATGGTAGTTCAAGGAACACTCAAAGGATAAGATCATGTTTATCAAATATAAATGCATATTTATACACTTATAGAGTGGAATAATCCTTCAACTCTATGAAAGAGTCTTAAATGTTGTTCTATTATCATAATCTTTAATAACGTCAATGAAATTTTTCACAACTATAGTTTATGGTTTTTTGGTAATCTACTTTCATCGAAAACTGCTTTCTATCACTATAAATTCATATTTTGGTTTTTCTTCTATTCCTAGGTTTCTAATTCCAATCAATGTCACTCCATTAGAAAGGATAATTTATTCATTTAATTATTTATTGATTTAATTATTATTATTATTATTATTATTATTATTTTACCACCTATTTTCCCTTAACCTTTTTAAGAAAGATATTCTATTAACCCTATTTCTGATATGGGTTTTTTACAAGAAATTTTTTAAGTAACAACCAATAAGTTCCAAAGTGAAATATCAAATTTTGAGGATGAAATTTTTGCAAATAGGGGATAATGTAACACCCCAAGATTTTGAAAATAAATTTAATATTGAATGCATGAAACACTGAGTCTCTAAAAAACACCACCTTGTTATAACCTAGCTAGTAAACATAGTTTTACCACCTCTGTGATTGGAATTTTGAAAAACTAACATACACAGTTGCGTTCAGTACGATATTTAGAGTCTGATAGAATCAACTTAGTTTTTTATGAATAGTAACATACCCTTATGAATAGTAACATACCCTTTTTGAATAGTAATGAATAGTAAATCAGCCAAAAAAATAAACTTCACCCATGAATGTATAAATACAATTTAGAAATCTTATAAGTGAAAAAAAATCAAAGTATAAGTACTGGTATTTTTATAAGTCATAAATATTTTAATTACAATTTTATGATTAATTTAATAATTTAAAATGGAAATTTATTTTCATAAAATGTAATCATAAATTTTTATTTTATTTTCTTATGGTTATAATATAATTTTATGGGACCTTGATTAATTTTTCAAGATGTTATAAAACGAGTTATAGTTTTAATGTGGTTTTTTTTGAATAAATTATGATTTTATTTAAAAATTAAATTAAAAATATTTAGAAAATTATTTTCAAAAAAAATGAGTGTATTTTTGAATTCTACACATTGAAAAATGGTTAGGGTGAATTTTTGGGATTTTTCTGAAATACTTGAATTTTGTGAATAGTGAAATTCGAGAATTTACAAAATATTCTAAATAAGTGGATTTATGCATCATGATTGAGTCATGGATGATGTAAATGAACATTGGTTTGAACTCACAATAACTTATTAATTTTTTGGGTCACAATCATCAAAACTATTGGTTATCTTTGAAAAAATAATAAAATAATGATTAAAATAATGGTAAAACCCTCCCCTCCTCCAATATAAAACCCCCCTCACTCCCACATCTCTCCACTCCTCTAAATCATTTTTCCTTCTTTAAATTCTGCCCAAATATACTCCCAAGATCCTACCCCACAACCAACATCCCTTGGTCTCATAAAAAGACCAAATACTCTTCCCTTAAGAGGCTCTCAATGAAGGTTAATTCAAGAGGTAAAATTCCTCTTTTCTTTTCTTTCATTTTCATGTTCCTTTATTCTATTTTATTTCCTAATATATACTAATACAAATGGTATGAAAATTATAGTATCATACAAGTATTGTAATTTTTTTATTCAAATGGGATAATTCATCTTCATCTCTCTTTTCCCCCTCATTTATGATAAAAATGAAACATCATCTAAGATGTGTTGATTTATCACATTCAAGGATAACGATGCTTTTAATTTGATTTACCTTCTTCAAATATGGTCATGAAAATATTTTTATGGTTGAACCAGAATATTATATATTCATTTTATCTTATTTAAGGTTTTTTTAATCCTTATTCTCCCATGATGTAAAATAATAATACAAAAAAAAGGTAATTGGGAGAAAAATCACCAAATTAATCCAAGCGTTTATCATTAACATTTCATATAATGATTCACCTTCACTAAAAATAAAAAAAAATGAATTTTATAACCATGAAATATTCTTAATTTTCATTAATAAAAATATAAAATCAATTATTAACTTCAACTCCCATCTTCCATGAACTACCATACTCTTTTATAAGTGAGTTGATCATGAATATTATGAAAACGAGCACTCACGAAGAATGAAATTGAATCTCTTAACCCATCTAAAACTCCATTAATAAACTTAATAAAGTCATAATAAACCAAATAAATGTATAAAGGGTTCTATAATTGTTAATTAATGAACCTAATTTGGTTATTCAAGTCATTAAGATCAAGTTAAGAACACCCTTGGATTTAAGGTAAGGGATCCTCTCTCTCACTTTTATTCAAGAATCCCCCCATATGTTGTGTCCTTTTATTTTTAATTCATAATTATGGGGTATTTTTTCACACCTCCCACATAATTAAATTATGATATATAAATTATGGGATACCCCTTTAACTCTCATTAATCCCTCACAAAAACACTCATTACCATACCGAAATGTTTGTAAGGGGTTTCTTCATCTCACTTCCATTTTTGTGAGATATTCTGTATTCACTACTATTACTTGGGTATAGTGTATGTATACTACCCATTGATGTTTAATATCATGAATATATTTATTTTCATTATATTAAATGTATCATTTTATGATTATTAATTTTTGTGCATATAATTCAATTGATTACAAAGTTGTAAGTAATTTATACCCAAACCTCCATTTTCTTTCGGGTTGCTCTTATTATCTATTCACCTCAATGAAATTATTATTTATTCTTATGTACTCCAAATAAATTATGTTTGAATGTTATATATATTTGTAGTAATCATAATCCTTCTTTATTTTATGGGGAGTTAAATGTTTTAAAATAATCTTTCAAAAATTATTCCCGTAATACAAGCCTGATTCAAGGTAATTTCTCAAATTCTTACTTATCTTCAAGGGAACTATGTAATATATTTTTGGAAACCATTATCTTTATAAAATATATAATTTTATTATTAAAATAATATCTTACTTAACTTTTGGTTTTATACAAATACTTTTCCAAAATAATTCTTTTCAAAGTGAAATAGTATTTATCTTAAGAATTACTCGATGATTTTATAAGAGTATCCTCATCTATTTCAACACTCTTGTTGATTTTTATGTATTATTGGGATTAATATTCTATGATATCATATACCATATTTAATTGAATGGTTTGTGATTATTTTGACTGTGGATGTACTATCTCAAAACCATTCACCAATTTACTCTGAATGGTTAGTGTTTATGCTTAATGTTCGGAGAAAGTTATTTATATTTCATATATTAGTTTCAATATGAATGCATATGTTGTTTATGTTTATACCCATTAATATGAGGAATGAATTTGTATTATTAAGATTCTTGTTGGGGCCCTCTATAACCCCTCGGTGCATCAATAGGTCTCATGATACAAACTATAGTCTTGGCATGAGGCCTTGACAAAATGAATATTTATGGTCTTAGCACAAGGCTTTAATTGTATGGTTATGATATCCTGCATTATGAATTATCTCATTATGAAAATAGTATAGATAGTTCATGTAGTTATTAGACTATTAGAATACTCATGATTATGTTTTATTATGGCATTATTTATCCAGCTCTTATTTCTGCCATAATGTGTTCAATATTATTTTTAAAGGCATGTGTTTTTAGTTATTCACCATGCCTAATGTTTATGTTTAATATATCTTTTTCTGTATTTCTTACCCTTACTGAGCTTTTGATCTCACCCATTTCTTATGTTTTATCCTTCCAGGTTATGAGTATGATTATTCTATTAATTAATTGCAGGGTTAATCTAAGAGATCATGGGATTTTCTATTGAAGTTATTATGTTATTTTTTAGTTTTGAGTTATAATTTTGAACACTTGTATGTATATTATTTCCAAAAATACTGAACTTCTCGGTCCTTCAATATGCATATTCCTTGTATCTATGTCAATGTAATAAAATTAGGCAGCGGCTCCAGGAAACTAGGGTCGGGTCCTTATATGGTTCTCAATAATGAAGTGGTGAAAGGTATGCTAGTTATTCATTTAATAATAGAGAATTCCCTTTTTTATTATAGTTTTATGTATAACTTCATATCACAAATGTTTAGTAGAACTATTTAGAAACCACAAATAAACATGGAAGCAGAGCTGTCAGTGAAAACAAAAAATGGGTAAATTATTGAATCCCAAGTATTTAACTCATCCCCTATCAAAATTTGTGAGATTAAATTCATATAGAATATTGTGTGACTCCCTTTTATGGAATTTTATAAAATTATGGGTATGGATTATCTTCCCCTATATAGAGAAAATATAAATTTCTGGGAGAAGGAAATCACTCTCTGTGTTTCAAATCAAAACTCAATTATGTATAAGAGAAAGGATGGTGGTGAATCTTCTTTAGAACAAACATATCAATCAAGAAGATTATTTCCCTATTTGAAATAGTATCTAGATAAAATTATTGAGTCTAAAGAGAATATCATCCTTGAAGACATATCGATTATGAGGGAATACACAGATGTGTTTCTTGACTAATTTCATGATATTTATTTTAGATGAGAGGTTGAATTTTCAATTGAGCTTATACCTAGTGTGTTACCATTATCCAACACTCTATATAGAATGATTGTTGTGGAAAATGAGGATATGAAGAAAAAACTATAGAAGAATATAAATAAAAGTTTCATACACTAAGGTGCTTCACCATGGGGTGTACCAGTACTCTTAATCAAGAAGAAGGATGGGTCAATGTGCCTTTTCATTCATTATCATGATCTTGACAAGGTCACATTAAGGAAATAGTATCTCCAAGTAGGGATAACTGACTTTTTCGATAAGATATGTGGAGAAAAATACTTTTCCAAGGTGGATCTATGGAAAGAGTATTACTAAGTTAGTGTGAATAAGGAGGATATCTAAAAGACTATTTTTTATAAGGTATGAGAACTCTCTTTTCATAATAATCTCATTAGGACTCGTTAATTCTCTATAAATATGAATGGAACTTATGAATAGAGTCTTTATATATTATCTCAAAAAAAATTGCAAGTAATTATAGATGATATTCTAATACTCTCTAAAACTAAGGAGGAGAAAGAGGAGAATATGAGAACTATGCTAAAGACCATGTGAAAGGAGAATATTTATAACAAGTATAGAAATTGTGATTTATGGTTGAAGTAAGTCCCATTCCAAGGGAATATCATCACAAGTAATGGGATATTCGTCGACCCTTCATGAAAGAAGAAACTAAATAAGGGTCTAGGAAAACATCTATGACATATATCTATAGTTTCCTTGGATTATCTTGTTAATCTCATCGATTCGTAAGAAATTTATCAAAATTATCAAACACTCCAACCATGTTAACTCAGAATGGTGTCACGTTTTCATGAAATGATGAATGTGAAGAGAGTTTAAAAGAGTTTAAAATGAGTCTTATCACTTCCCATGTTCTAATAATACCCACAAGTGGAGAATATTTCATAGTATTAATCGATGCATCAAAGAACAGATTGGGTTGTGTGTTAATAAAAAATAAAAAAGTCATAGTTGATGCATCAGGGAAGTTTAATAGTAATGAATAGAACTACCCAATGCATGATTTGGAGTTGTATGCAAGGATCCTCAATTTTGATATGTGGATTCATTATCTCTTTGGGGAGAAGTGTGAAATATATACAATTCAAAAAACCCTCAAGTATATATTCACATAGAAAGAGATAAATATGTTCCAATGAAGATGGTTAGAGCTGATCAATGACTATGATTATGAAATTTACTACAATATTGGAAAATTTAATAAATTGTCAGACACTCTATGCATAAAGGATTAAAAAATTATATCATTGATGAGAATTGTGAAGAATCCAATATTCTTATATTTGGAAATTATGTACATGGGAATCATAAATAAAGTAACATCATCAATCCATTCACAAATTATTTCTCAATTGTATCATATAGAGAAGATAAAGTATACTCAAAGAGATGATTTTGGAATTTAGATGAAAGTGGGTACTATAAGAAAAGGGACATCCTTAGAGTTAAATGTTTATGAATAAGGAGTTGTAATATTTTGGTCACAACTATTTATACCATCAAATCCTATGTTAAATAATGATTTGTTGTATGATATACATAGTTCGACATTATTCATCCTTATTAGAAGAAAAAAGATGTATCCATATCTCCAGGAGCACTATTGGAGGGATAATATGAAGAAGTAGATCGCAAAATATGCATCAATATCTCTTTTATGTTAGTAAGTGAAGGAAAAAATAAAAAAAATATGAGGGGATGATGTAACTATTACCCATACCTAAATTTAAATAGGAAAACATCACTATGTAAATTCTCACCATTATTATAAATAAATCAAGAGGAAATAATGGTATATTGGTTATAATGGATAATCTTACAATCACTATACAACTCATAGAGATTAGAGAGTATATATCACTCAATCAACTTTTAAGGATATACATTAAATAAGTGGTGAGTCAACACATAACACCACTATCGATTATATTTGATTGAGATCCAAGATTTAATTATATGTTTAAGAAGAGTCTCCAACACGATCCTAATACTAAGTAGAAACTTCATTATGGTTTATCAAACTCAAATTGATGGCCAATCATAGTGTGCTTTCTAGAAACATAGGGCCATACTAAGATCATTCTCAATTGACATCAAAGGGGGATGGGATCATCATCTTCCCTGGGTTGAATTCTCATACAATAATAATTTCCACTCAAGAATCAAAAATGGCCCTTATGGATACATTTATGGGAAGTGGTGAAAAACATATGCATGCTGTGATGACATTGGGGAATGAAAACTGATATGTCCTAAAATGGGCACAAAAATGGCTAAAAAGGTAAGACCATTCAAAATCACATTAAGGGTTCGTAGATTCGATAGGATAGGTAAGCTAAAAATAATCAATAAGACCTAGAGTCTGATGTTAGAGACATGGTATTCCTCCACATATCTTCATGGAATGGAGTTATGAGATTTTGTATAAAATGAAAGCCTATTCTAAGATACATTGTTTGGTTTGAGAACCTTGATCATATTAGAGTGGTGGATTATTGAATAGAACTCCCAAATAACATATCACAAGTACAATATGTATTCTATATATCCCACATGTGGATGGAAATTCCAAACCCCTCACATATACTCAATCCAGAGGTGGTAGAGTTGGAGAATGGTCTCTCATGTGAGGACCAATTGGCGAAGATATTAGATCTTAGAGACAATGTTATATAGAATAAGACAATGCACTAACTCCAAGTTCTTTGGAGAAAACACATGTTTAAAGAAGCGATGTGTAAACTAGAGGAAGAGATTAAATATAATTAGCCTTATCTATTTTATTGTGGGAAATTAAATTTTTGAGGTAGAAATTTTTGAATGGTGGATGATTATAATGACCCTAAATTTTATAAATAAAACTCCCTTTGTTATTTAATTAAATTTATTTTATGTATTATGGTTATAGGAAAAAATCAATTATTTGGTTTTGTTATATCCCATAATATTTATAATAATTTTAAGGATCATTACCATTGATAATATATCTTTTGAATAGTGATTAGATGGTTAGTATAACTATAGGGTTTTAAAAATATCCAATTAACAGAGAAAAAGGATGTAATGGCCTCAACTAGTATTATTGTACCATATGAAGCCCATTTATTGGATATTCTGAGGGACATAGTATATCTAGGAATGTACCTTGACCAAGAACAAACTAAGATATAAGATCTTAATAATGAGTGAAACTATTTACGGGAGAAGTTTAAACTCGTTGAGATCACAACCCAAATAATGTATATCGAACCACCCCATCAAAGTATCAATGTTGCACACTTTTCCCTTAGAGAGATTAGTGGAGTATTAAATAGATATATATCAAGAACCTAGAAATATGAGTATGTACATTATTTTCAATTGAATAATGGTTATATTTACTTCTTATTATTGTTACTATATAAATAATTTTGATTTTGATTCAATAAAACACAAAGTGTATTTTTGGATAATGTTCAAATTTAATTAAGACATTTATTTTGATGAGTTGCGAGATTTATAAAAAAATAAAATTGTAAAAATAATATTAATAAATAATTTTTATATATACAAATTATTATATAATTTTTATGAAGTCAAATTTAATTTTTATAATGTTTTAAAAATTATTATTGTAAAAAAACCCATCATTTCTCAATAAATAATTATTCATATTTTAAAAATGAATGTAAAAATATTTAGAAAATTAATTTTTAAATTTAGTATCATTTTTTGAATTAGAACAATGAAATTATCCAATGGTTATTTTTTTATAATTTTCTAAAATAGTAAAATACTTCAAAAAAATAAATACCTTATAAATATATGGTGTGTATTATGACATCATAATGACCCAAAAGTGATGTAATAAATAATATAAATTCTATCCATGACCAAATATATGTTTTAAATTTAAAATAAATTTTTTATATTAATTTTATTAATTTTATAAAGTCTTTATTAATCCTATAAAACATATAATATATTTTATGGTTTTAAAATCATTTATTTAAGAGTATGACTCACTTACACATATGAAAGAATATAATTTAATTAAGTATAGCTATTTAAAATAAAAATAAAAAATACCATGAATCTTTTGTAGAAACCATGATAAGGTTTGTGGTTTTGGTTATTTTATTACACAGATTCCAAAACCTATATTTGATATATAATAAATAATTACCCACCTGTTTCCTTTATAAACCAACACAATATGCCATTTATCTTCACTATAAATACTTTTAGAATGAAATTACTCCTCCCTCCCCTCCCTAGAGTCGCACCAATTTTACCCAAGCTCTCATAAATCCCCCCTAATAAATTTGGTGTCAGACTTTAATGATAAGGAATTCCTCTCTTCTGATTTCAATTGAAGCACCTAATTTATGTTATGTATCTCAATTACAATTTTTTAATGTTGGGATACATTATTTAATATCCCAAGTACTGTACATTTAATTTCTATATGATGATATACCCATTTTAGCCTCATTAATTCCTTCAATGAACCTTTATGTACACTCATTACCATGGCGATATTTAGTAAGTGATCCTTAAGTTCTTTTCTTTATTTAAGTTTATTTATTATCATATTTCTTATATTTCCAAATCCGAATTTTTTGAAATGTTTTCCAATGTCCCTATTACTATCTATTTGATTTAAAAATGAGAAGAGACTCTATTCTTTATTAGCAACCCATTTTATGAATTTCATAGCAGTGTTATTATGTTGCTAAAATTTCACTATGATTTTCCATGAAAAAAAATGTGTAGTGCATACCGTATATATTTAATATCATGGGTGTTCACCATTATAAAATTATAATTACTTTATTTGAGACTTAAATGTTTTTATTCCACACTTTTTAATAATATAATAAAATATTATGATGAATAAATCCATGTTTTATGATCTATGTGACACACTTAAGCATTGGAAAGAAATAAATGTGACTGGTGCACCTGAAATTATATAGCGTACTAATGCATTTAGTAATGTTTAGTCACATAAAAAATCAATTTTTTGTAAGTATTGAACCTAATTCATTTATGGTTCTTTATTCCATCATGATGTCTTGGAATTTTTCCTTGACCTATGTTTATGGTGCATTTTTTATATTATTTCTACTTTTCCCATGCTGCCATTATGATTATAATGCTATATCATGTATCATTGTTCATGTTTATGGTTTTTTCTCATTTTTGATATGTATATTGTCTAAATTGTATTATTATTTTCAATGTTTACTCCCTTACTAATCTTTATAGCTCATACCTTTCTTATGAATGTCCCCATATTATCCCATGCAGTTTTATATTTGATGGAATATTATAACCATGTTAAGGAAGTTTTCAATAAAGATGATGTGTTCCCCATATTAAGTTTTTATGTAATGTACCTAATTACAAAATACACTATACTTCTAGATCTTCCTGGTTGTATTAAGAGTAATCTTATGTAATAAATAATTAATTAATATGTAATAAAGAGAGTGGTTGTTGTATAAGGACCAAGATATAAACACAACATAATCTTGAGTTTGTGTCAAGAATTCAATTTCTTTCTCATTAAGGATGATTTCATGTTTATTGTTTTATAAAATGATTATATAAATCATACATGAAAAAACCCATTAAATTATATGTTGAAACATCATATTAGTAACCATTTTTACCATAATATAAAACATTTAATTTAAATCATGATTTATATTCATGGAAAATCATCACAACTTTCATCAAGAATTGTTACTTTACTTTACTCATCCTTAAACACTATGAATTTTTTTTAAATGTTGGTTGAGTATAAAAATAAAATTAATGGACATAAAGTTAAAAAAACCCACTATTTTTGTGTAAACACAAAAACCATGAAATGATTACCTTTATATCAATTTTTTTAAAGAAAGAAATAAATAATTCCACCTAAAAACACAGGAATATTTTTATAAATGGAAATCATTAAACCCATATAATTAATAGATAAATCATATTGGTAATGGAGGACATCATTATCCACATAATACATTTAAATGGAATAATTATATGGTCAACTTCTATACCTAATGAATTGAAGAGATATCATGGATGCACCCATCCATAGATTATAATGTAACCACCCTTCCTTTTTTATAATCTGAGCACCCATAATTATTATATAACATAACAACCTATTACCTAAAATAATTTCTCTAAACCATAATAGATTCGTAAAAGGTAAAATCACACAATCTTAAGCATCATACTCATAAAATATATTTTTTCCAATATAAAAACATTTTTAGATATTAACATATCCATAACTATGAAAAAACACATTTTCCAATACCAAAATAAAAAAAAGGAATTAAGACTTTTGATTTAATAAAACATAATGTCTTTTAATGTAATAAAAATATCAAATAATTGTTATGGTGGAAAAAATAATTTTTTTTACAATATACATTAAAATAAAATCTTATTTTTCATCATTTATAAAGAATATCACACATAATATATAATGATTCATTTTATAAAATGAAATAATGATGAAAATTAACTTTATATTACCATAATTTCCATAATAAATTAATTTTATATGAATATACATGTAAGAAATAGAGAGTTATAATTAAAACATTAAAAGATGTTTTTTTAAAAGAAAAATACCTTATTACATTACAAATATTTGAATCATAAGTCCCATGAATAATTAATAATAGGGAAAAAATTAAATAACATGATAATAGACAAATTGAAGATATAACATGTCAATGTAAATGTTTATACACCTCATAAAATATTATTTGTGTATAACATCAATATATGCATCAATGAAAGGGGATTAAGATAAAGTCCCTAACCATGTGTCTGACTTGTTATAAACATTCTTTATCAACCTAGATTATAAAAATATGATAATTATTTACTTTATAATGAACCTTATTCAATTTTATTATTCAATTTTATTATTCCTATTATATCACTTATTACTAGGTTTATATTATTACTTATTCAATTATGTTTATTTTATATTTTTCTATGATATTTAGATTATGTGTCGAAAATGACATTGGTATGAGGGATTTTCTCAAAAAAATCATTATTTAACCACATATATAATAATAATAATAATGAAATAATTATAATATTTATAAATAAATTATACTTTTAATACCAATCATGAATATTGTTTTTGAGAAATGATGTATGTTACAATAATTGAGACAGTAATCCGTACATAAGCATGTGTAACATTTTAATTTTTTGAGATTATTATAGAAAATAGGTAAGTATTATTTTATATTATTGAATGATAATAATATATTATATAATACATTAATTCTTTATATTTACTTATTTATATCATCCATGTGTTGTGGTAATTAAAATAGATTCACGTCACTTTATAAAAGTTGTAGTCCACACATAAACGAAAGATGTTATCATTTTTTAGTGTAATAATGAAAATTATATATTATATTTTTATCACGATAAATATCTAAAAAATATTATAATTAATTGATGCATATAACATATATAAATTAACATTATTATTATTAACTTCCATGTAATGTGTTTGTGAAAAATAAATCATAGTGCTTCATAATGTGGTAGTTCGTTGTATATAGGACCGACGTTATCCTATCCCCTATGGAATGAAATATAAGTAGGTATTCATGATATAATTACTCCATATTTTCAATTATTTTATGAATATAATATATATAATTTTAATCCATTATAATACCCAATTTTTATATATTTTTATAGAAAATTTTTCACATCAGTTTATGGGGTTGTACTCTACCATACATTGAGTGAAATTATTATTACCCATTTAAGGAAAGAAGATATGGATATTGGTAATTATATTAAAATAATAACATCATAGTATATGGGATATTATGGTGTTATAATATAATCACAAATGAATATTATTTTAAGGTTGTAAAATAAGAAATATTAAAAAAATTATTTAGGAATTTTACCTCTTCTCATACCCCCTTTTTAGGATTATACCTAAAATATTCCTAGAATGGATTCCTAAAAAAGAAAGGATTATAGAATTAGGGAATGTATATTGGGATATTATTGATTTATGGATTTTATAAACAAAATTGGTACTATGTAGATATGAAGAGAGTAGAGCGGGTGTCCGTTTATAACATTCAAAAGGAATTTACTTCGAAACTACTTCAAAATTTCTCAACCGAATCCAAAATGATAACTTCGTTCCCAGGAAAAAGTATCCAAATTAACATAGATTTAAAAATTAAAATGATTAAATTCAAAATTTTCAATGAAATATGATTCATACATGTGTTGGGTAATGTTTTACACATATCTTTTTAGTTTAACCCCTCATAAACTCATTTTTACCTTAATAGTGGTAATTAATTTTTACTGTTTTGACTATTCATTATGGTTAAAAATTAGGATCAACATATTAGATAATATATATTATTATTATTCCAAATATGGATTCTATCTTAATAAATTAAGTTAAATTAATTGGAAAATTTTAATTTCAAACAAAACCTATAAATATGCCCAAAAGGAGGGTTTTAGAGAAGTGTATTTTCTTCAATAAAACAATGAGTTTATATCAACTCTATGATTAATAATATTCATTTTTTTAATCTAAAATAATATTGATTTGATATATAATATATAAAGTTATTTTAATACATTTATCATTAGTTATTATTTAAATTAATTATAATAGAGAAACATTATCCATTTTAAAATAGTTTTTAGAGAAACATGTTTTTAACCCCAAAAAACATATACTAAAATCCAATATAAAATTGATCTAAAATTAATTAAGTTGATTATATATAAAAAATTAATAATTAATCTATATTAAATAATATTCAAACATATTAGAACTTTTAATTTACTTAAATTGTTGAATTTGGATTTTTTTTACAAAAATCGATATATTTCACTATTCACTAAAATGTTAATAATTTATGAAAAATTGTATAATTTTACACTAAATTAATTTAAATATGATAATTCACAAAAAATTATTTATTTTTATAATAAAAATTCTATAATATAAAAATTAAAATTTTAAATTAAAACATGATACGATAAGAGTTTAGTTAAAACTATTTCCTTTTTGATTTAAAAATTATTTATTATTTTTGTGGGAGAATAAAAAATAAAAGTGATTTATTATATTATTAAATAGGTTTATACACCCTCTATTAATTGATAGTTCTCATGAGATATATCATTTGTCCAAATTAAATGTGTTTTACCAGTAATTTAAAATTGTGTTTTTAGGGTTTTTGATAGTATGTTTTAGATGTATGACATTATATATTTCATACTAATGAGATAAATAATTGATGTAAATAATATTATTCTATTACTTATAATATCAATTGATCTATTCAAGATAATGTCATTATTTTTATGTATTTATTTTATCCTTGTTTATTCTTGAAAAAATATACACAAATTATTGTTTAAATAGAATGTGTTCTAGTTATTTATGTTGTAATATTGATTATGATTATTTATTCATGAAAGATTCAACTGTACACATATACATACTGATCATCAAGGATTTCCATTTTCATCTTTTTTATTTTATGTAGGATATCAAGATTTTTTTATTAATATTTAGGGATATGATAATTGTAATGATGTTATTATCAAAGAAAACAAATTATGTATTTTCTGTTTAAACATGTAATATGAACTTCATGTGTGTATCTATTTCATCAAGACTAATAAAATACTCTATATATTTGGATATTATTTGTTGTATCTAGTTATAATGTTATAATTTATACAGTATCTCTTTGTTGTTGGGGATAGGGTAATTACAGTTAGTATCGAATAAATTTTAGTAAATAACTGGAGAACTAGATTTTGGAAAATATGAATTATGTAATATAACCATTTGAATTACATTTAAGATAATTATAAGTATATGGTAACATCATAATATCATGGAAAGATAGATAATATGTTATTTTCCTATATAAATATCCCTATCTAGATTCTATAATTGGATGTGGTTTTAGAGTATATGTACCTAGCAGTGATAAAAATGTAAAAGGTATGTCGGGTTTGATTCAATAATTACCTTGTACATAAAAATAGGCATTAATTTGCATATATTTTAAAACTCCCATTTCATATTTTAGTATTAATTCCATTTTTTTACAAACCATTATGAATGAGTTGATTTTTTTTATTATTTGAAAATAATCACTAAGAAACAATGTTTATTATTATAAGATAATCCATGCAAAAAAATTCAATTTATGTTAATTATATCACTAGTTTTGAGATTATGCATTATGTTTTATAGGGTTCTGATTTAATATAGTGTATTAAATTATTTATAAATATAACCATGTGGATGGAATGTAAACTATATTAATTCATTTTCCTCATGTATGGATTTCCCTCCTAGGAAAGATAATTAAGCAGGAGATAGATTTATAGATAGACCTATTCAAATTATAACCATATTGGGGAATATGACTCAGGTTTTGAGAAATAATATTTCTTGTATAGATAATATTTATAATTTACCATAGGTTGAAACAATTTTAGAAAAATATAGACATTAAAAAATAAAGAATTTAATTGGAATAAAAATATGTTTTCCATTGATAAATTCATACGTTTTTTAGAGAATATATTTCTCTCTTTAGGATTCCATGGAAGGAAGATTATTTTCATGGAATTTTATAATTTTTAGGGAGATGCAGATCAATGGTGATTACTAATTCAAAACACTAATTATGAAAAATAAATAATAAATAAGGAATGGAACAATTTTACTATACTGTTTTTGGAAATGTATTTAAATTGTAAATAAAAAGTTGATATAAAAAGGTAATTGCAAAATTTATGGAAAAAGGAAGATTAAAATTTTTTATGTATGAATCAAACATTACAATATTAGTAACAAAAGCTACAGATTATGTATGTAATCTATAGAGTAAGATTGACCATTTCTCTGATATATTAAATGAAATCCTTCAAAGGGATCTCTTCTCCTAAAAATTCAAATCATATGATTATATACTATAATATCCTATCAAGATAGAGAAAAAAATATCCAATAATTATTTCTTTTAAGGGAAGAAATAAAAAAAAATTATGACATAGAAAAATGATGGTTAATGGAATTAGGAATGAAGGATTTTATAGAATGTAAAAATTGTGGAAGGAAACATGCTGGCACATTCTTGAGGGGGATAGAAGTTTAATACATGTTTCAAGATAAATTACACCATTATAATGATTCCAAGGTAAATAAAAAGATTAAAATGTGAAATTATTCAAATTTTGGGAGATGGTTCACTAAGAAAACAAATGAACCATTCATCAAGGTAATATACCTCAGACAAAGCTAAGAGATCAAGGTTAATTGTATGACATTAGTATATCAAATGTGGAAAGATTAAAGTCCTTGTGTTTTTATATTAATGAATTGTGTTTTATAACTATATTATTAATGATTTAAGTATAATAATGATGAAACACATAATTATTGTGTTAAACTAACTTTATATAAGTATTTTTTCATATGTTGAATGGTATAGATGACCATGATAATTGTAATAGTGAAAATTTTAATTTTTTTGGAAAACACATCATTGAGGGACTATAATCTTTAATTTGTTCATGATATTGAGATAATGGTTTTTAGATGGGATATACATAAAATTAATATTGATATATTAAATTTTATTGTGATGATGACCTTGGAAGTGATTAATCATTTGATGAGAAGTTGGTTCATGTTATAATTGATGGTTTTTACATCATTTTTGGATTTAAGAAATATATTCAAGAATCTATGGTTTTATTTATTGAATGGGGAAATAGTTATGTATTCTTTATTACTTTACGGTAATTTTGGTTATTAACATGTATCGTGATAATTAATGACAAAGGTATTCAAATATTAATTATGTGACAATTAAGAGACACATTATCATATTTGGGAGATTAATATTAATATTTTGGGAAACACACTGACCTTCATTATAAATATTGAATATTATAAGGTTCATAAGTTTAACTATTTATGGAATGGTTTATTTGAAAATTTGATGAATTTTTAGAGATTAATTTATTATTTCACCATATGAAAATTTGTGATTATCTGATAACATGTAAATTTTTTATATGAAATCCACAGATAGGATGAATGAATTATCGTTATTTTAAATATCATATGATACTTTAATGTTTTAGGGGAAAATCATCATCATTTTTTCAAAATATATTTGAAGTGGTAATTGATCAATGTACAACCAAATTTTGAATTAATGGTTATGAAATAGAATGATATCAAGAAAAAGTTTTATGAATGAAAATTATCTTATTAATGTGATATTTTTTGGTTAAATGGTCTCTCAAATCATCATAGATGTATGGTTTTTTGTTCACTCACATTCTTTTATTCAATGATATCTATCACTCTCCATAATTATTTAGACTTTTTTCCACATATATATCTTCACATCCCACCAATGTTCTCCAATTTGGAACCCTTGTTATTTGATTATTTAGGATGACCTTTATACTTTAATTTTCTCCCATAAAAGGGATATTTTTTCCCATTCTATTGATTTGGAATTTTGAAAACAATATTTTCAAATTTCAAAACCTTGATTTTCGAATTTAAATTGTGAGGAAACTGTTTATTTATTGGGGGTGGTATGAAATGTAGCACGCCAATATTTTAAAAGTGAAACAATATGTTTGACAACATACATGACAGGAATAAAAAATATTACAAGATAATTTAACACATCAAGATTTTATAATATGTTTCTTTTTTAAATAATTTCAATATATTTGATATATTTTGATTCACAAAACATTTTTTCAAATAAAAAATAACACATTATTAAAATATTATTATTTAAATATAAACATTATAACTTATCCATTAAGTTGACGGGTATGAATAGGACCAACAAAATAATTAAAATTATATTGTTTACACATTTATAAAATAAGTTCAATTATTATATTTTAAATATAAATTAAATAACAACCATTTGAAATAGATTTTTTTTTGAAAAATTGAATTTTTTCTAAATGGATAATTAGTCAATAATTACACACATAATTTAAAATTAATTGTTAAATATTTATGAAGACTTATTTTAAAAAATAAAATTCAAATTTGAAATCCATATTTAAAATTTATCTATGGGATATTTTTTTGGAATTTTCTAACAAGGTTTTTTTAAAAGGATTGAGGCTCAAAAGCCTCTATATTAAATGAAAAAAGAAAATAGGAGAGGAATAAAAAAGAACCACAAAAATACAGATAACCAAAACCAGGGTCCTTAACCCATTCAAGCGCCGCATTCTGATTGAGGGATTCCCACCTGAGTCCAGGCATTGCTGTCCAGCTGGAAGCCCCATGTGCTGTACTCCTTCTCAAGCAAGGATGGGGTTCAAAAAGATGTATTTTCTTCTCTTGTGTTGAACTATTCATCCATTTACAGTGCCAGAAATAGTCTGGCCGACTCCTTTAATTCTAAAACAGTATCCTCAAAACTGAACCATCAAGCAGCGCCTTTGCTGCTCATGAGGGTAAGCTCATCAGGGTCTAACCATCCATGCATGCCTCACCAGGGTCCTCAAAAGAAAACCATATAAAGATACAAATGAATTAGAAAGAAAATAGAAGAAAAATATAGATAATATAACATCACTGGTCAGATAATGAAGGATCAAATATGAGGTCTAAAAGAATATAAATTACCAAATATGAAATTCAGTATCAAGGAACTCAAACTTAAGACCAAACCGTACTGTGAATAGCATGAGAATGCTGCTACACCGCATTCAGAAAAGCACCAGTTCAAGAAATGATCCTAAAAATAGGAGATCTATCCAAATCCCTTTTCAAGAGGGGTAAAAAACATCAGGAAGTTTGTCATACCAAATGAAGACATCACCTTCAGCTCCTTTGTTAGCCAATTCATCTGCAACAGAATTAGCTTCCCTATAGACATGAGTAATAATATGATTCATAGAGAAAAGGGAATCTAAACAATTAATCCTTCGATTTTGAAGCTTCCAGGAAACGTGACATGAACCATCCCTAATAGCAGAGACAATCCTAGTCGAATCACTCTCTAGCCAGATATTATTCCAGCCATATTTTTTGGCCTGCTCCACTCCAATGATGATTCCCATCATCTCAGCTTCAATTGAAGAAACAATACCACAAGAACCATGAAAGAAACCCACCACCATTCCCTTATGATCTCTGAACACGACATCAATTCTAAAAGGACCAGGGTTCCCTTTCGATGCACCATCCAAATTAACTTTCAACCAACCAACAAAAGTCTATTTCCATAGAACTTCAAAAGTACCAACTGGAGGTTTAAAAACTCCTTTGATACCAATTCGGTCAAGAAAAGTAAAATCATGAATGGAATTAGCACAATAATTCTTATTAGGCAGGCTAGCCACACGTATCTCAGCAAGTACGCGTGAGAGAGAAGAGGTTACCGAGAAGGATTTATTCTCATGGAGAATTTGATTCCTAGAGAACCAGAAAAAATGCAACAATTCAGAAGTATCAACTTGAAATAAGTCTAGCAGTTGTGAGGAGAGACCAAGATAGTTACATCTTTGGATAAAGTCCACAATAGAGGACGTCCTAGGAAGAAAAATCTCAAAGATATCCGCTAAAGCCTTCCATATTGATGCTGCAGTTGTGCAACAGAGGAATAAATGATCAACATTCTCTCTGTGTTGGTGACAGAAAACACAAGAAGAACATAAAGATATACCACAATGTTGAAGATAATAATCAGTTGGAATCTTGCAATGAGAAATTCTCCAAACCAAATTGGAGCGAGATGGTCTAATAAAATTTTTATGCAATTTCCTCATCCATTTATTATCAAAGTTGGGGTTCAAGGAGAACTCATAAAAAGCCTTTGAAGTGAGAATTCCATTAGCCGCAGGCTCCCAAGCCCAAAAATCCTTCTTGTTTGAGAAACAATAATTGTTGACAATGTTTATAATGTTTATTAGAAGTCCTTCCAAGTCTTGAAGTTGGTCCTTGATGGTAATATCAAGATCAATGTTCGTATCATCCATCACCAACTCTATAAGGGGATCATCATTCCATTTGGGTTTCCAGAAATTAAGAGATGAGTCCTTCAAGACTAACCATCTAGAATGAGCATCAATTGAGGAAAATATGTATTTGAAAGTAGTCCAGACAGAGGAATCAATATGATTAAAAGACCCCATCTTTAGCCTGTTAAAGAATTTTCCCCGAAGAAAGTGTGAACTCTCAGAACTGCTATTAAAAAGCCTCCACAGGAATGAAGCCTGCAAAGAATCATTAAAGAGAACCAGATTCTTTATACCTAAACCCCCAACATCATATGGCTTGCAGCACTCTGACCAAGGAACCGTGGCCAGCTTTTTTTTGAAGATATTTGCCACTCCAAATAAAGTTCCGAAGGGAGGTATTGACACTTTTTATAAGCGAAATAGGCCATTTGTAAACCATAAAAAAGTATACCATCTTGGAGATAATGACTGATTTCACTAAACAAACCCTGCCAGCCATGGAGAGAGACTTTTCTTTCTAGGTAGAGAGACTCCTTCTAATCTTACTAACAATCTCTGTGAAATAACAAGTTTTCATCTTCCCCAAAAACAAGGGAACTCCTAGATAATTGAAGGGAATAGCTCCTTCCTTAACATTAAGCTCATTGACAATAAAATTTTTCCTTTGCTCACTTATGTTCTTACCAAAGTAAACAGAAGATTTCTCCTAGCTGGTATCTTAACCAAAGACAGAAGCATAGTGAAAAAGAGCTCTTTTAATATTTTTTATATTTCTCTTATCACCCAAAGTGAATATGATGATATCATCTGCATATAAAAGGTGAGTGGGAGCAATGATACCTCTTCCAGCATTAATAGACTTCATCTTCCCATTCCCAGCCATGATAGAAAGTAGTCTACTCAAATAATCCTCTGCTATAGAGAAAATAATTGCAGAAAGGGGATCACCTTGTCTAACCCCTCTAGAGCAATCAAAGAAACCACAAGGGGATCCATTAATAAGAATTTAAATCCAAGCAGAGAAAAATATGGTCTTGATCCAAGTAATGAAGACTTCATTAAACCCAAACATAAGAATAACTTTGCAAATAAAACCCCAATTCATAGTATCAAAGGCCTTTCTGACATCAAGCTTGAGAGAAATATTACCACCTCGTGTAGGTTTCTTAAGCAAGTTAACACATTCTGAGGCAGTAATGAGACAATCTTGAATAGATCTTCCCTTGATAAAGCCAAATTGATTATGGGAAACAATACTACTAGCAATTGTTATGAGTCTTGTGGAAAGGATTTTACAGATGATTTTAAAAATGGTGTTGACTAAAGCCACAGGTATGAAAAAATGCATTTCATTAGAATTATCAGTTTTTGGGATAAGAGCAAAGAACTGAGCATTTATTCCATAAGGGAGGTCCCCACCTTTGAAGAAATTAATTACAAGCTTACAGACATCATGTTGAATGATGTCCCAGTAAGTTTGGAAAAAGAAGTTACTAAAACCATCTGGACCTCGGGAGCTTTCAGGTTTGAGACTAAAAACAGCCTCTTTTATTTCAATTCTCAAAGGAATAGAAGTGAGATTAGCATTATCTTGATAAGTAACCAATTTGGGGATAATACCCTCCACCAGCTCATTCATTGAAGTAGGGCCATTAAAGAGATCCTTGAAATAAGAAATGACATGTTCTGAGAGATCCCTATCATTGTCAATAACTTGGTCCCCATTCTTGATCATCGAGAGAGGTTTAGAAATCTTCCTGATTCGTTGTAGGGAATTGAATAATTTTGTGTTCCTATCACCATCCTTTAACCATTTAGCCTTAAAAATGTCCCTTTGAAGAGCATCTTTCATATTCAAGAGGTTATTAAGCTTTGAAACAATCTCAGAATCCTCCTGGAGCCCATTAGGAAAGTTATTCAAAGTATTATGAACTTGCAAATACCGAAGAGAATCTTTAAGAGATGAGAAATCCTTATCAATAAGGCTAAATTTCTCTTTGCTCCATGTTCTTAGAGATCTTTTAAGGACTTTTAATTTTTCAATGAAAACAAGCACATTATGACTTGAGTTGATAGAATTCCAGGTGTTTTTAACTATAGAAGCACAGTCAGGAAGATTAACCCAGGCTTTGTTGAATCTGAAGGGCAAAGGAGGTCTAGATTCCTTGCCACATAGATTAACAAGAATTGGATGATGATCAAAATTAATCTTAGAAAGAGTAATACAGGTGATGGATCCCCAGTAATCAATGGAAGCTTCATTAATAAATGCTCTGTCAATTCTATTTGCAACAACTCTATTTAAAAAACTCATGTACTAGGTGAATTTATCCCTAACCAAATTAATTTCATGCAGATCATTGGAATCTATGCAATTCTTAAAATCCCTAGAGGAGATGGAATTAAACACAGCACCTGGCTTTTCATCCAGATGAATGATTGAATTAAAGTCCCCAAGAATAATCCAAGGATCAGAAATGATAGAAGAAAGTACACCAATATCCATCCATAGTCTCCTACGATCCTGATAACTTGTATTGGCATAAACAAAAGAGCAATAGTACTGAATACCAGAGAATTTGAAGGAACAAGTCACATGTTGTCCACCATTATCAATTAAAGACATGTCAGACAAAGATTTGTGAGCCAAGAACCAGAGACTTTTGACTTCAGAGAAAAAAAATATTATAGTCCACTAAGTAAAAACCAAGAGAGTTCAGACTAGCAATGTTTGGGGAGAAAATCCTCTTGGGTTCAGAAATCCCAATAAGAAGAGGTCTATGCTGTATAACAAAGGATTTCAGGGATCTCATAGTGTTTGAATTGGCCAATCCCTGACAGTTCCAATACAAGATCTTCATTTAAACTTAATGCCAGGTTTGGAGCCCTCTTTGTTTGGGACATTCTCTTTGATTTTGATTTCCTTAGAGGGTCTTCCTACTTTCCTTTTGGGAATTTCTGAACCTTTAACACCTTGAAGAAGATCATAAATATTTGAAACCTTAAGATTATCTTTCTCTTGAGATTCAGGGGATATTCTGTCATTAAAACTTCTATTCTGGCCACTTTGACTACCAGTAGAAGTCAAATTAGTTACAAAATCTTTTTCATTACCCGAAGTAGATAAAGAGATAATAGATTCATGTAATGAATGACTAAAAGCAACTTTTACATCCATAGTATTATAAGGAATCAAAGTAATAAAAGAAGTATCTGAGCATGACTAAACAGCAACATGATGATCAGTAGAGTGTGCCTCTAAACATGCATCAGTTTCCAAAAGATTCTCAGCTAAAGTAGGAACTGTAACAAGATCCAAATCATTTCATACCATGGGAGACATGACTGTCATGTCTGACTTAGGTATGCAATCATCATGATTAAATTGAGTGGCTTCTAATGCACTAAGAACAGAATCTGGATCAGCAGTGCAATCCTGCTTGCTAGAGTTAAGGTTTCCAGTCTCCTTACTATTCTGTAAGGACACTACAAGATCAAAAATGTATTTATAATAGTATAGAAATATTTTATTATCCTCCTCTTCCATATGTGAGGCCGCAACAAGTTTATGAACCTCATTGAAAAGTTCAGTAAAAAGTTCCATATCGTCCTCATAGACCCATTCTAAATTCTGCTCTTCCTCCTCAACCATGTGAGGCCAAGATACCTTGTGTGAAGAGGAAGAAACGGATTTATTTGCAACAGAAAAATTAGAAGTATTTGTAACAAGTAGATTTTGAACATGAGGGACCAGTGGATTTTTTAGAATCCCTTTTTTCTCTATAAAGACTGAATTGTCCTTTTTGTTCCTATTAACCTCAGTCCAATCTGAGGTTTTGACTGTAGTACTAGGATACCTCTGAATCATCCTACAATTAAAGACTGTGTGCCCTACAATTTTGCATACATCACAAAAATAGGGAACGTTTTCATATTCCAATCTGATATCAGTTTTGAAGCCATTAGCATTAAAAATAATGCTACTAGGTCTTTTAACTTCCAGATTTATGTCAACCAGAATTCTTACAAAGAATCCAATTTCACCATCTAGTGTACGCTGATCCAACCTAATTGGGGTGCCTAGACATGATGCAATGTCATTAAGAATTCTTGTATGCCAATATACCCAATTTAAACCATGCAGTCTCACCCAGATTTGTGCATTCGATTGTTTAAAAGTAAAAGGATTGAAATTAACATCCCAATCAGATAGTCTTAAAATCACAGGCTTAAGTTGAAAATTACCCATATTCCAGGAAAAATTAAAATATTCAGATGAATTGAGAATAATGTGAAAATAACCCTTACCGATTGAGATTAATCTCCAATCCCTTAAGCCCCAGCAGTGTGAAATTCTGCTCTTAAGATCATCATGAGACCAAGGTTTGTCTCCTTTTGAATAAATCAAACGACTGAGTAAAGAAAATTTGCATAGATCTTACCTTTGTTGCAAAGCATCTGGGTCCACCACCACCGAGAAACCACCATTTTCTAATCTGATGATATTTGAGGGTTTAGACGATACCTCCTTTACCTGATTTGTAGAACCCGAAAGGACTTCCGTGAAGGACAAGTTTATTCCTCGAAGATTTGAGGAATCTTGATATCCCAAGGACTTACCATCTTCCTTCGAGACATGTCGATTGTCCGTATATATCACTTCCCACTCTGGATTGAACTAATCCATAGAAAGACTCAGAAAAGAATAACAGAAAGCTGCAAATCGGCATTGACTCAAGAGGAAATAGGGTTTCTCTCTTCATCGCGCTCTCCATCCGTCAGCTCAAGGTTTCAATTCTTAATTATTTTCCCAATGGTATTTTGGTTGTAATAATCCTAAAATATCTAAGCATTATGTTATTTTCTAACAAGGTAATTTTGTTATGAATAGTTAAAAGAACTGATTTTTATTGACAAATAATTTCTTGTATAAATTATATAAAATATTTATTTGTATTATACATTTAATTTAAATTATAATTAGTAAAATTATTTTATAGTTTAACTAATTTAATATATTATAATAAATTTAATATTCAATTATAATATGAAAAAATTCTAAACTTTTTAATGTTTCTCTTTGAAAAACCATTTCTTGATGAAATTGAGATCTTAATTTGAAATTGATTTATACCAATTAATTTAATTGAATTTGAATAAATGGTTTAAATATTTGGAATCATCAAAATATATATTATATAATAAGTTAATCTTTTCTTTATACCATAATTAATATTAAAAACAATAATAAACTAATTACTCAGGCTATGGTAAAATATGTTTACTATGGCTTAATCTAAGATGATTAAGGTTAAAAATATCCTCAAACATGTACAAAAAAAATATTATATAAATATTTCAACCTTATAGACTATAATGATTAATATTTTTCATTATTTATTCTTTTTCATGATTAAAATGTGTGTACAAATTATTCTTCTAAAAAATTTCATGTGTATTATCTCCCACACTTGTAAAAGGACACCCTAACTCTTATCATATTAACAAGTCTAAAACAATTTACATACACTAATACCAAACCAAATCCCTTCAAAAATCCCCTAACAACATCATAGTGTCCTTGGTTTTATCTAAACACTATCCCAACAATGCTTTTTATGCAAACATAAATTGGTCGTCTGAATGAGAGGTAACATTCTTAAATGACAGTTATTATTTCATTTATTATCCCACATACTTTAAAATTATTTAACCATGATAATTAAAAACATTTTTATCTAATATTATTTTATATTAATTTTTTTAATATAATAACTTATATCGATATCCGCTTCTATCAAATGGATAATGTACCAATCGATCGTGTGTACGGTAGATTATCACATCGTTAATCGATGAAATTTATTTTCCATCACCTCCTTAAAAGTATGGATATAATGATATAATTATAAAATATATATAATATTTATGAAATTATTATATATATGGAATTATTTTATCACATATATTTTATTATTATCTATTCTATGGGGAATATGATAACGCTGCTTGTGTGTATAGTTGACTACTGCCCAAAAAAGTGATGTGATTCTTTTTTTCTATTACAATTTACAAGTATGGTATTAAATTTGTAATTAATGAATATATGTGATATTTATTACCTAATAATATTTTTTCAATCATTATATGAAACATTAATTCTTATATTCCAAGTCATTGAAAATCAATAACGCCAATTGTGTGTAAATATGGACTATCACATCCATGTAGCGATGTGAAATATTTTCAATTTTATTTTTACATGGATGTAAATAATGATGTGTTTAATTAAAATAAATTCTATATATTAAATTATTATTATTATTTAATTGTTAATTATAATTTATTTTACATTTTCTATATCCATCAAGTAAAAATAGAAATAATATTAATGTGTATGTATGGTCTGCCATCCCCATAAATGGTGTAATCCAATTTCTATCCCAAAATTTTATAGATTATACTAAATAAATATATAATAAATATATATTGTATTGATATAATGTATATCATTCCATGAATTATTTTACTATGATCAATGTAAATGGACCAAAATTACCATACCAAAACATATAAGAAAAACAACACAATTATCCCCCAAAATAGAGATTTAAAAAATAATTATTATTAAATAGTTGATAATGGAGAACAAGTAAGTTAAATATTATAAGAGATATTTTAGTATATTTCAATAATATATTTAAAATATTCTTAAATTTTTTATAAATAGAGATCATAAAAATTTTATGGAATTTGAAAAAGTTTTAGGGGTTTCTTGTATCACATTTAATTATGTGAGATATATTATTTATTCACAACATATTCCTTTCTGTGGTGTATAAGATTCCAATTTTTATATTTTATATCATAAATATATTTATATTCATGTTTTTTAATATTTAATTTTATGTTATCACTCTCATTGGTGATATAATTAAAATGTTACCAAAGTTTCAAGAGATTTATTTTTTAATCACATTTTAATCAGGATTATTTGTACTTGAATTTCCATTAAAGGAAATTTATTTTAAAATTTTCTAAAATAACCCTTAATTTTATTCTCATATGTTGAATAATGAATATTTCGTGTAATTTACCCATTTATTATCTCTTTGGTACTTAAAATTAGTGATAATATGTTTTCAAGGATATATGAATTCATTTCTCTCTTTACTTGAAAATTATTTTTATTCTAATCTAGGTTTTCTAAAAATATTTTCAATATTTTTTAATATTATTTGAATGGTTATTTAAATAAAATTTTGATCATGTATTATAATTTTTAAACAAAATTAATCGAATCTTCTTGTCATTTTATAAACATGGCTCATATGAATTTTATTAAAAACATAAAAGGAATAATTACTTTAGCTTGTATAGAATGTAGATCATTTCCTTCAATCCTAAAAAATATATGTTTTAAATCCTAATTTATATGTTTCAAAGGTTATTTTCAAGTAATATTATTTTCAAAATATTTTATGAAATTTTATTTTTAATAATATTTTTAAAATGAAAATTATATTTTCCTTAATAATGTTTTAATAACAATTTTTTTTGTTATTTTATACATCAAAGATATGTAATTGTTGTTGTACATTTGATACACTTCATATCTCTTGTATTATTATCATTTTTATTCTTTCATTTTATTATTTATGATTTTTTTATATGGATGTATAATTTAAGTACCATTCACCATATTTCTCTGGATAGCTTATTAATATGGTTTTTTATTGTGGTAAGTATTGACATTTTATATAATAGTTTTTCAATGTAGAGGTATATGTGTATTTAGTTTCACTGAGTTCATATGATGAAATAATTTGTCTTATTAAATGATGTGTTGTGCCCAGTTATAGATATCCCCTCGACACATCGACAAGTTTCATGATACATATCATTTGGACAAATTAAAGTTGTTTTACCCATTTTTTAAATGACCTTGTGAAAGGTATTAACATTATAATTTAGGTGCATAAAATTTTTCATTCCCACATTATGAGATAAGTTATTTATTTCCATGTGGTTAATCGATTAGTTATAATATACCATGATATGTTGATGCTCTTGGGATTATTTATATTGATTTATTTTATAATCATATTTTCCTATCATATTATTATCAAATTATTGTTTTAATGTCATTTAATTCGGTAATTTTCCTTTCCAAATTGATTATTATTATTTTTTCATGATAGATTATTTTGTATTCATAACCCTACATATAATATGATCTCACCCCATTATTATGTTTAATTTTCCAAGGATACTATGAATAGTTTTTTGATTGACAGACATGGATATTATAAGGGGAATAATGATCTTCCCAAAGAAAAAATGGTATATTTTATTTTAAAAAATATAATGTGAATTTCATGTATGTATATAGTTTACTAAGAATAATAAAATATTATTTTCATTGGGTTAATATCACTTATATCTAGTTATAATATAATAATATAGAAACTGGATCCAGTATATTAGGGTCGAGGACATTACAATATTGGAAATGAAATAAGAAAGGTAAAATAAAGGGTATAAAATGAAATTAACAGAAAAAAGGGGAATGGGAATCAACAATTAGGAGGGATCATGTGGGGTAGGCTCATCCCTCTCTCTATATTCATATCTATACCATATCCTCACCATCCCCATTCATAAATATTATAATATTTTCTCTACAATACATCTTGAAATAATAATTTGATCGATGTGTCTTCCATTTCTATATATTCATCTTGACGATTAGGAGTTCTACCCTAACATTATTTTAATTGGATTCAAGAAATTATTTATACTATAAAATAATTTAAACTTTTTTGTTTATATTCTTAAATATATGGAATCAAATGATCGTAGATTCGATTAGAATCTTTTGTGAAGTATTAACAACTAGTTATGAGTTTATATATTTACTTGAGTAATTCAACATCATATAGTGATTCCATGTTAATATGTTTTACCTGCTTCTTTGTCATATTCCTTAATCATTTCTCTCATCCTCATTGGTTTTTTGAAATGTGGTAGGGGATTAGAAAATTAGTTTGTTATATTATTTTAATGTGTGATCAGACCATGATTTTGTTTCCTTTTTCCAAATGGGTGCACTTTACCATATAAAGATAATAATATTGATAATAAAAGAAGAAAGTATTTAACAAATATAGTCAAAATTACTCATAGTTTTTGTGATGAAATGGAAATATAAAATATTAAATGTAAACAATTATTCATTATAGTATATAAAAATATAATTATTTAAATGTATGTGATAGGTTTATATAGTTTAGTAAAGATTATTCTAACTTTAAAATAATTTTTTTCAATTAGTATTAATATTTTTTAATGTAATAGTTAAATAAATAATTTTTTTGACATTCCTCTAAATATCACACCATATAAATATATAATTTCATGCAGGGGATTAACATTATTGCTCTACAATATTAATAATACCTTATAGTGTTAGTTTTTTGTTAAAAATGAATTATTATATAAAGAAAAAATTTATATTTCATGTGGTTTTATTATTTCTATAAACACTGAATTAATAGAAACTAATATCACATGATGCTGAATACTATTTAAAAATATTGAAATCAATGAAGTAAAATAAGGTGACATTCATATGAAAATAAATATATTTGATAATATTTCAATGTTTCAAATTTCTTGTATACTGGTTATTTTATGGGAATAATATAATTAAAGAGATTATTTCATGTAGTAAATAAATTTTAAATTTCAAAAAATTGGGAAATCGCATGTTATCCATCATTTATTATTACTTGATAAATTTATAAATAAGTATAAGGGAGAGAAATAATTATCACATGTAGTGTTATTTTATTAATATTGTTATTAATAATTACAATGGTTAAAATTGATATAATGATGTAGTGTGAAAATAATTAATAGTATATAATGATAATTATTTTCTAATTAAGGGTATTTGAAATTTAAAATGTTAAATATCACATGTTTATATTATTTAATATTAAATGTTTCAAGAATTGATAAACTTATTGGGTTTTTTCTTACAATTTTTTATGTTTCTTTTCGATATTAACTATATATTATGATATCTAATTGGATTTATTTTATCTTTTTTGTTTAGAATGTTTGAATTCATGGAAAATGTAATCAAAATAAAGAATGATGATGTTATTAATAAAATTAAAGAGTCACAGGAAGAGTAATTACTGCTCATCTAGGAATTTTATAATCATGAAATTAATTCTTTAAAAATGTCCTATTGATGGTAGATACTTATTAACAACAATATAGGTGTATTTTCATGTAAATAATATCCATAATAAACTAGTTAATTCAATATTGAATAAAAATGGTTTCTTATTAGAGATGAGTTAATTTGGTCTAGGGGAGACTATCCATGAATGATGGAGGAGTAATTATTTAGATGTTATGTATATAGTTTCTTTTAAAATTATTTGTAAAATAATAAAATTAAAATTTATTTATTTTCCTTTGATTTACATAAAATATTTAATTAAAATATTACCATATGTGGTTGGAACTATTTGATGTGTTATGGGATGGAGGCCTAGTGATTGATTGATATCACTAGGTTCTAGTTATGATGATTATGGAGGCATGTGGTGTTAGTTATTATGTTAATGGTTGAATAAGGTTCCATATGTGACAATATTTTAATAAGATGACAAAGGTGATATTATATGCAATGTTTTGGGACCCCGAGGTTGTGATCATGAGTTAATAGTGGGGCTTTATCATCAATTCATAATTATAACATGAAACATAATTTATGGACAATGAACTATTATTATTTATATTACTAGTTTATAAATATAGGGAAATGTTTGGTGATAGTCACATTTTTGAGTTTATGATTTAAGTGGTAGATTAGTCTAAGTCATTATGAAATTAGATTATTATGAAATGATAAATTAATTAATGAATGAACAGGGTTAGTTATTGCTGCTTACATATGAAGATGACATACTTGAATATGTAAGTAATAAATAAGTTGTTCCATCAGAGCATGGATTATATGTTTGAAATGATAATATTAGAATGAAAATTGAATAATATTAATTAATGAATAATGAATTAATATATATATATATATATATATTGATGCTTGTGTTATTATTTGATATATGGATCTAAGAGGTGTAATTAAGGTGTTTAGTAAAATAATATATGCATATGAGTCTAAGCCTAGGTAGTTTCACTTATAGTGGTTGTAAGATATATATATTCAATAATATTTTTTATTTCATACACTCTCCTCCCTTGTTATTAGGGAAACAACCAACTAGTCATTTTTTGGGTTTTCCAACAATATCTAGGTTCTTGGGGTTACAGACAACTAAAAACCCCATCACTTATTCTATATCATTGGTTATAGTATTATATTCAGTATATATGAAGGTTATTTTCCACATATGGGTGTTGAGGGATATGGTGTCTTGTGGTTATTGTGAATGAATATATAATAAATGTTATATCTGAAGGATTATTACATATGTGTTATGAATGATTTTTGATGAATTAAGGTATAACACATAATAAAAATGTTTTCATCGCATTTATATATAATCTAGGGTACTATATATAGGATGTGAATTTATGGATTTGTTGTATGGTGTTCATGGTTTGATATGGTTTACCAACTATTTTTGGTAAGGATTACTTATAGAAAACATGATGTATATTATAAGGACCCAGCCTTAAAACATTAATTAATCTTGAATTAAATGAATAATTAACATTGAGGATATTTTCATGTTTAGAGTTTTATAGAATTAGGACATAACTATTACATCTCAAAAATTAAAAAGTAGAAACTACTACTATAACCAATTTTTCACAACAATAAAAAAATCCTTAAATAAAACAAGAGTTATTTTCTTGATATAAATCTTCTTGAATACTTCCTTTCTCTTACCCTTCCTTATAAACTATGAAAAACATTTCAAAAAATTGGGATGAGCATAAAAAGCTCGGTAAGGGTTATAACATAATGAAAGGAAACATTAACCTTCCAATAAATACAAATCATTGAAACCATAACTTTAAATCATAACGTACCTTCTGACATCATAATATTTATGTATAACTCATATAAATCATAAGACATAAAGGTAACTTGAGGCATTTATAACATTCTTACGTAGGGAGTAACCCTCATGGTTATGTTTGGAATACCCATCACAGTATATTCCCTAAATATCTTTGGAGAAACCTTAGAATTTAACTCCTTCACGTTACCCAATGCATTGGAGATCTATCATGGGCTCACCCACCCTTGGTTTATCATGGAATAACCCGTCTTCATAAACAATGCCCAAGAACCAGAACATAATCGTATCACATAAAACATGCATAAAGGAAACATAACATTTCCACATTTCAATCACAAGATATCAATACAACACATTTATATAATCAAAACATTATCAAAACCATTTTCAATACCAAAATAAAATAAAAGTAAAACATGGTATTTATTTTTCATTTAAAAAAAGTTATGGCTTGTAGAGGAAGCCGAAACTCAAATAATGGTCACGGCGGTGGAGAAGTCGTTGTCGCTGCATACGTAAGAAAAAACATTCCTTTTTTCATTAGTAAAATGATTCGTATAAAAATATTACTTTTGAATAAAAGTAAAAGTCAAAGTTGTTTATAAAAATTATAAAATAAAGTCTTGTATTAGAACAAAATATTCCTCAATGAAAGAAGATTAAGAAAAAGTCCCTTACAAAGTCGGTGTCCTTAGATTAAGGATAAATCAATTACATAGTTATCTCTAACAAATATAAATACACCCAATATAAGAAGATATTAAGTGTAAAAAAATCAGAGGTCTTCCACACATATTCATAGTATGACATAATCAAGAAATAGAGGTTTAACCCAAAGAATTGAAATTGGGTTAAGAAGTTCCCTTACAAAAATTCGACAGCCTAACGACGTCACTTTAAAATTAAGAAAATGAGTTGATGAGAGGTAAAAATGGTATCTAATCACTTGGTCATAATATTTACATCAATAAGGATATATAATAACATATCCCAACATAATAATATGTAAATTAAAAGACCTAACAAAAATAAGTCTTTTAAAAAGAGGAGGGTGAAAGGTTCCCTTACTGATTTGGGTAACTTTCGAAACGTACACCCCATGTAAGAAGGATCATACAATGAAGATGTAAATAACCATAAATTAAATTATATTACACAAATAATACAATAATGGGTAGTATACACACCACACAAAAAGTAAATAGTGACAAATGTAGCATGAATCTCTCGTGAATAAAAGTGAGATGAAAAATCCATTATGAACACTCAGCAGCCTAACGGCACGCGCCACTTAAAACTTTAAAAAAATGGATTGATGAGATCAAATAGGGTCTCTCATCATATTAACATAAAATTTAAAAGTAATAGGAATATAAAATAACATCCCCCAACATAAGAAAAAGAAGTTTAAAGGAAGTGACATAAAAGAGAGTACTTAAAAAGAAAGAGAGAGGTAGGATCCCTTACCTCAAGTCCGACTTGTCTTGTTCATTTCTTTATATTACTGAATAATAAACTTTGGTAAATTTATAATTTCTTAAGGACATCATTTAAATTTTATTATTCAATTCATATCACATATTATAATTTTATAATAATTAGTTAATTATGTGAGTTCATATCAGACGTTTTTGTCGATGTTCGGTACATGAGTCAAAAATGAACTTGTTTGAAATGAATTGTCCATGTAGTTATAAGTACACCATCTCCAGAATAGTATTAATGATTTAAATATCATATATATCCAGTATATATTCATTTTATACTATTCCATAACATTTGGAGATAAAAAATGAAATGCATTGTTCATGGAGACGGTAGGTCGTACGTACACAAGAATGTTACTTTCATTTCTTTGTCATATTAATGGAATTAAAACTAAATGAGAGATATATATATTATAATTCCAGAATTATATTCATCATTTATATTTAATATACATCATATATATCCATTATATATATGTACTTATAATAGTACATAACATTTGGAGATAAGAAATGAAATGTACCGTTCATGGAAACGGTAAGCTGTACGTACACATGAACGCTACTTTCATTTCTATTTATTACTTTAATGGAATGAAAACATAATGATACATAGTTATATTATAATTAAAGTATAATATAATATATAATATCATTAACTCCATCCTTTATACATCCCACACATGTCATTAACGATTCAAATCACTTTGAGGGGGCAGTAGTCCGCACTTCCTAAAATGAAATTATCGCGTTTACCCATTTTAGAAACCATAAAGGTATGGAATAAATGAAAAATATAGAATCATAATTAAAACATAAAAATAATTTATATATCATATATAAATACAGTGACATCTTAATGTCCACTATGAGAGGTGTTAAATGAAGATTGAACAATCATTGTTTCGTGATGCAGTAATTCACCACCCACAGAAACAGTATGTTCCTTAACCATTAGATGGAGGTGTGTATAAGTGTAGATCTAATACTTCTCATAAAAACATCCTAGTATATTTAAGATACTGGTGTTGTTACAAAATAAAGGAATAAAAAGAGTTTAGGGGGTTGGAGAAGCAAAATAAAACAAAAGAACATAAGAGAAGACATTACCTTTAAATCGGATAACTCTTTTTGATTTGAGCCCAAAGGCTTCCTTGGAAATACTTCTGCCCAAAGTGAGGCTTCTAGGAGTAATAGAGGGATGTGGAGAGACAATATGAGTAGAGTTTGGACGAGCCATGGGCTTGAGAGGTGGGGGTAAGGGGGTAGAGGTGGGGGCATTTTATAAGAGAGAGGAGGGGAACTCTTGGAAAGTCATAAAATGTTACTTTATTATAAAATGATTTTCGGATTTTAAAGGTCCCAAAATTAAATATTTCTAGGATAAGGTGATAAGGGATTTAAATACACCCATACAATAGGTTTTTGACAAGTGTAAGTCTTAGATTTTACCTTATCTTTTCATTTTATTTAAATCGTTCATTAATGAGGTAATCACTGCATCATCACGGTGTCATAAATAAATTTATTTATTTAATGTCTAAAAATTATAAAAAAATTACCATCATGTAGGAAATATTTTTATCTTTACAATGACTATTTATAGTCAAATATATCATTTATGTAAATGAAATTAAAATTATTTTACTTAGGATATACAAACCTTTGTTATATTTCCTTTCTTTTAAAAAATAATATGATAAAAAGTCATTATCACACTAAAGTGATTCCATGGGGCCCCAAAGTTGGAAAAAGACATACCATGGTCGTCCATGACACCACCAAAAGCATTAGTACACATATTGGGGTTATTTTATATTTTTATGATATTATTTTATTACCCTTAACTACCTGATTACTAATTAAACAAGATGATTAAAGATAATTACCATCGTTACTATTCATAATGTCTAAAAACAAAAGATTATTAATTACATAATTTGGACCTTCTGATTCCAAATGTGGAACCCATTTTACCAAATTCAAAACATAGAAATTTTAGTAATTAATTTAAAAGTAAATCTCATTGTCAAAACAAAAGATGAGTTTTTAAGAAGTAAAATTTATCAAAAGATTGACTTGTTTTTACATCCAATTGAAAAGTGAAATTACTCACAATGAATAAAATTGTACTAAGTGATAAAAACATAATTCAATTATACTTTAAAAACAATTAAAATGACAATCTAACTATATAAATTAATTGGATGAAAAGACAGTTTTGAATTAAAATTATGTATTTTTCACTATTAAAAAAATGAACATTATCAGAAAAATACCAAAAAATCACCCTAATATATATTTGATATTACAAATTCAAAAAATGATGTCCATTTTACCAAATTCAAAACATATAAGTTTCATTAATAAATTATATATTTAATTCCCATTGTCAAAACAAATAGCGTGTTTTTAAGAAACAATATCTATCAAAAGATTGACACTTGTTTATGTCCATTTTCAAAATGAAATTAATTCTAATGAACACCATTGGATTATGTGGTAAAAATATATTCTAATTAAACTTTAAAACAATTAAAAATATAATCTAACCATATAATTAAATTAGATAAAAAAAACATTTTTGAAGTAATATGCATTATTTTTCACTATTCATTAAAAAATGAACATTGTTAGAAAAATACCAAAAATTTATCCAAAGTAAATTTTAATATCACAATTCTAAAGAATAAGTTTATTTTGAAAAATAGAGATTATAAAATTGTAAAAAGTTAGATTTAAAAAAGGTTCTCCATCAAAAGGCGATAAAACAATCTTTTAAAAATATTAGAGTATTTATTCTTAAAATTGGATTCATTTGCATTTTAAGGCTCTAAAATTTATTGGATAAATGTAAAAATATTTATCAAACATATATAATAATTTTGTAGTTAGTTATTTTCATTCCCTCCATTACAACGGCTAAGTGTTAACTATTATTTAAAATAATAATATTATATTATTAGTGTGCAACATAAGATTTCAAAGAAACTCGTTGTTGCGTATTGGGTACGCCATCGAGCATAGCATTACCTTTAAAGTAATATTAAAATTTTATTCACAAATATTGATAAATATGAGAATTTCATATTCTTTATTTACCTGGGATGTTACATATATAGAATTTCTACATTTGGGAATTACAATGGAAAACCAGTGGGAAACTGCTTATAGGGAACCAATATATATATATTATCATTATTTTAATTATAATTATGTGATTTATTTTGTGACTGGGAATTGGTGAGGTTGAAAATAAATAGTATAACTTTTTTGTGGGAGAGTCTCATTTATTTATTCATAAGTCTCTTGTATGATTTTTTAACATTATTCATGAGGGGTTTCTGGGACTTGCTAAAATTACATGTTATGTTCAATATATGTATATATAATTTTTTTTGTGGTCAACAGGTGGTGCTTGTTCATCGAGATGGGTATTAATAGTTCAAGGACTTGTTCTGGAGATGATTGAGATACTTGGTCACTACTGATGATTTCTCTATTTTTCAATTTTATTTTAGATGTATCCATTTATGTATAACATTAAATCATGTATTATCTCTCCTTCATTATTTTTTATGTGAAAGAATGTTTTAGTGGTTTTTCCCATCTTATATCTCAATTTTAAGATCATTATAAGGGTAACACATATCATGTGTGTCATTGTATAAACTTATGTATAATCACCATCCCATGGAGTATTTGGGTTGATATTTGGGAGTAATTTTCTAAATTTTTATATTAATAGCCTTAGATAGGTACCTTTGGAGGAAGGGGTTCATTAAAATGATTGTAAGAGTGATTATAAGTGTGATATGAAGATGATTTTCCAATGTAATGACATGTTGTTCTATGCATTAAATTTGGTTTTAATTTTTTTTGATATCATTATAAATCAAAATGAGTTTAACATTTAAAGGATTAATTTATGGTCACTTAATGATGATATTTTTCATTTCAAATAATATAATTCTTGTTTTTATTAATTCCCCATGAACAATTACTAATCATTTATTCATGGTATAAAACGTTTTTTGAAAATCATGGGGAAATAACGCGTGTTTCATGTATGTGTAAATTATTATTTTAGCTCGATAAATATTTTCATAAACATGGAATATTATTTATGTATTTTCATCTGTTTGAAAAGGGATTATTAGATTTACTTTCTTCTATAAACCATTATAATATTTTTTCACTCGTTGCACATTTTCACATAATTTTTTATGGTCTTAAAGATGTTCATGATATATATAATGGTCAATTGTGACACAAGGAATTTTGGACGATTCTACGGCATGTGAGAAGATCATTCCTATTGATAAAGAAAGGTGTCCCACGCTCTCAGAGAATCTTGGATAGAAGGAATTATTTGAGTTTGAGGCGAAGAGGCCAATTGATGAAAATCATGCTCCGGACAATGTTTCTGGTGCAAAGTACAATACATATGGATTCAAGTCTAGGTACTGGAGCATAGGTTTCTTTATAGTCTATTCCCTCTTACTGATTATAGCCTTTAGCAACTGGAGTAAAGGGGCAAGGTCCTCCCTCTACTCTAGTTGGTAATAACAATGTTGTCCCTTCTAATAATGATGGGTCAGAACATGAAATGGTTACAAGCACTCTCGTTTACTTGAAGGAGTCCTTGAATCACCCTGCCCCCTCCCTTTATATGGATGTGAAGAATTCCCCTCTCCCTTATGATTTAAATCCCTATGGATATTTAAAGGATGGGTAGCCTGCCGAGACTGAGGCAGCTGTTGTTGTTTTGGTGAATGCCACTTTGGAGAGCAACCATGACAAATAGAAGGATGTTGCTCTTGTCTCCCCTCCTATCTGTGGGGATCCTATTGATTTTACATCTGCAGAGAACATTATAGGTGAAATCACAACAATTGGATCTGATAGCCCCGCTGTGAGTATGAAACCTCAGGACATCCCGAAGGATCTGTCAGTAGGGGACTTTCATGCATCAGAAGCACCCCCAGGCATACTTCAGAAACGAATGAATTCACACATGATGTCTCGGCCAATGCTGAGAAGGTTCCATCAAGCACATATGAGTTTGCAAAGGGGTCTCCAGTGGTTGGTGCAGGGGAAATAAAGCTTGAAAGCAGCCCTCAGGAGCAAGCTGAATCCAATAGGAAGATTTAATCTGGAGGTATTTCTGAATTAGGATGCACATGAAATCAGCATGAATTTCAAGTGGAGACACCCACAGGACGTCTTGGACCTCATGTTGTACAGTAAGCTGGCAGTGCCTTATTGGAAGAACTGTTCCTTCATGTCTCCCCATCCAGAACTAATAGAAAATAAGTGTCTAATGAAGCATCTGAATCTGTGCATTCTTAGAACAGGTTCACACCACTGAGTGAGAATCTATGGGCTAATAAAGCTGATGAAACTCAGTCCAGTGCTCTGATTAATGATCTGGATGGTAAATCAGAATTGGTTGATAACTCAAAGGAGAGTAAAAAGAAATGCTAGAATAAGAAAGGAAAAGGCCATGCCAACATGGCACAAAATGGAGGACCTACTTCTCGGGGCAAAGCCCTAAAATTATGAAGATCATTTTCTGTAACTGACAAGGGCTAAGGTCCCCTGACATCCAAACCCCTTGGGAATTTTATCTTGTCCAATAAACCTGCTCTCATTGGTCTTAGAGAGCCTAAATATAGAAAAGAAGTAAAAGCCTCAAGATAAATCTACATGAACATCCCTAGCTCTAACTTATTCCTAGGATGCTAACTCCCAGGTACTAGCAAAGAAAAAAAATGAACATCCATAGTCCTATGAATATAAGGTCTACTCGGTTACCCATATGAAATGACTGTCTGAGTAGGGTGTGAGATATAAATCTCAAAATCCACAGTGTCTAAAATGTTAACTAGTCCATGAATACAAAGTAAAATAATGTGAAGGTAACATGAATTATAAATAGTACTGAAATAAAAAAAAAGCATCCCTCTCTGGTTCTCAATGGACACCCGGTGGCTCTACCTGCTTCGAATCATTACCTCAAAGAGATTTTTAACCAGTAAATATATATATATATATATATTGATGTATATGTATATGTATATGTATATATGTATGTATATATATATATATTACTAATTATACATATTTAGTTATTTATATATTTCATCCACCTATATAAACCAAGTATGTATGGACATAATTGTCTATATACCGGGAATACTAGGTGTAGACTAGACCGACCAATACACACTCATCTATATTCGGTCTAAATGAGACTATAATATCAAGAAATAGGGCACATGAACTATATCTCGATAGGGTGGTATATTTCTTGCAAGACACTCGGGATATTCAGTGATCCATCATGTCATCACTCTGATCAGGAAGTGTGGCACGTCATCCCAACATCCTACTAGTATCACCGGAGTGAGAATCCATGAACTCAATACTTGATGCAATGGAGTGTGGTCTTCCTCCATACTGAAAAGATCCATTACAATCATTACACATCCCATTTAATGTGTAGTCATATATTAATGAAAATTATAATAACCAGGTCCAAGAGGAATTACATCTAATGATCTATATTTATATAAGACTTGTAGGTTGAGAAAACCCCCTTTGCCTCCTTACCTCAAAGTGAGGCGGAGGAATTATTTTATAATGAATTAAAAGGACCACATCAGACCACAAGGTCGATGTGGGATACAGACTCCAACACTCCCCCCAAGCTAGGTGTACCTAGCTTGGATACATAATGAAAAAAAAGCTAAACAAATGAAGACAAAGTAATCAACAGACTGCAAACACTCCCCCTCAAGCTGGAGATACCCAGCTTGATGACAAAACAAGGCGAAATAAAATAAAAATAAAAGGTTGCAAGACTAATGCTCCCCATCACGATCGCAACTGACCCTCAGAATGATGGATGGATGATGTTGCGGGCGCAGCAGAAGAAACCACTCAGACCGACCGGTTAACGGAACTCTAGGAATGCCGCACTAGTGGGGCCGGACGATGAAACGTCGGGAAATCCAAACTAGCACTGGGAAAACCGCACTTGCGGGGCCGATGACAGGAGGCGGGGATACCGCAGAATTGTTGCGGGATCTGGTGATACCAACGGGCCCAAGTTCTAAGTGGTCGAGTTGTTGCGCCAGCGAATGGGCGTGTCGACGGATAGAGATGTGGCTGTCAGGATTCGTCGGGAGATTCCAGTGAGGAGGGTATGCTGGAGGAGGTGCCAGAGAGCCGAAACTTGAAGCAGGGAAGCCGCTGGGAGAAACTGGAGCCGACTAGCTGCCGGAAGAGGAGTGCAGGAGGAGGCCAGCGTTGGGGAGGAGCCGCGACGGAGGGTCGCACTCGGGAGGAGCCGTCGGGAAGAGAGCAGCCGGATGGAGATGGGTCGGCGCGAGGGATCCGCCGGGAAGGGAGCAGCCGAGGAAGAAGGCGCGTCTAGCCATCGGGATCGCGACAGGAGTAAATCTGGAGATGCGGGAGCCAGCAGGTGCGGAATCCGTCTGGTGCGGAGTCAGAGACGGCGGCTGGTGAAGGGAGGTTCGGAGCCGGAAATGGCGTCGGGTAGGGCGGGAGCCGCTGGAGACGCAGTGGGACAAGGAGGCTAGATGCTGTCGCGGGAGCAGGGTCAGCTGTAGGAGGAAGTGACATCGTGGGAGGTTGCAATAGTTTTTGGAGTGGGAGATGCGGGAATAGGCGGGTGGTTAGGGCGAAGCAGGAGGTGTGGGAAGCATCCGATCTGCGCATCGGGAGTTGTGGAAGTGGGTGCCGGCGGGAGCGAAGAGGGGGATGCTGACAGAAGGCTATGCGTAGGGGCCAGGCTTGCCGGGACGCGTCGCAGAAGAGGGGAGGAGGGCGTCCGGCAAACCGCACAGGGAGGCGGTGCCAAATGAGACATTGACGGAATCCGGGGAACCCGCGTGAGGGCGGAGCTGGGAGGGATCCGTAGCGGGAGATGCGGGAGCCGTGCGGGATGACGGGGTCGACGCATGCAGCGGGGAGGAGACGCTGGGGAAGGAAGCCCGTCGCCGGGAGGAGCCGCGGTGGGGAGGGTTCGCGCGCAGGAGGACCGGGCGCCGGGAGGGAAGGTGCACCAGGGAGCCGCACTGGAAAAAGCCGCAAGAGGGGGGGGGGTGACTATTTGGATTTGAGTCACCACCCCCCAGATAGAGAAATCCATAAGGGAGAAAATAAAATATAAGGGAGGGAGGGATCGGGTTTTGAAACCCTCTAATACCATGTAGGTTGAGAAAACCCCCTTTGCCTCCTTACCTCAAAGTGAGGCGGAGGCATTCTTTTACAATGAATGAAAAGGACCATATCGGACCACAAGGTCGATGTGGGATACAAACTCCAACAAGACTAATATATATAAGGGCATCACATTATATTTTTAACATGTACTAAGAATGCATGTACAGTGTGGCCTTGCAACCCTTTACAAATCATTTCCATTAAATAATTTGAAATATTTAGGGAATGAAAACCATCATGTAGAATGGTGTTCATTATAATACTGTCATTTCATTAATTATGATTCACATAAGTAGTTTAATATAATCACGAGGCGTGGTCGTGCCACCCAAATCAATTCCATTTATCAAACATACCATTTAAATAAAGCAACCCATCATGAATAAAACCTTAAATTTAAAACATTCCATTGAGTCAATAAAACATTGAATCTCATTTAACATGTTATATGGGGGAACTTAGAAGGTTACTGTGTCATTTATGAAATTATCTATATGGTTAATGACATTTATAATTCGTGTTAACCACGTAGGAAGCGTGGTGTTCAATAGTCATTTGGGTAGGAGAATGTCCAAACCATACACATTGAATGTGCAATGGTTCTATAAACATTTATAAAAGGGAAAACTCCATTTTATAATTCCATTTGAGGCCATGTACTAAAAATTCCATATTTCATAAAAAAGATCAAAACATAGAAGAACAACCAAAGCATTACAACCAGGCATATTATAAACCAATAACCTTCACTTTTTTTCGAATACAGTACATCTCATTTGAGGGGTTTTATTAAAAAACCATTACATTGTTCATAAAAAATTAATTTATCATAAATTAAGCATCACATTCAGGATTATACACTGTAACATCACATTACGTTTCCAGGTACTTTTGATGTTTCTAAGCAACTCTGTTTTGGAGTAGTGACTTGGGGGTGCGTTTGGGTGAACTTTTAAGTAAAACAAAAGGGAAATGGCTTGTGCACGGTTTGCACACGGTTTGACAAACCATGCCAACCAAGCAGCACTGGACAGAGAGGTACGCACGGTGTACGCACGGTTTGACAAACCGTGCGACCAAACCGTGCAGACCGTGTATCTCTGGACAGTGAGATCTACACAGCGTGCGCACGGTTTGACAAACTGTGCGCCTCTGCCTAGGTAAACCATGCACGTGGTTTTTAATTCTGAAAATTTCTTTTAAAACCCACCCAAACCCCTAGGACTTCCATATTTTCGACTGTGGCTTGGGCTTATCTCTTTTTAGGTCTTTCCAAAGCCTCATAGAGAGATTCCAAGGCGATCCAAACATCTTTCTTCGAGATTGAAGCCTTGGATTGAAGATCTGCTCTCCTCCCGGTAAGTGGATTTCATCCCATTGCATATCTCGTTTATTCCTCTATATTTCCTTGATCTTTTCATGGAAGATTTTCTTTGTTTCCATGGATCTATACCAATTAGTTGAGGTATATATCTAGGATTGTGAATCTAGATCTAGTTTTGTAAGATCTTGATCCCTTTAATCTTAATTTTGGTTTTAAGGATTTAGATCCAAATTTTGATCGACTTCATTGTGCCGCTCGGTTTTTGGGGTTTCTCGTTGGTCTAAATCCTGTCAATAAATCGAGGTAGGTGGTTTCGTCCTGACTTTCCAAATTGATTATCATTGTATTTGCTTGATTTATTTCAATTGTTGATTTAAATTAAATTTCTCAAGTTTTCTTTCAATTAAATTTATAAAAACTAAATTCCAGTGAGTTGAGATATTTGAAATGGTTTTGGCATGGGAATTTGGAAAAAACCCCAATTCCATTGAATTGGGTGTGTTTATGGAAATTGGCCAATTTAAATTGTTTAATTTAAATTGTGGATTTGATGGAAATGATTTCAATTAAATTGTAGAATTTAATTGTGGAAATGAATTCTGTAATGATGGAAATGGTTTTGAATGGATTTCAAACTGGTGAAAATGGTTTAAAATTATTTGATAGAAACCCAGTGGTTTTATCTTGTGAAAAATGCATGTTTTTGAATAAAACCTGTTTGGTTTTAAATGGAAAAAAATTGGAACCTTTTGAAAATGGAAGAATGGGATTGATCGTATTTTAAGAAGTCTTAAAATAGTTCACCCATCATGTAAGAGTGCATGCAAGCCTTAGGTAGTTAGTGAGTTATTTGGATACACTCTACGCTACAACAACGTTCTAAAACATACTTGTAGCGGGTCAAATCCTCGACGGGTTGGTGACGAGTCTCTTTTGGCCAGTGTCATAGGGACGTGTGTATACACATTTTTCTGAGTTCACATAGAGAGTGCAGAATCCTATAACTAGTTAATATTGTCGTACCTTTTGGCATATGACCATGTTGCTCACTTGTTTATTTATATTTGAGATATAAATGTATGCCAATGCTTTTGAACTACCTTACATGCCTACTGAATTTATATGAACTATTTTATATAAATGTTTTACTTAACCCATTATTTTAGAAATATTCCATCATTTGTAAAACCTTTGTTTAAATTGGTTTTTCCATCATTTGAAAATGTATAACATGTTTTGTTAAAATATTCTCTTGAACTTCCAAACCTGTTTATTTGAAAATGGAAAGCTTTTATCTGGATAATCTATATTTGGTATTTGTTACAAAATCTTTGGTGGTATCCTAATGGGCTTAGGCTTACACCTTACTTTTTCCTTTGGGTGTTTGTAGATTTTCTTCTTCCAAGATCGAGCAAAGGGAAGGGACCTCTTGGAGGTGGATCCAGCTGTTGATCTCTGGACTTGGTGAGTTGTGTCCTTTGGGAACTTTGGACTGTTTTCCCTTTTGGTACTTGGGTTGTAGTACTTTAGCATTTTATGCCTCTTTGTATTCCAGTACATCACTCCCAGTGGATTTTCTTTTGATATGCATACTGGTTTTTTTACTCTTGCTTCCGCATTCTTGTGGAAAAATCGTTCCCACGTGTATGTTGTATGATTTCAGGTGCTGGTCACCGACCCGTGGGGATCGGGAACGCCCTTCGGGATATGTCAGGGCTGGATCAGTTATTGGGTTACTAGGGTACCCAAGCTGGTTCGTGACAAAGTGGTATCAGAGGGAGTTCAAGCATCATGCCTTAATGACATTATGCATTTGAGTATTCTTGTCAGGGCTTGGGAGGTAGTTGTGATTGAGTGTCTGACCATATCTCACCACAATTAACCTTAATTCACCAGGGTTGGTTAGGGAAATATGACTTGTGGATTAGTTCTAGTATTTCCCCTATTTTGATTTGGATAGAGTGGAATCCAAATCTTGTTAATCCCTTCTATTAAGAATAGTTTTCATTATTACTCATTTTGGGTGTTAATCTATGTCTTTTTATGCTGTGTAACATCATGCCTCCGAGAAGACGTGAATCTCAGATCCAAAAAGAGGTTGTTGCTGAATCTCAGCAAGCGAGTCCTACTGTGGATCTGAATCTGGTTGAGGTGATTGTTCGCACTGTCCAAGCTCTAGGACAGGAAAAACCTCCACTTCCTATTCAGACTCCAACTATAGATCCTCACGGTGATATTCTCTGAATTCGTTCTCAAGAATTCCTACGCCAGAAGCCACCAGTTTTCAAAGGCTCCACTGACTCTCAACATGCTGAGGAATGGTTGAGTAAGATTGAACATCTGTTTGGGTTCTTGGAGACACCTGAGGTGATCAAGGTTAAGTGTGCCACCTTCGTACTGGAGGGACCAAGTAGGAGATGGTGGGACACAATGGTGACAGCTGGGAAACATGAGGGTTTAGAGTGGAAATACTTTAGGGTTCTTTTCACTAACCAGTTCTATCCAGAATCAACGGTGTTGTCCAAGGCTGTGGAGTTTTTCAAGCTTGAGCAGGCCAACAAAACAGTGACTGAGTACTCAAATCTCTTTTCTGAGATGGTACAATTTTCTTCTGAGATTGTATCTGATGAGAGGATGAAGGCTCGACGATTCGAGTTGGGACTTCAATCAGATATTTGTTCCCAGGTTTTCCTACTGAAGCTACCCACTTATGTTGATGTGCTGGATAGGGAAATGATGATTGAGATGGACTTGGAAGGAAAATAGGGTAAAAGGAGGTTCTTTTCCCTCCTAGTGGCAGTGTGGGTTCCTTTAAAGAAAAATGGAAGTGTGACGTTTCTTATGGAAATTCTCATCAACAGAGTCATTATAGAACTTTGGTAGCAAAGGGAGGAGCTTCTTTGACTTTCTATCAGTGTGGGAAGCCAGGACATTCTAAGAGGGTTTGCACTGAGCCACCCAAGAACTGTAGCTCCTGCGGACGTTTAGGGAACTTACAGAGATTCTTCCATCACTTCTCTACTCCTCATAGTGGAATAGGATCATCAGCACCTCTAAATACTACGGGGCAATCAAATGATTCACGTACAAAAGGGTTCCAGCCACAGGCATCCGGAAAAAATCTTCATCACGTAGTGGAAGAGTCACTAGAGGTAGCTGATGTAGGTCCTGCAACTGTGAGAGGTACCATTAATATAGCTTCGTCTTTAGTGATAGCTCTTTTTGATACGGGTTCATCTCACTCTTTTATTTCAACCCATATTGTTAATCTGCTTAATCTACCTATGGAACTTTTATCGTGTGCGATGGATATTACTACACCCCTTGGTGTAATGAGAGAGAAGGGTCTTCGTAGTCCTATTTATGTCTTCTCTCTATCAGATTTTGATCATGCTTGGAGATTCTTGGTTCTTGACATGAAATATTTCGATGTCATTTTTGGGATGGATTGGCTCATTTCTAATAAAGCCCGAATTGATTCTTATCTTCAATGGGTTTACCTTACTACACCCAGGGGTGTACCCCTTGTTTTTCAAGGAGAGTGGGACCCAAGGTCAAGCAGATATGGACCGTCTTATTCAGAGTTGGGGAAAGTTATATCAGCATTTTCTTTTGATCTAGAGAGATATTCAATGTGTGGTGATCTTCCTCCAGTCGTCGCTGAGTTTCCCAATGTGTTTCCTTCCGACTTCTCTAGTTTACCACCAGTAAGAGAGGTTGACTTTTCTATCGACTTAATGCCTGGTACTCAACTGGTTTCTATTCCATTTTACCAAATGGATCTAGCTGGACTTAAGGAACTGAAGTCTCAGTTGGAAGATCTTCTTGAGAAAGGATTTATACGCTCGATTGTGTCACCTTGGGCAGCACCAGTTCTCTTCACCAAGAAGGATGATGGATCTCTTCGATTATGTGTTGATTATCGAAAGCTCAATCGAGTTACGATAAAGAACAAATATCCGTTACCACGAATTGATGATTTTTTGACCAATTTAAAGGGGCAAAGTGGTTTTCAAAAATTGATCTTCGATCTGGTTACCATCAGTTGAGGATAAAGGAATCTGACATTCCTAAGACCTCTTTTTGGAGTAGGTATGGCCATTATGAGTACCTTGTTATGCCCTTTGTGCTAACAAATTCTCCTGCAGTTTTCATGGCTTTGAACACAGTTTTCTATGAGTACCTAGATACTTTCATGGTGGTCTTTGTGGATGAAATTCTTGTCTACTCCAAGTCTGAGTAGGATCATGTACATCATCTAAGAACAATTCTGAGTCTTCTAAGGAGTCATCGACTTTATTCCAAGCTTTCGAAGTGCGATTTTTGGATTTGAGAAGTGAAATTCTTGGTATATGTGGTGTCAAAACAAGGAATATCAGTTTATCCAATGAAGGTGAGGGATGTTATGACTTGGGAACAACCAAGAAATGTTTTCAAGATTCAAATCTTCTTGGTATTAGCAGGATATTATCGCTGGTTTGTTAAAGACTTCTCAAAGTTAGCTTCTCCAATGACTGCTCTGACTAGAAAGGGAGTGAAGTTTTCCTGGAATGATAAATGTCAGAGTTCTTTTGTTGAGCTAAAGCATATTTTAACTACTGTGTTGGTGTTAACTCTTCCTAAGGCTGGGATAAGTTATGTGGTCTTCTATGATGCATCGGGTTCTGGTTTGGGATTTGTACTTATGCAAGGTAATCATGTTGTTGCCTATGGATCTCGTCAGCTTAAGCCTCATGAGAAGAACTATCCTACCCATGACCTTGAACTTGTAGCTATAATGCACACACTTAAGTGTTGGAGACATTACCTTTATGAAGAAAGGTTTACTGTGTATTCAGACCACAAGATCTTGAGTTATATCTTCTCTCAAAAAGATTTTAATCTCCGCTAAAGGTGTTGGTTTGAGTACCTGCAATCTTTTGACTTTGACATTGCATATACCCTGAGAAAAGGGAATGTAGTTGCAGATGCGTTAAGCAGGAAACTTCCATCACAGGCAGTGAAAGAATATTTATAAGAGTGGAGTTTGATGGATCTTTTTGCTCAGTTGCATATTGGAGTTCAGTGGAAGGGGAATAAAGTTTCCTTAGCCAGTGTTCAGTTGACTTCTGCTCTCCTCGAGTTAATTCTTTAAAAACAACAACTGGATGATGAATTCCATAGCATTAGGAACTCTCTTTATGGTGGGGAGACCAACACCCAATGGTTGTTCTCCAAAGAGGGTGTTCTGTGTTATCGAAACTGTTACGTTGTGCCGTTATTGGCAAGGAAGGATGCGATGGGGGATTTCCATAACTCTTTGTGGGCTATGCACTTGGGAACCACGAAGATGTTCTATGATATGCGGTGATAGTTTTGGTGGCCAGGTATGATATGAGACATTGCTGAGTTTTTATCTCATTGCTATACATGCCAGCACGTGAAAGCTGAGCACCAGAAACCTTTGGGTTTGGTTCAACCACTTCCAGTCCCTACATGGAAGTGGGATGAAATATCTATGGACTTTGTGGTTGGGTTACCTCAAACCCAAAGGAAGAAAAATGTGATATGGGTTGTGATCAATAGACTGACCAAGTCGGCTCACTTTATACCTATTTGAGATACAACCAAAGTTGAGGAGTTGGGAAATATCTATGTTAAAGAGATTGTTTGTTTGCACGGAGTTCCGTCTTCTATAGTCTCTGATAGGGATCCTTGGTTTACTTCTCGCTTTTGGAGAGGCCTTCAGGAGGCAATGGGATCTCAGGTCCATTTGAGCACGGCCTACCATCCACAGTCAGATGGCCGGACAGAGAGAGCTATTCAGATCCTTGAGGATATGCTCCGCACATGTGTTCTCGACTTTGGTGGGTCTTGGGATGATCATCTGGGGCTAGTTGAGTTTTCTTATAACAACAGTTATCAATATGTGATCAAAATGGCTTCTTTTGAGGCTTTATATGGTCATCCTTGTAAATCTCCTTTATTTTGGTTGGAGATTGGTGAAAGCTCTTTGGTAGGACCGAGTTTGGTCCAAGAGACGACAGCTAAGATATAGTGGATTCATCAGAGAATGTTGACAGCACAGAGTCGGTATAAGTCTTATGCTGATCGTCGACGTAAACCTTTAGAGTTCTCAGTTGGTGACCAGGTGTTCTTGAAATTTTCACCCTGATTAGGTCATCGACAACTAGGGAGGCAAGGGAAGCTTCTCCTCGTTTTGTGGGACCTTTTGAGGTTATTGGTTGTGTGGGGAAAGTTGCTTACCATCTAGCTTTACCACTACAACTGACGTCGATACATAACGTGTTCCATGTATCGCAGCTACAAAAGTATCTCTCTGATCCATCTCATGTTTTGAGGTAGAGTGATCTTGAGATTGAACCAAATTTATCTGTTACTGAATGACCAGTCAGGCTTGTTGATTCTGAGAACAAGGTACTTTGTGGGAGAATGATACCTCTGGTCCATGTACTATGGCAACATGGTTCTGATTCTCATGAGACATGGGAAAGGTAGGAACTAATGAGAGATTAGTGGCCTCATCTTTTTGACGTGGAGGTTTCTTCATAGGCTTTCTGGGGACATAAAGATCTTATGGTGGGGAGGTTGTAACATCACGTTAGGTTTCCAGGTACTTTTGATGTTTCTAAGCACCTATATTTTGGATTAGTGACTTGGGGGTGCATTTGGGTGAACTTTTAAGCAAAACAAAAGGGAAATGGCTTGTGCACGGTTTGCGCACGGTTTGACAAACCGTGCGACCAAACCGTGCAGACCGTGTATCTTTAGAAAGTGATATCTGCAGGGTGTGCGCATGATTTGACAAACTGTGCACCTCTACCCAGGTAAATCGTGCGCGCAATTTTTAATTCCGAAAATTTCTTTTAAAACCACCCGAACCCCTAGGACTTCTATATTTTCGACCCTAGCTCGGGCTTATCTTTTTTAGGTCTTTCCAAAGCCTCCTAGAGAGATTCCAAGGTGATCTGAACATCTTTCTTCGAGATTGAAGGCTTGGATTGAAGATCCTCTCTCCTCCCAGTAAGTGGATTTCATCCTGTTGTATATCTTGTTTATTCCTATATCTTTCCTTGATCTTTTCATGGAATATTTCCTTTGTTTCCATGGATCTATACCTATGAGTTGAGGTATAGATCTAGGATTGTAAATCTAGATCTAGTTTTGAAAGATCTTGATCCCTTTGATCTTAATTTTCGTTTTAAGGATTTAGATCCATATTTTGATCGGCGTCGATGTGCCGCTCGGTTTTTGGGGTTTCTCGTTGGGCTAACTCTTGTCAATAAATCGAGGTAGATGGTTCCGTCCTGACTTTCCAAATTGATTATCATTGTATTTTCTTGATTTATTTCAATTGTTGATTTCAATTCAATTGCTTAAGTTTGCTTTCAATTAAATTGATAAAAAATCGATTCCAGTGAGTTGAGATATTTGAAATGGTTTTGGCATGGAAATTTGGAAAAAAACCCAATTCCATTGAATTGGGTGTGTTTATGGAAATTGGCCGATTTAAATTGTTTAATTTAAATTGTGGATTTGATGGAAATGATTTCAATTAAATTTTTGAATTTAATTATGGAAATTAATTGTTTAATGATGGAAATGGTTTTGAATGGATTTCAAACTGGTGAAAATGGCCTAAAATTATTTCATAGAAACCCAGTGGTTTTACCTTGTGAAAAAGGCATGTTTTTGAATAAAACCTGTTTAGTTTTAAATGGAAAGAAATTGGAACCTTTTGAAAATGGAAGAATGGGATTGATCGTATTTTAAGCAATCTTAAAATATTTCACCCATCATGTAAGAGTGCATGAAATCCTTAGGTAGTTAGTGAGTTATTTGGATACACTCTACGCTACGACAACATTCTAAAACATACTTGCGGTGGGTCACATCCCTGATGGTTTGGTGACGAGTCTCCTTTGGCCAGTGTCATAGGTATGTGTGTATACACATTTTTCTGAGTCCACATAGAGAGTGAAGAATCCTATAACTGGTTAATACTATCGTACCTTTTGGCAGATGACCATGTTTCTCCCTTGTTTATTTATATTTGAGATATAAATGTATGCCAATGTTTTTGAATTACCTTACATGCCTGCTGAATTTATATAAACTATTTTATATAAATGTTTTACTTAATCCGTAGTTTTATAAATATTCCATCATTTGTAAAAACTTTGTTTAAATTGGTTTTTCCATCATTTGAAAATGTATAGCATGTTTTGGTAAAATATTCTTTTGAACTGCCAAACCAGTTTATTTGAAAATGGAAAGCTTTTATCTGGATAATCTATATTTGGCATTTGTTACGGAATCTTTGGTGGTATTCTACTGGGCTTAGGCTCACACCCTACTTTTTCCTTTGGGTGTTTGTAGATTTTCTTCTTCCAGGATCGAGCAAAGGGAAGAGACCTCTTGGAGGTGGATCCAGTTGTTGATCTCCAGACTTGGTGAGTTGTGTCCTTTGGGACCTTGGGACTATTTTCCCTTTTGGTACTTGGGTTGCAGTACTTTGGAATTTTATGCCTCTTTGTATTCTAGTACATCACTCCCAATGGAGTTTCTTTTGATATGCATACTGTTTTTTTTACTCTTGCTTCCGCATTCTTGTGGCAAAATCATTCCCACATGTATGTTGTATGATGCCAGTTGCTAGTCACCGACCTGTGGGGATCGGGAATGCACTTCGGGCTATGTCAAGGCCAGCTTAGTTATCGGGTTACTAGGTTACCCGGACTGGTTTGTGACATACAAAAAATTCACCAATAATGCATTTTAAAACAAACAACCAAGCATGTAAAACCAATTAAAAAGTACCAACATGTCATTTAATGGGTTCTATCATCATTTAGGACAATCCCTGTAAGGGAAAAATCCATTATTTATTCAATACAAACACTTAAAAAGTGTTTTGTGCATAAAATAAATTAATTAATAAGGGGATAAACAATAAGGAACCCCCAGGGGGTGTATATGATCAGGGTTGGAAACCTCAAACTACCAAAAAACTCCCAACATGTGTAATACAAGTTGCAAAGTTAAATTCAATATGAAGGAACCAATTTAAAATAATGATATGATAAATTACACCATCTGGAGCAACGATGATACTTTTAAAATGACAAAAAAAGTTTGGAAGATTCCACATAACACCTACCTCATGTTTAGCATGTTCCACTCATCCAATATCGATGTCTAATTCAGTTTGTTTTAGAAGAAAATGATGAAATATATATTCTCCCTGAAAATAAGAAAAATGAACTTGAACCTCAATAACTTTTTTATGATAATATTAAATAAATAGTGATTCAAAAGGAATTGATAGCATATCGATATGGATCCATAGATACCTAGGACACTGGATTCTAGATTCTTATGAGGGAGATTCATTGATTCCTAGCGGTGGGAAAGGGATTCACCCACTGCGCATGGGTGGAGGCTCACATGGATAGAGGGAGAAGAAGAAAAAGGAAAACATGTTTTAACCCCATTAAGGGTAAATGATTTATCTCACCCCTTAATACCAAGCTGAATGGTTTGGCCAAACCATGCGCCAACTGCATGGATTCCCCTACATAGAAAACAACCTCCTGCCATTTTCACTACATGGTTACCCTAAAAATGCACCAGCCATGTGATGAATAGTGTGAGGTTACTACCTAAGTGGCACTAAACATGAGATATATTCATAAGGATTTGGAAAACCATGTATATCATGTGCGGGGAACTTCTAATCCTCTGTTATATCCACACAATTTGTTGTTGGGGGCCACAGGTTTCATACAAACCCTATGCCCAGTGCAGACCCTTGAAAGCATTGATTTCTAGGGTCCAGTGCTCCAGAAACACAAAAAGACACCCGAGGATCCTGTTGGACCTTTACCCAAATCTAGAAACAACACATCGATTTGTTACAACCCTTGGAATATTTTTTTTTTCTGAATATCAGTTCAAAGAAATACCCCTCCAATAAATATAAAAGTTCAAATTCCATTAGAATTCAACATTTCCATAGAATACGGTTTGTTACATACTTCTTAATTGATTGTGGATGGGGTTTATAGCCTAATGATATTTTCCATTCACCTGATTTTTTTTGTGTTATACCCTTTTTATGATGTGATGCCTTTGATTTACTTATTTAAACTAAACCCTTATGATTATTAACCCCATAAAGTGAATGAATAGGATTTAAATCCCTCTTTGAATGATATCCCTTCAGAATAAGTACCAAGGTACCACTATTTTCAATCAATTGGAACCAATTATTGAATTTTTTATCCATGAATTTTTTAAGACTTCAACATTTTATTTCAAATCCACACTAAATTGAATTCAAGGTTGATAAATTTACACTCATCCCATGGGACCTTGATTTTTATTTGGGGGTATTATTTATTTGAAAATTTTATACATTACACTAATGTATCTATCAAAATAATAGTGATTTGGTCCCAAAGAATGTGAAATTGTATGTTCTCCTTATTTCAAATACTTATCCATAAGTCTTACTATTATAGGACATGGTCAAGGATAGGCAGATATGGATTTTATTCTTTATTATTTTTTAAAGTATTATAACATTTTCACTTTGATGTTGAATTAAATTCTTGAATTCTACCATTTGTGCATGTGGATACTTTAAATATGTGTTTTTGAATTTGTTTAGTTTTGTTCTAGAAGGATTTCTCCCATGATGGAAATTTGTGTTGTGGCTTAAATATTTTATGAGAGAGGATGCTTCACCCATCATGATCCATTTTTTCACAATTCATTATAAAATCAAGAATTAGACTCAGATAAAGAAAAATAAATAGATATCATTTTGTGGTCGATGGGTTCTTCTAATTTTTATTCTTGTGATAGTTCTTTTTATGTCATCTTATGCTCTTGTATAATTTTAGTAATATAACAAGGTGTTAACATAAAACTATTAAATGTAATAGAAATCTCCTATATTAAATAATAAGGGACATCATTTTAGCATTGTAATGTTAACTTTATTAAATGGAATTTTAAATATAGAATGTTACAAATTAAGAGTCAAATGCATTAATTTTAACAATCTTTGATCATAATGAAATGATAAACATAACATTTTAATTGCACTGGTAAATTTATTATATTATTACTATGATTCAAGATAAATTATTTTTTTAATTTTACTAGTCCATTTTGATTTATAAAAAATAATATTTTTTTTGAAAAATGAGACTTTACTCAAAGCATGTTATCATTGAATTTTTTTTCCATGATGTGTGAAAATTATTATAGAAATGAAATTTTTATTTTAAGAAGTTTTATTAAAAAACTAATAACATTTCATTCATACACCATGTATTATTGTGATTATTTTTTTGAAAAATGGATGTGGAGAATTTTATAAAAGAAATTTTGATGACATATCTTTAGAATAAAGATTTAGATGGAGTTTTCATTTAATTGTTTTCTAACCTTTATTTTGAAATAAATAAAAAAAATTAGTCAAATGATTTATTTTGTGGACTTACTAATCTTATTTGTAACATGTTACATGATTTATATTATTATATTTACTACGTTAATTGTTATTTGACAATTCTAGTCCATGTTAATATTAGGTGAAATGTATACAATATTAAAAATATTATGAATTATGTTTTATATTGGATTTAGTTTCCCTTTTCTTGATTAAATAATAATAAAATATATGGTTTCTAATGTTTTTAATACGGTTATTTCTCCAAAATTAATTTCTATATTTTTTAATAATTGTGAATTCATTGTTTTGAAAGGTGGTGCCTAATGTAAATGATTGTTCTATTAATTTTTTGAAATTTTATAGATGTTTCATACATGGTTCTCCATTAATAGAGTATTCATTATATGACTTGTATTTCTAATAGGATAGTATTCATGGTTTTTTTCACATGTTTCTTATAGTATTAAACTTAAGATTTATCTCCAAGTTGTTTGTTTAGATATCTCTTCTTTCTCCCATCATGGGACCATGATGAGAATTGTTTGATAGGTATCTTATGTAATGGTATGGATTTTCTCATTCCCACACTTTGTCATTTTAAGGTGTTTCTGAGTGGTTACATTGATTATGGGGTTTTATGAAATTGTTAATGCATTTAAAAATGTTTATAATCAATCATTAATAATAAATATTTTTCAAAATTTATTTTTCTGGTTGATAAATTTATATACGAGTGTTTTAATTAGTTTATTGAAATTAATTTTTACATTGAAATATAATATTGAGTCTTTATAAATAATTTTTTATTTTTTATTTGATTTAATTTAAGATGATTTATTTGATATTATATAATTTAATAATTATCAAATTTAAAATTGATTTCACAAATGTTAATGTAGGTTCTATATATTAAAATTTATATAATATGTTTTACACATGTATAAAAATGTATATTTACATGAACCACGTAGTAACTAAAATATTTAAAAAAATTGTGAATAATTTTGTATACATATATATATATATTAAATTGTTATATGAATATGTGGGTGTGAGAGAGTAAGTACATATTATTATATATATGCATATATATATATATATATGAATAAATGAATATTACACTATTAAATGTTTTGTGTAATTATATATATATATATATCTTCTAGTGTTTATACACATAAGTTGATTAATTATAATGTTTGAACATATAATATATATTATAGTATTTTTATTTGGTATAATTTCATCATATATATATATATTTATACATACTATAATGTTTGTTAAAAAATTAATTAAAAGTTAAAATAATAAGTCTAAAATAATGGATGTGGCATTGAAATAATCAAGGGATGACTTAGTAGATGAGTGAGGTACATAAAGATGTGGAGAAATAAAGAAATAATAAAAAAAATAGTAACACCATGATACTACAAAATAGGAAAAAATGTTTGATTGGTAATATGACATGAAAAACCAAGAATAATATAGAATATAACACCATTATATTTAACAATATATATATTTTTAATTAAATTAAATCCCTTCGATATCTTTTGATGAATGAAAAACTGGGTTTTAATGGAAAACTATACTCTCTTAAAATATTATCTAAACATGACCATTATATCCTATATGTTATATTAGCGGATATGAATAGGACTCAATAAATTATAAAAATAATATTTTTTCACTTGTATAAAATATATTCAATGGATATTTGTTAATTGAAAATAAAATGATATCCATTTTTAAAAGAATGAAAAGTTTTCTGAAAAACTGTATTTTTATAAAAGGGAGAATTTTCGGTCTTTGAACACATAATTTTAAATTAATTTTTACCAATTTTATAAAATTTATTTGAAAATATATATTCACTTTGGACATATAATTTTCAAAATTATTTTTTTGTGTATTTTTATAATTTTGTGAATTTTTTGATAAATATTGAAAAATACACATTTTTCTTAAAAATAACCTTTTTCATTAAGTTATATAAAAAGATAAATTATATTTTAAAATGGTTTTAATGTTTAATTATTTAAATTATATTATAATATAACAATTAATTTTATTTTTAATTAATTTTATATTGAATTGTGAAATAAAAAGTTTTTAATCTTTTGAATATTTTTCTTTGGAAAACAAATTTTTTCAACAAATTTTTTTGTTTAATTTTAAATTAAATTCATCCAATTATATAAATTGAATTCATAAAAATGGAATATATATTATTATTAAGAAAAAATTGTGTTTTATAATTATTTAAACATACTTTTTTACCCTTATTATTTGTGAAAATGTAAAAAATTAATTAACATGGTTAAGATAAAAAAAGGTTTATTAGGGGATAATATAAGAATATAAGGGTTAAAAAATAGATAATAAATTTCTTATTACAATTTTAAGGATATATTTATTCCATATAAAAATTATCCAATTTGGATCCTTTTTGAATGCGAAATTTGTGTGTACACTTTATTATTTTAAAAAATTCCATATGTGTCCTCTCCCCCACTTATAAAAGGACACCCCCTCTCCTCTCCACTTCACACATCCATAGGCCCTTAGATTGGCCAATAAAAACCAAAATACCTTTAATACTCCTATAATAACTTCATATATTTCTTTTATTGATAATAAAGACAAGATTTTAAGGCCTTTTATGAAAACCTAAAGTTGTCATCTATAGAAGATGTAACGTTCTTAAAATAGTTATCATATTTTTTATCCTTCCACCACATTAAAATTTTATTGAATCATGATAATATAATATCACAATTATCTACCAAATAATTATATTTTTTTATTTTAATGAAATTACCTAAATTGATATCAAATTAATTTATATATAAAATGAAACCATTAATCATGTGTACAGTGGACTACCGCCTCACGAATCAATATAATTAATTTTCCATCACCTACATCCAATAATGGATATAAAAATTGATTTAACATATTAATATTGAATTTATGACCTAATTATACATTTTTAGTTTTGTAATCACATATGCCTTCTTAATTTATATTTATTGGGGATATTACATAGTATCATGTGTGTACAGCAGATTACCGCCTCACAAAGCGATGTGGATCCTTTTTCAATTACACCTTTTAAGGGTGTTAAGAAGGTTTAAATTAATTAATATATGGTATATTAATGAACTATCCATACTTATGAAAATATGATATCAAATCAATATTCATTCCTTCAAATATTTTGTAAACCAATAACATCAGTTGTGCTTATGTGTGGACTACTGCCTTCTCGTGGTGATATGAAATGGTTTTTAGTTTTTTTAAATTGATTGTAATAAGGATGTATTTTACTAATATAAATGGTATATAAGATAAAATAATAACTCTATAAAAGTTAATTAATATTTAATTTTCTTTATTTCATCTATTTATAATAAATAGGTACAATATTCATGTGTACGTATAGTGTAACATCTCTACAAATGGTGTAATCCATTTTTATCCTCTATCATTTATAGATTACTATAAATACATATATAATGAATATATAAGATACTAATATCATGGTTAAAATTCTATATATGATTTATCTATGACCAAATTAATAATAACTAAATTTAAAAATCATATCATACTTCAAAAACGAATCAATTATCACCCAAAATAGTGATTTTATTGAAGAATTATTACAAAAAGGTAATAAAATACTATAAATAATTCATATATGAAATGATATTTATTATTATGGTTATTAAATGTATGTATAAGTTTTCTATATTTATTATACATTAGTTTGGGACACATAAAAATGATTTTGAACAAGGTTTAAGTGTTTCTTATCTCACTTTTACTTCCATGAGACATATAACATATTCACCACGTATTCCTCTGTGTGTTGTATAGACCAACAATTGATATTTTATATTATGAAATTTTTTATTTTCATAGTATTTAATGTTTCATTTTATAATATTCATTTCATTAGGATTACAATTTAAATGTTAATAATGTCATATGATATTTATGATTCAATCTCATTTTAATTGAGATTGTTTATACTTGAATTACAACTAATGGAAAATATTTAATCATTGAATAAAAAATGTAAGAAAATAGGATATTAAAAAATAATTTTGGATATTATTTCATATATGATAAACAATAGTGATATTAGAATATAATGTCTCACCCTAAATACTTTATGACATATCTCATTTTTATATAAATTCAATCACTTTGGTAGCTTACAAAACACACAACTCAAATTCAAATGAATCATAATATTTTTACCATTATAAATTACACATTATGTTATTTGTTATTAGTAGTACTATCTAAATTATGATAGTCATGGATATCAATTTAAATAAAAGAAAACATAATTTTTTCTGAAAGAATGTATTTTTCTTAAAAATTGATAAGTCACACCATGAAAAACTAATTTAAAATTAGTTTGTTTTACAAATTTTAGAAATTTTATTTTAAAAAAATAATTTATTTTTTAAAATCATCATATAAAAATTATTATAGGTTTATTGTTTATTTTTTTCTCAAAAAGAATCATTTTTTGATGGATGGATAAAAATAAAGATTTTTATTAAAAACTGTCTTTTCATTTAAATAATATAAAAGGTTAAATTATATTAAATTTTAACTACTTTATGTGTTAGAATCAATTTAATATTTAATTTTGATATTAAATCATTTTATACTTATGAGAAATTTCTCTTTGTAAACCCGCATTTTCTTCGCATATGGGGGGTATAATTTTAAATTATATTCCAAAAATTATGTAAATTGATATTGAAAAAATTGATTAAATATGTTGAATGAGAATAATAAATTATCTTATATGGATGAAATATTTATTTTCCATGATGAATAGTGATAAATGTAAAAATAAATTATAATGATTAAGGTAAAAACGTGTTTACTAGTTTGTGAAACTAAGAAAATAACATTCAAAAAGAATATAAAACTTGTAAAAATATAATATTAAGCTCATATTTAGTTATTATCACCTAAAAGTATATATAATGCACATTATTTATCCTTTGGACAAGATAAACATGTGTTTTTAATTTATTCATTTCAAAAATTACATGTGTGTACTCTTCCGTACATATTAAAGGTCACATCCTCTCCTTCACTATTTACATTTAAATATGATAACATAACTCATGTGTATTGTCACGAACCATATCGGGTACACTGGTAACCCGATAACCGAACTAGCGCTGACATAGACTAAAGGGAATTCTCAATTCCCATGGGCTAGGGAATAGAACTTAGAATCATACAAAATAAATAAGGAATGAATTTTCCAAAAACATTTTGGAAGAAAGATAAAAAATCAGTATTCATACAAAATAAACTCCACTAGAAGAAGTGTACCAAAAGTCAAACAGTTATGAAAACCCAAAGTACTAAAAAAAGTAAAATAAAATAGGAATATAGATAGCCCAATTTATAATGGACTCAACTCTCTAAGTCCATGTATCAACAACTAGAACCACCACTAATTGGTTCTTTACCATAGCTCAAATCTTGAAGTATATAATCTATAAACACCTGAAAGCACTTGTAGGGTTTGAGCTAAAATACTATTAGGGTCTCATCAAAGATTCCATAAAAATATGAAAATATAAAATTAACCAAATTAGTGATTCCAATTGTAAAATAATTATATTTTCATATAAAGAGAATATTTCAACGAATCATGACTTACATTATAAAATGATGGAAATACTTTATCATTCATTCTTCACAATTAAAATAATGGAAATAAAATTAAAATATAGTTCTTTACACAAATGGATTAAATAAACAAATTTATATAAAAAAATTCATATAAATTCACAAGTCATGTAGAAAAGTTTACAATAATGGAATACATTTATATATAATAAATAAACAAGCGATCAATATAGTCATATTATAAGAGGTATGATAGTTCCAAGTCATGGGATCCTCACACACTCATGTGATAAACCAAAATGTGTACACACATCCCTTTCACTAGAAATAGGGGACTCATCTATTTCCCAATGGGGAAGAAAGATGTGCTGAACAAATTTTTGTTAGTTTGTAAAGTGTCAATCCATTATTATGGAAATTCCAACCTAGCATGTTTATCCAAATAAATAACTAAATACAAAGGATTTCATGTTCTATAATACAATTCATTGATGGGAAATTATTTTAACAAACCATAAAATACAATTAATTCACACCCCCCATTTCAAAAATGACAATTTCCATTAAAAAACCAAAACTTATTTTTAATCAAAACATTTCATGTCGCCGTGATAAAACCCTGAGGTTTCTATCAAGATAATTTTTAGACATTTTTCACACAAATAGATATTTAAAATCAACCCACAATTCAATTTCATAATCTACATTCACATTAAAATATAAAAATTTAATTTCAATAGTTTCCATCAATTTCAAAACAAACCCCCAATTCAATGGAATTAAGTCATTTCACAAAGTTCCATAAAATCCATTTCAAAATTTAAATTAAACAATATAAACTTCAAAAAGTTACATGAACACACACCAATTTAATGGAATTGAGGGGTTTCAATTTCATTGAAAAAACCAATTTGTAAAACCCCAAATCAATGGAAATGGGTTTTTTCAACAACCCAATTGAATGATATTTAATTAAATTCAAACAATTTTATTTAATTAAAACAATTGAAACTAAATAAATAAATTTAGGGTTTTCATAAATTGGGAATCATTATGGAACCACCGACCTCAATATCAATGGATCTCGTAATGCCAAACCCCAAATAGGATTTTCCACATATAATGATCACCCTAGAAAATAGAAAGAAAATATAGGGTTATAATACCAAAAAAAGATGTTATTAGATCCAAAAAGCAACATAGGGATCCAATGAACCCTAGAGTGTAGAATAGTGATCACAAGGGATAGATATTGGGGTTAGGAATCTAATAGGGACAAGATAGAATGGAATTCTTCAAGATTTGAGTCTCTTTTAGGAGGGATAATAGGGGCCAAGAACTGGTCTTGGGTGATCCTAAGGAATAATAAATCACATAAGTTCACTCTAGGTCCATTTGGAACAAAAAATTAGGGTGTCAATATTTTTAAGTTGGATTTTTGGAATAAATAAATCTTATGAACTGTTAGCTGGGGAGAGCCACACGATTTGGAAAACCATGTAGTTAAATTGTTCACCTGATTTAAATGGGTAGCACATTTTATCCAAAGAGGGTTCATAGATTGACTAACCATGTGACAACCATAAAAAATCCCATTACCTTGGGTTTTATAGTATTCTTTTAGACGACACATGGTTTGGTAAAACCACGGTCCAACCTTGCACTAGCCCAAAATTTTCCAAAACATTTAAAATTCAACCCGAAACAACACCAAATGAAAACCAACCAAATCTTGGTAAATATATAAGATTAATAATACATGAAAAATAGCAATAGGATGATACAACATCCCCACCATAGAAACTTTATGTCCCCAAAATTCCTACTAAGTAGCTTCCATACCAAATAGATGAGGTCAATGCTCTCTATATTATGCCTCCCTCTCCCACATATCATGATTATCACAGCTATGCTTCTATTGAACTTGAAAAAAAATGTATCATCCTACAACTATGTACCTTGGTTCTAGTATCATTTATCTTTAATGGACATTAAGTCACAGATAAATTTGTTTTAACTTCAAGATCATGCCATCTGAGAACATGACATATATCAGATAGATATTTTCATAGCTAAGATGAATGGAACATGTTATGCATCGACGCCATATTAGGCGGATGTTCTAAATTTTAAGAAAATTTCCCAACATTCTCAAAAACTATAATATGTCCAACAAAATAAGGATAAATATTCTGTTTCTTCCCAAGTCATTGATGACCCAATAGTGGTGAATATTTCAAGAAAACTTATTCAAAAAATGAAAAGTCCAATGGTCTATGACGACTATTAGTATAAGATTTATATCGGATCAGTTATGTAGTAATCCTTGGATGAATCAACTAAATATTTTTTTTATTTTCTCTTACACCAAACTTGGTACAACCAAGGAACATTCCCCAACCTCTGACCAACACAATATATATCTACAATCCCTTCTAGAAAAGGCCTCAAAAGGACTTATTCTAAATTCATACTAGTAAATACTATTATAAGAAAACTCAATCAGTCCCAAATAAGAATCCCAATCCCCCACCAAACTTGAGAACAAAATCATGGATCATATCCTCAAGAATATTTGTATCTCCTTATATCTAGACATTCCACCATGGATGGTACTCCATACTCAAATGGATGTGAGATCCCACTTCCTCTTGAAGGACTTTCCAAAAATAATAAGTGAAACAAGGATCCTCTGAGAGACTATAACAGATGGAGATCCTTGCATCCAAACAAAATCTTACTCATATTGATTTTCCAACTCTTCAACTTTGGTTGTATCACAAATGGGTATAAAGTGAGCTGACTTGGCTAGCCTATTTATCACAACCCATATCAAATTCTTTATTATATGGGTATGTGGAAACCCAAACATAAAGTCCATATATATCTCATCACACTTCAAAGTTGGTACTAAAAGTGAAGATATAAATATTGAGGGTTTCTAGTGCTTGAACTTAACTATTTAGAATGTATAAAAGTGAGATATAAAATTAGTAATTTATTGTCTCAAAACCGGCTAACATAATTGTTTGCAAAGGTCATAAAACATATTAGTGGTTCCTGGGTGCACAACCCACTGGGATTTATGGAAATCCCCTATTACATATTTCTTGTCATTGGTGGTATAGAAAATCATTTTCCAAATAATTGAATTCCCTTTTGAAGAAAAACCGCTCAAAAATGGTATCCCTGCCATAATGAGTTTCTTTAATGATATGGAAATAAACATAAAATCTTCGTTTCCTAAAAAAATCATCTCAAGAAGATTGGATGTCAACTGAAAATTGGCCAAAGAAACCTCATCCCAAAATTCCTGGACTCATATCTGCAACTGTGGAAAGAGATCCATCAAGTTACACTCTACATAAGATTCTTTCACTACCTGGTTTGGAATATTCATTCTCAAGGAATATGTAATGACATTCCCTTTACTTGAGGTATAGGTGATGAAAAGGTTGAAATAGTATATCCCAACACCTCTAGTAGAGATTAAAATCTTTTTGAGAGAAAATATAAATCAAGCACATGTCGTCTGAAAACACGGTAAACCTTTATTTGTAAAGGTAATGACCCAACTCTTAAAAATGTTCATTGTAGCTATAATTTAAAGTTCATGGGTCAAATAATTCTTCCCATTTGGCCTAAGCTGATGAGATCCATTTGAAACAACATGATAACCATGTATAAGAACACAACCCAAACCTGAACCCAATGTTTCATAAAACCCTTGTAGCACTACCCAACATCTAAAAGAGTCAACACTAGTGTAGTATTAAAAAGGAATTTCATCTCACCAAAAAAATATTACATTTTTCATTCCAACCAAAAATTAATCCCTTTTGAGTTCATTCATCCATTAGAGAATAAAACTTTGATAAGTCATTAACTAATTAGCAATAATAACAATCTAGACATAATAAGCTCTAAATCTTGAAAAAAATTGTGGTTAATCCCATGTCATAATAGATTTTAAATTCTCATGGTAAAATTATATCCCATGTTTTGACACTACATGTACCAATAATTTATTATCCCAAATCCAGATATCACATTTTGAAATCTTGGAATAAAGTCTTTGACATCTCAAAAACTGTCCTCACATTATTCACATGATCTTCTGTAGACATAGAGTAAAAGAGGATTTCATCCACAAATACCACTAAGAAAGTATATAGATACCCATGGAAAATCCTTTTACATAAATAAAAAATACTATATGAGAATTATTTAGACCAAAGGGTTTAACAAGGTACTCATAATTCTCATAACTGCTTCAGAATGAGGTTTTAGGAATTTCAGATTCTTTTACCCTCAAATGATGGTAACCATATTGAAGTTAAATCATCGCGAACCACTTCTACCCTTCCAACTAATCAAAGAGATCATCAATCCATGGAAATAGATATTTTTTATTTATCCTCACTCTATTGATCTTTATTTAATCAACACATAGGCGAATTGAACCATCATATTTCTTAGCAAAGAGAACTAGCGTCACCCAATGTGACACCATTGGAAGTATAAATATTTTATCTATAATATCATCCAAATGAGTATTCATATCTTTTAGTTCAGCTAGTTCCATCCATGAAGAGGGAATAGAATTAGGTTGAGTCTATGAACTATGTCAATGGAAAAATCTACCTCCCTTTCCAGAGGAAAAGAAGATAAGTTAAATGTAAAAATTTTAGGAAACTCAACAAAAACTATATGGAGATCAAAACTCAAGGATTTTCTCTCTAGATAAAAAAAATTGATATTACTTTCCACAAATATGGATAAGAAGTTCTGGATATAATTAACCTTTAGTCCCTTTCTCCTTGAAAAACATGTAAAACGCCACTAGGTGTAGTAGTGGAGACCCATAAAAGACAAAAATCAATCCAGGGGTTATTATATTGATCCAATCCATCTTGAATCTGAATTTATGAGGATTCATGTTAGGGACCAAAAAATCTAAGTGATATCAACATATGATAGATATAATACACACTTGGGACTTTGGAGACCCTATTCTCTCATTTTACCAAGGTGTGTCATAAAATCACTGACTTAAGATAAAAGCTCCTTCAGAATATTAATAAATTAACAATATGGGATGAAATAATAAAGTGAGATGCACTAATATAAAATAAATCATCCAATAATGATGATTATATATTAAAGGTACCTCTCACATTTGTTGGACTAGTATCCTCTTCCTCTGGGGACTCTTCCACTATGTGAAGAACATTCATTCTGGATGCTTGTGGCTAGAACCATTTTACCTGTGAATCATAGGATTTTCCCACAGTCTTATGAGGATATGATGACCATGTTCCACTATGTGGAATGGAGTAAACATGGAATAGGTAGCCTGAGAATCCACAATAACCACATACCTTGTGTTACTCAATACAAAACCTCTTTGAATATACTAGATTTACACACTGGTAACAAATAAAAGAACTTATTCTAGGTATAACAAGAGGTCTAGAATGACCCTGGCATCGAGAAATATTGTGAGAATCATCATGCTTCTAATTTCCATTGAAGTAACCAACACTTACATTGGGAGAGAAAGAAACTCTCAATAACCCTGACATTCCATCCATGTCAATTTTAACCAGTAGTTCTCTATCCATCAAATCATCATAAGAAAGAATATTTAGAAATAAAAGATGAGAAAAAAATATTCTGATGAAGTCCCAACTCAAAATTTTGATCCTTTATCTTATCATTTAATGCAATATTGTGTGTGAAATTCATGATCTTAGTAAAATGATTTTCAAACTTAATCATGCTACTTTAAACCTACTCAAGTTTATAAAAATATATAGCCTTTTCCAACAACATCGACCATGGATAGAACTGGTCAGTAAAAAATAACTTTGAATTCTTTCCACTCCAAGCTCTCTTAATTCTTCTCAATCACCATAGTGTCCCACCATATTTTGATCAGTTCTTCTAGAATGAAGTAAGAACACATCCCCATGAATTATTCAGGTGTCTCTAAGAATACAAAAAAATAAATTCATTATTATTAACCATTCCTTAGCCTCATGAGGTTCATTTGAGCCTTTGAATGGTGTTGGATTCTAGAAAAGGAATTCTTGAGAACCTTCCCAAAGAACATACCTTTGAGGTTCCAAAACTGGATCCTAAAGAGGAACCAGTGTTGGTGCCTATTCCAAAGTGTGGATACTACATACAATCACCTCAACCGAATTCTCTTCCACTGGTAGATTGGCTTATTGAGTTTTAGCAGCATATTCCTCTTGGATCTAACCCACATGTCTTCTGAGAGGCATGATGCTACACAACATCATCTAACAAAAAATAAGATGTTATAAGAACAATAAAATAGAGAAGAGAGTGAACTAAATCCCCCCAAATAGACAAAAAAAATATTTATAATTCAATTATATCCAAATAAAAATCAAGGAATTGACTATAACTAATCCTAAATACATCTTTACCTAATCACCATGGGGACATATGATTCGTTATGGTAAGAGTTGTCCAGGTAATTAATCATAGAAACCTCTTAATACATAACAATATTACACAAAACATACTAATTTTATGAAAATAATATCAACCTAGATCTTATACCATTTTTAATGGCTTAGTCTAGCCCACTATCATGATATTGTCCACTTTGGGCCTATCCCACATAGTTTTTATTTCCATGGGCTTTGGAACATAAGAATCCACCTGTAAAAGTCCTCATAATGGGATACTTATCCAAACCAACTTATAAAGGGGTGATTCATGATCCTCCCACTTCAATGTGGGATTTCCATAATCCTCCCCAAAAGGGCCCAAATTCCTTGATGGCACATCAAATGGAAAGTGTATTTGATACCACTTTATCACAAACTAGCCCAGGTACCCTAGTAACACAATAACTAATCTAGTACTAACATGGCCCAAATGATGTTACCGATCACCGCAAGTTGTTGAATATCACCTAGAATCATATTAGAATAAAGAGGGAATAAATTTTCCACAAACATTGTGAAAGAGAGATAACAAATCTGTATGAATACAAAAGAAACTTCACTAGGAGAAGTGTACTGAAAGTAAAAATGGTATGAAAACCCAAAGTATAAAACAAAATAACATAAAAAAATATTCTAAACATCCCAAGTCCCAATAGTATCAACTCTCCATGTCCATGGATCAACAACTAGAACAACCTCCAAGTGGTGCTTTACCCCTGCTCGAACCTTGAAGGAGATAATCTAAAACCCCCAAAGGTAGATATAGGGTTTAAGCTAAATTCCCCATATAGTTTTACCAAGGATAATAGGATTCCAATATAAAATTAACCAAATATGTGATTTCAATTTTCAAATAATTAGGTTTTTCATATAAAGAGTATATTTTAGAAAATCATTATTTACAATTAAAAATGATGGAAATACTTTAGGAAATCATGCATCACATATCAAATTATGGAAATACTTTCACAAATATTTCTTTACAAAAATTTCAGAAATAAACACCATTATATAAAATAGTTTAAATAAATTCAAAAATCATTTAAAAAAGTTTACAAAAAATGTCATACATTTATATCTTATATATATAAAAATGAGGATCATGGTCATATTCCAAGAGTTATGATAGTTCCAGGTTATGTGATCCTCACACAATCTTGTGATAAATAATAATGTGTACACACATACCTGACACATAAAATAGGGGACTCATATAAGTGCCAATGGGGAATAACTTTGTGCTGACCAATGTTCTCTTAGTGTTGTAAATCATCAATCCATTGATAGGGAAATTCCAACCTACCGTGTTTGTCCCAATAACTCAAAAACTACCGAGGATTGAATGTGCTCTAGTATAATTCATTAAATATTAATTTTTTAAAACAACCTTAAAATACAATTAATTCATATTCCCCCATTTCAAAAAAGCCTACTTCTATTATAAAAAAAGAGGGGTTTTAATCAAAACATGCATTTTCACCAAGATAAAACCCTAAGGTTTCTATCAAAACCATTTTATAACATTTTTTTCAAAAATATATATTTCAAATGAATCTATAATTCAATTTGACAATCTAATTTCACAATTAAATTCATTAATTTAATTGCAAAAATTTCCAAAAATACACAAAAAAACCCCCAATTCAATGGAATTGTGTTTTTTATAACTATTACATAAAATCCTATTCACATTTTAAATTATAAAATTTAAACTTCAATGATTTCCATAAACACACCCTAATTCAATGGAAATGGGGGTTTTCCAATTTCATGACAAAAATCCAATTCAATGGAATTGGGTTTTTCCAACAAAGCAATTGAAATATATTTAATCAAAATAATAAAAAAAATTGAAAAAATGAGATTAAATAGAGAATCTAGGGTTAACATAAATTGGACATCATGATAGAACCACCTGCATTGGGATCAATGGATCTCATAAAGCCAAACCACAATTGGGATCTGGCATATAGAATTATGACCACAGAAAACAGGAATCAAACTTAGGTTTAAGATCACAATCCAAAGGTTATTAGATCCACAAAGAAGAACAATTATCCATAAGAACCCTATTTATGAGAAAATATATCATATGAGATAGATATCAGGGTGAGGAAACTAACTATGATAATATTTAAGGGCATTCCTCAATCTTTAAATCACATCTGTGAGGGATCTGAGGGGCCAAGAACTACTCTTGGCTGCTCTAGAGGAAGAATAAATCAAATGGGTTCATGCTAGGTCCATCCGAAACCTAAAATGGGGTTTTTAAGATTTCTATCTTGTATTTTAGGACTAAATAAATATCATTTACGATTATATCATAAGATTCTCAATGTTTGAAAAATCATGCAGACTAAACATGCACCTTCTTTAAATGGGCTGCACAGTTTCTCTTAAGAGGGTGCACGAAAGTACTAACCATTCACCAACCATGAAAAATCCCACTACCTTGGGTTTCATGGTTTTATATGATATTCCATACAGTTAGGGAAAATTGGCTTCCATCCGTGAACTAACCCATAATTTTCAAAAACATTAAAAATTAAACCCTAAAAACCTATATTAAACCCAACCAAATCTTGTTAAAAAGTATGTGTTTAGGAATACATTAAAAATATTGATAGGAAGTTCCATGTATAGTGGACTACAGCCTCACAAAGTGATGTGATTCATTTTTTACTTACGCTTTGCATAGGATGTAATAATGATAAATTTAATAAATATATGTGATATATATATATATAAACTAATATTTATAATTTAATATTAATATATCACTCATATACTTAGACTTGACTCATTAATGAAATGATATCTTCACTCATGCGTAGGGCATACTATCTCCACAAAATGATGCACTTAATTTTTCATATCTAACTAGTCAAATGATTTAAAAATTTATAAAATGAGTCAATATGATATTTAGATCATTAATATTATTCTAGAGTTAATTGATCTATATCCTATACTCTATAACCATAACATTCAAGAAAAAAACATGCTTGTAAAAATAAGGAAATTAACACTCAAAACAATGAAATAATGAAATATTACTAAAAAATAGTTGGTAAATTATTTAGAATAGAATCATATATGATAATATAAGTATAATAATTGTAATTTTATGATTTAAAAATATGCATAAAACTACTATACTTAAATTTTAATCATGTTAAACCCAAATGATGAGTGATCTAAGGGACTTCATCTCAATTTACCTTCATTAAGGAATAATTTAATGTTATGCACTTAATTTATTTTATATGGTGTATATAAAATCATTTGAAATGTAATAAAATGATTTATTAATACATCATGGTATTTTATGTTTTAATTTTAATTATTTTATGATTGTTAATTTCACAGAAAAATTACCATGTGGTATAGAATTTCATAACTCAATTTCTTTTGATTGGGTTATATTACTTATTTATTAACATTGATATTTTATAATAATGTGTGTAATAAATTTTTATTGTATTTTTTTGTATTTAATATTGTTTAATGTGGTTATGCATTTAAATCATTGGTTAATTATATCTTTACCATTATGATATTTTTAAGGGTTTATTTTAAATCCAAATTTTTATCGACATATTTCGTCTTGAACTTACATTTAAAGAAATTATTGATCACTGGATAATAAATATATTTCATACTATAATAAATTAGTTATTCATGATGTTTTAAAATATTATTACCATTATTCCACTCTTGGTAATAAAATTGTTGATAAAATGTTTTTAGCAAAATCCAAATTCATTTCTTTCTTTGTTCAAAAATCAATGTTCTTCTAAATATATGTTTTGTTAAATTTATTTCAAAACTATTTTTATCCTTTTACAAATTATTTTTTCAATAAATTTTCATTAATGTTTTATGTTTTACAAAATTTTTTGAAAATAATTATCATTTCATTTTCCAAATAAGAAATGTTGTCATTTTTTTGAAAAAAGTTAATGGATTCATTCTTTTAACATGTACAAACTGAACATAATTTCTAGAATTCATGACCAATTAATGCTTTAAAGCATCCATTATAAGTTACATAAGTTATTTTCAAAGAAAAAAAATTAATTATATTTTTTTAACTTATAATTTAAACTTTTTTCCAAATATGAAAGGATATTTTACTCAAGAATTTTTTAGTGCTATTTTTAGGGTATTTTCACTCATTAATGAAAACTTTCCTTTATTTTAAATATAATCCACTTGGAGTTGTTATATTGATTCCATATTTATTCTTATTCTAGATAGTTTATAATTATTTTTTCCAAGGATAGTATTGAAATTCACTTCCATTATGTATTTTTTGAATCATTAACATTCCCTTGAAATATTAACTTTACTATAATATTTAGACATTAAATTTACCCAAAATATTGAGGATATTTATCAAGGATGTTCTGATTTCTTAAACAGAATATCATTTATACATATAGTGTTTTACATTGAAATTTATATGATTGACATGTGAAATATTGATAATTTGTATTCTTTATTAAATATGGATATTTAGTTATAAGGAATATAACCCTAGATTAAATTGATTGTTTGATATATAAATAATTATTTAGACATATAGATACACGTATATCCCATTTATAGGTATCCCCTCAATGAATCATTAGCCTCATTAGATGAATTAGTTGTATAATATTATTTAAAATGGTTTCTTTTATATAACTACAGATCATATTTAAACATTATTGTGAAAGACATTGATAGTAGTTATATCATGGTACATTAGATAAACATGTCAAATAATTAAGAATTAATTTATTATTATCCATGATATTTTTGTATTGATATTTAATCTGGATGCATTTAATTCATAGTTTAGTTATTAAATGGAATTTATTTTTAGTTATTCAGATTTCCATATTGATTATTCCTTATTAGATAATTGTTTTCAACTTATTTAAATGGAATGTATGTTATTTTATTTACCTTATAGCATCGGTTAATCATTCTGTAACCATGATTTTAAAATTTTAAAGGTCATGTGTGTGTAGTTATTTAACTTTCTTTTTTTATTATGATTATTGAATCATGATATCTTCCTATATACATAACCTTTATTGATCACTTGAGAACACCATTATTTTTTTCATTTTTGAAGAATCATGGAAGTTTATAATGAATGGTATTAAAGAATATGCATGAGGGAATAATGATATTCTTGGAAAAATTATGTTCACATTTTTTATTATATTTAATATGGGAATCATTGTGTGTATATAGTTTACCATGACCACTAAACTATTTGGTTATTTGGTATGTGATTCCATGTTTCTTATGATAATACAATAATGTGGACCTTGGGTATGGTCTATTGGGGTCGATTTCATTATAGTTTCTATTAGAAAATGTTTAATAGAAACCAATGGAACTATATTTATGTACACATATATTAGGGAACATAAACCTATGATAGACATTGAGAATAAATAAAAAAAGATAATAATTTTTGTGTTTGGTAGATATTATATGGGTTTTCCTAGACAAAAAACTATGACTAGATACTATAAGTTGATGTGGTTCTAGTGAATATGTATTTATGGTTAATAAATCATAAAAAATCGTATAATTATTTAATCAATTAATTATTTTTACTAAAAAATGCTCCATATTATGCACCACGATTGGAACTCATAGGGTATATGATTTGGATAATTAATATTTTCATTACAAACCATTTTGAAGGATCTAAATAGGTGATGAAAATGGATAAACTAGGATAAAAAATTTTATATCATGATAAGAATGATTGAACATCTGGATATCCTGATAGAAATGGTTCAATGGGTGGTGGGATGTAGTGATGTTAGATTTAGGAAGGACAATTGGGTAGGTGATATTCTCTTCTTTACTAGGTGTTCGACCCTAGGAATTTAATTATATGAGGCAAGAAGACACTCGTTTTTTATTTTTAGGGCTCTATATATTAAGAATAATTGTGTCTTTGATAACACCATTTTAGTTGAGGAGCCTGATATGTTATTTTTAGCTGATCTAACATATGGGTTATTCAGTGTCAAAGCCTTCTATTCCTTATATTATGATGAGGTCATCATTGATGTCTAGGATAACAAGGTATTGTTAAATTAAATACTATCTATGGTGAATTTCTTGGTTTTTCATGTAAGGTGTCATTTCTTACACATGATGAAAATATTCAAAGAAGGGGTGTTTCACTGGCATCGAAATGTTGGTGATGTGATAACTATAGCTAGGTATCTTCTCAGCATCTATTTTTTTGGAGTTAAAGGGTGACTTTAATTTGGGATTTGATAGGAAGAATATAAAGATCCATGTATAAGGTTATTCTATGGATAACTTTATCACTTCTTGTTTTCATGGTACAGACCATCAAGGCTCTATCAGCAAAGCGCACAGATTGGTTTTTATGGTGGGTTTTGTGGTAATTAGTAAACAAATATAGGGAGTTTCATCACTATAATCTCCTCGTCATCTAAGTGTATGTTAAGGAATGGGTAGCATATCTCAGTTCTCTTTTTTTTGGAGGAAGGGCCTCAGAGTACCTTTATTTTTTTTCTTCATCATAGTAATAGAATGGATTAGGTATGTGGATCAGATAGTCCTAGGCACTGGATTGTCTTTAATCCCCTAAACATTAGTTTCAATTGGAATATTAATGGATCATGTTTTTTTGTGAAAGACATGGGGAGGTGGATTGGTTCAGGATGACAAGGGATTGATGATGGTTAGTTTAAGCTCCTTCCATGTCTTGGGGAATTCTCTTGGGGATGAGTTCAAAGATATCCTCAAAGGGTTTTCTTTGTGTTAATTATACAATATTTTTTTTTGTAATAGTGGAATCTGACTACATGATTTTGGTAGAGGCACTAAAAGGTAATGAAATAATTATTTGGGATCTGGTATACTTTATTAGGGGGTGCGTACACTACTAAAAATTCAGGCATTAGAGACCGCCATTGGTGGTCGCTCATGGTATTTAGAGACCGCTCAGTGACCACCAATGGGGGTCGCTTTAGGCCCGATGTTGTAGACCTACAGCGACCGCCAATGGGGGTCGCTGAAGGGGGCCGAAAATTTGTCCTGTAGTGATTGCTAGGCGGTCGCTGACCTTCTACTCGGATGAGCAATGACGATCGCCAATGGCGGTCGCTGACATGATGCTTAGCCGAGCTAGAGCGACTGCCAATGGCGGTCGCTGTCCTACTGCCCGACCGACCTATAGTGACTGCCAATGGCGGTCTCTATCCTAGAGATTTTTAAAAAAAATCACTGATGGTTCCCAAATAGCAGAAACAGGGTAAAAATCATAAAAAAAAGAAAACAATTCCAAACAACATAAACATCAGGATCCTCATAAACAATAAATGACAGACGTGCTTCATATTCAACGATCCAAACAGGTCTAATACATTTCAATCTTCTGCTTCAATAAACCTAAAATAAAATACAAAAAAACAACTAAATAAAACAAACATAAATTAGACATATTTATTCAGTTAGTATATATATATAATAAAATTAAGTATAAAATAAAATCATGGGAGCTATAATAATTTAAAACCCCCAATTTAAGAAATGTTATCATTTTAAGAAATGTTATCATTTTAGAGTGCACAAAACTCTTAAAAAACATATTCAGTCGTACCGCACACACCGCATGTTCAATTGACGTTCCTTCCCCTCCTACATATCACGAATAATATTTCTATTATTTTCATGTGATTTAAAGTCATTATGAGGACGTTTTCTCTGAATTTGACCGTCACACGTCGTTTTGGTGTTTTATGACTCCAGAAATGCATTTACAGACACTTCGGTCAAATGAAACCTCTAATTGACATAATTTCTACCCTAACATTTTCAAAATTTACACCACAGTTGTTTTCGTATGATTTCATGACATTCTGAGGTCGTTCGACTGGTTTTGACCACCCAACGCACTCTTTTAGAGCGCGCCAAACTGTTAAAAACAACATATTCAGTCTTACCGCGCACACCGCATGTCCGATTGATGTGTCATCTCCTTATACATGTCACAAAAAATATTTATATTTTTTTTGTGTGATTTTAAGTCATTATGAGGACGTTTTCTGTGAATTTTACCATTACACATTGTTTTGGTGTTTTATGACTCTAGAAATTCATTTTCGATCACTGCGGTCAAATGACACCTCTGATTGATGTACCGTCTGCCTGAACATTTCAAAATTCATACCATGGTTTTTTTCGTATGATTTCATGACATTCTGAGGTTGTTCGTCTGGTTTTGACCACCCAATGCACCCTTTTAGAGCGCACCAAACTGTTAAAAACAACATATTCGGTCGTACCGTGCACATCAAATGTCTGATTGACGTTCTGTTTGCTCTTAAATGTCACCAATAATATTTCTATTGTTTTTATGTGATTTAAAGTCATTATGAAGACGTTTTCTATGAATTTGACCATTACACGTTGTTTTGGTGTTTTATGACTCCAGAAATGAGTTTCCAGTCACCGCGGTCAAATGACACCTCCGATTGATGTACCGTCTACCCAAACATTTCACAATTCACAACATAGTTGTTGTCGTATGATTTCATGACATTCCGAGGTTGTTCGGTTTTGACCACCCAACGCACCCTTTTAGAGCGCGCCAAACTGTTAAAAACAACATATTCGGTTATACTGCGCACACCGCATGTCCGATTGATGTGACGTCTCCTCCTACATGTCATGAATAATATTTCTATTTTTTCGTGTGATTTCAAGTCATTATTAGGATGTTTTCTCTAAATTTGACCGTTACACATCGTTTTGGTGTTTTATGACTTTGGAAATGTGTTTCTAGTCACCGTGGTCAAATGACACCTCCGATTGATGTAACGTCTGCCCGAAAATTTCAAAATTCACACCGCATTTTTTGTCGTCTGATTTCATGGCATTCTAAGTTCGTTCGGCTGGTTTGGACCACCCAACACACCCTTTTAGAGCGCGCCAAACTGTTAAAAACAACATATTTAGTCATACCGTGCACACCACACATCCGATTGATGTGTTTTCTCCTCCTACATGTCAAAAATAATATTTTTATTGTTTTTGTGTGATTTAAAGTCATTCTGAGAATGTTTTCTCTGAATTTGACAGTTACACATCGTTTTGGTGTTTTATGACTCTGGAAATGCATTTCTAGTCACCGCGGTCAAATGACACATCCGAGTGACATACCGTCTATTTGACCATTTCAAAATTCACAGCACGGTTGTTTTTATATGATTTCATGACATTCTGAGGTCATTCGACTGGTTTTGACCACCCAACGCACCCTTTTAGAGCGCGCCAAACTGTTAAAAACAACATATTCAGTCATACCGCGCACACCGCATGTTTGATTGACGTTCCATCTCCTCATAAATGTTACAAATAATATTTATATTGTTTTCGTGTGATTTCAAGTCATTCTAAGGACGTTTACTTTGAATTTGATCGCTACACGTTGTTTTAGTATTTTATGACTCCAGAAATGTGTTTCCAGTCACCGTGGTCAAACAACACCTCCGATTGATGTACCGTCTACCCGAACATTTCACAATTCACACCACAGTTGTTTTCATATGATTTCATGGCATTCTGAGTTTGTTCAGATGGGTTTGACCACCCAACACACCCTTTTAGAGTTTACCAAACTGTTTAAAACCACATATTCGGTCGTACCACGCACACTGTATGTCCGATTGACGTACTGTATCCTCCTACATGTCACAAATAATATTTCTATTTTTTATGTGTGATTTCAAGTAATTATGAGAAAATTTCCTCTGAATTTGACCGTTACACGTCGTTTTGGGGTTTTTTGACTCTGAAAATACGTTTCTGGTCACCACGGTCAAACAACACATCCGATTGATGTACCATCTACCTTACCATTTCACAATTCACACCACGTTTGTTTTCGGATGATTTCATGTCATTCAGAGTTCGTTCAGCTGGTTTTGACCACCCAACACACCCTTTTAGAGCACATCAAACTGTTAAAAACAACATATTCGGTCATACCGCGCACACCGCACGTCTGATTGACAAGCTGTCTCCTCCTACATGTCACAAATAATATTTCTATTGTTTTATTGTGATTTAAAGTCATTATGAGAATGTTTTCTCTGAATTTGACTATTACACGTCGTTTTGGTGTTTTATGAATCTGGAAATGCGTTTGTGATCACCGCGGTAAAATGACACCTCCTATTGATGTATCATCTTCCCAAACATTTAAAAATTGACACCACGGTTTTTGTCGTATGATTTCATGACATTCTGTGGTCGTTCGGTTGGTTTTGACCACTCAACTCACCCATTTAGAGCGCGTCAAACTGTTAAAAACAACATATTCGGTCTTACCATGCACACCGCATGTCCGATTGACGTGTCATATCCTTCTACATGTCACAAATAATATTTATATTGTTTTCGTGTGATTTTAAGTCATTATGAGGACGTTTTCTAACAATTTGACTGTTACACGTCGCTTTGGTGTTTTATGACTCTGGAAATCTGTTTCTGGTCACTGCGGTCAAATGATACCTCTGATTGATGCACTGTCTGCCTGACCATTTCACAATTCACACCACAGTTGTTGTCGTATAATTTAATGACATTCTGAGGTTGTTCAGCTGGTTTTGACCACCTAACGCACCCTTTTAGAGTGCACCAAACTGTTAAAAACAACATATTCGGTCGTACCGCACACACCGCACGTCCAATTGATGTTAAGTCTCCTCATAAATGTCACAAATAACATTTCTATTGTTTTCATGTGATCTCAGGTCATTCTGAGAACGTTTTCTGTGAATTTGACTGTTACACGTCCTTATGGTGTTTTATGACTCCAGAAATGCATTTCTGGTTACCGCGGTCAAACGACACCTCTGATTGACGTACCGTTTGCCTGAACATTTTAAAATTCACACCATGGTTGTTGTCATATGATTTAATGATATTCCAAGGTTGTTCAGATGGTTTTGATCACCCAACACACCCTTTTAGAGTGCGTCGAACTGTTAAAAACAACATATTTGGTCGTACTGCGCAATCCGCACATGCGATTGAAGTTCCATCTCCTCCTATATGTCACAAATAATATTTCTATTTTTTTATTTTGATTTCAAGTCATTCTGAGAACGTTTGCTCTGAATTTGACTGTTACATGTCGTTTTGGTGTTTTATGACTCTGAAAATGCGTTTCTGATCACCGTGGCCAAACGACACCTCCGATTAACGTGTTGTCTACCTAAAAATTTTACAATTCACACCACAGTTGTTGTAGTATGATTTCATGACATTCTGAGGTTGTATTTCTAGTTTTGACCACCCAACACACCCTTTTAGAGCACACAAAACTGTTAAAAACAACATATTCGGTCGTACCGTGCACACCGCACATCCGAGTGACGTGTTGTCTCCTCCTACATGTCATGAATAATATTTATATTTTTTTCATGTGATTTCAAGTCATTATAAATATTTTTTCTCTGAATTTGATCGTTACATGTGGTTTTGGTGTTTTATGTCTCCGGAAATGCGTTTTCGGTCACCGCAGTCAAACGACACCTCTGATTGACGTACCGTCTGCCCAAAAATTTCACAATTCACACCACGGTTTTTTTCATATGATTTCATGGCATCCCAAGTTCGTTCGTCTGGTTTTGACCACCCAACTCATCCTTTTAGAGTGCACCAAACTGTTAAAAACAACATATTCGGTCGTACCGCGCACACCGCACGTCCGATTGATGTGTCATCTCCTCCTACATGTCACGAATAATATGTATATTTCTTTGTGTGACTTAAAGTAATTATCAGAATGTTTTCTCTGAATTTGACCATTACACATCGTTTTTGTGTTTTATGACTCCGAAAATGTGTTTTCAGTCACTGTGGACAAACAACACCTCCGATTAACATACCGTCTACCCGACCATTTCACAATTCACACCACAGTTGTTGTTGTTTGATTTCATGACATTCTGAGGTCGTTCGGCTGGTTTTAACCACCCAACACACCCTTTTAGAGCACGCCAAACTATTAAAAACAACATATTCAGTCATGCCACGCACACCTCATATGTTGTACAATTCGAATAATGGCCTATTGTCTAGTTGTACAATTGGAATAATGGTATAATGGCCTAAAGTCCATTTGTACTAACATCCAATTGGAAAATTGGCCAACTGGACAATTTCCCTAATGGCCTAACAACCTAATGGACAATTTCTCTAATGAACTAATGGTCAATTGTCCTAATGAACTCCTTTAAAAATGGCCTAAGGATATAATTTCCAATCGATCTAACCATATCTTAGAAAATTTTCCTAATTGATAAATAGACTAATGGACAAACATCCAATGATCTAATGGCCAAATGGATAATTTTTCTAATGGACCGATTAGCCAATTGGCCTAATGGAATAATGGAATAATGACTAATTGACCAATAGGCCTAATGGCATAATGGACAATGACCTAATGTAAAATTAGCCTAATGTCCTAATGGATAATTATCCCAAAAAACTCCCACCAAATAGCCCCCTACACAGCCCCCTCTCACCGAACAACACCAATCTACAGCCCCCCCCCCCACCCCCGCCACTCTCAACCCCCCTAAACACCCCCTCCCGCCTCCCGGACTGCCCACTCCCAACCCCCCCCCCCCCCCCCCCCCAGATAGCCCCCACCCTGAACACCTCCCCTCCCAGCCTAACTAGATAGCTCCCACCCCCACCCACCGAATAGTCCACTCCATACCCCCAAACAGCTCCCAACCCCCACCCACCAGAACAACCCACTCCATACCCCCAGACATCTCCCAACACCCCCAGACAGACTGTCCATGAGTATCATTTCTTATCCCAGCTCTAAAGACATATTCAACCATATCAATTAACTTGAAACTCACCAAAATTGTGGAATTCCCATTAAATTCTTCTTGATCATCACCAAGAAAAATAAATTTACTTTTTGAAACATCCATAAAAACCCCACAAATAAAAAAAGAAACACACCTCGTGAATATGATGTGTCACGCGTGGTCATGATGCTACCTCCATCCGGTGGGACAGGGGCCTAAAAAAATAAGAATTATGAGGATTTTCATAACAAAAATAATAGAAAGTAAATAAATAAATTCAGTATAAACCCGCGTCATATGATCCCTTGCACCATCACCTGGATGCACATATTCCCGCAGTGTTCTAACCTCAATGATCAATTGCGCATTTACCTCCTCAGAAGCGTGCAGTCGTGCCTCAAAATTTGAAAACTGCTATGTCATCTTAGCAACAGTTGGACCGAAAACCGCAGTGCATGATACTATAGAATGAGAAATACCTATTCTATAGGTCAAACTATATTCATGCTCGTCCTGACCAATAATACGATGAAAGATCTCATCCCTTCGCATGGGAAGCTGTCACTGGTCCTCTGGCAGCTGTTCTAACTCAACTTCAAATTTATCCTATGCAATATTTAAATATATATACATATATATGTTAATATACAGATTTATGTAAGTATTGGTAATGATTACAATAACTTACTATCAATGCCGCAGCCTCTTGATCATTTTGATTACGAGTCCTCATCCACACTGACATTTTATCAGCCGGTGCACCTTGCTCCCATAACTGAATACGAATAGAATATAAACACAAAACCATATTAATTAATAAATTAAAAAATGAATAATAAATACCTCATGTCATATCTGAGACACGTGACGAGTCCCGAGCCTGTCAGGTGGTCCATGAAACGCTCGATTCTCAGAATGGCGTACTGACACCTCCTACATTCAATTAATTCATATTTCAAACAAATCACACATTCTTGAAAATATATATACCAAAATAAATATACAAAACCCAACACCCTCAATATACCAATATGCAACTAAGTCACGCCACTAAGTCGGGAGAACACCTCTCGGGACTTTTTCCAGAATGTATGGGGCACCCACATTTGGTACCCAGTGGTCCCTCTTGACTTTTCCTTTATAATCTTTCCACATCTTATAAAATTTTCTCATACACACAGGACGAAACTCATTGGGGAATACTTTCATATTATTCTATTTAAGAAAAAAAACTACATATGTTAGTATTGTTTATACAAAGGGAAGAAATTAAAATGGTCTTCTTACCTGAACCTCCCTCCAAAGATAGTCTAATGTGTCCTGAGGGATAGAAGCCCAGTCACATGTGGTCAATGAAAATCAATGTGGATCATGTATGATATTACCTAGCTGAAAAATAAATGCAGGGGCATTCGGTCCCACAGGATGAAATATCTCATCAAAGGAAACATCAAACGTCGTGTCGGAATTCCATGATAAAATGCCACGACCAGGGCCTCTCTTGCGAGAGGAAGAAGCGGTCGAGTCTGATCCTGTTGAAAACAATTTTATATTTAATTTTACAGATGTTATAAATATATATATATATATATGTTTATAAATTACAGAAAAAATAAACACAATTACATTCAAACATACCTCGACCCTGAGACCTAGATGGCTGAGATGGATGATGTGGATCTGCTGCCTCTTCTCCTGACATGCCTGTAGTCATAGAAAACATTAGTAAGGGGACTATCCAAAGTGTCCAAAAGATAAATTGGATTGTTTTTAAGAAAATCAAACTTGTACAGTTTTTAATCAAACAAAAAGGGATTGAATAATTAGTTGTAAATGAATTTTAAAAAATCATAAAGTTAACAAAATAGGTATAAAATTATGTACAAAACCAATCAATGCATAGACAAATTTCAGATTGAATTAATAAAAATTCAAGTAGCACATGAACCAAATGAAGAATACCTCAATGGGAAGATACACCAACAATAACATGAAGATACCAAAAGAGAAATAACCTTAAATATTTATAAATGAATAAATTTCCAAAAGTGAGGATTAAAACTTACATGGATTTATGAAATGGTTATATAATTTATGATATCCTAGGACATTCAATACTGAATAATGGGAAAACAATTATACCTTTCATTAAACATGAAAATTAACCATTTCTCCTTCAACGACCGCTCTGACCCAATACATATCTTATTTACATTGAAATATGTTATGTTGATCAAGCTGTTGGGAAACAAAGGGAACAGTCTCAGGTTCATCTTGTTCAAATAAAAACACTCCTCATGGGGACATTTTCACAACAACTTTCTAACTTGGATTCAAAGGCAAAGTAATTAAGAATACTTGTTCCACTTGTGATGTAAAAATGAAATGTTCATTATCAACTCATTCCTTTTTGTATAACATATAGTTAAAATTCACCAATGGAAACTGATATTGATTGACTTTACATCCACGCACTATATCAACCCAATTACACTTTAACAATATGTACTTCAACCCATGTGCGTATACAAATTCAATGATATCTATCAATTGACCATAGTAATAACCAGAATCAATGAATGGAAATATGATGCTACTATTTTGTGTTTCTTGTTTGTCTTCAACATCTTTAATGTGAAATAAAAAACCATTAGCATCTATAGCTTTATAACGATGAGCCATTATAGATGGACCCTCATCCTGTTGGATAAATTATTCAGTTAGCATGGGGTCCCCTAACTCCCTCAGATTATGAACCTACATAATTTATAGAATTCAATAATGATTTATGCAGAAATAAATTAGTATAATACTTCACTCATAATGAAAATCAATTTTTATGTACAAAATCCTTGAACCAATCATGAAATGACACATAATGAGATTGTTGAATTCGATACTCATTTTCACGATACATCTCTTTTTTTATCTCATTAATGTGTTTCCTGCAAATGATAACATGATGTTTAAATGATAAACTTATGCAAAAAAATGTAAAAGTTAAACAATAAAAGTGATAAGACACTTACTACATTAATGGTGCAACAAATGGAGTATTGAAAAAGATATATCAATGCGCTTGTATCCACTCGATGTTTTCCATATCAAATATGGTTCCTTCTCCAACTCAACCATCATGAATCCAAGAGGTCTTATCTAATTTTGTTTCAACATCCATAAGATATTCTGCACAAAAAAAGTAGTACACTCATCCATAAAATAACTATTGGCTATTGATGCCTCCGAATGAGCTTTGTTGCATACAAATCGTTTCAATGTACTCAAATACCACTCAATGGGATGCATCCATCTGAATTGCACTAGACTTGTAGCCATTACTTCATCAGTTAACTGCACTGTCAAGTGAACCATAACATCGAAAAATGAGGGGGGAAATAGTTTCTCAAAGTGAAAAAGAGTAAGTACAATTCAGTCCTGCAAACTTTTTAAATCACCCATTAGTTTATTTCTTAAATAAAGTTGTCCAAAAAATTACTCATCTCAATCAATGGTTAAACAACATTGGGGGATAAACAATCACAAATTGCAATTGGAATCAACTGCTGAAGTAGTATGTGATTTTAATGAATTTTCAACCCTTGCAATGACCTGCTCATCAGATTCATAAACTTTGAAATATTAGAAGAGTAACCACCAGGCACCTTGAGCATCTTCAAAATGGAAAGAAATTTCTCTTTCTCCTTTGGAGTCATCATATGTTGTGCAGTAGGCATATATTCCTTGTTTCCCTCAGCTAACTGTAAATGAAACTGTTTCCTTAAACCCATTTCTTCTAAATCACGACGTGCATTAACACGGTCCTTTGATTTTCCATTGACACCTAAAATAATCCACAATATATTATCACAAATATTTTTTTCAATGTGAATGACATCCAAATTATGCCTTATCATGTTAGTTTTCTAATATGGAAGACAATAATATATACTTTTATTTTTCCAATTGTGACTGCGCTGCCTACCCGCAGCACGAATATTACGTAATGGATGAGCCACCAAATCCCAAATTTCATATATTGTGTGGATGTTTTCTTCCTCAATCTGTGATAACATTTCGACTCCTATCACGATCTTTGGTGCTAGGATGAACTCTCTAAAACCATAAAATGTCACTCTGTCCTTTCTGAACCTGTGCTGAGGGGGGAGAAAACGTCTATGAACCATGTATGCCCATTTTTTGGAATGTTTAAGCCATACAGATTTTTTACTTTTATTGCAACAAGGGAAAACAAATTCCCCTTTTTTACTCCAGCCTGATAAATTTGCATAAGCCGGGAAGTCATTGATTGTCCACAATAAAGCAGCCTACAGTTTGAACATTTCATTCATTTCACAGTCATAAGTTATCACACCATATCCCAAAAATTCATTCAACTCATCAATAAATGGCTAAAGGTAAACATCAATCTTATCCCCTAGACTTCTAGGTCCAACAATAAGAATGGAAAGTAATATAAATTGTTGCTTCATACAAAGCCACGAAGGAAGATTATATGGAACCAACACCACGGGCCATGTTCTATGAGTTTCACCAACCATAGACTTGAATGGATTGAAACCATCTTCTACCAACCCCAATCATACATTACGAACATCTTTAGAAAAGTCAGGATGTCTCTTATCAAAATCCTTCCATGCATGAGAGTCTTTCAGGTGGGTTAACATATCACTTTCATGAATTCTTTCTGTATTCCATCTTATTAAATTAGAAACTTTAGATGACATAAAAAATCTTTTCATCCTCGGTTTAAGGGGAAAGTAATGCATTTACTTTACAGCAATTAGTTTCCCCTGGTTCACAATCTAACTTTGATGAGTTCGATTTCCCCTGTTCTCTTTCCACCTGGAAGCGCCACAAACTGTACAAATATCCAAATGGGAAGTTTCCTTTCTAAAAAACATACAATTGTTTGTAGATGCATCTATGGTCTCATATGTAAAACCTAAGTTCTCTATCAACTTATGAGTATGGTAATACGACTCAGGAATCTTAGCATCGACAGGAATAACCTTTTTTAATAACACCAACAACATTTTTAATGATGTTTTTGACCACTAATTCAAAGTATTAAAATGCAACAACTCCACGATAAATGACAATTTATTGTAAGAAGTATATCCAGGATATAATTCTGTTTTTTGCATCATGAAGTGATTCATAAAACCTCCTCGAATCACAATCTGCACCAAAGCGAAGATTTATCTCACCAGTCTCAAGATTCTGGATGTCAATGCCTTCAATATCCAACCCACGTACCATTTTAGTAAGCATTTCATGAATTGGATCATTCATCCTTGCATCAACATCCATCTGAACTACATTCGTATTTTAAAAACAAACATATTATTCTCCATGATGAGTCCAACTCTTATAATTTTTCAGAAATTCATTAAAGAATAGGTTCTCTATCATAGTATCTCATGTGAATTGATTTATGTTAGCACATTTTCTACATGGAAAACTGATATAGTCGCTTTCAAATCCTCCAGTGAACTCAATAAACTACATAATTCCATTGAAATATTCTCTAGATGTTCGATTTGGAAGATCAATCCAACTCTTATCCATAATAATATCTGTATAACAAACATTTACATAAGACTTAATACATGCATTTTTTATATCAAATATATTTAAAATAAATACTAACCAATTTCTTGTGGACCATTGAAAAAATAATCAAAATATATCTATAAATAATAAACAAGAGATTTAATAATGGAATGTAAGTGAAAACCCATGTCATCGTCGTCATTTGGTATGGTAAATCTAATGATGATTCTATATTAAAGAGTCCCTAATAATATTTTGATCAAATAGTGAATACTTCACGCAAGAATATGTACAGTCTTCTCAAACTTAGAGAAACTATATCTTTGTACAAATAATGTCTCACTACCTCTTGGATTCACACTACCTACGAGCCATCAGATGTAGTACATAGTAACCATCAATTATAACAATCAATCTCTAATTTATGGAAAACTAACTAATCTATATTCAGGATGACATAAAATATATAAAATTCCATAACAAAAAAATACCAATCTATCATGACTTGTGTTATCTCAGTCCAGTCTTCATGGAACATACATAATCTTATCATTCTCCCCCTTAAGGGATACTAATCCACAATAAGTACACCAGTAACATTGGTACCATGCATAGAACAACAAAATATAAAATATATACAAAGTACGTCACATTGAAACATGGAATATCATATAGAGGAACAACATATAATATTAATAATAATATATAGTATCAAAACACACATATGTGATCAAACTCAAACATGTGTCTCATGGGCTATGCAAGCACACAAATGTGGACAAACCTCAAACATTTTCTCATTGGATACACACACACAGAGACATGGGATAAAACTCAAGAATGGTATAAATCAAATAACAACACAACATAATATTAATTTAGTCAACATATACATGACTTAAACATTGTATGTAACTTCCAAACCTCAAGTAAAGTGTGAAGTCTCTCATACACACACTACCAAGACACATTGTTTCATATGAATAGAATCCTGTATATACACAAACTTCCATTTCCACACTTTTTATTCACACACAATATTCATATAATCTTCATGCATATCAAATTTGTGCTATAAATTTTCCAAAATCAAAACTCTTAAATAGAAATTAGGGCATACCTAATTGCGCTATAAATCTAGAAGGGAGGTGAGCCGAAGGAGGTTTTCCAAAGGAGAAAAGAGGAAGTGGAGGGGATCCGGAGCCGGAGGCAGTGCAGCAAGGGAGGGGATAGGTGGCGACGGCGGTGGTGAGCCAGAGGAGGCGGTGGTGAGGTGGCGACGATGCAACGAGGGTGGGACGACGAGGGAGGGGATGGAGGAAATCAGGTAGCCAGAGCGGACGAGTAGCAGTAGCGAGGGGATGAGCAGTGGTCGTGCAGGGAGGGAGGGAACCAGGTGGCGGCGGTGTGGCAAGGGAGGGGATGGTGATGGAGGGGATAGGCGGCGGCAGTGCAGCGAGGGAGGGGACAGAGAGGGAGGGGACGGGGGATGGTGGGGAGCTGGAGCGGAGGGCGGTGAGGGGAAGGGGGATGGGCGGTGAAGGGGTGGAGGGAGGCAAGGGAACAGGGGACGAGGGATGGGGGATAGGTGAGGGGGTGGAGGGCCGAGAGGGGACGTGGGATATGGGATAGGCGGAGGGTGGCGAGGGGATGGGGGACGGGTGGCAGTGAGGGGATGGGTAGGGGAATCGTGGGGGAGGGGGGCACCGAAGGGGGGGGGGGGGTTGAAAAGCCTAGAAACCACTTTTGGAAGTCGCCCGTGTCAGGGGGCTTCAAAGACTATTTCTCTAGTATTGGTAACGATCATTGGGAATGACATGAAGATCACTCACACCTAGATAGAAGGTAATTTCATGGTTGAAATTATTTCTAGTAAAGGTAGTCCTTGTAAAATTATTATTATGAATGTTTCTGAATGTATATATATCATGATTCTGGATATCATGACGCCCAATTATTAAAAATTTCCATCATAAATAATTTAGTTACTATTATCCTTGATATATTCTCAATGTTATTATATATGGATTCATTTCATTAAAATTTTATTGATTAAATGGTAGTTGTTTGCTATTATTTAGCCAACAATATTGATTATTCCTTATCCAATAATGGTAGTAAAATAATTTAAATGGAATGTCTATTTAATCATTTTTCTTTCTATGTTGATTATTACTTATCTAACCATAATTGTAAATTTACATAGATGGCATCTGTACATATTTATTTACCTTTCCATATTTATTAAATGTATTGATTCTTAATAACATCAACTCTACATAGCCCTTACTAAGAATATAATATTAGCTTTATTTTTTCATCTTCTAGGAATCCAAGAAGTATAATATAGATAATATTCAAGGATGTTATAGTGTAAATAATGATATTATAAAAAAATTATTTTTTAATTTTTTATTAAAATACAATTTTTGAATCATATATGTATCTAGTATACCACGACTAATAAACTATTTTTTCATTAAGATGTTATTCTATATATCTTATTTAAATTTAATAAAGTAGACAATAGCTCGTGGATACTAGGGTTTGTATCAATACAATATACCATTTACTTTTTTCTCTACCTGCTCATCATGAACTTTTCAATTAATTGTACCATTTTCCATTTTTTTATACTTATAATGAATTAGAAAATTTTGTTATAAAAAGAAAAAATTATTTCTTACTTCAGTATAAAATATTTTTTATTCCAAACCATGTTTTATAAAAAAAATTATTCTCAAAATGAAAATCTAATGTCATTTTTATTGAAATTTTATATTTTAAAAAATGATTTTTAAGGAATATTCATTTCATTTTCCAAACTAGTCCCATTTATATTTTATCAAAAATAAAAAGAAATAATTGTTTCAATGTGTATGACAGGTACAAAATTTACTGCTATCATGACCACTCAATTTTTTAATAATTCTTTTATACATTTCCATTTTTATTTCCTATGATATATTTTTTCAAAATATTGTTTTGATGTTCTAGTTTTGAAAATATTTTCAAAAGGAAAAAATATTTTTCTCAAGAATGTTTTAATTTTTTTTTTGGAATTTATATTCATCAAAGAAATTAACCCATTATTTTACTTGTGATCCATTAGTTATATATTTTTTTAATATCATATTTATTATTTACTTGTATGGTTTATCATCAGTTTGACGGAGGATTTACAATTTTATTAACATTCACCAAATTACTCTGGAAGGTTTATGATTATGATTATTTGATTGGGGTATGTATTAAAATTTTGTATCATATATTTTCAATATGAATATTATATTGATTATATTTTAACCCTTTCATATGAGTAAGTAATTATACTTATTATGTTATGGGGTGTGCCTAATTATTGATAGCCCCTCTATAAGGATGTAACACCCCATGGTTTTAAAAATGAATTGAAATGCAATAAGCATTGAGTCTCTACACAATGACACTTTTTTAAGGAGATAGTTATAAATTAACCATTTAATATAATTTTTTTTCTTCTATGATTTGAATTTTGAAAAAAAAACATACAAGGTTATGATCAGTAAGTTATTTGGAGACTGATAGGATGAACTTATTTTTGGGGGAATAGTAACCTACAATTATGAATAGTAATTTACCCTTATGAATAGTAATATAAACCTTATGAATAGTAAAATGGCTAAATTAGTAGTGACCTCACCAATTAATGTATAATACAATTTCATCTTATAAGTGACAATATGATCATTATATAAGTATTGGTATTTTTGTAAGTCATAAATATTTAATTAAAATTCTATGATTAGTTAAATAATTTAAATGAAAATTAATTTTAATAAAATGTAATAAAAAATTATTATCTTATTTTATTATGGTTATAAGATAATTTTATGAGACCATGATTAACTTTTCAAGGGGTTATAAAATGAGTTACAGTTTTAAAATTGTTATTTTTTGAATAAAATATGATTTTATTTAAAAATTATTTTAAATAGTTTTAAAAAAATAGTTTCATTAAATGGTGTTTATTTTTTAATTTTACACATCAAAAAATGGTTAGGGTTAATTTCTGGGAGTTTTCTAAAATACTTGAATTTTTTATGAAAAGTGAAATATTGTAATTTACCGTATATATACATTATATACTAAATACACTATTCCTAGCATCATGGATCATGTAATAACCCTTGGTTTAAAATTTCATTAACTAGTTACTATTTTTTGTCACATTAATCAAGTATATTCATAGTCTTGAGCCAAAATATTAAATTAATAATTAAAATAATGGAAAACCCATCCTCTCCTCCACTATAAATACCACCCTCACCCCTCTTCCTCTCACACATCTTAAGCTTTGAGAATTACCTAAATTCAGCCCAATAACCTTCCTAAGTCTCTTCTCTACTTACAATACCTACTGGTCTCACAAAAAATTCCAATACCAAAATACTTAAGGAGGATCTCAATGAGAAGTGATCAAGAGGTAAAATCCTCTTTTACTTTCTTGTGTTTTCTTTTCGATTATTTTATTTTCTTATACTCTCTTTACCCCCCCAATTAAAGAGAAATTAAATCTACATTATTATATATATTTTTTATTTTTATCATGTTTATGAAGAAATTCATCATCATTATTCCTCTCCTCTTCCTCTTATTCAAAAAATAAAAACATTGTTCGTGATGTTTTGATTTATTAAAGTCATTGACATTGTGTTTTCAATTTACTTTACTTCCTTCAATACTAGTTGTAAAAACATTTTAATGGTTGAAAAATATTTTAAAGTTTATGGTATAATCTCTTTTATGTTCTTTAATTAACTTATATTCATGATATTAAATTATATAACGAAACTAGTTTGTGATTATCAAAGAACCACCAAAATGATCTAAACGAATATCACTAAAGATTTATATAATGATTCATCTTCATACCATATAAACAAAAATATTTATGGAATAATTTAATCTTCTGGAAAATTATTAATATAATTTCATTCCGCTTCTATAGTTTCACATCTATTCAACAAGAAAATCCATTATGAACCGACCAGGGAAATCGTGTAAAGAACGCAACCGAAACAATGGAAATACCAAAATATTATTAATAAATGGGCCAAATGATGTTATAAAATGTTCATATAAGGTGTTATAAACATTAATATATTTCAATGAAATATTAATAACACTATTTTAACCATTATACAAAATTTTTAAACAATATTGAAGTAAGAAGGACCCGAGGTAAGGGAATTCTTAACCAAATTTCCATTATTTGGGTTATCCTTCTACTTCATTGATTTATTCATGATAAGATTATTTGTGAAATGAATTAATATTATATTATTTTTTATTATTTGTATTTATAGTGAGTATACATATTCATCTCATTTTATTAATTTTGGATTCAATGATATGGTATATGTAAGGGACTCTTCTTTTAAAATCCTCTTAAATTTCTATTTTTTCAAAATTTGAAAGGAATGTTTTTATGAAAATATTCATTTTTATGATTATTTTTTTATTCTTGGTAATTTTTTATGACGGATCTTGAGACTTATTTCTCCCTCCAATTCATTGGTTATGTGTAAGTTGGAGGTCAGTCGTATGGTTACTCCAAGTGTAACTGCGACAGTTACACCATAAGGTAGTCGAGAGGGTTACATTGTAAGGTAGTCGTGAGGGTTAAAAATAATAAGGTAGTCACGAGACTTAAAATATAAGTATGTAATTACCCAGTATACATTAATGGTTTTATATATTTTCTCTAATGTTTTATGAAAATCTAATGTTTCACAAACTAAGTATATATTGGTGAGAAGTATGTCTTTGTGAAAATGATTTCATATGTTTATAATTATTCATGGACTAATGGTTTATTTAATTATTTTTATATCCCTTACTAACATTTATATTTTCATCCTATGTTTTTAATTTTTTTTCACAGGTTATAAGTATTTTTAATAGAAATATGGAAGTCAAGTTAAATGTTATGAAGATTTGTCAAAGAAATCATGTTGTTGTTTTGTGTTAAAATTTTTATGTTTTTTAAGAAATTGATATTGTTTTGGTGGTACCCACTTAGTATGTTTATGGGTTGATATGTATGAGTTATATACTAAATTTATAAAACATTAAACTAAAAAGATCTTTGGGAATGTAAATAAGTTAAATCTAGTTGAAATAGAAAGATTATATAATGTTTAAGGTCAGGTCCTTATAGTTGGTATCAGAGCACTATTTTGATAACTTTAGGAGTTTGTATTATGTTAACAGAATACTATAAATGATTTTTACCTTATTTTTATTTTTAAATTTTATAGAATTTAAATATTACCATGTTGTTTCATCTAAGATATTTCTATTCAGAATGGTTTTTCGTATAAAAAACATGAAAACTGAAGTTGGAAGGAACCGAGAGGCTGATATCTTTCTGAATGTGTAACTGAGAATGGTGGGAATTGGAACTAAGATGTTTGTGATAGTAATGGATTATCTGAAATAGGCAATAAATGTAAGTGGAATCCATAAAATAGAACAACTAGAGATACCACAATGAAACATGACAATATTGGGACATTTTATAAAGCAACACCCTCCTACTTTCAGTGGATCTTCTGAACCAGTAGTGGATGCAGGATGGATTAAAGCCCTTGAAAAGATATTCAATGTTATGGGATGTTTATATAATACAAATTTTAGTCTTTCCATTTATCATTTTTAAAGTGAAGCTTATTAGTGGTGGATAATGGTTAAGAATATCAAGGATAAAGAGGAGATTGAATCCTTAGAGTGGGATGAATTTAAAAGTCAGTTCCTTGAAAAATATTTTCCTAAGGTGGTTCAATTTTGGATGGAGAAGAAATTACTTGAATTGAAGCAATAGGAGGAATATTTAGTTTCTATTTATGAATAAAAACTCACCCAACTAGTGAGGTATGCTCCAAATCTTGTTCTAGGTCTTGATTGCTTAATTAACCATTTTTACTCAGGATTGAATCCAAGATATCGAAGGGAATTGGATTCCTGTGAGTTCAAAAGTTATGAAAAACTTGTTTGATTTGCTGAGAGAGTAGAAATGGAGTGTTATAATGGTCACATGTACTTTGAAAACAAATATAATAAGAGTAACATATTTCAAGATATGGGTAAGAATCAATCATAGAAATATGATAGTAAGAAAGTTCAGTTTCTATTTTGTGAAAAGTGTGGTAAAAAGAACCTTGGGTAATGCCTTATGAAAATTGGGATGTGTTTTTGATGTGGTAAGTCTGTAAATATGGCCTAATATTGTACTTAAAGTGATCCTAAGACTAATCCTAACAATAAAACTATAAATTGTTTTAAATATGGTGAGATGGGTCATTATGCAAATACATTCCCAAAGAAATATTTTAATGACAGAAAGAAGACATTGTATAAGAAGAAAAGTGTAGTGAGATCCTTTACCACTATGTCAATAGATATTGGGCCATACAATGAAGTGGTATTAGGTACTTTGTTTGTTTGTTCAGATTTTTCAAAAGTCTTGTTTGATACGGAATCTATACATTCCTTTATTTATATGAAAATTTATGGTGAATTGGAAATATCACCTCAATAAATAATACCCAAAACTTATTGTTAAAACACAAGGGGGGAAATATTACAGTAAAAATGCATTATAATAATCTTACTATTATTATCTATAAAAACAATTTACCTGAAAACCTTATTTTTTTACCCTTAGTAGAGTTTGATGTCCTCCTGGGTATGGATTGGATTTTTTTATCATACTAAGATTGATTGTTGTGCTAAAGAAATTGTTTTTAAGAATGTGTTTCAGTTTTTATAAAAGGATGAACCCATAAAATTGATAACATATTATGTAATGGACCGAACCTCTGTGGTCCATTACTTTGTCAAAATCTAGGTTTGGGGTGTTCTGGGAGGCAAGGGTAGCTCATTTCAAGAGTTTTCCTTTTTTTCCACTTTCTTTTTGTTCTATTGGTGACTCAGGGGCGTCAGTGTTAGTGAGTTAAGGGTTCCAGTGTTGGTGAGTCAGGGATTTGGTTTTGGTGTGTCAGATCATCAGTGTCAGTGAGTTAGGGAGTTAGTGTTAGTGAGTTAGGGCATCAATGTCGGTGAGTTAGGGTGTTAGTGTCAATGAGTCAGGGTGTCAGAGTCGGTGAATAAGGGCATCTGTATCAGTGACTCAGGTTGTTGGTGTCAGTGAGTTAGGGTGTTTATGATTCAAGTGTCAGTAGGTCACATTAGTGTCTCAGCTTTGGTGGATTGTTATTGGTGACTCACCCATCAGTGACTCACTATCGGTGTCGGTGACTCACCCATTGGTGACCCATTTCCAGTTTTTCTAGTTTCACCACTCTTACATTTTATTTGACATAAGTTGAGTTTAAATCCTTGTTTGGGTATTTTTAAGGGTGTTTCTAAGGATATTAATTATATCATTAATATCCTAATGCTCTGGGGACTTTGAGATATTCAAACCGTGTAATCTTGAACATGATCTTGTGTTAATGACCTTTGAAATTGTTTCCCATTATATTGATATAGGATTTGGACCTTCTCATAATTGAGATATTCTTTTCCACTATGTGATTCCATTTTTCCTTGGCACTCCTAGATCCTTCTCTCCTTGAGGAGTTGTCTGTTGTGTCATAACCATCGATCAAGTTTCCCCTTGGAGTACTTCCTACTACTTGTGTGACCATCTATTATTTATGAAAATAAGATTTGTGATATCCTACTATTCCAAGTAGTGTTTTCCTTCATCTTTATTTTAATTGTGTATCATGCAGGGTGGGTGTAGTAATGTTACTTTGTGAAAAATATTGAATCTAATCTTTTAACAAAGATAAATTCTAAATACAAACTTGTTAACGGACTGGGAGTGGTTTGATGTTGATCACTTGTTTTATTTTTTATATTTGTTGATGATGTAATTTTTTTGTGGTCGTGTGGATTCTTAAAATCATGGTCATTGGTGGTATTTGTTTGTGCATTCATGATGCTTTATAAGTGTTTTTCTTCCTTATGAATAATTGTTGTAAATATCAATCTGATTAATCATGTATACCCAGTTAAATAAAATTGATTCCCTAGGATGAAAACCCTTGCGTGATCAAAATTCTTATCAAAGTAGAATTTAAATAATAGCATTTTAAAAATATGAATACACCCTATTTTATAGGTGTGGCTATGTGATATGTTCTTTTTGGGTTTTGTTCCTTGTGTGGGTTTTGGTGGTAGCTATGTGATTGTGTGTATGGGGTGGAATGGGATGTGTGATTGTTTCTCAGGTTGAGAGATTGATTAATTGTGGAATGGATGGACTTGTTATATAGTGGTACTGCATCTGGGTAGGGATTGGGAAGCGGGGTTGTGAGACTAGGTTGTATCATGATTTCATGTTTATGGGTGTACTGGGCGTGGTGTTGTTGTGTAGCAGGGCTTCCAGGTTTAGTTATGAGAGGATGATTGAGCAAGATGACTTTAAATAATGACAATTGGAAGTGGTTGAATGGGTGTTCAGGAAAGGGGGTGTGTAGTGGGACTGTAAGATGGTTGTCTCTGTTATTTTTTTGAAAGGGTGTTAAAATGGATTCCTTAACTTGGTCCCTCTTCCCTTATTTGACTTAGAAGTGTTTAGTGGCTTTTAACCTTCTAAAAATGGTTTCATATGTTATTCTTATTAGCTTCCTAGGTAGGGATGTAATAAATAAATGAATGTGATTATGATGCAGAATGACAACTAGTTTAAAAAAAGGGGTGGGTTGATGTTTTGGTTATGGCTGTTGTGTGATTTTGCATGTAGGGGTAGCAGCAAAGGTGGTTTTGAGTGGGCGGGTTGCATGTTTTGAAACCCATAGGTTGGGATGAGTTTTTGGTACTTATATGTATATAATTGTAGTTCCTTGTGTTTTCTATATGCACCCCACTCATGTTTTTCACTATGTGCCAATCACCCCCATTGCTTTGGGGTGGGTGTCTTTCTAAACATCTCGGTAGGAGGATGGATGACTAGTTATTGTCTCTTATCTACTTCCTATTATAGGCATATTATCACCCATGAGTTATTCAGACAAGCTATAATGCCTTGAGGTTTAATACCAGACTTAGGGTATTGGCTGTGTGAGAGGTGGTTTTTTTCCCAAGTATCTTCAGGATGAGGCCCAAGTGTTTTCAGGCAGGATGTGGTATGTGTGAGGCCTAGGTATTTTCGAGTGAGATGTGTGTGGTTATGTCCTAGGTGTGTATGGGAATGTTGTGATTGTGGAGCTTTTGGATTAGTGTGATAGCATCAAGAAATTCTCCATTAAGGATGAGCAGTTGACCAGTGGGAAGTGGTGTGGGGTACCTAAATATCAATGTGATTATTATATTACATTACTTGACTTGCGTTATTTAGTGAGCATGCCTTGGTGAGGTTGGGGTTGATAGTATACCTTGTTAGGTGTTATTGGAGTTTCTGCTATTTTATCACAGGGGAATTAGTATGGTTCTCCCACTTGTGGATGGATGACTTCAGTTTTCCCTACTGAGAATACCTGTATGTTCACCCTACGTATATAAAACTATTTCAAGTTTCCAAGGAGATTATGCAGACCATGTTGGACCATACTATCTCAGACGTTGGAGACAATTTTTGTGTCACTACTTAGTTTTATTTTTGGTACTTTTTAGTTTTCTTTGTATTTCTAGTAGTTTTACTTTAAACATGCATGTGGGATGAATTTTTATTTCTTTATATATATCTATCGTGGAGTTGTTTTAGGTGGATACATATTATCTCCTTATATTTTTTTCATTAAAAAGGGTAATTCCTACTATTTTTTGTGAATTTTTACCTACACTTGGTGCTAGTCACCACCTCGGGGCCTATTAGAGTTGGGACTCAGGGGTCATTATCTCTCCTTCATCTTGAGATAGGAAGGTCTCATCATCTTTCTATCCCTTCCCTCATCTTGAAGAAGTCGGGTCATGATAGAATTATTTCATAGGTGATGGTTGAGATATAGGATGGATTTTAGAGTTAGTAATAGTGAAGATTGCATGGGTTGGTAGGGCAAGAGTGTTACATGATCTTGGTGCATGACATAGGCTAGGGAAGACTGGTTAGGACATTGGATTTCAGGGGGCCTTGTGATCCGGTGCAAGGAATCTGAGATTACTAAATAACCATGCGAGTATACACCATTTATGAGTTAGATACCTTAGGAAAGGTACATTCATCATGATTATTTGTCTTCTTGTTTTTTTTGCTCGTTTACAAGGAATTAAAATAAACAATGAGTTGAAATGAATCCTAGAAAAATTCCATACTACCTAGGCTTAGGATTTCCTTGTTTTCCTTTCATCTATGGCTCTCGGACATCACCTTCATGTGATACGAGTAGTGTTGACTCAGTAGGATAACCATGTTGACCAGTGGAGGGTTGACCTAGAGGAGGAGGACAATCAATGGAAGAAGAAGTTTCGTGCTTTCCAGCGATAGACTCTGGAAAAATACAAGGGTAGTGTCTTATACATAGAGATAGAGAGTTGTCTTGAGGAGTTGTTGATCACTTTCAGCTTGATCCAGGCTCCAACAGAGTACTGGGTTCATTTTTCAGTGATCCAGATGAGGAGAACAGTGCGTCAGTGACGGATGCTTAACCTCAGGGAGAGAAAGGAGACTGATGTTTTGTGGGATGACTTTGAGAATGAGTTCTGGGCAGAATTCCTTTCTTCCATAATGAAAGATGAGAATAGTCAAGAGATACTATCACTCTATAATGGTATTATTTCAGTGGGGGAATTGGGGATCAAGTTCAAGGATCTCCTACACTTTTCACCATATCTCTTTCTAGATGAGGAGTCTCAGGAGAGGAACTTAGAGGAGGCACTCCATCTTTCTCTTCATTTTAAGGTTACTCCATTCACTCTATTGACATACTTAGAGGTTTAGAAGAAGGATGAAGTGGTAGAAAGGATGAACTCATGAGGAGGCCTACCGTGATAGGGAGGTTAGTTGAGCTCTTCAAATGGAAAGATCATTAGCAGAAAGTTCTTGGCATTAGGGCCTTCCAGATTTCGACCAACGAGGATCCAACCCTAGAAATTTTAGTTTCGACTCTCAGGTCTTATCCCTTTTCCCACGGGCCTAGGGATGAGGTGTTTTTTTGAGGAGGTTGTGGATACCTGCAAGGATAGTGCTCGACTCAATCTCATTATAGTGGAGGTGGTCATGTTCAGCACCCACCTCAGCAGTAGTTGATAGCCAAGCCTTTCCAGCAATAGTGATAGTAGGCCCCTACTCTACCAAGGGTGGATGGTGCATGAGGAGACCGACCATAGGGTGCTCCTTAGGGATCTTGACCAGGGAATGGTCCATATGGTGGCCAAAAGTCTAGGGGAAGAGGAGTCGGGCATGGGTAGTTACATGTTGTAGAGGCAGCAGTTCCAGTGGAAACATAGATAATTTTAGGTAAGATTAGTTTGAATAGTATGATTTCTTATGCCTTGTTTGATTTGGGAGCTTCACACTCCTTATTTGAACCCAATATGGCCCATGACTTGGGACTAGACATAGAGAGACTTTTAGTGCCCCTGGTGTTGAGTACACCAGTCAAAGGTCAGGCCAGCTTTTTTGATGTTTTCCAAGGATGTAGACTGATGTAAGAGCAGCATCAGTCTAACTGGGATCTTTTTCTACTGTAGATGTAGCCATACAATGTAATCCTTGGCATAAAATAATTTTACTCTATGCATGTTGTTATCTAATAATTCTAGATAAGAGTCTTGTTTTCAGACATGGGTGGACAACGTGTGGCTTTTGTTAGAGAGCAGAGTTATTAGATGGGAATCTGGCATGTGGAGCCTCTTATTTTCAGTTCTGCTGAGATATCATTTAGACCTATAGATGCGGATATGGTAGAGGTTCGAGGACTTTTTAGAGATTTTTTGGATGTTTTTCTCAAGGAGTTTGTGAATTTATCCCCTTGATGTGACATTGAGTTTGGGATAGACTTACAACCTTGTACTAGTCCAATTTTGATGGCTCCTTATCGGATGGTACCTTATGAGTTGCAGAAGTTATGAATTTATATTTATGATCTGATTAAGAAGGGTTTCATCCAGACCATCATGTCACTGTGGGGTTCTCTGATCTTATTTTTGAAGAAGGTAGACCATGGTTTGAGGTTGTGCATAGACTACTAGAGACTGAATCGGGTAATGGTTAAGAACCATGACCCTATCTGAAGAATAATTGATCTTTTCAACCAACTAAGGGGAGAAAGTTAGTTTTCCAGAACTGATCTATGTTCTGGACATCACCATTTGATGGTGAAGGAGGGTGACATCCTAAAGACTACTTTCTGGTGTAGGTATGGGAACTTCAAGTTCATAGTTATGTCATTTGATGTTATCAATGCACCAGTTGTGTTCATGGTGCTCATGAACTTTGTATTTCATGAGTTCTTGGATAGGTTTTCCATCATATTCATCTATTACATCCTAATATACTCAAAGTCAGAGGAGAAGAATTGTGAGCATCTCAAGACTATCCTAGAGGTCCTTCAACACCACCATCTCTACGGAAAGCTGTCCAAGTGTATGTTTTTGACATGGAAGGTCCAATTACTTAGATATTTGGTGTCTCAGTAGGGTGTAGTAGTGTACCCGTCAAAGGTCTAGGTAGTCATTTCTTGGGTAGCACCCAAGAATGTGGTAGAGGTTCATAATTTTCTTGGTCTTTTAGGCTACTACCAGATATTCGTACCTGATTTCTCTTAGGTAGTAGCTCTATTGATGGATCTAACCAGAAAGGGCCATGATTTTGTGTGGATCATGTATTTCTAGGTATAATTAAACTATCTAAAGGTAATATTGGTCAGTGATCCAGTGCTCAGGCTTCCAGATGAAGGGGTGATGTTTGAGGTGTTTTTCGATGCTTTTCGTCTAGGCTTGGGGTGTGTGCTGAAGCAGAAATAGAGAGTGATCTCCTATTGGTATAGGAAGTTACATCCCCATGAATGTAACTATTCCACCCATGATCTATAATTAGAATCGTTTGTGTTTTAACTAAAGTTATGGAGATATTACCTCATTGGGGAGTGCTTTTTGGTCTTCATAGATCATAAGATCTTGAGGTACATATTTTACAAATGAGATTTTAACTTGTGGGAGCAAAGTTGGATGGATTTTCTCTCTTATTATGATTTTGAGATATCTTACACCTCATGGAAGGGTTTTTTTTGGAAGATTATTTTAATAGGAAGTCGCAGAAGGATTTAGTTTGGGAATCTACAAATACTTGGAGAGAAATAGAGGAGTTGGTTTCCTTACACATAGATATATTAATAGATGGTGGTAGAGGATACCTATTTCATATGATGGTAGAGTCATACCTCAGGTAGAAGGTGGAAGAGTTTCAGTGGTAATACTCACAGGTGGAGGTGATGCGTGATTGCATTGACTAGGTTGATGCACTAGAGGGATGGTCAAAGGATAGTTATAATTAGATGTTGTTCTGTGGGAATTTTTTTGTTTTAGTGGTGGTATGAAAGGAATTTCCCCATGAGTTTCATATATCACCCCTATTGTTACACCCAGGAGTTTCCAAGATGTACTAGGTCTTGAGGGAACAGTTCTAGTGGCCCAAGATGAAGTAGGGAGTGGCAGAGTTTGTGGCAATGTTCTTAGTGTTCCAGCAAGTAAAGTTTGAGCAATATGTTCCCACTAGTTTCATGTAGCCCCTAGATTTCCCCAAGTGGAAGTGTTATTACATATCAATGTATTTCATCACTAAATTACATAGGTATCATGGAGGATGCAATGTTATAAGGGTATTAGTGGATCATTTTACGAAACTGGATCACTTCTTATCAATTAAGGAGTCGAACACAGTGGATGCCTTAGTACATAGATATGTAGATGAGGTGGTGTGGCTACATGAGGTCCCAATATCCATCGTCTCATATTAGAATACACATTTTATGTCATGATTCTGGAGACGACTGCAACATGCCTTTGGCACCTAGTTATTCCTCAACACTGCTTTCCACCCTCAGATGGATGGACAGACAGAGGACTATCCAAACAGAGGAGGACATGTTGTGGGCATGTGTTCTAGACTTCAGTGGGTATTGGGTGCAAAATTTTCCCTTGTTAAAGTTTTCTTACAATAATAGCTATCACTATTTCATTGGCATGGCTCCGTTTGAGGCCTTTTACAAGAGACTGTATCATTCACCCTTTTGCTGAACAGAAGTTAGGGAGAAATTTGTTCTTGGTCCATACATGGTATAGAGTACGATAGAAAAATTTCAGCTTGTCTGTGATAGTGTGAAGGCCACACAGGACCAGAATAAGTCATATTTCAATTTTCTAAGGAGTCCTTTGGAGTTTGAGGTTGGGTACCACGTGTTCTTGAAGGTTTCCCCTCTATATGGGAAGTGAAATTTTGGTAGATGGAGTAATATTTCTCCCAAGTTCATCAGACCCTTAAAGGTGTTGGGACAAGTTGGAAAGGTGTCATATCAACTAGCATTTCCACTGAAGTTGGGGAGGATCCACGATGTCTTTTATGTCTACCAGCTTCGTCGGTATCTTTACAATTACTCCCATGTCATTTATTGGGGAGAGTTGGATATCTAGGACGATGAAACATTCATGGAGTGACCAGTGGAGGTCCAAGATCATTGGTAGAAGGTGTGGTGTGGAAGGATCATTCCCTTGGTTTTCATATTGTGGAAGCATGGTGTTATGGAGGAGATTACTTGGAAGTCAGAGATTTTGATGTGTGCCTAGTACCCGGATTCATTTTGAGTTTTGATCACATGTTTTTCCTTGTGATGTAATACTTAAAACTTGTTTTTCTATGAGATGAGAAGTTTCCTTATTATGTAACATATGATAAATTAATAATCTATCAGGAGGGGTGGACCTGATCCCTAATCAAGATGCATTTATGTGGATGTGGTTAAACTCGTTTATATGAGTCAGTTCTAACTAAAGTGGATAATATCTTGAAATGTAGGAAGGAATTACCCAATTCATGTGTCCGAACAGATGGTGTTTATGTGGGTTATCTTGTGGAGATTTGGCTTAATAGATGTGAGAGGACGTGTTCTTGGATTTTGAGGTTTCAATTCATCTTTCCAATAACAAAAAGTGGTTTTTTCATGAGAGGTATCTTAAAGGGGTGGTTGTTTAGACACCTCTTTATTCTTGGTTTGGTTTTGAATTCTCGAGGGAAGGAATAGTTTGATACGTATCTGATGTAATGGCTTGAGCCTCTGTGGTCCATTAAGTTTTCAAAATCTAGGTTTGGGGTGTTCTGGGAGGCAAGGGTGGATCAGTTCAATAGTTTTCTAGTTTTTTCTAGTTTTTTTGTTCTATCAGTGAATCAAGGACATCAGTGTCGGTGAGTCAAGGGAACCCGTGTTGGTGATTCATGGCATTAGTGTTGGTGAGTTTGGGTGTCAGTGATTCATAGAATCAGTGTTAGTGATTCAGGATATTAGTGTTGGTGAGTTAGGGCATCGGTGTTAGAGAGTCAGGACGTCAGCGTCGGTGACTCGAGGCGTCGATGTCGGTGAATCAGGGCATCAGTGTTGGTGATTCATGGCATCGGTATCGGTGACTCAGGGCATTGGTGTTAGTGATTCAGGGCGTCGGTGAGTCAGGAATTGGTAGGTTGCATCAATGGATCAGTGTTAGTGGCTTGCTATTGGTGACTCACCCATCAGTGACTCATTATCGTTGTTGGTGACTCACCCATCAGTGACTCATTTCCAATTTTTCTCAGTTTTTCCAGTTTCACCCCTCTTACATTTTATTTGATGTAAGTTGGGTTTAAAGCCTTATTTGAGCATTTATAAGGGATATTCAAAGGATATTAATTATATATTTAATATCCTAATGCTCTAGGGACTTTGAGATATTCAAACCACGTAATATTTACCATGATCCTACGTTAATGAATTTTGAAACTGTTTCTCATTCTATTGATATAGGATCTGGCCCTTATCATAACTGATATCTTCTTTTCCCCCATGTGTTTCCATTTTTCCTTGGAACTCCTAGAGCCTTCCCTCCTCAAGGAGTCGCATGTTGTGTCATAGCCATCGATCAAGTTTCCCCTTGGAGTCCTTCATGCTGCTTACGTGACCCTCTATTTTTTATGCAAGGAAGAGTTTTGAACTCTTACTATTTCATGTAGGGTTTTAATTCATCTCCCTTATAATTATGTATCATGTGGAGTGGGTGTATTAATTTTACTTTTTGAAAAATGTCGAATCCAATCTTTTAACAAAGATAAATGATATATATGAACTTGTTAATGGGCTAGGAGTGGTTTGATGTTGATCGCATGTTTTATTTTTTATCTTTATTGATGAAGTGATCTATTGTGGTCGTGTGGCTTTTGAAAATCATGGTCATTGGTGGTCTTTTCCTACACATTCGTGATTATTTATAAGTGTTGTTGTTTCTTTATAAATAATTTCTTTAAATATCAATATGATTAATCATGTATACCCAGTTAAATAAAATGGATTCCCTAGGATGAAAACCCTTGTGTGATCACCCTTATTATCAAAGTGGAATTTAAAGAACAATTTTTTCAAAATCTAAATACACCATGTTTGATAGGTGTGGTTGTGTGCGGTGTTCTTTTTGGGTTTTGTGCCTTGTGTGGGTTTTTGTGGTGGTGGCAATGTGATTGTGTGTATGGGGTGGAATAGAGGGTGTGATGGTATCTCAGGTCGATATATTGATAGATTGTGGAATGGATGGAATTGTTATGTAGTGGTACTATATCTGGGCAGTGATTGGGTAGCAGGGCTGCAGGACTAGGTGTGTCATGATTTTATGTTTATGGGTGTTCTAGGCATGGTGTTGTTGTGCAGAGGGGATATCATGTTTAGTTGTGAGAGGATAATTGGTAGGGATAACTTTGAATAATGATAGTTGGTAGTGGTCGAACGGATGTTCAGTAAAGGGGGTTAAAATTGGGACTACAAGCTTGTTGTATCTATTATTTTTATGAATGGATGTTAAAATGGATTCCTTGCCTTGGTCTCTCTTCCATTTTTTGACTTTTTAGTGTTTAGTGTCTTCTAACCTTATGAATGTAGTTGCATATGTTGAGCTTGTTAGCTGCCTAGGTAGGAATGGAATAAATAAATGAATGGGATTATGATGCATAATGAAAACTAGTTAAATAAAAAGGGGTGGGTTGATGTTTTAATTGTGGTTGTTTTGTGATTGTGCATGTAGGGGTAGCAGAAAAGGTGGTTTTGATTGGGCTAGTTATATGTTTGTAAACACATAGGTTGGGTCGATTGTTTGGTACCTATATATATATACTTATAATTCCTTTTGTTGTATATATGCAGCCCACCCGTGTTGAGAACTATATTCTGAACACCCCCATTTTTATGGGGGAGGGTGTCTTTCCCAATATCCCGATGGGATGTTGGATGGCTGGTTATTGTCTCTTATCTTCTCCCTATTCTAGGAATATTATCACCCATGAGTTATTTAGATAGGTTGTAATGGATTGAGGTTCTTATTGAATTGGTTGTGTTAGAGGTGGTTTTTTCCTAGGTGTCTTTATGATGAGGCCTAGGTGTTTTTGGGCAGTATATGGTATGTGTGAGTCCCAAGTGTTTGTGGGAGGGATGTGTGTGGTTGTGTCCTAGGTGTTTGTGGGTAGGTTGTGACAGCGGGGCTTGTGGAAGATCATGGTAGCGTCAGGACGTTCTCCATTAGGGATGAGTAGTTAACTAGTAGGAATTGTTTAGGGATCCCCAAATATTGATTTTCTTATTATATTACATTACTTGACTTGTGTTATTTGGTGAGCATTATTTTTTGATTTGGGGTGGATAGTATACCTTATTAGGTGATTTTGGAGTTTCTTTCATTTTCTCATAGGGGCATTAGTATGCTTCTCCCACTTGTGAACAGGTGACTTTGGTTTTTTCTACTGAGTATACATTTATGCTCACCCTATGTATATAAAACTATTTTAGGTTTACAGGGAGATTACACGGACTGTGTTTCACCTTACTAGCTCAGATGTTGGGGATGATTGTTGTGCCACTTCTTAGTTTCATTTTTGGTACTTACTTTGGAATTTTCTTTGTATTTCTAGAATTTTTACTTTAAACTGACATGTGGGATGGATTTTTGTTTCTTTATATATATTTTTCTTGGAGTTGTTTTAAGTGGATACATATTATCTCTCGATCCTATTTTCATTAAAAAGGGGTAATGCCTCCCACTTTGTGTGAATGTTTACCTACCCATGGTTCTAGTCACCACCTCAGGGCCTATTAGAGGTGGGACTCATGGGTCATTATCTCTCCTTCATCTTGAGGAAGGAAGGTCTCGACATCTTTTTATCCCTTCCCTATTCTTGAAGAAGGCAGGTAGTGACATATTAAGAATATGAAAAAATATTAAAAGATGTAAATGAAAGTTATATTTATCATATTTTTGAAGAAAAGGGAACTATTATGATTAATGATGTTCCAGTGGTAAATGAATACCTTGATGTTTTTTCTAATTAGTTACCCAGTGTTATACCTAATCTAAAAGTTGAATTCACAATTGAATTAGTTCTTAATTGCTATAAAATTTCAAAACCCCCTTATCAAATGTCTCAAATGGAACTTATTGAATTTAAAAATTAGTCACATGAGTTACTTCATAAAGGATTTATTCATCCTAGCACTTAACCATAGGGTGCTTCTACTTTTTTCATTAAAAAGAAATATGGTTCCATGAGACTTTTCATTGCTTATAGAGCTTTGAATAACATTACTATTAATAATAAGTTCCATTTTCCTCATATCGATGACTTTTTTGATCAACTCCAGGAGGCTTAGTATTTTTCCAAGATTGACTTGAGATCTGAATACCATCAGCTGGTGGTGAAGGACGATGACATTCCAAAACCAGATTTTTGTACTAGATATGGACATTATGAGTTTTTTATACCCTTTGGTTTGAGAATTCCCCTACAATATTCATGGATCTTATAAATACAATATTTCATGAATATTTTGATAAGTTTTTTATTGTATTTATTTATGATATATTTGTGTTTTCAAAAATTTACCAGGATCATGAAAAATATTTAAGGATTGTATTAAAAACTCTCAAAGAAAAAAAGTTATACAAAAAGTTTAGAAAATGAAATTTTTGGTTGCAATAGACTTATTTTCTTGGGAAAATTTTAAAAAGGATGTAATAACAATTGATCCTTCCAAAAAAAGTTATTAATGAATGTCCAAGACTTACAAATGTTATAGAGATTCATATTTTTCTTGGATTAGCAGGTTATTACCGATGTTTTGTTAAAAATCACGGTAATCTATCCCACAAAATAAGTTACCACGAAAAGGGGTTAAATTGTTTTAGATAGAATAATGTGAGGTTTTTTTTCAGGAATTGAAGAAGAGATTGGTAAATGGTCCAATTTTAGACTTTCCTTCCAAAAATGGTGAGTTTTTCATCTAGAGTGATGCTTTATTGAAGGGACATGGTTGTGTTCTGATGCATAATGATCAGGTAATTGCTTATTCTTCGAGACAAATATAACCTCATGAGTTAAATTATCCCACACATGATTTGGAATTAGTATTTGTGGTTTTTTCTTTGAAAATTTGGTGGCATCATTTATACAGACCCAAATGTGAAATATATACCGACCATAAAATATTGAAATATATATCCACTCAAAAGTAAATAAACATGAGACATAGAATATGGATTGAATTGATAAAGGATTATGATTGCATGATCAATTAACATCCTGGAAAATCAAACAAAGTGGTAGATGCCTTGAGCCGAAAACATCATGCATCATTTAACATGTTACGTTTAGAACATGACCACTTGATTAACGATTTAATGAATTTTGGCTTGGAAGTTGTTGGTGAAAGAAATTCCTCTATTTTGTTTCAGGTTTCAGTTTAGTTATCTTTATCAGATAGAATTAAGCAAGTGAAAAAGGAAGATGGGGAGTTAAAGAAAAAGGTATAGTTGGTTAAAATGAGGAATCATCCCCTTTATAAGTACTAAGATGTACAGAGTCCATTGAGAATATTACTGGTGGGATGGAATGAAAAGAGATATTGTAGATTTTACAGTCAAATGTTTGACATGTCAATAGGTTAAAGTAGAGTGACAACTACTAAAGGGGATGATTCATCATTTTCCAGTTCCTGAGTGAAAATGGGAAAATATATACATGGACTTTATGGTGGGACTACCAAAGGATTGTCGAAGAAACAATGCGATTTGGGTTATTTTTGATCGGCTGACTATATCTCCACATTTCCTTCCAATTTGAGATAATATGTATTTAGATAATCTTTTTCAACTGTGCCTCAAAGAGATTGTCAAGTTTTACGTAGTTCCCCTTTCTATTATATCTTACCATGATCCTTGGTTCACTTATCACTTTTGTAAATGCCTTCATAAGTCATTGGGAACATAATTGAATTTCATCACTACTTTTAAGAATCAATATAATGGATAAACTAAGAGAAAAATTCATACATTGGATGATATTCTTAGATCTTGTTCAATGGACTACCAGTGAAGTTGGGATCAACATCTTTCTTTAGTTGAGTTTTCTTATAATAACCGTTTTCATTCCAGTATAAATATGGAACCTTTTGAGGAATTATATGGAAGCGGTGTTGAATTCCAGATTTTTGGGATGAATTCAAAGAAAGGAAGTTGGTGGGACTAGAATTAGTAGAGAAAGTGGATGAGAAAGTGGAGATGATTCAGATACACATGAGTACAACTCAGAGCAGGCAGAAATGTTATGCAGATAATAGGATGAAAAACTTTTCTTTCGAGGTAGGTCATCATGTTTTTTTTAGAATGTCACCATGGGAAAGTGTTATTCATTTTGGTATGAAAGGAAAGTTGGGTCCATGGTTCATTGGACCTTATCAAATTCTATAGAAAGTTGTACCAGTTGCCTATCGAGTAGCATTGACTCCGAGTTTATCTTAGTTACACAATGTTTTTCATGTTTCAATTTTGAGAAAGTATGTGCTAGAATCATCTCATGTTTTGAGCCCTGAAGTAGTTTATCTGGAAAATAACCTTTCTTATGAAGAGAAACCTATTCAGATTCTTGATTAAAAAGAATAAGAATTGAAAAATAAGGTAATCCACTAGGTAGAGGCTTTTTGGAGAAACCACATAGTTTAAGAAGCAACATGGAAATCTGAAAACACTATGAGGGAAAGGTACCCTCACTTGTTTAATAAGTAATTAGAATTTTTTGGACTCAATTGCCAGAAGGTGGGGAGAATTTAACACCCTAATGTTTTAAAAATAAAATGAAATTCATGAAACACTAAGTCCTTGCATAATGAAACTTTTTTTAAGTAGATAGTTATAAACTAATCGTTAAATATAATTTTGTCACTTTTATAATTTGAATTTTGGAAAACAAACATACACAGTTTTGATCAATAAGTTGTTTAGAGTCTGATATGACAAACATAATTTTTTTTGAATAGTAACCTACCCTTAGGAATAGTAATGTTACCCTTTTGAATAGTAATATGAACCTTATGAATAGTAAAATGGACAAATGAATAGTTACCTCACTAATTAATGTTTAATGAAAAGGTATCTTATAAGTGACAATATGATCATTATATAAGTATTGGTATTCTTATAAGTCGTAAATATTTAATTAAAATTTTATGATTAATTAAAAAATTAAAATAAAAAATTATTTTCATAAAATGTAATCATAAGTTATTATTTTATTTTAATATGGTTATATGATAATTTTATGAGACCATGATTAATTTTTCAAGGGGTTCTAAAATGTGTTACAGTTTTAAAATTGTTATTTTTTTAATAAATTATGATTTTATTTAAAAATTAAATTAATTATTTTAAAAAAAATATTTTCATAAAATGGAGTTCATTACTTAATTCTACACATCAAAAAATGGTTAGGGTGAATTTTTGGGATTTTTCTGAAATACCTAAATTTTTTATGAATAGTAGAATATAGTGATTTACCATATATATACATTATATATTAGATACAATATTCCTAGAATCATGGATTATGTAAGAAATCTTATTTTGGGTCACATGAATCAGGAATATACATGGTCTTGAGCAAAAATATTAAACTAATGATTAAAATAATGGAAAACCCCTCCTCACCTCCACTATAAATACCACCCTCACCCTATATTCCTATCACACCTCTCAAGATTTGATAATTGTATAAATTATTCCCAATAAAATTTCCAAGGCTCTTACACATGTCTAAGACCTTATGGTCTCACCAAAAGTCCAATACCAAAATCCTTAAGGAGGATCTCAAGGAGAATAGATCAAGAGGTAAAAATCCTCTTTCATTTTCTTGTGTTTTCTTTTAAATTATTTTCTTTTCTTATACTCTATTCACCCCCCCCCCCCCCTTTATCAAAGAGTCATGAAGGCCACATTATTATATATATTCTATATTTTTATCATTTTAATGAAAAATTCATTATCATTCTTCCTCTCCTCCTCCTCTTAATCAAAAAAATAAAAACATCATCTATGATGTTTTGATTTACCAAAATCGTGGATGATGTGTTTTAAATTTATTTTACTTACTTCAAAGTTTCTTATAAAACCATTATAATGTTTGAAACATATTTTAAGGTGTATTATATAACCTCTTTTATGATCTATAATTTACTTATCTTCATGATATTAAATTCTATAACGAAACTAGTTTGTGATTATTGAAGAATCGTGAAAATGATCTAAACAAATATCATTAATGATTTATCTAATGATTCATCCCCATAACATATAACCAAAATGATTTATTGAATAATTTAATATTCTATAAAAAAAATAATACCATTTAATTCCACTTATGGAGTTTAGCTTCCATTCTATAAGAAAATCCTCTACGAACTAACCATGGAAATCGTGTAAAGAACACACTTGATACAATAAAAATAACAAAATATCCTTAATAAATGAGTCAAATGATGTTATAAAATGATCATATAATGTTTCATAAACATTAATATGTTTATTGAAATTATTAATAAAACTCTTTTAACCATTATACATAAGTCAATTTTTAAGTTAGACGGACCTGAGGTAAGGGAATTCTTAAACCAATTTCCATTCTTTGGGTTATCCTTCTACTTCATTGATTTTGTCATGATAAGATTATTTGTTAAATTAATTAATATTATATTATGTTTTATTATTTATATTTATATTGAGTATATATATTCATCTCATTTTATTAATTATTGATTCAATGATATGTTATATATAAGGGACTCTTCTTTAAAAATGCTCTTTTAAATTTCTATTTTTTCAAAATTTGAAAGGAATGCTTTTATGAAAGTTTTCATGTATTATTATTAAGTTCTGAATATTAGGAAATTTTTATGATGAAGGTTGAGACCTATATTTCCATCTAATTCATTGGGTATATTTATGTTTTAGGCCGACTATATGGTTACCCCAAGTGTAACTGTGATGGTTCCACCATAAGGTAGCCGTGAGGGTAACATTGTATGGTAGCCATGCCAGTTACAAATCATAAGGTAGCTGTGAGGGTTCAAATATAAGTAAGTAATTTCAAATTATACCTTTATGGTTTTATATATGTTTTTTAATGATTTATGGAATTCTCATGTTTCACAAAGTAATTATATATGGGTGAGAAGTATGTCTTTGTGAAAATGATTTCATATGTTTATATGTACTCATGGACTAATGGTTTATTTCCATATTTTTATATCCCTTACTGATCTTTTTATGCTCATACCATCTTTTTAAAAAAAATTACAACTAATAAGGATGTGTAAGGGAAATAATGAAGTTAAGTAAAATGTTATGAATATTTTTCAAAGAAATCATGTTTTTTTTGTTAAACAATTTATGTTTTAGAAGAAATGGATATTGTTTTAGTGGTACCCAATTTGTATTATCATGGGTTGATATGTATGATTTATGTCCCAACTTTCTAAAAATATAAACCAAAAAATATCTTTGGTAATGTAGAGAAGTGAAATCTAGTTAAAATAACTAGATTATGTAATGTTTAAGGTCGAGTTCTTATAGAGGACCTAGCCTCAAACATAAAATAATATTGAGTTATAGTAAAGAAGTCGCTTTATTTAACATTGAGTATCTTTTTAGATTTAATGTATTAGAGAATTAGATCATAAATTAAACATTAAAAATCATATAATACATAATGGACACTATTGATTAGTATTAATTTTTCCTATAATATAAAACTTTTAAAATAATAATGATTTCTTATCATGGAAAATGTTTATGAAATTAATCATGACATCTTCATATCCCTTCCCCATCCTTAAATTGAGTCAATAAAAATTTTAAAATTTTATTTGAAAAAAAATCTTAGTAAGGTACATTATGTGAAAAAAATGTATTTCCATCAAAAAAGTGAAAACCTATGAAATGATTACCATTATATCATTGTTGTTTGAGAAAATAGAATAATTCATTTTCAAAAAAAATAACACCTATTGATAAAGTAAAATCACTAAATCACATAGAAATATTAGATAAACCATACTTTTATCTTGAGAAATCATTATCAATATAATTATTATAAATGGAATTAACATAAGGTAAACATTCATACCCAATGAATTAGAGGGCTATCACAGACCCTACTATCACTGGTTAATAATGTAGCCACCCAACCTTGTATTATAATGTTAATAACCATACTTATATTATGATGTAACCACCCATCCATTTTCTATAATATAAACACCAATAAACATAAATAATTTCCACAAACCATAACATAATTAGAACATGTAAAATCCTAATATTTTCAACATCACACTCATAAAATGTTATCCTCACCTATAAGAAATAATTTTTAGAAATGAAAATATCATTCCTAAATAAAAAAATTAATCAATACCAAAATTCCCATAAAGAGGAATAATGTTTTTTATATCAATGAAAAATTAAATAATTTTAAGAAATCCATGATTTAAACAATGGTTACTATGGTAGAAAATTTGATGTCTTTGTATACATTAAAATTGAATGTTCCTCTTGTGGTTTGTATATATAGAACAAAATATTAAAATATTACTTTTAGAAAAATAAATAATGAGATATATTCCCTTTATAAAACACTAATTTAAATAATAAAATTATTTTAAAACAATTTTCATAGAAGAAAAAGAGAGTTACGAGGGAAAATTTAAAATAGATTTGTTTAAATGAAAAGTCAATTATCAGTTTAGAAATATATGAATCATAATCTCTATGATAGATTAACATTAGAAATAAAATTAAATACAATGATAATATAGAGATTAGTAATTTATCATGTCAAGCATATTTTATATACATCTCATAAAATTAGATAGGTTTATAACATCAAGATATTCCTTGATGAAAGTAGATTTAGATGAAGTCCCTTACCTTGATTATGAATCATCATGTACATTATATATGAACCAAAATAATAAACATATTTTAATTATTTTAATAAATAATATCCATTTAAAAGTTTATTATTTATTTTATTTCATATATTACCTGGTTTTATATGATTACATAATAAATTAAATTTATGTAGTATCTTTCGACAATATATGGATTATGTGTAAAAATTTAATTTAGTAGGTTGAATATAGTCAATAAGGTCATCATTTAAACATAAATATAATGATAATACTGAATAATTATCTTATTTATACATAAATTATAATTTTATTACCAATAATTAATGATGTATTTTCAAAATAAAGTATTTTACGATCATGAAGACCATTTGTCATATGTACGTATTAGTAATGTTTCCATTTTTAAATGATCATTACATAAATGGGGAAAGTAATATTTTATCATTAAATAATGATTATAATATCATATATACCATTTTATTTCTTATTACATACTTATATATACCATCCATATAGTGTGGTGATGAAAATAAGGTCACATAGCTTTGTGAAGGCAGTAATCCACATGTATAGGAATAATGTTTTTATTTTTTAGTGTAAGAAAGAAAATAAAATATTATAATTTTAGAATGATAAATATTTCATGAATAAAATAATTATGTCTTTTATATGACATATAATACTTAACATTATCTTTATGACCTTATATATAAAGAGTTATAGAAAAATGAATCACATCGCTTCACGGGGAGGTATCTACGTTGTTGTATCCCCTACAGAATGAAATTAAAATAGATATAAATGATATAATAACACCAAAGGTATAATTAAGTTATTAATACAACATATAAAATTTAAATCCATCATAGTACCCATTTGTGAGTGGTTTTCAAGTAAAACATGTCATGTCAGTTCATAAGGAGGTAGTCTACCATACACACGAGTGACGTTATCGTTTCCCATTTGAGGGAATAAGATATTGATATATATTATGACATTAAAATGATAACCCATATGTAAATGGTAAAAAATTATTTTATTATATAATCATAAATTAAGGATATTTGAAGGATTTGGATAAAGAAATAAAATAAAAATGCATAGTTAGTAATTTTACCTCTTCTTAGAACCCCTCTTTAGGATTATACCTAAAAAATTCTTAGAAAGGATCTATGAGAAATAAAATGATTATATTATGAGGTTATGGGAGTTTTTATGTAATTTAGTGAGGTATTTTCCAAATGAAAATGGTTTTATGTTGACAATAAGATAGGAAATGGGTGGACTTTTATTAATGGGGAAAGGAACCCACTTAGAATCTATATGTAAATTTCTAAAAAGACTCCACGTTGATAAAGTAATTCCCATGAAAAAATATTTAAAATGACCATATAATCAAGATTTTAAATTATAAAATTGAAATATTTTCATCAAATATGAATTAGACATGTGTTGGGTCATTTTTAACACATACCTTTTTAGATTAACCACCAATTAAACACATATTTTCCATAGTCATAGTAATTAATTTTTTCATTTTCACTCTTCATTATGGTAAATAATTAATTTATCCTTATTAGATAATAAAAATTATTATGGTTCCATTTATGTAATATTTTTTTAAATTTTCAATTATATTAATTGGGAAAATTAAATTTTAATCAAAACCCATAGACGAGGAAAAATATGGGTTTTAAGAAGTGTATTATTCAAGAAAAATATGCTTTTATATTAATACTATGATTAATAATTATCATTGTATGAATATAAAATATTTTTATTTACATATTATATATAAATTTAATTTAAATAATTTCTCATTGGTTCTTATTATAATAAATTAAAATGGGGAAACAATATGCATTTTTAAAAAGTTTTTATAAAAGTCATGTATTTCAACCCAAAAACATACTTATACTAAAATGAAATATTAATTTGATTAAAAATTAAAAAATGGATTAAAAATAATGAAAAAACTTATGTTACTTGAAATCATATTTAAAACATATTGGGACTTTAAAATTTATTAAATTATTGACAAATGAATTTTCATATCATCCTGACCCCAAAACGCCCAGATTTGGGGTCTACTACCATTTCATTTGCATGATTACATGGAATCAGATCCCGAATGACCAAATTGATTACTATTATTTTTAAAATATATTCATACATGAGTCATGTATTACAAATTAATACCATAATTACAACATTATTTTATTTCTGTTGAGGCTAACAATAACTTTATTCCATCTAGTGTATCCTTGCATGCCTTACTACACATATTGGATTCCTAAGGAAAGGAAACAAAATAAGTGTGAGATCAAATGATCAATAATGTAAATATTAGTGTTATAAATAATGATTCAATAACAATAGTAAATATGTCAAGGTAATAACTTAACACACATGCCATATAATCAATAAAATGAATGGATAAACAATATGGAAAGGTAATAACTGAAAACAAATGAAATTAAAATAACAATATAAGGAATAATCAATATGAAAGGAAAATAACTAAAAAAAATCCATTTAATCAATGATATGAGAATAAAATGATTCTGTATATATGTTGATGAAAAATTTCGTGGATAAATAATATCTGATTCTGAATGAGGGAAATACTTAATTATTGGATGTCATGTTTCTTAGGTTTATGGTACCTTTACCATCATGTCCTTTCAAAAGACGATTTAGTATATCCGGTAAAACCCATCTATGTCTAGCCAACTAACTATTCCCATGAGACTAATGATGTATCAAGGTTCTATCTATAACTTTGAACCACCCATGTCATACCTATCCAAATCATTCCTCATATATCAAATAAATGATTTAATAATGTAAATTATCATATATCTTAATGGAGTATAAGATATGAGTTTTATCAATATTCCCCCAGTTAATAAATTAAAAATAAAGTGAATACTATATGTAAATAAGGTATATGTTTTAGGAAATAATCATATCCATGATAACTGATATGGATATTTTTTGAAACATAATATTCAATAATCACTAGAGATTGAATATTTGAATGATGATAACAATGGAATCTCATAATTGAACGTCAATACTATCTTTGTCCAAATAAATCAAAATCCATATAGATGAAGAATAAGTATGATATCAATAAAAAATACCCAAAGTGGATTAAAAAAATGGTTTTTGTCATTTATTAATGAAAATATTATAAAAAGTTAATCTAAAATCATTCTTTAGGTAAATATCATTTTTATTTTGATTTTTTTTAAATTAATTTTATTTTAAAAAAATTCTTAAAAAAAATATTCATTAAATATTATAATTCTAAATATGAAATGAATGATATTAAGAAATAACAATGTGTAAATCTGTACATGTTGTATAAGGTAAAAAGAACATTCATTATCATGATAAAAAGGATAGAAAAATTCATTCTCCAGAAAGATAAAAGAATATTTCTTAGAAAAAAATTGTAATGGAAAAAGGGGTAAAATTTTATGTTAAAAAATAATTCTTTCAAGGTAAATTTTTTTTAAAAACCATTTCATAAAACTAGGTTTTTAGAAGAAAAGAGGTTCTCATAAAAAAGTGATAAATCAAGTTGGGTTTTCTTAAAAACGTTTTATAAAATATTTTGCGTAAAAAAGAGTGGGAAAATGGAACTATTACTTGGAAATGGTCATGAATAACAAGAGGATTACAAAATTAAATGTTTTACTATAAAATGATAAAATAATTTCCATTAATGGAAATTAAAGTGTAAACAACCCTAAAAAATTAGATTGTGAAGTAAACCCTTGAAAATACCATAAAATTGACGTACAGATAAATCAATGATTAGATATGTGTATAAATTTTAAATCCAAATAAATTTTTTTAAATAAAAGAATGATATTGAAAAGTGATTACACATGTAATATTATAATATTAATGACAATGAGGAAGTAATATAACCCAATGAAAAGAAATTGGGTTATGAAATTATTTACCACAGTGTATCATTTAATTCAAACGCCCATAGAAGAAATAATGCTAATTAAAACTCAAAATAACATTAATATAAATACATTAATGATAAAATTTATCAAAATGGAATGTAGTTACACCACAAAATAAAATTAAGAGGTGAATATGACATTTATATCATAGATGTAAAAAGTGAAAAGAAAACCCTTACCTTGTGTTTCCTTTTAAGGTGAATATCCTTTTAAATCGTATATAATTGTTTTAAACATGTTTCTAAATCATTAAATAACTATATTAAAATTTATAATATCATATATGGTCTTATTATAATATATTACTACCTATTTGTTTGTAAACATTCATTATTTTGTCACTTTCAGGTGTAAATTTCCAAGATCATCGAGAATGTTCTGACTTGTTACTTGTAGTACTTTTACAAATATAATTATTTCATAATATCCATAATTTAAAACATGATTTAGTTACCATAGATATTCTTTATATATGTTTTTATAATAATCCACAATATTTGGAGAAAAGAAATGAAATGCACTGTTCATTGAGATGGAAGGTCGTATATACACATGAACGCTACTTTATTTTCTTTATCATATGAAAAAATGAAAATTAAATGATATATATTTATATTATTAATATCATATTATATATATGTTATATATTTAATATAGTTTTAATAAAACAATATTCTATATGTTCCATGTATAGTTTGAATGAATCACAGTGCTTTGAGGGTGTCACGACCCGACCCTACCCATGCTCGAGCCGCAACTACCCCAAGCCCGCCTCCATAGGCCAGGGGATGACGACCAGTGCCAAAGGAACAATAACTCGGGGAGGCCTTTGCCTAAGTACCTGTACACACACACGCAACACACTCAATGCTACAGAGTAAAAGAGAAAAGACAGGTAAAGTAAAAGGACAATTGTTATATATATATATATAAACCACAGATGTGCATCGACCTCTAAACAGTACAAAGTATAAGCTGAAAGTATATTGAAAAGAAAAGGGGAAAAACACACGCCCAACCAAAAAGTGACACAACCCGGCAACAGGTAAAACAACAGCAAATAGTTGGGAGGGTCCCACACCTAGAACCAGACAATGACCACCGCACGTGGTCCAAGCTCCCGAATCCTAAGCTCCTCTGACATCACGACCAACCTGTCCGTCGTCTGCAAGGGCACACCAAGTGCGGGTAAATCCCAAGAAGGGGTGAGTATAAAAATACTCAGTATGATACCCCGAAGTCTCAAGGGAGAAACAAAGGAGGTATCGAAGGGTGAGCAGTAGATCGAACAGGGGAAAGCAAAGGAGTACAAAAACGAGTGCAGTAAAGAGCAACAGTAGAGAGTCTTGCTCAACCAAACTAGAAAAAGGAAGTAGACTCGTCCAAACACAAGGAGCTGGAAATGGTGAGAAGATGAACTTCTCGTCAAGTCTTTGCTACCTATAGCAGGGGAGTAGACTCGTCCAACCATGAGAAGCTAGACACGGAAATCACGTGGCATACCCCACGCGTCTTCACCTCTCCTAGAGGGAGAGTAACCAAGCCCAATAAGTGGGTACTGGAACAAGGTATATACATATTCATATGCTCAATCAAGAAGCCCGAACAAGATCATAAGGGTATCTCCATCCCGTAGCTCAGCCCAAGAAGGTGAGTAGCCAATAGTCCCAGAATAAAACACCATCGATGCCCAGCATCCCACACGTCTGCCCCGAACTACAAGTCAAGGGGCTCAAACCACCGCACCTCAACACTATCCGCTTTGGGAGGAACTGACTCTCCCGCACGGTTTTAGGTCGCGTCACAAGGACGTGTCTCGGTGGGGGAAAATCTCCTCGTACTTGAGAGTTCTAAGGGAACGTCAAACCACAACTCATCACTACCCCGTAGTCAAGAGGTCTCCTCAAAGTCGATAGGCGACCCCCTGCCCAACCCCGCTGGAGGGTCCCTGGAAGTCGACAGGTTCCCAATATTGGGAGACCTGGAAAGAGTTGACGAGTGCCACACTACCCAGTCTCGTAACAGGGTAAACAACTGGAGGGAGACCCGGATAAAGTTAGTGACGGGACCACTACCCAACCCAGCTAGAGGTAATCTGGCATCGGGGACCACTGCCCAGCCCAGCTGGAGGTAAGCCCGGCATCGAGGACCACTGCCCATCCTAGCTAGAGGTAAGCCCAGCATCGGGGACCACTACCCAGCCCCTCTGGAGGTAAGCCTGGCATCGGGGACCACTGCCCAGCCCCGCTAAAGGTAAACCTAGAACTACTCTGGCAATCCATGCTGGATGGTACTACTCGGTGAACACCGCTGTACTGGCCATCCCTGCTGGATGGTACCTCACTGGCCATCCCTGCTGGATGGTACACTGGCGAGCCCTGCTCGAAAAAACCTCAGCCCTATTGGTAACAACCTCATCCCTACTGGAAACCACCTCAACCCTGCTGGAAACAACCTCAGTCCTGCTGGAAACCACCTCAGACCTGCTGGAAACAACCTCCTAGGTAGAGGATCGGTGGCCGCGTAAAGTGTTGGTCACACCGAATCCACAAGAACTCTACCAGGGAACATAAAGAAATGGGAGAAACTCCCCAGGCCTCTCAAGGCGATCACACTCCAATCCGCTGAGTCACTGTCAAAGTGGACTGAGACAACTCATCCCAGAAAGTGGGGAAAACACCCACACTGTGCAAACACCCATAGTCGTAAATGGTGCCGCAGTCTGGTGAAAGGGGCACGGTACTGAGACTCCTCATAGCTGAAGAGACAGAGGAATAAAATCATCTCTTTCGGCCAAACGAGAACAGAACCAGGGGAAAAACTCAACCCTACTGGTCAACAAATGAGGACAAAGGGACCCTCTACACCACAGGAGGTCAAAAGTACATAAAGAAGAACATGAGACGCACATGGGGCCCACACGATGTGTGACCCCAAGTCAACTCCAACCAAGCGCACAAACATTCTCAGGTACCAACATCCACATGTACTTCCCAGCGTTCCCATATACTCCCAGAGTATATCACATCTCCAGCCCAAAGGCTAATGTGCACACAGCACCCAACAGTCAATGCGAAGGCATGAACGTAACAACTCCAACTCAAAGGAATAGGCACAGCCAACCACATCTCTTCAAGCATTTACATCACTCACATGGGAGTGCACGCGATCACACACCAAGGGTCCGCTACAAACACGGTAGAAGAACCGCCACCAGGGCACCTTCACATTCCACATTTAATAAGATCGTGTAAGAGGCTCCGCTCGCCTGAATAGATCACACCGTTGTAATCCTTGTGGAAAAACATGCGAGATAGACTACTTACTCACCTCAAATGGATATCTGACGAAAAATTCACCAACATCGTCTCACGCCTGAACGGCGTCTCGTGATCCCGAGCCTCGGCCCCGAAAATAGTCGGGCGCATCACACCATTACGATCCCCTCAGAAAAACATGTCAAAAGCACTACTCACTTGAGTGCAATGGATGTCCGGAGAAAAAGGTGCATTCCGGCACACCGCACACGAGTGGTGTTCAGTGGGTCCCGCATCCCGGCCCCGAAACACAACAAACGGATCGTGTCGTTGCGATCCACTCAAAAAAGTACATGAAATGGACTATTCACTTGTCCAAAATGATCGCCTGGTGATAGAGATGGAAAATCAACGTCAACACCCAAACTGCCCTCGCGGGGCCCACACCATCGTTTCGAATTAGAGCGGACGGATTTCACCATTGCAATCCCCTTGGAAAAACACCCAAAAATGACTGCTCGCATGCCCCAAACGGACATCCGATGAAAAAGTCGTGAAACGCTGCACGCAGCTTGAAAGACGGGTCGTGGGGCACGCGCCTCAACTACGACCTCAGCACCTGAAACCACCCTAGAAAGCTCCACCTCGGTGCCAGGGTCCCAACCACACTGACGGTGCTTAAAACAGACATCGGAAGCGCCTGCGCCATCCAAAACAAGTATTCCCAGGAAGCCCGCTTAGCTGCTTTACGCACGTGCTGTGCCCCCAAACCCCTCGTTTCAGGAATTAAAAATTCCCAAAACCATCTCAAAAAGTACGCCTTGACATGAGGTCTGCGCTGCCACTAACAGCACACAAAACAGACGCTCGTAGCGAAAAATACGGGCGTCCGAAAGATGAGGGGGCAAGCCCCTTGGGCTGGACCGACCGGTCCGCCTGACTTGGGTCGACCCGCGGTTCGGCCACGCGGGCCGGTTGTGGACCCTCGGTCCACCGTTTCCCCCAATCGGCCTTGAGGCTGGTTGTTTTTCTTCCACGTGGAGACCCGCATACAGCGGGTCTCTGTCTCCCGAGCGGGGTCGCGCGCCGCGACCTCGGCTGCAGCGTCAACCGGCCGACACAGCTGGTCGGTCCTCCTGCTCCGCGGCCGCGCCAGCCCGCGCCGACACCGCCCTGCACTCCTCGATCACACCGATGCCCGCCTCCGTCACCCTTGCTGAAGCCCGCTCAGCTGGCCGACCTCCACTGCCATGAAACCAAGGGACGCCGCCACCTAGTCCCTGCCGCGTCGCCGCTAGGTCTCGCCGAAGAACCCAGAACTGCCGGAAAAACCAAAAACCCGCGAACTTGGCCAGAAGTTTGCGAACACGTCGGGACTCAGATTTTAAATCCGAGAATTGGGTTGGGGAGCTCGGGATGATTACTACACAAATATGGGATTTTATTGAAGTTTTTATAGGGAATCGATAATGAAAATTGAGCTCAAAGTAGGTGCGGGAAATTAAAAACGAAACGCACAATCCTACCTCTTGGGCGTTGCCCGGAGCTTCGCCGCGATCCGTCGGAGCCGCGCCTCGCCGGAGAGGAGGAGGAGAGGGATTGTTGAGGACTACTTGGTTGGGAGATATTTTGCCAGAGAGTAGCAAAGGAGGATATGGAGGGGTGATTAGGGTTTAAAAAGAAAATTAATTAAATTTTTAATTAATTAAAAACCCCCAAATTTAACCCGCATCTGAAACATCCGACGGGGTCGAGGTTAAGCCTCCCCTAGGGTAAACACTACGCTCTGAACGCAATGGTGGTCTTGGATTTATAATCTGATGCCCTTTTCAAAAGTTATTAAACTCAACGTCTGAGGCCGCCAAATTACGAAAACACCCCTGGGGCCATTTTTCACTGACGGCTCGTGCCCGCAAAACTTATACCCCTCCTAGGGTAAACGGAACGCTCCAAACTCAACGGTGCCCTCAGTTTTCCAATCCAAGCCACCGTTTAAGAGATACTTGCATTTCAACATTAAACAAATAAATTAATTAATTTAATTATCCATTTAACGTTCTGATAGCGAGCGAGGGGTCCAAACGTCCCCCGCCGACATTTTTTATGTCGTTCCTAGGGTAAAAACCCCATTATGGACTCATAAATACACTCGTATCTCTGATCTGAAGCACCATTTAGGAGTTATCACATTTATTTGGCATTCTCAGTGTGAACGCATTGAAAACTTAATTTCGGCCACACCGGGGCTCGGAATCGCACGTCATCTGAATGCGATGCTCTGGAATAACATCAAGAATATTCCAAAGTCCTTTATAGCCAAAAAACGGGTTCTTAGTTCATTCCCTCCTTCAAGATTTTTGTCCCTGAAAAGTAAAACCCAGGAACAGCTCAGGGTACTAAGTCCGCACCTGGCTCTCTCGTACCTAGAAGAACTCTTGCACAGCTCTGCACCACCACACACAGACCAAAGGATTGATCCTTTCACGCAAGGTCGGCCCTTTCCAATGTCGTGCATAGGAGCATGCACACTTCTTCTTGGGTGAGTCACGTGGGAGACGTCATGCACCCAAACCAGCCTTTGGGGTTAGGGCAAGGCAGTATGGAACCTCGCCATCCCTCTGCACGGTCTCAAATGACCTAAAGGCTCTCAGTGGTAGCTCACCTCCCCGAGCGAACCTCTACATCGCACTCCGTGACTAGAATCACCGCCTGCACCTGGAACAAGGCCCAGTGATTCCCTCCTTCAGAACATCCATATGGTGAAACACACAAGGATATCTGGTCACGCAAGATTTCAAAGTCGATGTCTCGCAACCAAGACTCTCTTACACGCTCGAAAATCGATGGAGTCGACACCATCGACTAAAGAAAAAGGTCCCATGCCTTTTATCATACCAACACAGGGTTACACCGACGCCCCACGCCACCCTGGTAACACCTCAAGCAAGGAGCAGGGAGGAAAGAATTCCACACACAGAGTCTAACAATTCTACTGTAAGAAGTAGAAGAGCTGTAGAGCGTACCTCTTATCACCTCATGCTCTACAGGATCGTAGACATCCAAAGATCGCGGCTATCCGCGGTCCCAACTGTCAGCTCCCAGAGCCTGTCGTGGACCATATAGTGGTGATGAGAAGACCTATTAAATCCATCTTCCACTACCAGCTCCTCCCGCTCCTCTACTAGCACCACCCCTCTTGATACTACTCTGATCATGGCACTGCCTCCATCGTGGTGGTGCACCTGCTGCCTGCCCGAAGCTCTCTGCATACCTGGTCAGGCAGTCTCATTCCAGGTGACCTCTCTCATCGCAAGCATAGCACAGAATCTCTTCAGGCCGCACTGGTGCCCTCTGATGCCACTGTGGTGTACGGCCACGCCCCTGAGTCTGGTTGTCAGAAAGCCACCTGCATCGAGGTTCTTCTTACCGACGCCCGCTTGCTGCGGCTGACGTCTCAACTCCAACGTGCCTGTTGCCACCACCAACTCTAGAATGGGACAGGAATATCTCTGTCACTAGCACCTTATCTAGCACCCCGGCATATGTGGAAATTCCCAAGGGTACTATGACAGCACAAATCTCTCAATGGAGACCCTGCTCAAACTTATGCACTCGAATGCTGTCATCATGGACCAAGTCCGAGTAAAAGCGTGCACAGTCTGCGAAACTATCCACGTACTCGGCCACCGTCATCCCTCCCTACTAAAACTGCAGGAGCTCCTGAATCCGAACGGAGTGCAAGCAGGAGGGGCAAAACTCCTTATGGAACAACAATTGAAAGTTACCCCATGAAAGAGACGACTCTTCAAGAAACTGAGTCACCAGACTCCACCAATGCCAAGCTGCTCCACGAAAAAAGGTTGGCTGCCAAGGCCACCATAAGATCTGTCGGCATCTGCACAAGCCTGAAAAGGCGGACCACTTTCTCTAGCCAAACCTCTACTGCCTGAGGGTCTAGCTCACCACTAAACCTCAATGGTCTCTGCTGTTGGAACTCACGGAGCATGCTCAACCTGTGCTCAAGCCCCGTCTGCTCTGCTGAAGCTGTCTGCTGCTCAACAGGTGAGGGTGTTGCTGCCGGCCCACTCGGAGAAAGGGGCTCGCATGATGGGTCTTGGACTGAGGCCTCATAGCTCACAGGGTTGTCACCATAAACCAAAGCCAGTATCCTAGCTGGTTGTCTTTGTGGAAACATCCTGAATACTATCAAGGAGTGTCGCGGGCAGATGAGCATATATGTATATACCAATAACAACAATGGGGAGCTGACTCAAGAAGGACAGTCAAAGACTCAATCCTATGTGATTCATAAACCAATTTTCCCTGAAACAAGTGTCTCATCATGTCGAGTCGACAAGTGGGTTATCAAGGTCCTGGTGAATGGATACGTCGTCCGCCACACCATCACTGGACTCCCTGGCCTGAGAGCTGCTCTCGAGACACGTTAACATTGTTGCCCTAAATCCCAACAAATTCCTTTTTACTTTAGGGACGTACGAACAACGTCCAAAGGAACGAACCACCTTTGATACCACTTTGTCACGACCCGACCCTACCCCGGCTCGAGCTGTAACTACCCCAAGCCCGTCTCCATAGGCCAGGGGCTAGTGACCATCACCGAAGGCACAATAACTCAGGGATGCCTTTGCCTAAGTACCTGTACACACACGTAGCACACTCAATGAAAAAGTTCAGAGTAAAAGAGAAAAGACAAGTAAAGTAAAAGGAAAACTGCTATATATATATAAACCACAGATGTGCATCGACCTCTATACAGTACAAAGTACAAGCTGAAAGTAAACTGAAAATAAAAGGGGAAAAACACGCGCCCAACCAAAAAGTGCCACAACCCGGCAATAGGTAAAACAACAGCAACAGCTGGGAGGGTCCCACACCTGTAACCCGACAACGACCCCCACACGTGGTCCAAGATCCCAGCTCCTAAGCTCCTCTGACGTCACGACCAACCTGTTCGTCGTCTGCAAGGGAACACCAAGTGCGGAAAAAGCCCAAGCAGGGGTGAGTATAAAAATACTTAGTAGGATACCCTGAAGGATCAAGGGAGAAAAAAAGGAGGTACCTAAGGGTGAGCAGTAGATCGAATAGGGGAAAGCAAAGGAGTACAAAAAGGATTGTAGTAAAGGGCAATAGTAGAGAGTCCAACTCAACCCAACAAGATAAAGGAAGTAGACTCATCCAAACACAAGGAGCTGGAAATGGTGAGAAGATGAACTTCTCGTCGAGTATTCGCTACCTATAGTAGGAGAGTATACTCGTCCAACCACAAGAATCTAGACACAGAAAGCACATGGCATACCCCGCGCGTCTTCACCTCTCATGGAGGGAGAGTAACCAAGTCCAAGAAGTGGGTACTGGAACAAGGTATATACATATTCATATGCTCAATCAAGAAGCCCGAACAAGATTGTAAGGGGACATCCATCCCGTAGCTCAGCCTAAGAAGGTGATTAGCCAACAATCCCAGAAGAAAACAACATTGATGCCCAGCATCCTACACATCTGCCCCGAACTACAAGTCAAGGGGATCAAACCACCGCACCTCAACACTATCCGCTTTGGGTGGCACTGACTCGCCCGCATGGTTTTAGGTCACATCACAAGGACGCATCTCGGTGGGGGAAAATCTCCTCATACTTGAGAGTTCTAAGGGAACGTCAAACCACAACTCATCACTGCCTCGCAGTCGAGAGGTCTACTCAAAGTTGACAGGCAACCCCCTGCGCATCCCCGCTAGAGGGTCCCTAGAAGTCAACAGGTTCCCACTATAGGGAGACCCGGTAAGAGTTAACGGGTTCCAAACTGCCCAGTCTCATAACAGTGTAAACAACTGGAGGGCGACCCAGCTAAAGTCGGCGACGGGACCACTGCCCAGCCCAGCTAGAGGTAACCCGGCATCGGGGACCACTGTCCAGCCCAGCTGGAGGTAAGCCCGACATCGGGGACCACAGCCCAGCCCAGTTGGAGGTAAGCCCAGCATCGGGGACCACTGCCCAGCCCTACTAGAGGTAAGCCCGGCATCGGGGACCACTACCCAGACCCACTAGAGGTAAACCCGGATCTGCTCTGGCCATCCCTGCTGGATGGTACTACTCGTTGAACACCGTTGCACTGGCCATCCTTGCTGGATGGTACCTCACTGGCCATCCCTGCTGGATGGTACACTGGAGATCCCTGCTCGAAACAACCTCAGCCCTGCTGGTAACAACCTCAGCCCTGCTAGAAACCACCTCAGCCCTACTAGAAATAACCTCAACCCTGCTAGAAACCACCTCAGCCCTGCTGGAAACAACCTCCTGGGTAGAGGATCGGTGCCCGCGTAAAGTGTTGGTCACACCAAATCCACAAGAACTCTACCAGGGAACACAAAGCAACGAGAGAAACTCCCCAGGACTCTCAGGGCGATCACACTCCAATCCACTGAGTCACTGTCAAAGCGGACTGAGACAACTCATCCCAGAAAGTGGGGAAAACACCCACACTGTACAAACACCCGTATTCGTAAACAGTGTCGCAGTCCGGTGAAAGGGGCACGGTACTGAGACCCCTCACAACTGAAGAGACAAAGAAACTAAACCATCTCTATCGGCCAAATGAGAACAGAACCAGGGGAAAAACTCAACCCTACTGGTCAACAAACGAGGACAAAGGGACCCTCTACATCACGAGAGGTAAAAAGTATGTAAAGAAGAACACGACATGCACATAGGGCCCACACGACGTGTGACCCCAAGTAAACTCTAACCAAGCGCACAAACATTCTCAGGTACCAGCATCCACATGTACCTCCCAGCGCTCCCGTATACTCCCAGAGTATATCACGTCTCCAGCCCAAAGGCTAACGTGCACACAGCACCCAACAGTCAATGCGAAGGCATGAATGTAACAACTACAACTCAAAGGTTCAGGCACAGCCAACCACATCTCTTCAAGCATTTACATCACTCACACGGGAGTGCACGCGATCACATGCTAAGGGTCCTCTATAAACACGGTAGATGAACCGCCACCAGGGCACCTTCACATTCCACATTTAATGAGATTGTGTAAGAGGCTCTGCTCGCCTGAACAGATTAAACCGTTGTAATCCTCGTGGAAAAACATGCGAGATACACTACTTACTTGCCTCAAATGGATATCTGACAGAAAAGTCACCAACACCGTCTCACGCCCGAACGGAGTCCATTGATCCCGCGCCTCAGCCCCGAAAACAGTCGGGCACATCGCACTATTTCGATCCCCTCAGGAAAACACGTCAAAAGCACTACTCACTTGAGTGCAACGGATGTCCAGAGAAAAAGGTGCATTCCGTCGCACCGCACACAAGAAGTGCTTCATGGGTCCCGCATCTCGGTCCCGAAACACAACAAACGGATCGCTCCGTTGCGATCCTCTCGAAAAAGTACATGAAATGGACTATTCACTTGTCCAAAACGGTCGCCTGGTGTTAGAGATGGAAAATCACCGTCAACGCCCAAACGGCCCTCACGGGCCCCGCACCATCGTGCCAAATTAGAGCGGGCGGATTGCACCATTGAAATCCCCTCGTAAAAACACCCAAAAACGACTACTCGCATGCCCCAAACGGACGTCCGATGAAAAAGTCGTGAATCGCTGCACACAGCTCGAAAGATGGGTCATGGGGCCCATGCCTCAACTGCGGCCTCAGCGCCTGAAACCACCCTGGAAAGCTCCGCCTCGGTTCCAAGGTCCCAACCCCATTGACAGCGCTTAAAACGGACATCAGACGCGTCTGCATCGTCCAAAACAATTATTCCCGGGAAGCCCGCTTAACTGCTTTACGCATGTGTTGTGCCCCCGAGCCCCTCGTTTTGGGAATTAAAAATTCCCGAAACCATCTCAAAAATTCCTCCTTCACACAAGGTCCACGTTTCCGCTGACGGCATGCAAAACGGATGCCCATAGAGAAAAATACGGGCGTCCAAAAGCTGAGGGGGCAAGCCCCTTGGGCTGGACCGGCCTGGACCGACCGGTCCGCCCGACCGGGGCCGGCCCGCGGTTCGGCTGCAGCGGGCCAGTTTTGGACCCTCGGTCCACCGTTTCCCCCGACCGGCCTTGAGGCCGGTCATTTTTCTTCCACGCGGAGACCCGCATAAAACAGGTCTCTGTCTCCCGAGCGGGGTCGCGCGCCGCGACCCCGGCTGCTGCGTCAACCGGCTGACACAGCCGGCCGGTCCTCCTGCTCCACGGTCGCGCCAGCCCGCGCCAACACCGCCCCGTGCTCCCCGATTGCGCCGATGCCCACCGTCGTCGCCCTCACCGAAGTCCACTCGGCTGGCCGACCTCCGCTGCCGCCAAACCAAGGGACGACGCCGCCTGGTCCCTGCCGCGCCGCCGCTAGGTCTCGCCGAAGAACCAAGAACCGCCGGAAAAACCAAAAACTCGCGAACTTCCCCGGAAGTTTGCAAACACGTCGGGACTCGAATTTTAAATCCGAGAATTGCACTAGGGAGATCAGGATGAGTACTACACAAATATGGGATTTGATCGATGTTTTGACAGGTAATCGAAAATGAAAATTGAGCTCAAAGTATGTGCTGGAAATTAAAAACGAAACGCACAATCCTACCTCTTGGGTGTTGCCCGAAGCTTCACCGCGATCCGTCAGAGGCGTGCCTCACCGAAGATGAGGAGTAGAGGGATTTTTGAGGACTCCTTGGTTGGGAGCTCTTCCGACAGAGAGTAGAAAAGGAGGATATGGAGGGGTGATTAGGGTTTAAAAAGAAAATTAATTAAATTTTTAGTTAATTAAAAACCCCCAAATTTAACCCGCGTCTGAATCTTCCGACGAGGTCGAGGTTAAGCCTACCCTAGGGTAAAAACCACACTCTGAGCACAACGGAGGTCTCTGAATTTTAATCCGAGGCCCCGTTCAAATTTCATTAAACTCAACGCCCGAGACCACCAAATTACGAAAACGCCCCTGGGGCCATTTTTCACTGACGGCCCGCGCCCACAAAACGTATACCCCTCCTAGGGTAAACAGCATGCTCCAAACTCAATGGTGCCCTTGGTTTTCCAATCCGAGCCACCGTTTAAGAGATAATTGCATTTCACCATTAAACGAATAAATTAATTAATTTAATTATCCGGTTAATGTTCCGATTGTGAGCGAGGGGTCCAAACGTCCCGCACCGACATGTTTTATGTCCTTCCTAGGGTAAACACCCAATTCTGGACCCATCAGTACACTCTTATCTCTGATCCGAATCACCGTTTAGAAGTTATCGCATTTATTTGTCATTCTCAGTGTGAACGTACTGAAAACTTAATTCCGGCCACATTGGGGCTCGGAATCGCACACCGTCTGAAGGGGCTACTCTGGAATAACATCAAGAATATTCCAAAGTCCTTTATATCCAAAAACTGGGTTTTTATAGAGGGGGTGGTAGATCACACTTCCACAAACGATGTTATCATATTTACAAAAAATGTATAGTATAAGGGTATGTGTTATATAAAATTTATATAAGAAAAAATACATTATAAATAACATATATATTATATATAAATGGAGTTTCTATAATAATTTCTAACCATTAGAGTTGGTAAATGAAAAATTAATGACATCATTTTGTGAGTTAGTAATTCCATGTACACATAAATGGTGTGTTCCTTACCCATTATATGGAAGTGTGTATAATTTTAGGTAGAAAAAATAGAATAAAAACATATTATTGTATTTAGGATACTGTTTTTGTTATATTATAATGTAATAATAAGAGTTTATGTGGTGGAAAATGAAAATTAAATAAAATAACTTGAGGAAATACATTACCTCTTATTCAGGTAACTACTTTTTGTTTGTACCAAAGGGAATCCTTGGATGGATTCCTACCCAAAGGGAGGATTATAGGATGAGGGGAATATTTTTTATGAGCTATGTTTTCATATCTTTAATGATCTAATTTATCATTAGATGTTTGAATAAGTGGGAGGGGTGAGTTCTTTTTTATAGTGGATGAGGAGTGGCATTCTTGCAAAATTTTTAAGAGGTAATTCCACCCATGTTTTTTCTATTAGGAATGGATACTATAATGAACCAAATTCAAACCAATGGAGGTTATGGTAAATATATGAACATTAAATGGACTTTTTACAAGTTTATAGGTCAATCACACATTATGTATAAGGTTTAGTCCCTTGTTAAACTAATTTCCTCTTAAGCATTGTAATTAATTTTAATCACAGTCAAAAATGTTTTTCCCCAAAATAAAATTTTACCTTACATTACATAATAAATTATTCTAATTCTAAATAAAAAATCCATTTTTTCAAATTTTAATAACATAAGTGGTATAAATTAATTTAAATTCATTCCCACATATGGGATGACATAGCGGGTTTTTAAAGAAAAATGTTGAAAAGTTTGCTAATACTTTATATTCAATTTCAAATTAAAATTGATTTAAATGACCCAAATTTTAATAATTGATATAAATTTTATATAATTTAAATTTTAAAAAATTAAAAATATAATTTATCCTTTTAAATAAATCAAATAAAAAGGAATTTTTGGATTATAATTCAGTATTTTTCAGTATTCAACGAAAAATAAAGCCTCATATAAAAATACCAAAAATTCATCCTAAAACAAATATTTATGTTATAATTTCAAAAATGATGTTTATTTTTTAAAATAAATTTTATTAATTTTCAAAAAAAATATTTAAAATATGTTCTCCATTAGAAGGCGGTAAAAGTGCCTTTAGAAAAATATTGATTTTTATGTGATATATTTGGTTTTATCCTATCTTATGACTATCAAATCATTTGGATTAATATCAACATTATTTTACTGAATATAATATATATATATATATATCATTAATATCATACACTAATTTTAATTAATTTAATTTATTAGTATAATACATATTTGTGGAGATAAGAAATTATTTAAAAAAACATTTCCTTTATATTCAATTGGTTATTATATTAAATTATAATTAATTGGAAACCTAGAAATTCATTTTATATTTTTATAAACCATACATATTCATAAGTTGGTAAATAATATTCATAACCACTAATTTAATGTCTTAGTTATATCTTTTTATATTAAATAGTAATGTTTGTTAATATATTATTGTTCAGTAAAAATTGGACTTGCATGTAATGCAAGTCATCAAATAAACTTTTTATTGTGTATGATTCATGATAACTTAGTGTTACATGGATTAAAATCTATATAATTAGGTAAATTTATTAAAATAGTAAATATATTAGAACATTTCAAGATATTAGATTCCCTTATGAACTTGGTTTTATTGGTCGTAGATGCCATCAAATACAATGTTCTTAATTTAGAATATTGGGACATTACATTCTCCCCACATTAATTAATTTTTTTCCTTACAATTTAAACTCGACCTTGTAAATAAATTATTTTATATTTCCTATGTTGAAATCCCACACAGAGATAAGGGTTCATAATACATCCTCTAGAAAAGAGATAATGGGAAGTATAAAAGTTCACATGCACTAACATATATCTAGGCCCCTGAGTAGGAGAACATTAGTGTAAATTATAGATATGTACATAGTATAAAAGATTAAATATTTATAGGGAGTTATTGATCTCATCAATCAGAAACAAATGAATGGTTAATGGAATGTTCAGGGGCGCAAATCCATCACTATGTGATGATTCAAAAGACTATTGGTTCAACAAAAATTATGGTATTTGGAAAACATTTTTTGTTTAAGATAATTTTAATAATTTTGTTGAGTTTTTTTATTAAACAAAAATATATAGAAATATGCTTACTAGATATATTTACATAAACATAATTTCATTCTCTGGTTTTTCTTAGATCAATTGAAATTCATCACTTACTTTAAGAAATGGATATCCAGTAATTAAATTTGATTCTTGAAGTACTAAAATTTAACTTTTACGGATCATAAGATCCATGAAAAAAGTATTTATGTATGTCTCTAACTAATTTAAAAAAAATATGGTTAATAAATTAATATATTTATATAAAAATTAACACTACTAATTCATAATTAATATTTATTCATCAAAGTGTTTAACTATAAATAATGAAATATTAACCAAGACATTATGTATGTTAGAGGTTGGGATTAAACCCTTATCATCATTCGGTCATGGGTTTATGTCATGCAGCCTTGAAGGATTTTATGGGTTGTCACCTAACATATAGGTTTTCCTTTTCTAAAACCATATTAATATAATTTTTAAAATAAATTTGATGGACATCATTGAAATCTAATAATTAAATTGAAATTTAACTAAGGATTTCAATACAACCCCAATATGTAAATACGTAATCCATTTATTCCCACATTTGAACTTTTTCTATAGTTTATCTTTTATAAAAGATAATTTTCTAAAACCAAAAAACATATTTTGGGAATCAATTGTCATATTAGAAAACCCATATAATCAGTTTATGATATCTAAACCTTGACACATAAATTTCAATATAACACAACTTAGTTTTATCCTAGATTATTTATTTTCATTATATATTCAAATAATTCATAACGGTTTGTAATGAAAATGTAAATTATCCTTAGACTTACCCTAGGAGTGTTAAACAAGGTGGGCAGTACATGCCATTATCGTGTACCAGGTTACACCAAGTCAGACCCATCATATCTTATCGGAGTTATTACCCCTAGTTACATATGTTCCAGATCCATTTCCACTTGTAGTTTCTAGAGGGTGATGTATTTCTTGAAAGACCCACACAATATCTACCGTACCAAAATTATAGGATATTCCTCTATAAATATCCTCAAATTCTACCTTATGGTTATGTTATCTAATTTATATTTTCCTAAATATTATTCTCTTGGTTTCTAATAAACTTATTTTGATAGAAACTATAGAGACCTGACCCCAAAAATATTGGATCTAGTGTCTACTACCACATAAATGGAATGATTATAAGGAACTAGGGCCTAAAGGACTGAAGAGTTTAGTAATCTTTGTTATCTATAAATATATGTGATTACTATAATAAAAATGATTACAATGATTAAAATATTTTTTTTCTTTCTATAATAATGATAAATTTATTATATCTAGTGTATCCTTTCATATCTTTCTTAGTAAACTTAATGGATTCCTGGGGAAGGGAAACACAATAATGGTGATCTCAAATGTTCATTATGGTCTAGTATAGCATAATAAATAATGAATCAATGAGAATAGTCAATATGGAAGGTTAATAACTAAACACACATTTCATATAATAAATAAACTAAATGGATAAACAATATGGAAAGGTAATAATTGAAAATACATTTCATCCAAATAACTAGATAAGGCATGATAAATATTACAAATAAAATAACATAACCATTTTCCATTTAATTAATGAACTGATAATGAAATGAATCCATATATATGTCAACATAAAATCTAATTGGTAAATAATAACTAACTAAAAATGGGGGAAATACTTAATTATTGGATGTCATGTCTCCTAGGTATATGGTACATTTACCCTCAAGACCTTTCACAAGATGGTTTAGCATATCTGGTAAAAAAACATATAAGGATAGCTAACTAACTTGTCCTATTAGACTACTGATAAGGTGTAAATACCTATAAATTCCATGTAATTTTTTTTAAATTATTCTGGATTATTACGAGTCTGCAAAAATTGACGGCGCTTGATTCTGAGGCCCAATGTGCCCGGAATGATTTTCTGAACTTTTTTAAGGTATGTTCAGTAAACATGTGGGAAACATTTTCTATATTTTGAACCGGTGCTCAGATTAAAAATCTGAGGGAACCATTGAATTTGTAGCATTGGGATTCACTTAAGGGAGTCTTAACTTTGACCACAATAGGTCGGGTGAAAAAGTTAGTTTTTACGACTTTTAAAGAAATAATAAAATAACATAGAGATTGTTATTTTATTCATTTTTATTCCTACCACATGTTGAGAGGTGGTGGTGGGGACCACAGTGGTAGTCAGACATTTAATATGGTATATTAAATGCCTGGTTACACTTTGGTTGTGTAACCACACCTCGTGTAATTAATGTGGCACATTAATTACATCAATTAATGACCCTCATTAATTCATCGGTGTGTTACTCACCCTTTCCCCCCTCTATTTAAATGGGGATTGGGGTAGAGTTTTTGGAACAACTTCATAAATCAAGGAACCTATTGAAAAGTGATGTGACACCTTCCACTAATGGAGATAGAAGCTTGGGCGGCAACGAACCGGGATCGACAAACGCCGACAGCTTCATCGAATGTGGAATCTTCTTTCACAACCATGACATCTCCAAAGAATCTCGAGGTAGGGGTTGTTAATTAATTCAATAAATTCCCACAATTCTTCTCCTCATTATTGAATTTTTAGGTGGTCATTGCAGGGGATTTAAATAGGGTTTCTCATTATTTTAATGTGATGTATAAATTACTCACACTTGTTATAATGCTAATGCAGAGGGCATGGTCCAAACAAACAATGACTAGACCCTCCTAAACTTGATTTTCATTTCGTTCTTCAGAGGTGGGTTTTTACAACTTGACTAAACCTTAAAACCAAGAGGCGTGCAATGATGGTGGCATCCCAGGAGGACCGTAGGCACTTCCGGAAGGAAGAACAGACCACCAGAGCTCACCCGGTGGCCCGAGGAAGATCTTCCAACACTCGCCAGCCGCAGAGGAGGGTGGCACTGCTCGGAGTCAGGGCAGGTCGGGCCGGTCCACGGCCCAAAGGGTTGAGCCCGCCGTTGCCCAGACTGGGTCAGACCGGACCCGGACCCCTCTTGAGCCCAGAAACGCTTAGAAGGTCGTATCTTGCGAACCAAACATCCGTTTGACAAACCATATGTGTTGATGGGATTCTTAGAGTGAGAAATTACTTTTTAAATACTTCATGATAGTTTTGGAGAAATTTTTAGTATGGCCGGGTTGGATAGAATCTGAATACAACTGGGCCCTCGGCACTAAAATGCCAATAACGTACAGACCGGGCGTCTGGTTGACATGCCTTCTGTTGCATTGAAACCCTTATGACGTGACAGATCATTGGGTAACTTATACAAGGGACTTTGTTCTGGTTGAAATTTGACCAATGGCTTGAGGATCGGTTTCTCCCAGAGACAAGTGTACTATGAGTGGGAATCGTGTGTTTGGCTAAGACGTGAAGAATGAATAGTGATTCTGTGTGAATCTGCACCCATAGATTCTATGTGAATCAGCACCCAATGATTCTGTGTGAATTAGTACCTAGAAATTCTATGTGAATTAGTACCCAGTGATTCTATGTGAATCATCACCCAACAATTCTATGTGAATCAACACCCAGTGATTCTCTGTGAATGAGCACCTAGTGATTCTGTGTGAATCAGCACCCAGCGATTTTGTGTGAATCAGCACTGAGTGATTTTGTGTGAATCAGCACCTATCGATCCTATGTTGGTCTTGCGGGGGTTGGTACTTATCGATCCTATGTGGGTCAGCAGAAGTGCGTCTTGATAGAATAAGATGATCTAGCTTTACAACTAATCATATGTACTATTTTACTCAGTTATTCCTGGTTTGAGCTGTGTCTTTTTCCTTGTGATTTTTGATTGAGATCATACTTTGTGGTTTTACTTTTTATAATTCTGAGAGATCTTCAGGGGTCTCGGGGTCCCTACTGGGTATTGTTATACTCACCCCTGTATGGGATTTTCCCACACCTTGTTGTGTCTTGTGAAGACGACGGGTATCCTTGACTAAGACTCGAGGAACTAGGACCTGATGGTGGATGGCGGTGATAGTTGATGTGGAGAGCTGTGGAGATGAGTTGTACCTACCCTTCAGGTAGGATCCTAGGTGGATGATCTTGGGAGTTATTTTTCTATTTTCAATTGTAGTTGTATCTTCTTAGTTGGGATTGTATTTCGGCTCCTTTTTAGTACACACCTTTACTACTGCAGTTTTACTTCATGGTTACATCTTGTTGTGTTCCTAGGATATGTGTTTGTGTAGGTTTAAAGGAAATTCCTTCCCGTTTTAGGGATACCCCTTTTATTGCAAGTCTCCAACCCATGGCCTATGGAAGGCGGGCTTGGGGTAGTCACAACACGGGCCTTGGGGGATATTTCGTGAAAAATTGGTATCATAGGAGTCAGTTCTACTGAATAACTAGGACTCTGATCTTTTAATGGAGCAATAGTGTTAAGTGTTTTGAGTGTGGTTTTCAGTTTGAGGAGTCCAGTGTTGGTGTGGCGGCTGACATATCTATACACCAGGACCCTGAATTATAATTTTTGATTTGGTGCATGAAAACACTAATTGTGTGTGTTTTGGATTTTTTTTAATTTTATCTCTTTTGAGTCATCTCACCAGGTATAATTATTGGACCATGACACATCTGTTTCTTTTCAGGATGACGCCATGTAGACAGCCAGCCAGGATTCCAGAGAGAGTACATGATTATGGCCCACCAAGTGATGAGGCTTTGGAGAAGGGACCTCTTACTGTGTTGGAACCTTCAGGTGGTGTACCAGCAGCACCACCACTTAGAGGGTAGAAGTTTCTAGTATCCCCACTAGCGGATAGTGCATGCTAACTGAGCACGTTTCATTAGTTCTCGTGGTAGAGGCCCTAGAGGTTTTGAGGCGAGACAGATCCACAGGCAACTAAGGACTGGATGGAGGCTGTGGCTAGAGTTTTCCGCCTAGTTGGGACACCAACGGAGCAGATGGTGATCCTAGATACTAGTCTTTTCCTAGACATGACATGAATATGGGGGAGCCTGATGCTCCAGTTACATGATGAGGTGACCCTCACTTGGATGGAATTTGAGAGCCTCTTCAGGGTTGAGTTTGTTCCAATGACACTACACTCAGTGCATATTTAAAAGCTGATTCACTTACAACAAGGTATATTATTAGTGGTCCATTACTTAGTGAGATTCACTGACCTCTCACACTACTCCAACAACATGGTGTGGGGACCATTCTTCAGGGCCCGGACCTTTTAGCAGGGTCTTCAGTGGGAGATCAAATCATTGATGATATCACTCAATATTCCAACATAGGTTGGAGTGATCGAGTGAGCGTTATTGTTGGAGATCTTCTTAGATGAGAAGGCACCAGTGGTGAGATTCACCACAGAACGACAGGTAGTTGAGTCATCTTCAGCAGGCAGTAGGCAGATGATGCAGAGGTCCAAGTAGACCGAACCTTTTTAAGGGAGACCCTAGGATGTAGGGTCAGAGGTGAGAAGCTCGCGAGGTAGAGGGGGTCAGTAGGGAAGAATATTATGCTTCACGTGCAACAGGCAGGGCCACATGGCTTGCGACTGCCCGACCCGTTGTACTTATGATCATAAGACGGTCGAGGACCCGTTGATGTAGTGGCCAAGGTTTGAGTGAGGAGGTCCTTAGGGAAGCAGATGTGGTAGAGGAGCAGTTCGTACAGTAGGTGGTGGATGGCGGTTTGAGGTTCTACCACCACCACCCACAGTTGGTCCACCCCAACCATAGGGAGTAGGTGGACAGGGGCGAGCACAGCTACAGGTAGTAGAGGCATGTGGCCACAATGCTATTGAGATGATTAGAGGTATGATCTGTGTCTATTCCACCCTAGTTGTAGTACTTATAGACACATGTTCCAGTCACTCTTTCATTTCCATGGCACTCATTTGGGTCTTAAAGATTTTGATGGTGTCGTTGGGTCAATCCTTGCGATTAGAGACTCCTACAGGAGAAGATTCAAAAATTACACACTAGTGCAGGCAATTTGAGAACAATCTAGGAGGTGAGAGCTTCAGCTGGGATCTCCTAGTAGTAGCTTTGAGGCCTTACAACATCATATTGGGTATGGACTGGCTATCCATATTCCATTCTCAGATCAACTATTTTAGGTGCAAAGTGTGGTGTGTCTGCAAGGATGGTATCAGGTTTTCCTTAACTGGTGAGAAGGAAACTTTTTCAGCATATAATGGACTTTCTCGAAGGAGAGTGCAGCCAATCACTCACCAGTTGGCAAGCCTCACCCTCAGAGTAGTTAACATGGGGAGTCCAAGATATCCTACAGTGGTTGACCAGTATGATGATGTCTTTCTTAATGATGTTCCGGGACTACCTCCTCACAGAGAGGAAGACTTTTACATCGACCAGTACCCCAGGACGACACTGATATCTACACTAGCATATCGTATGGCTCCTGTGGAGCTTCATGAGCTGAGGGTAAAGTTAGAGGACTTACATAGAAAGGGGTTTTTAAGGCCCAGTGTTTCTCCATGGGCATCCCTAATCTTGTTCACCAAGAAGGCAGATGGGAGCTTGAGGCTTTGTGTGGACTATCGACGCCTGAACCATGTGACCGTGAAAAAAAAGTATCCTCTACTGAGGATCGATGATCTCTTCGACCAGCTGAAGGTAGATCATTGGTTTTTGAATATAGACCTCAGATCAGGCTATCACCATCTCAGGGTACGAGATGAGTACGTACCAAAGACATCTTTCAGATGTCGATATGGCCATTACGAGTTCTTAGTGATTCTTTTCGACAAGACCAACGCTACAGCAGTTTTCATGGGGCTCATGAATAGGATCTTCAATCCATACCTCGATAGATTTATGGTGTTCTTCATTGAAGACATCTTGATATACTTTTCATCGGAGGAGGAGCATGCCAAACACCTGAAGAGAGTTCTGGATACACTTCGAGAGAACCAGCTTTATGGAAAGATCTCGAAGTTCCAGTTTTGGATACAAGAAGTACACTTCCTAGGGAATGTTTTCTAGAAGGCTGGACTTTCCATGGATCTGGAGAAGATAGAGGCAGTGATTTATTGTGAGCCACCTAGGAGTGTGACTGAGGTTTAGAGTTTTCTGAGATTGGTTGGGTACTACTAGAGATTTGTACCTGACTTCTCTAGGGTAGAGGCTCCCTTTTCATCCTTGATGAATAAGGGTAAGCCTTTCTTGTGGATGGAGAAGTGCCAATAGAGTTTTCATTAGATGAGGCAGAGGCTGACGAGTGCCCCCATCTTGAGGATACCAGAAGAGGGCATTGTGTATATAATCCACTACGACACATCAGGAACTGTACTAGGTTGTGTCTTGATACAGGAGCAGGCAGTGATTTCCTACGACTCACGGTAGTTGAGATAGCATGAGAAAAACTACACTTCCCATAACCTGGAGTTAGAAGTAGTGGTCTTTGCGCTGAAGATGTGGCAACACTACTTGATGGGTGAACGTTTTACAGTCTACTCTTATCACAAGAGTATCAGGTATATCTTCTCACAGAAACACCTAAACCTTAGACAATGACAATGGCTAGAGTTACTCCTGGACTATGACTTTGATATAGTCTACACTCCTAGAAAGTGGAATGTAGTAGCAGACACACTCAGCTAGAGGTCTGTTCTATAGCTTCTAAGTGAGGTGACAGAGAATCTAGCCGCATTGCATATATCCTTCATGGATAGAGATGGAGTAGCTTACCTCTAGTCTATGGCTGTCACTCCCCCAATTCTTCAGCGAGTTCGGGAGGTTCAGCTTGGGGATGTAGACTGCGAGGCCCAACGTGCACAAATATCCTCATGATAGACTCCTGATGGTTTTTATGAAGGTGGGGATCACGTCATCCTCTTCAAAGGGAACACTATGGTATGAGCGATTCTACGAGTGGAGGTGTTGAGGGAGTTCCAAACATCCCCTTTAGCGGTACATCCAAGAGTGTAAAAGATGTACCGGGACCTCCAGCGTCAATACTATTGGCTGGGGATGAAGAAAGTAGTGGAAGATTTTGTATCCTGATGCCTCATTTGTTATCAAGTGAAGGCCGAGCATCAGTTATAGCATGCTTAGCTCAACCCCTTGAGATACCATAGTGGTAGTGGTATGATATCTCCATGGAATTCGTGATAGGGCTACAACATACGTCCAGGGGCCATGATTCTATCTAGGTGATCATTGATCGACTCACCAAGTCGGCCCACTTTCTACCCATCCGAGAGAAGGGATTAGTAGAGGGCTTGAGATGCCCCTAAGTGTAGGAGATTGTGCGACTTCACATGGTGCCATCGATGATCGTCTAAGATCATGATGCTCATTTTACATCCCGCTTATGGAAGGGATTACAGGAGGCATTTGAGACTCAGCTACGCTTGAGCACCACCTTCCATCCTCAGACAAATGGTTAGACAAAATAGACCATACAAATACTTGAGGACATGCTTCGTGCTTGTGTTGATTTTGGATGTAGTTGGGAGGACCACCTTCCCCTGGTAGAGTTCGCATACAAAAATAGCTATCACTACACTATCAACATGGATCCATTTTAGGCCTTGTACAAATGACCATGCAGATCACCTCTTTACTGGATAGAACCAGGAGTGTCAACACTTATGGGTCCATAGTTGGTGCAGGTAATGAAAGAGAAGGTGAAGAACATCCAGGATCAGATGAAGATTGCATAGATCCAGCATAAGTCTTATGCCGATAGGCGACAAAGAAATTTTGATTTTGAAGAGGGGCACCATGTCTTCCTACGGGTCTCATCCTGATGAGTATTATGGAGGTTTGGCCAAGCCGGAAAGCTATCTTTGAGGTTCATCAGACCTTTCCAACTCCTCAGTAGAGTAGGCAAGGTGGCACACCATCTTACTCTTCCCCCAAAGATGCACCGGGTGCATAATGTTTTCCACCTGTCACAGCTGAGGAGGTACGTGCATAATCCATCACACGTTATTAACTGAGGTGAGATGGACATCGACGATGGGGCGACGTTTGCAGAGTTTTTGGTGGAGATAGAGGATCGACAGGATCGGGTCCTTTCAGGTGTTCAATTCCTCTAGTGTGAGTTCATTGACATCATTGGAATCTCCAGGAGAGAACATGGGAGCAGGAGTCTCAGATACGTGCTCAGTAACCCCATTTGTTTCCCTAGTTTTTTTTTGTAGATTTTGGGGACAAAAAACCCTAAGGTGGGGATAATTTAGAGACCAAAAAATTCCATGTAATTTTTTTTAAATTATTTTGGATTATTAAGAGTCTTCCAAAATTGACGGTGCTTGATTTCGAGGCCTGGTGTGCCCAGAATTATTTTCAGAACTTTTTTTAAGGTACATTTAGTAAACGTGCGGGCAGTGTATTATATCTTTTGAACCAGTTATTAGATTAAAAATCTGAGGGCACTATTGAATCTGAAGCACCAGGATTCGCTTAAGGGATACTTAACTTTGACCATAGTAGGTTGAGTAAAAAATTTAGTTTTTGTGACTTTTAAAGAAATAATAAAATAACATAGAGGTTGTTATTTTATTTCATTTTTTCCTACCAACTGTTGATAGGTGGTGGCGGAGACCACAGAGGTATTCAGACATTTAATATGGGATATTAAATTCCCAGTTACACTTTGGTTGCATAACCACCCCTAAAATAATTAATTTGGCACATTAATTATGTCAATTAATGAACCTCATTAATTCCTCAGTGTGTTACTCTCCCTTTCCCCCCTCTATTTAAATGGGGATTAGGGTAGAGTTTTTGGCATGACTTCATCAAGCGAGGAACCTATTGAGAAGTGACGCGACACCTTCCACTAATGAATATGGAATCTCGAGTGACAGCAAATTGGGATAGATGAACGCCGGTGACATCATCGAATGAAGAATCTTCTTCCACCACCACGAATTCTCCAAAGAATCTCAAGGTAAAGATTTTCTATTAATTCAAGAAATTCTCACAATTCTTCTCCTTGTTCTTGATTTTTTGGGTGGTCGTTGCAGGGTATTTAAATGGGGTTTATCATTATTTTAATGTGATGTATAAATTACTCCCACTTGTTATAATGATAATGCAAAGGGAGCGAGCCAAACAAACATGGCTCATACCCTCCGTTGCTTGATTTTCATTAAGTTCTTCAAAGGTGGGTTTTTCTAACTTTATAGAACCTTGAAACTGGGAGGCGCACAATGATGGTGGCATCCTGGGAGGACCGTAGATGCGTTAGGAAGGAAGAACAGACCACTAGAGCTCACTCAGTGGCTTACGGAAGATTCGTCGGTGCTCTCCAGCCATAGAGGAGGGCGGTGTTGTAGCGATTGTATAGGCGGCTGGCAACGAACGACCGTGGAGACGGGAGGCAGCATGCCGTCATGAGTCGTGGTGAGATAGGTCGTGGCTTGAAGCCGCGATGAAGGTAGGGACTCGCTTCCTATGGGTTTCGTGGGTGATGAGGCGGCGCCACCTAGCGCCGCCAATTAAGGAGCCAAACAACTCCTTTGAGCCATTCGGTAGGTAGACCGTGTGACCCCTGCGTGGGTCGTACCAACTGGTGGGGTGAGCCGTCGTGGCCCAGTCCAGCTGGGGTGGGCTGGGCCAGTCCACAACCCAACTCAACTAGGATGGCCTAGGCTAGTTCGGGCCGGGTCGAACCGGACTCAGACCCCTCTCGGGCCCAAAAATGCTTAGAAGGTCGTATCTTACGAATCAGACATCCATTTGACGAACCTTATGCAGCACTGAGATACTTGGAGTGAGAAAATACTTTTTAGATACTTCATGAGAGTTTTGGATAAAGTTGGAGTACGTCTAGGTTGGATCGACTCCAAATCCAACTGGGCCCTTAGCACTAAAATTCCAATAACTTACAGATCGGGCATCCGATTGACGCACCATCTATTACGTTGGAACCCTTATGGCATGAAGAATCATTGGGAAACTTCTAAAAGGGGCTTAGTGCCAGTTGAAATACGACTTATGTCTTGAGAATTTGTTTCTCCTAGAGACAAGTGTTTTATGAGCGGGAATCCTATGTCTGGCTGAGATGTGAAGAATGAAGAGTGATTCTGTGTAAATCATCACCCAATGATTCCATGTGAATCAGAACCTAGAGATTTTGTGTGAATCAAGTGATTATGTGTGAATTAGCACCCAGAGATTCTATATGAATCAGCACCCAGTGATTCTCTGTGAATCATCACTTAGTGATTCAATGTGAATTATCACCCAATGATTCTGTGTGAATCAATATCAAGTGATTCTATGTGAATCAGCACCCAACGATTCTGTGTAAATCATAACCTATTGATCTTGTGTGGGTATTTTGGGGGTTAGTACCTATCGATCCTATGTGGATCAACAGCAGTTCCTCTTGACAGAATAAGATGATCTAGATTTAAGACTAATCATCCCTACTATTGTACTCAGTTATATCTAGTTTGAGTTGTGTCTTTTTCCTTTTGCTTTGTGATTGAGATCATACTTTTTGGTTTTACTTTGTGGAAATCTGAGAGACCTCCAGGGGTATCAGGTTCCCTACTGGGTATTGTTATACTCACCCATTCATGGGATTCTCCCACACCTAGTTGGGTCTTGTGTAGACGACGGGTGACCTTGACTGAGACTCAAGAAGTTAGGACCTGGTGGTGGATGGTGGTGACGGTTGATATGGAGAGCTGTGGAGACGAATTGTACCTACCCTTCAGGTAGGATCCTCAATGGACTATCTCAGGAGATATTTTTTGTTTTCATTTGTAGTTGTATCTTTTCAGTTGGGCTTGTATTCCAGTCCCTTTACTTTTAGTACACACCACTACTGCTGCATTTTTACTTCATGGTTATATCTTGTTGTGTTCCTGGGCTCTGTGTTTGTGCAGTTTTAAAGGCAATGCATTTCCATTTTAGGGATACACCTTTCTGATGCTAGTCACCAACCCCTAGCCTATGGAAGGCATGCTTGAGGTAGTCACAAAACGGGCCCCAGGGGACGGGTCGTGATAATAAGGGTATATCTATAATCGGACCCTACCTATGTCATACCTATCCAAATCATTCCTTATATATCGAATAATCTATTTGACAATACACCTTATAAAATATTCGTATAGAGTAGATGATAATAATTTATCAATATTTCCCTAGTTTATAAAATAACTATCAAGTTCATATCATATGTATAAATGGTATATGGTTATAAAATAATCATATCCATGTAAACTTTTATGGATATTTAGAGAAATATTAATTTTCAAGGATCATTAGAGATTTAACATTTCAAGGGGACTAATAAAGGAATCAAAGAAGTGAATGTTAATACTAACCTTGAAAAAATCATTTAAAACCCCTCCTTAATAAGAATAAATGTGGTATTAATAAAAAAATATCTCATATGGTGTAATATAATGGGTTTTTTACATTTATGATTGGAAATATTATTCAAGGATTGTTTAAAACATTCATGTGGAAAATATCATTTTTATATTGATTTTTTTTAAATACATTTATTTGAAAATAAATTTTAAATACAATTGAATTAAATATTAAAATTTTAGAATTTCAAAGTAATATTTGAAGAAATGACAGCTGGTAAATCTATACATTTTGTACAAGGTAAAAATAATTTTCATTTTTCACTATTAAAATGTAAGAAAAATTCCTTATGCTAAAAGAGATAAGAATATTCCTTTTAAAACATTTATAAAAGACAAAAATGGTAAAAATTTAGTTAATAAATCATTTTGAAAAGGTTAAAAATATTTTTGAAAACATTTATAGAAAACATGGCTTTAAGAAGAAAAAAGTTTCTCTAACTAAAGAGACAAATAAATTCAGGTTTTCTTAAAAACATTTTCTAAAATATTTTGGGTACCAAATAGTGGTAAAATAATACTATTAATTGGAAAAGATCATGAATAACCAAAGGATAAAAATTTAAAGGTGTAAATATACAGTGGTCAAATAATTTATTCTTATATAAATTAAAGTGTAATCAATTCTAAACAAAATGAGATTGTGAATTAATCCCATGCAAAGATCTTAACATTGACGTGAGAATCAATCAACTAATAGATTATGTGTATCAAATTGAAATCCAAATAAAACAAGTGGAAATGAAAAATTGGATAGTAAAAATTAATTATATATATATTCTTATAATAATAATGACAAATTGTAATTAATATAACCCAATGATTTGGAATGTGGTTATGAAATTATTTACCACTTAGTAAATATTAATTCAAACCCCACTAGAAAAAATAATTCAAATTATGACTCAAAATACCATGAATATAATTCAATTAATGATATAATATATCAAATGGTCATTAGTTAAACCACACATAATATGTTAGTGGTGAATATTACTTTTATCTCATATATGTAAAAAATGAGATAAAAATCTCTTACCTTGTGTTTCCTTTTTGGGTAAACATCCTCGGACATCATGTATAATAGTTTTAAAAAAGTTAATAAATTATTATAGAACTATATTAATATTTATGATATCATATAATATATTTTTATAATATATTACTACCCATTTGTTAGTAAAATTTCATTGTTTTCAATATTTCATGTGTTAATTTTATATTTCTTAGATAATGTTTTTACATGTTAAATGTTGTTACTATAACGTAGATCATATGTTAATTATATTGATAATGTAAAACATGATTTAATTATCATATATATTTATTATATATATACTTATAATAATCTATAATATTTGTATATAAGAAATGAAATGCACCGTTTATTGAGATGGTAGGTCGTACATACGGATTAGCGCTACATTCATTACTTATTCATTTTAAAAGAATGAAATGTAAATGTTATAATTTTATATTATAATTATAGGATTATATTTATTTTATATTTGTATCTTAGGATTAATAAATCTATTCTTTATACATTCCATGTATATTGTGAACAAATCGCATCGCTTTGAGGGGGCGGGAGTTCGCACTTCCACAAATGATGTTATCGTATTTACACAAAATGGAAAGCATAAGGGTATGTGTTATATAAAAAGTTAATAAGAAATATTTTCATTATAAATATCATATATATAATATATAAATAGTATGTATAACATTATTACCAACCATTAGAGGTGGTAAAGGATAAACAGACGACATCATTTTGTGAGATGGTAGTTTTCTGTACACATAAATAGTGAGTTTGTTACCCATTATAAGGATGTGTGTGTAAGTGTAGGGTGAACATATGGAATTAAAAAAATTAGTATATTTAGGTTAATATTTTTATTATATAATAATTGAATAAAAATATTTGAGTTGGTGTATAAGGAAAATAAAACAAAAGATCTTAAGGAAGGATGTAACCTCTTATTTGGGTAACCCATTTTTGCTTGCACCGAAGGGATTCCTTGGTTGGAATTCTTCCCAAATGTAGGATACTAGGATGAGGTGAGTGATATTGATGATCTATTTGGACAGATCTCATTCAATAATAAGTGTCTTGATAGCTGTGAATAAGTTGGAGGGTTGAGTGACTTTTTATAGTTGAGGAGGAGTTGCATTCGAGTAACTTTTTGAAATAGGAGTTACACCAACATTATTCCTATGAAAATTGGGTCAAATAATGAACCAAATTATATAAAATAGTGGATAGGGTCTAAATATTAATATCCAATTTATTTTGGACAATTTTCTATTTCATTTGGCCCTTATTTTTAAGGTTTAGTCCCATGTTAAGATAATTTTTTCTTCATCATTTAATTAATTTTAATCACATTCACTGATATTTATTGAAATAAAAATAATTTTACCTTTTTATAAATTATAAATTATAAATTATTATTATTCAACTATGGAATCATTTTTTCTAAATTCAAATAAAATAAGTGGCAGAAATTAATTTAAATATATTCCTATAGATGGGATGACAAAGTGGGTTTTTTAAGTAAAATGTTCAAATGGTTGTAAAGTATTTATATCCAATTTTAAATTAAAATGTATTCCAATGGACTAAATTGGTTTAATTGATATAAAATTTATCTAATTTTACTTTAAATCCAATTAATAATATAATTTATCCATATCAATAAATCATACATAAAATATGTTTTGTATAAAAATTTTGTATTTTTCACGATTCATACAAAAAATAAACCTCATAGAAAAATACCAAAAAATCACCCAAATATAATTTTTAGGTTTTTCATCCTAATATAAATTTTATTTTGACATATAAAATTTCTTGAAGTGGAAAATAATTATTTAGAATAGGTTCCCCAATAAAAGGCGATAAAAGTGCTATTAGAAAAATATTGATTTTTATACAAAATATTATGTTTGATCTTATCTTATGAAAATTGAATCTATTAGATGAATATAAAATTAAATTACTGAATATAATATATATATATATATAACATTGATATAATGCACTAATTTTAGTTAATTTTATTTTTTAGGATAAAGAATCTTTGTGGGAATAAAAATAGTTTTCTATAAAAACATTTCATTTTTATTCACTTGGTTATTATATTACTTTATAATTAATTGGTAACCTATTTATTCATTTTATATTTTTATAAACCATATATTTTAATAATTTAGTTAATAATATTCTAAATCTCTAATTCAGCATTTAGCTTATATCTTATTATTTTAAATAATAATTTTTTTATTATATTGTTATTTGGTAAAACTCGACTTGCATGTAATGTAAGTCAAACAAGAAACTGATTGTTCTATGAAACACACACTAAATCAATATCACACGAATTTCAAGATATATCATGGTTTAATTTTATTAAAATGGTAAATATATTCTAATGTATCAGTATATTATATTCACTTACATGATTGTTTTTGCATGTCATGAAAAATATCAAATATAATTTTTTTACTTTAGAATATAGGGGCATTGCATTTTTTGTGAAAAATATGTTTTCCTTCACCATTGGGAAAAAAATAAAATTTATGAAAAATTAGAAAATTCCCCCTGAGAAAATTTTTATATGATGAATCCAAAAATAATATTAATTTTTAAAATTTTAAATTCTAAAATATAGATAACTAACTTTTAAATAAAAACACTATATGAAATGATTTTAGTTAAAAGTATTTCTTTTTTGATTTAAAAAATAATTTATATTTTTATACTGAATATAAACATGAATATTATATATTATATCATTAAATGAGTTTTCACATTCATCCCCTAGTAATTGAATGTCATCCTATATATTTAATTTACTTATTAAACATGTGGGGACATGTTTCCCTCATAAATTTTTTTGAGTAACATGTTACTTCATCAATAATATAGTTTTTCCATAAAACTATATCCTGGTAATTCTCCTTAATAGGAAACACATTCTTTATATGGTCAATAATATGAACTATATATTCCTCATAAGAATTATTCTTTTCTAACTAAACTACTTTTTTTCACAAAACATGTGATAAATCCAAAGCATATTTCCTTATCATTGAATTATGAAATACATTGTGAACCTTCAATTAACTCAAACAGTAAAGAAAATTGGTAGGAAACTAATCCAAATTTATCTAGTAATTTATATGTTTGAATGATCCACAAACATAATATTAACTTTTAAAATAAATTAATAACACTTGTCAATAGAGATACTTTTAAAAAACATGATCACCTGCCTTTAAATAAATAAATTTATTCATTTACCACATAACCTTTCTACCTAATCTAAAATTCCCTTGTACATTTCTTAATTAACTACACCTTTTGAGAAATTTCATCTACAAAATATTTTACCATCAACATTCATTATCCAACTTCATCCCAAAAAATGTAGTTTCTAAAATTTATTTTCATATAATTACTCAAATTTTACCATTTGTATGCTGAAATGAAAAATGTTATTATAAGAAAAATATACTAATAAATGGTGTGGATCCCAAATTCCATATTAATTAATTGAAAATTAATAAACCATATATTATAGGGTCTAAATCTTCCAATCATAACGACCATCTGGTTTGGGTTGAAATGTTGTGATAAAATTTAATTCAGTACCAAATGACTTTTGATGTCCTTTCAAAATATTAAATGTGAAACTATGGTCACATTCTAATAAAATATAGAGTATATCTCCATTTACCTTGAGTACCACATTAAAATAATGTCAAGAAACCTAATATAAAGAAATTATCTATCGAATGGGGAGGAAATATGCAGATTTAATTAGTTAATCAATTATAAAACATATCACATTGTTTCCTTGATAAGACTTTCATAATTCCACCACAAAATATGTGGATATATATTCCCATTTCCAATTTGGAAATAGATAAGGAAGAAGAATTCCCACCATAAATATGATTTTTATTTAAACTTCTTAAAAGTAAAATATTTAATTATAAATTCAAGAATATCGATTTTCATTCCATCCCAAATTAAATTCTCCAAAAGGACTCAATAAATCCTAGTTATTCTCAGATAAATGAAAAACAGAGAACTATGAGATCCACTCAATAACTCATTCAACTGTGAGTCACAAGACACACATAATATTTTTAAAAATCACAAAACTCATTCTTGATCATTATTAAAATATGGAAACATTACCTTCTTAATAGATTATACATTTTCTTACAAATATCAATCCTCCTTTTGATATTTCATTATTCATTAAGAGAAATTCAACAACACCGAATCATGAAATAAATGAGAGGATGTCCTTGAATCTAAAACATTTAGGATTTTATTTATCAAATCATTAACCAAAGGGTAACAATCAATACATTACATGGTTATGGTATCATTATTTTCTCAAATCAATGAATCTGAAACTTTTTTGGATTTTTAAGGATGATAAAGAATTGTGAAATCACGATCCCTAATATGTTCTATATAACTTATTGGTCTCATATTTAATTATTTATAAGTGAATATACACTTCAAAAATTTGTGATCAATTCATATTTCACACATTACACCATACAAATTATTTCTTAGAAATTTTATTGAAAAAATCACAACCCCATATTCCAGATCATGTGTAGGGTAATTTAACTCAGTAATATTCAACTGACATGAAGCATAATAAATTACATAATCATTATATATTCAGAAAAAAACCATGTTTATTCCATGAATCATCATTGTAGATGAAAAATTATCCATTTTGGGAAGGTAGGTCCAATATTAAATCATTAACCAATCTTTTATTTATTTACTAAAAACATTCATAAAATTCTTTTTTCTGTAATAATTTAACTTCTATTCGAGTTAACTTAGTCCATGGGCTAGACAATGAATTAATTTTTTTTAGCTAACCACTGGTACTAACCCTTTAATCTATGAAAAATATTATTTATATGATATTTTTAGTTCTTGTTCATTCTTTAAACATGTTTGTTTTAGCAGGTTTAACATTTATTCCATCATTCAAAAAAATGTTTCAATGGAAAGAAATTTGTTGCAACACAAATTCACAATTAATATAATTCACATACAATTTATTTTAATATATTATTTTCCAAAAAATCATTGGTTGTCATTCAAGTTCCTCAAAATTTTATAAAATACAATAATTTATCAATAAACACAACCAAAAACAATTCTAATAAATCAAGAAAAACTCTATTAATAAGGTCCAAAAATATAGTTGGTTCATTGGATAACCCAAAGTGAATATCTAAAAACTCATATTATTTGAATCTATACCAAAATTAAAATTTATAAATCTCATCCTCCTTCACCTCCATTATATGGTTCTAATAACTTAGTTCAACCTTCAAAATATATAGAGATCCCTAGAGATAATCAAAAAAATAATTGATATTAGTAAAAGGATACATGTTCTAAATAGTGATGTTATTCAAGGATTTATAATCAAAGAAAATAATCATTAAACCAACTATCATGACCCGGACCTACCCGGGCTCGAGCCGTAACTACCCCAAGCCCGCCTCCATAGGCTAGGGGCTGGTGACCAGTGTCAAAGGCACAACAACTCAGGGAGTCCTTAGCCTAAGTACCTGTACACACACATGCAGCACACTCAATGCAAAAGTGCAGAGTAAAAAGGAAAGCAAAGGGAAACTGCTATAAATAAACCACAAAGTGCATCGACCACTAAAAGTACATAGAAAGTGCTGAAAGTAACTGAAAAAGAAAAGGGGAAAACACGCGCCCAACCAGAAAAGTGACACAACCCGGCAACAGGTGAACAAAAGTAAACAGCTGGAAGGGTCTCCCGCCTGGAACCCGACTCCGACCACCGCACGTGGTCCAAGCTCCCAAGCTCCTAAGCTCCTCTGACGTCACGACCAACCTGTCTGTCGTCTGCAAGGGAACACCAAGTGCGGGCAAAGCCCAAGCCGGGGTGAGTATAAAAATACTCAGTAGGATACCCCGAAGGCTCGAGGGAGAATCAAAGGAGGTACCAAAGGGGTGAGTAGTAGAGAAAATAGGGAATAGTAGAGGATCACAACTGAAATTGCAGTAAAAAGTCCAGCTCAACCCAACAAGAGAAAGTAAGTAGACTCGTCCAAACACAAGGAGCTAGAAACGGTGAGAAGTTGAACTTCCCGTCGAGTCTTCGCTACCTAAAGTAGGAGAGTAGACTTGTCCAACCACGAGAATCTGGACATGGAAAGTACATGGCATACCCCGCGTGTATTTGCCTCTCTTGGAAGGAGAGTAGCCAAAACCCAAGAAGTGGGTACTAGAACAAGGTATATACAAATACATATGCTCAATAAGAAGCTCGAACAAGATCGTAAGGGGATCTCCATCCCGTAGCTCAGCCTAAGAAAGTGAGTCACCAACAGTCCCAGAAGTAACACCATCAATGCCCAGCATCCCACCTGTCTGCCCTGAACTGCAAGTCAAAGGGATCAAATCACCGCACCTCGACACTATCCTCTTTGGGCGGCACTTACTCGCCCGCACGGTTTTAGGTCGCGTCCCAAGGACACGTCTCGGTGGGTAAAAGTACCCCTCATACTTGAGAGTTCCGGGTTAAGTCAAACCACACCTCGTCACTACCCTGCAGTCGAGAGGTCTCCTCAAAGTCAAAGTTGTCACATCACTGACCCATACAAACAAGGGTCCCGCTCTAGTAGCCACGGAGTAAAGCCACAGAATAGCCTAGTATAAAGGACTGAGTCTGAAATACTAATGAGTGACCCACTGCCTAGCCCTGCTGGAGGGTAATTCATAATAAGATATCGGGTGACCCACTGCCCAGCCCTGCGGGAGGGTAAACCCTAATAAGATATCGGGTGACCCACTGCCTAGCCCTGCTGGAGGGTAAACCCTAATACATCATCAGCCGACCCACTGCCCAGCCCTGCTGGAGGGTAGACCTGGAATAAGTTGGCAGGCCACCCACTGCCCAGCCCTGCTGGAGGGTAGACCTAGAATAAGTCAACGGGTGACCCACTGTCCAGCCCTGCTGGAGGGTAAACCTGGAACAAGACGACATGCGACCCACTACCCAGCCCTGCTGGAGGGTAGACCTGAAACAAGACAACGGGCGACCTACTTCCTAGCCCTATTGGAGGGTAGACCCTCAGGAGTTGTCAGGTGACCCACTACCTAGTCTTTGCTAGAGGTTAAACCCGAATAAGTCGATGAGTAACCCACTGCCCAGCCCTGCTGGAGGGTAAAACTCAGAACTGCTCTGGCCATCTCTAATGGAGGGTACAACACTGGCCAACCGAACACGGAGTGGGTATCGCACAACCACCCAACTCCATAACAACTCACCTAATAGAGTTTCAGTGCCCGCTCCATCACTAGGTGCCACTAGCACCGGTACTGGCCAGACCATCGAGAACAGAACCAGGGGAAAACTCAACCTTGATGGTCAACCCATGAGAACAGAGGAACCCTTTACATCGCGAGAGGTCAAAAGTATGCAAAGCAGAGCATGGCACGCACATGGGGCCCACATGACATGTGGCCCTATGTCAACCCAAACCGAATGCACAAACGTTCTTAGGTACAAACAACCACATGTACCTCCAAGCGTTCCCGTATACTCCCAGAGTATACCACGTTCCAGCCCAAAGGCTATCATGCACATGGAACCCAACGTCAACGCGAAGGCATGAACGTAACAACTCCACCTCAAAGGCCCAGGCACGACCGACCACATCTTATGAAACATTTTCATCACTATCTCAAGAGTGCGTGATCACACGCCAAGGGTCCGCTACAAACATGGTAGGACGAACCACCACCGGAGCACTATTCATGCTTCTATATTTAATGAGATCTCGAATGAGACTTCACACATCCAAATGGATTTCACAGTTGTAATCCTCACAGAAAAACACACGAGATCGACTACTCACTCACCTCCAACAGACATCCGACGTAAAAGTCATTCCACGCTGCTTTACGCCCGATAGGCGTCCCATGATACCGAGCCTCGGCCCTGAAAACAGTTGGGCACATCGCACCATTGCGATCCCCTCAGGAAAACATGTCAAAATCACTACTCACATGAGCGCAGCAGATATCCGGAGAAAAATGTGCATTTCGTCGCACCGCACATGAGCGGTGCTTCGTTGGACCCGCATCCCGGTCCTGAAGCACAACGAACGGATTGCACCGTTGTGATCCCCTCGAAAAAGTACACAAGATTGACTATTCACTCGCCTGAATCGGACACCCGGTGAAGAAGTTGGAAATCCCCATCAATTCCCGAAATGGCCTTCATGGGGCCCACACTTTCATGCAGAATTAAAGCGGTCAGATTGCACCATTGCAATGCCCTCAGAAAAACACCCAGAAACGACTGCTCACACACCCTGAACGGATGTCCGGTGAAAAGGGTGCTAAATGCTGCTCGCAGCTCGAAAGACGGCCCATGGGACCCACGCCTCAAATCTAGTCTCAACGCCTGTAACCACCCTGGAAACCTCTTCCTCGGTTCCAGGGTCGCAACGCCGCTGACGACGCTCAAAACGGACGTCGGATGCGTCTGCGCCGCCCAAAACAAGAATCTCGGGAAAACGCTTGTCCACTTAAAGACACGTCGCGCCTCCGTGGCCCCTCGTTTTGGGAATTAAAAATTCACGAAACCATCTCAAAAAGTCCTCCTTGAAGATACGGCCCCACATCCACAGATGTCATGCAAATCGGACACCCGTAATGGAAATTACAGGCGTCCGAAGGGGGGAAAAGATCCCCTTGGGCTGGACCGGCCTGGGCCGGCCCGCGTCGGCCGACCCGGCTCGCAGCACTGGCCCACGGATCATCCACGTGGCTCGGCGCCGTCCAATCCAGTGCATACTGACCCTCGTTGGGTCGGTCGTCGCACCGCGTGACAACCCGCGAGACGCGGGTCATGCTCCCCCGTGGGGGTCGCGCGCCGCGACCCCGGCGCTCCCCTGCCCGGCGAGCTCGGCCTCGCCCTCGCCGTCACCAGGCTGCCCAGACCACTCGCCCCCAGCGTCGAACTCCACTCGCCCGGCTGAAGACCCACAATGCCCCGCACCTTTGTCGTGCCGCCGTCCGAGAGTCCCACCGCCGCCTCCTAGGGACGCCGCGCCACCGCTCGAGCCCGCCGGAAACCAAAAACCCGCAAACTTCGGCGGGCGATTGCGGAGGCCTCGAGACTCCAAAATCGAAACCGAAAGATGCGTTGGGAAGCTTATAAAATATACTATGAAAAAATGGGCTTTGATTTCAATTTATATGGAAAATCAATGCTATAAAACGATCTCAAAGGTAGATGCGGAATTAAAAACGCAACATAACCTCTTACCTGTTGGGGTGTTGCCCGAAGCTTTGCTGCGAGGGATCCGTCGGTGCGCTATTCCTCGCCGGAGCTGCCTCACCGAAGTGGAGGAGGAGAGGGAGGTTTGAGGGCTGCCTTTAGGGTTCTTCCACCAGGGTAGAACAAGGGAGGGGAGGGGAGAAGGAGGGTTCAAATAAAAAAAAGAATTTTAATTAATTAAACCCATAATTTTCCTCGCATCTAAAACCTTTGGTGAGGTCAAAATTAAACCTCCCCTAAGGTAAAAACCATGCTCTGAGCGCAATGGAGGTCTCGGAATTTTAATTCGAGGCCCCGTTCAAAAGTTATAAAACTGAACGCCCAAAGGTGCC